>CM046396.1:6205000-6805000 GCA_025413875.1 Rhododendron molle
TATTGTCAAGCTGAGTGTTTATGGGTGGGAATTACAGAGTTTTGTGAATATGCCATCTCATAGTTCAATTTTGATTTCCCCATCCTTGTGATCATGCTAAACTTTTTAGAAGGAAGCCTTTGACAGTCATTCTAGTTTGATTTGTACACTTTTTGGTGTGATAGGAATTAATGCGCCAACTTCACAGTCTTTCCTAAATTACGTGCTACTCGCGTTGTTCTACGGATGCACTTTCATATTTCGAAAGAAAGCTCTCAAGGTTAAGTCTTTTGTTCTTCAGTTTTCTCTGTTCTCATTTCAGTATATTACTTGTATTGTTACATCTCTAATTGCAATAGCCATTAGGAAATTGATATTCACACTCCCTTTTTTGTTATCCACACTCCTTTTTTTTGTCTTTTAGCAAAAAAAATATATACACTTTCAACACTAAAAAACTAAAAAGAGAGTGTGGATAACCAAAAAGGGAGTGTGAATATCAATTCCCTAGCCGTTATTATTGTACTAATTTTATGCTTTATTATAGATTATGGGGTCATCTAGGAATCAGAAAAGGATATATATGAATTAAAGGCAAGCTTGAGAGCCTCCAAGTGTGCGACAACCCTATGTTGGATACATAAGTCGTATATGGAAAAAAGGCCATCGAAAAATATGGAACTCCCTTAATGCCTTGTTTCTAATATATTTATTTACATTAAAAAAAAAGGTATTCAATGAAGCAGTTACTTTTCTCCAAGCTAATAAGTGACCTGCTTTCTATTGAGAAACTTGAGCTTAAGCTTTTGCGACATGTTGTTGGGTCCTGAGTCACGCAGAGCGTGTGCAGGTGCGAGGACGTGTGCGGTAGCAAGAGTGCAAGAGGGACAATTATTAAAATTTGTAGGATTGTGATCTTCTTAGAGTGCGTATATTGTATCTGTTTTTGAAGATACTATAATGGTTAGGGCTTGCCCCACATTGGTTATTTATAACCTTCAATATTTCCGTTGCACCGAAAAAAGTTTACAACTTCCAAAACTAGTATATCAGTCATGGTGACCTCTCCACTCATTGCCAATTGGTTTTGAGTTGGATGCTTTTAACATAGTTTCAGAGCCGGGCTTTGGGAGGCTTTTGGACAAGACTCTCTTTATTGATTGCCCCGTTGCTTGAGCCATAAGTGCACCTTGTTTCGTTATGATCCCAATATTATGGATCATTTATTTACCTCTCCACATGCGGGTCAGGGGGTGTGGGGTTAGAGCTTATCCAACATTGGTTAATTATAACCTCCAAAACTATTATGAGCATGGACGTCCTCTCCACTCAATGCCAATGGTTTTGAGTTGGATGTTTTAGCACAGTATTAGAGGTAGGCTTTTGGAGGCTTTTGGACAAGACTCTCTTGATTGATTGGCCTTAAGCGCACGTTGTTTCATCCTTCGTTGCGATCCCTATGTTATGGATCCTTTGTTTATCTCTCCACGTGCGGGTCGGAGGTCGCACGTGCGGGGGAATGTTAGAGCTTGTCTCACATTGGTTAATTATAACCTCCAAAACTAGTACTATGAGCCTGAACGGCCTCTCTTCTCATTGCCAATTGGTTTTGAGTTGGATGATTTACAATGGTTACATATTTACTTATATATACGAGTATTGGATGATTTTTCTACAAGATCTGTTCAAATTTTTTCGTAGCAGCTATAATAAATGAACAACATTGACAGCTAAGTGGTCCCACACTCCCATGAAAGCTCATCATGTATGCTTGGTACACTAAGGTGCATAAGGATGCACATGTGTTGAGCCTCAACTCGATGAGACGTAGAAATAGGGAGAAAGAAGCTGAAATTGTTATTCAAGGTCCACCATTTAACAATTACATGTCTTAGTAGCAGAACTAGTTTTCAGAAGTGCTAGAATACAGAGCAGGATCCGAATTTTGTACGAGTCTTAAGGCCCTTTGGGCACTAATTGTTTTGATAGTCAATATTTTCATGGCTGATTCTTTCAATTTTATTTGACTGATGCAGTTGTGTGTGTGTGTGTGCTGCATTGATGCTCTTCCACTCTCAAATAGGTGCCTAGTTAATTTTCCCCTCTTATTGTTAAATGTATACTTCTTTTTTGGAATCTTTGCAGGCGAAGTGGTATTACTACGTACTTCTTGGCCTGGTAGACGTAGAGGCCAATTTTCTTGGTAAGTATGTCATAGGATGTTCAGATTACCGAGCTGAGATTTCCCAGCATCTTATTTCATGCATTAACGATTAGATATGGAAATATATGCTGTTATTCATGAATCCCAAATTTAAACAGGATGCTACAACCATTTTTAGTCTGCAGTTTGTCTGTAGATTCCGGAATATAACAACGGGTTTACGTCCACGAGCGATGCATCGGGTTGTATAGATATCATGAACTTTTCATGCAATTGTTTAATATGCACGTTTGCATGTTGGAAGACCATCACTTTGTTTGGTTTACATTTTAGAAAGTTATTTTGAGAGTAATGAGTGGAGAGAGATAGAGAAAGAGATTTATTGAAAACTGTGCCGAGAGTAAAAAGTTACTCTCAAAAAGTTGAAGCAAGCAGAGTGCATATTTTCTGCTTTCATTTACATGTGAGGAATTGCCTATTCTGACTGGACCAATGTAGCTTTTTAGAGATGATGCCAAGTTTATAAATATCATTACGTGAACATATGTGGTACAGCTTAGGGTCTTGCTCATGGAAAATGTCTGTAGGCTATTTGTAATGATTAATGAGCATTGCAGTGCAGAATTGAGTAATGTTATCGTTATGACAAAATTTCTAGTGGCTCCAATAATTTGTGACACCTGGAGACACACTGTTCTGTTCTGGTGTTACAGTGTTACCATTGGTTGTTAAAGGAGGAAAAAGATCACTATTGTTGGTGATTTTCTATCATTTTCTTTTTGTCTCAGTCAGTTTCTTGGAACTGGGAAGTATGTGGAACAAAGTGAGACTTCGAGAAAGAACCTTGGCTTTTAATGGAATCTCTACTTTCCAACTTTCCATACAGTTGGTGGAAGGGCTATTATACCTGTTGTTTTCAAGTACTTGTTTTTCCTTTGATTTTGTGGTGTTGCTTTAGGATTCCAATGTACTGTGCCCAAGGTCAGGATGGCCCTAACCCCCCTTGCTGCTCCTCTTGAGAAGAGAAAGCTGGAATGAAATAGAACTCGAGGGTTTCCGGTTTAGTCTGAACTAATCATACGGAAAGATTTTTTGACATATGGTGGTTGTATATTAACAATGGTACTGCTAAAATCCTGCGATTATGTGCTGCAAGCATAGTGACTTCTATTCTATAGTTCTATGTAGTTATGTCAACGGTCCTAGACTGTTCTGCCCAAATCTTTTCTTGATTCCGTGGAAGCTTTGGTTTTGATATTGTCTGAATTCGTGAAAACGATTCTATTCAAGATATAGCCAAGAGATCAACTGTTAGGCACAATAATGCTGGTGATTTATACTACCATCTTTGTCTATACACAGTAATCTGTTGTTGAGATTTAAGAAATGTGGAATTTAACACCGAGTACTCTGATTTTTAATGCTAGTTCTGATGCCAATGATGCTAATATCAGGGTGTATCATTTGACTACTGAGTTCTTACTTGTTACTGATAGTAAGGATATGGTCTGGATATGGCAATCTTAGGTTTTCCGAGTAGATGGTATTATGCTCTATTTATTTTATTCACATAGAAAAACAATTTTTGGAACACCCAAACTGCAAACATGTTGTGCCTAGATGGTGGTTTCTTTGTTGATTTCAAAGCATTAACTGTTAAAGGAGTTCATTTGATGATCTTTTGATGTGCAGTGGTGAAGGCATATCAGTACACGTCCATTACAAGTATTATGCTGCTTGATTGCTGGTCAATCCCATCTGTCATATTTCTAACCTGGTTTTTCTTGAAGACGAAATACAGACTCAGAAAAGCTATAGGCGTTGCTATCTGTGTTGTTGGTCTTGTTGTGGTTGTCTTTTCTGATGTACATGCAAAAGATCGGTCAGGTAAGTGAATGCTGTTCTATGCAATATTTTTTGACTTTGTCTTGTGGTTTATATGGTTCTGCTACAGTGATGGGTGGAATTTTTTTCTCGTTGCAATTTGCCTCTTTGCTGGTTTTTCATTTAAACCCAGGTTTCTTGAAAAGGCGATTTTCCCTCGTTTACTCTTTATGTCTATGTAGGTATTGTGTGTAATAGTTTTAACCTTAGTCACTAATGACAAGCCAAACCTGAAAAGAAACTGAAACAAAAAAAAAAAAAAGAAGCAAAATGCACTGGAGGCTACCTTCTGAATGTATGAGAGTTTCATGACATTTATCAATTGCTCACCTATTACTAGTTTCGATAAAAGTGCATGCGCAATGCACGTGGAAGGTAAACCTACACGCGGTAAAAGTAGTTGCAAGCTTGCATAGTGTCTTGCATACCTTTATAACGTTTATCAATTTGCACTGTTTATGCATTTAACAGTGGCAACTTGTATCAGATTCTTAATTGAGTGGGGCACATATGAGCTGATTGGTGTGATATTTTAATTTTCATTCCTTTCTCAACTCAGTACTAGCATGTTTAGGTTTTAGTTCTAGAAGCTTGTGTAGGGACAAAGCGATACTGGACCGGGGGGCATGGCCACCCCCTGCCTCATTACCCCTAGAGATCTACTACAAACTCACTCCCAAATATGCACTGATCCGCATCCATCCAATGTCCGGCAGATCTGATATTCCTCTTTTAAATGTTTTGAGTTTTTGCTTTGTCTTTCTTCTTTGATTATTATGTTTTAAGAACACTTATGACTTCCTATGCGTGAAAACAAATTTTTGTTGCTGTTTGGTTGTAAAATCTGTACTAAGACTGATTCTATCTGTCATAAAAATTTAGTTTATTGTATTTCTAGTTTCTCTGATAGACTTCTTGGCTGATCCTGACTTTGTCTCTGAGCACGTGATACTTTGTTAAATTCTAGTCTGATCAATCTGTAGAGATTTTTTTCCTCACTTTTACCATGTTTCGTGTATCTATGAACTGAAACCATGGAATTAGTTTTCATGATATTAGGAGTTTTATATGGTTTGTAGGAGGCAGCAACCCCCTTAAAGGAGACTTGCTTGTGATTGCTGGGTCTACGCTTTATGCTATCAGTAATGTCAGCGAGGTATGCAACCTTTTTTTTGTTGGCAGCTGGCATGGATACCTGATTCATGGGCATTTCATTGAAATTCCGCCTTTCAGAAGAGGATGTGCCCTAAGGCCCTAAACCTAAAGTTTTGAAATGGCGGTTTTCTTTTTGTAAAGGATATCTCCATATCAGTTATTTGAACTGAAAGTCGTATCTTCATCTTGCTTCCTGACTATTACATTATGCTATAAATGCTACTGCCTCGATCTAGATTTTCTTGGAATCTCCTTTTGCTTGTTTTCAGCCTCCCCTCCCTACTGGGTGGCCTTTTACCTTTGTCAATGTCCTTTCCCTCGTTTTCTGTTCCCTCTCTTTCCTTTCCGACCAATCAACGGCTACGCTATCACTCTCGTTATTTAGCCGTGGTCTTTTGCCTTTCTTTCATCTTTGTATTTGTTGCTTTTTGGGTTTTAGTGAAGCCACCTTCTCAGTAATTTGGTGTTCTCCTTGCTGCTATTTGTTCTAGGTCTCTCTTTCTCAACCTTATTCTGTCCTGGAAACAAATATTGCTTTCTGGTTTCTTCCAGGTGTTGACTGAAAATATGCAATTTTGCGTTTAGTGCCCTAGGAGAGGCAACTCTTCTCTCTCTCAGTTGGTTCTTTTGCTTTCTCACCAACAAGAAGAAAATATAAAAATGAGAAAATAGTTCAACGTTGGAGGACCAGTGATCCACCAGAAATTATACAATATGAAACCAAAATTACAGAACTACCTATGGCACACCGTCCCTCAATCTCTTGAAATAAAAAATGCGCGTTTTCCCATGAAAGGAGAAGATACTGAAGGCTACAACAATGACAAATAACACACTATCTCATAAGGAACCAATATCTTATGTCTTTTTTGGTCTTCTGAAGGAGTTCTTTGTGAAAAGTGCTGATAGGGTCGAACTCATGGCAATGCTGGGTATTTTTGGTGCTATTATCAGTGCTTGCCAAATGTATCCTACTTTTCTTGTTTTCTGAATTTTGTTATATATCCAAGATTATTCTGTTATACAAGGAATCACATAGGTTTTCTGTATCACGACTGTTTCATATTCTTAAATTAGCTTGATGTTGGTTACTTTCGCGGGTTAGTATTTGGTTGTGTGTTCCTACCGTAGGATCTTTTGGTCTTGTGTGGTAGAAGACTGCAATCTGTTATTTTTGTTTTCAAGTTGTATTCTTTAGCAATCCTTACAGAAGCATTCTTGAGCGTAATGAGCTCAAATCTATCCACTGGTCAGCTGGGGCAGTAAGACTCTTTTCCAAATCTATCTCTCTCTCTCTCTCTCTCTCTCTCTCACACACACACACACACACACACACACACACACACACACCCACCCACACACACGCACTCTCTAACTCACTCACCCGCAAGCAAGCACACAAAACTTGCATTCATAGAAGTACATGGCATCAAAGAGCAACAATATTTCAAGTACATGTAGTGGCACGAAAACTTGGAGAAGTGGAAGTTTAGGGGTCAAGATGATTGAAAAATAAATTTGCTCAAAATTAACTCGAAGTTGCATTTTTAAGCCAATTTAAGGTGCTTTCAGTTGTTCTGTAATGTAGGGCACATAAAGTTCTTTTCACTAGATTTATCTAAAAAATTCTGGTGGGAATCTAGTTTGAAAGGTTTTAGTTGCACTTTGATATGGTTCCTTCTTTTAAGGGAATTTTAGCAGCTTCTAGTAAACCATGACGCATGTAGTGTATGACCATATGGATAGTGATGTCACAAAGGGACATCCGAGTGGCTTAGGTTGAATTCCCCCAATGGGTAGACTCAAAAAGTGGCTTATGTTGAATTCCCCCAATGGGTAGACTCAAAAAAGTCTAGCCTAAAGGAGAACTAATAGTTTGCCAGTAAAGCAATATACTAAAAAATGAAGAGAAAAATGTCCACTATGCAGCCTATCACTTTTTTCTTTTTGAGTAGTTTGTAAACCTTAGTTTTCTGTATGACGAATTCATTATTTCCTTCAGCAGAGTTTATTAACACTCCGTGTTCTTTCCCCTGCAGGTGTTTCCTTTTATTGGATTTGCAGTGGCGATGTTTCTGTTTTACTCAGGGGTTCCCATCTTGCTGAAGGTATGGACTAGAGCTGTTGAGATTTTCCATCTATGTTTTTTCTTTTAACCAAGCAAAAAAAGGACCGAGGCTCGTGTTCCATCAATTGGTGTTGTTACAGTAATCCTTTTCTTCCATTCCGCTCATCGAGGCCCAAGGGTTATAAGTTCCCTTAACAACTTGACAAATTCTTACACGTGCGTTTGCCCTTGTTACTACTAAAATTATTTTGCTGTGACAAACTTGTGAAATGGCGGCCTAATAGCGTGCTTTGAGAAAGTGGTTGACCATAGTAGCCTAATCACATATACTGGATACTTTTTTAAAGATTCTTCTTCTTAACCATCTTTATGTCTTAACTTTCTCTGATCTTGCGTGTGGTTGAGATTTCAGTTTTCTGGTTGTTCTTGTTGTGAAGCAAAGTCCCATATCGCCTAGGTACCAAAGCAATATGAAGTAAATAAGCGTGAGGGCACCCCTAGCTTTTGGGGTTGAGTTCTACCCAAGACCGTGTAACATGGTATCAAAGCTAGGTACCAGAGATGGGTAGGGTGCGTCTCTCTGACTTGCACGCAGCAGGTGCTGCCGAGTGAGATTTGAAGTGAAGTTCCACGTTGCCTGGGTGCCAAAGTAATATGAAGTATATAAGCGTGAGGGTACACTTACTTCAACAGCTAGCTTTTGGGGTTGAGTTCTACCCAAGACTGTGCAACACTTGTGTCCTTGCCTTCTCCACTGCCAGGTCTTCGTTATTGTGTTGTCTCATCTTCCTGAATTTACAGGAGCTGGGTATTAGTATTGTTTGCAGTTTGTTTCCAAGCATGAGACCTTTGGAATCTAAATCTTAGGTAAATGGGACTTGGGTACCAATATTGGTTGAGGTCATGAGACCTTAGGAATCTTAAATCTTAGGTTATTGGGACTTGGTTAGTGTTAAATCTTAGGTTAGTTACTAATACTAATTGCGGGTGTGTGTCCAAGCATCAGACCTTACGAAGCTTAAATGTTTAGGTTTTTGCGATTTGAGTGCTATACATGTTTATAATGTATATTGCACTATATTCGATACCATAAAATATGTCTTTACCGCATATTCTAAATTGGTTACGGCTGCCGGACACATTACCCACCTCCACATCCATATCCATGTCATAGCTAGGGAAGGGGGGAAATAGAAGAGTCCACTTAACACTGGTTTGTGAATGTTAGTTGTTCTACTTCAAACTCATTTGAGCTAGTGTTGTCCAAGGAACTAAGATGGATTTGAATATATGCTTGGAAGACCAATATATGATCAAGTGTCTGCAAGTGGCTTGGTTTAAGTCAGTTTTGATGACATGAATGACAGAGCATAAAATGTGCGCGTATTGGTTCTATAGATCTTTGGAGTAAACATTCTACTTTGTATCTCAAAGATACTCTTGTTGCTATGTATTGGTCACTTATGTGACTAACAATCTGTAGACACCCCAATCTGGGCTTCCAGATTACTTTACTTACGATATTTGATTCCCCGATGATGAAACGGATCAAGAACACCTCGGGAATGTCGAGTGTTTGAGCTTTGAGTGTTTGAAACCCTTTGAACCCTTTGAACCCTTAAACCAAGAAATTAAAGATGGTCAACACTGGGTCTGGAGTTGACCCTCGCGCGAGGGAGTGATTGCCTCGCGCGAGAGTCTGCTTTGCCAGGTGTGGTCAAAGTCAAACATTTGACTGTTGACCCACGCGCGACAGGTGGAACACTCGCGCGAGAGTCTCACTGTCTCGCGCGATGGTCCTAGGCTGTCCCTTTCACCTTTGCCAGCCACTTGGTTGCGCCAGGGGGCTACAGGCTTCAACCCCGCTTTTCCCCATAGGTACCATGCGGTCAGCCCTCGGGAACACACCTCACACAACCCTTCCCATCACCTTTTCACCAAGCTTAGTCACCAAGTTTGGTCCTAAGGGGGTGTTTGCCACCACCTTTGGCCCTTGGCTTCCCCTATAAATACCCCCCATTTGTTCACTTTCAAAGGGTTAACAAAAATTGGCATTCAAAGGCTTACACCTCAAGAACAAAGCTTGTTCTTCCTCCTCCATCACTCAAATCCCCCTTTTCATCTCAACTCAACTCAAAATTCAAACACTTTTCAAACCAAAAGCCAAAGGTATAGCTTACCTTTGTTTTGCTCTCTGTTCTGATCTCTGAGGGGAACTGGCAGGGCCAAGGCTGGTAATCAATACCAGTCCTAGCCCTAAAGTCACAAGAATCTGTGGAAAGCACTCCCTCGCGATAGACTCATATACGCTGCGATACCACCCCTCGACAGTCCTCGTGGGGTTTGGGGGTGCGGGTTATTCTTGTTTTATCATGTTATTCATTGTTTTGAAGTATGATAGGCCTTTAGCTCACTCAACATGATAAAACACATAGACTAGCTTTTCTTGCTTATTTACTTTGTTGGAATGCTTCCGGGTTGCATCTGGACCTATACCAGAGCTCAGAGCATGCAAAGCAATTCCTGGAAGTCCAGCCTAGACACTCGCGCGAGGAACTCACTATCCCGCGCGGTGGTCCTCCTGAGTCCAGTAACTGCCCTTGCATGAGCAGCTTGGCCTTTATTTTGATACCCCCACTGTTAAGGGTTGTATTTCAATTTGTTTAGCTCCTGCTTATAATAATTTGTAATAATTATTTACTTTCATATATAAACCGCTTGGTTTGCCTCCTGGGTGTGCACTGGTCCTTCCAGAGCCCAGAAGGGGATAAAATTCAACCTGTGGTGAGACTTGAACACTCGCGCGAGGGAATGGGTGTATCGCGCGATTGTCCTTTTTGCATGCACGTTGATCCATGCGTGCAAAGGTGGCTGTCATGTGTGATACACCTATTCCATGAGCAGTTTGGTTTATTCTAATCAGGGGTTAAGTTTTATCCCGTTTCATATTTGCCATCCATCCATGCCATGTTTAGATCACATCTTGCAAACTTGTTACAGTTTTAATCCCCGATTAACTGTTCCCCCGCCCTAACTGGCTAAAAAATGATTAAAGAAGAGGAAGAATCACAATATTTTCACAAAATGCCTAAGTAGAGACCGATCTCCGGATTGGGCGAGAGGGGTGCCTTAAAACCCTTCCCCTCTCGTAACCTGGCTCCCGAACCCAGATATGGTTATGACGGACTGGTGCCTTCACTTTTTCAAATCAAACAGCGCGGCAGGTGCTTCGAAATACGGTTCCTTGGGTGACGGACCTTCAAACCCGAGTGGCGACTCTGTGTTTTTCGAGCGCCTGCTTTCTCCGCTCGCGCTCCCTCGATCTATCGGGCCCTTGCTCCGGGAAACGAAATTCCCGAAGGCTTGCATCTTGGAATCCGGAAATTCCAGGGCATGCTGCCCACACAATTTAAGGTTGTGATGGAAACCTTTGGATCTTTGAAAGAAGAAATCCAACATCGTGAACTTGTGATATGGAGGTTGCAGGGTTTCGTACTTCTCGTTAGAATGTTCCATCATTCGAGTTAAATGTCTTTTAGGATGAGTAGATGGTATATATCATCTTTGATCTTTTGAAACTGCACAATTGACTCGATTGGAATAGCTTTACCAACTAAAGCCTAGTAATTTTGTATTTCCATGATTAACTTAGACCGCCAACGGTTCTACCACTAGTAGTTCTTATCCAGTGCCTATCTTCTAAGCTTCTCTTTTTGCCATGCAGATCAGTGGGTCCACAATGCTAAACCTCTCTTTGTTGACCTCAGACATGTGGACTGTTTTGATTCGCATCTTTGCATACCATCAGAAGGTCTGTAATAACAAAGTTGTTGGTATTTTAGTGAAAACCCTACAAATTGAAGCTAACGGTTTTTAAGTTAATATTTTTTACATCCTAGAAGGCTAGAACTGTCAATCTGAATCCAGTATTCCACCTCAGGTTGATTGGATGTATTTCCTAGCTTTTGCTACTGTTGCAGTTGGGCTCGTCATTTATTCCGGGTATGTTCTTTCAAATTTTCTTGGAGTCCCTTTCTGTAACTTTGCATTTATGGCTGCATTAAACAGCGTTCATGGTGGCAACTCAAATTCGGGCATTTTATTTAGGTGGTTTGGGCATTCTAGCAGCTTAACAGACCAAGTGATGAAAGCTAATCTTGAGTAGGGTTTAACTCATGGATTGTAGGGAGGAATTTAGTATTGGAGTTTCCATTCATCAATGAAAAATATTGGAGTTTTTCAACGGTACAAAATCTTAGTTTTTGTGGCCTTGCTTCTTAGAAATACTGGGACTTCAGTGAAAAGATCTTTGACCCAGCCAAATGTTATGTCGGTGTAGGGACCTTGGTTGACAACCACGTTAGAAGGTCTTGCCAAGAGATAAAAGATTGGAAGCAAGCGAATCAATTTTTAAGCCTCTCCGTACCCCTCCGAACTCCAAATTTGTGGGCCTGGATGCTCCGAACCCTTTTTATCTGGAAGAACAGAAAAAGAACATACCTGAGTAAAATCACTTGATTGGATACCAATAAAACCGGGAACAAGTTGCATTTCGTTCTGTGGTTGAAGTTTAAAATACTTTGCCGTCCATTTCAACAAACAAAATATGACGTGTTCATGTGCCTACCGATTTTCGGTTGAACTGATTTTTTCAGTTATGTTATTTGTCGGTTCTATGTGTTAAATAGTTCAAATCATAGTTGTGGACTCGTTGTAAGCCCACAAGGAGTATGGATAGATTATGGAAAGGAGCTGAACCAAATTATGCTGCCTATGAAATTGTAGTAGGGCTCACGAAAGTGAAAATGCACACAAGTGCTGGTGGATTGTACTTTGCTTAGGGTTGTCCAATCAGATTCCTGCAGCATATTTATCTTGAATTTGGTTACTTGATGCTTGTGATCAGGGGTGATAAAGAGGAGGAACAAAAAAGTGCAGATGTAGGTGACGAAGAAGTTGAGCAGAGCAAGCATTTCGATGAGGAAGCTGGTTCCGTTGGGAGACGCTCGAAAACCGGAGAAAGTAGTTGTAGTAGTAAGATTGACTTGGCTTCTACTGGGACTGCAGAAAGAGCAGATAACAGTAGGCTCTTGGAAAAAGATAACCAAGGGAAGCCATTTGATTCATCATTTTTGCTGAAGTAGAAAATAAATAAAAAAATTACTTTCTTATTGATGATGTAACTCATGTCACTTAGGTATTGGAATACCATGATTCACATAAGAACTACTGAGGAAGATGTAAATTGTGCATAAGGGCAGCCTCCTTCATTGCTTTGTGTTTCCTTTTTTTATTTTACAAATTATTCGGTAGTCCGGGAGCACGGCCACGTGGTGCTCATAAGAACTACTCCCTCCGTCCCCTTTTTATAGTCCAGTATTCCATTTTGGGCTGCCCCTTAATAAGTGTCCATTTTGTAAAGTTAGTGGGTAAAAGTTGGTGTATTGTCTATTTTGTCCCTAAAAGTAGATTCCTTTTTGAAAAGTAAGTGAGTAAAAGAGTAATGATGATGGGTAAGTAGGGAAAGTGAAGAAAAAAGTTGATGTGAAAGGTATAATGATGATGTCTTTTTAAAAAGTTGGAATTACGAAGTAGGACACTTAAAAAGGGACCGAGGGAGTACTAAGGAAGAACTACCAAGGAAGATGTAAATTGTGCATTAGTGCAGGCGTGCAGCCTCTGTCATTGCTTTGTGTTTCCATTTAGGTTGATGTCATGGAGTTAAACATCATGTTTTTTTTTTTTTTGTCCAAATTAGTCGGTACTCTGGGAGCACCACCACGTGTTGCTTCGGACCATTCAATAATCACATATTTATTTGGGGTCTATATACTTAGTTGTGGACCTCACGAGAATGTTGGTTGTGGAGTGGTTCGGAGCACTACGTGGCGGTGCTCCCAGACTATTGAATAAAGAAAAAGGCAACAATAGAGGCTGGAAACCACCAAACAACAACAGGAAGCTATCAACAAGTTAATCCTAAATAAATCTGGAATGAGCATCCACTCATCACAAATTAAGTTTCCTATTTAGAGGAGAAAACTTGACATAAGTCGACGAGCTGAGTTGGCCCCGATAGATTCAAGAATTGCAGCCATCTAAAGGTGTGTTACTAGTTTAAGAGAACGGCTACTTTAGACATCCTAAACAAAATTTTACTTTTTCGATTTCTCTTTTACTTTCATGGCTAATTATATGAGTTTTTGAGTTTTTACTTTTCGATTTCTCTCATTGAAATGAACCAATAATCCAAAAAAGTTAGATGCAAAACTAACAAATACGGGAAAAAAATTAAATAAGGACATAACAAAAAGCCAAACTATCTTTTTTTTTTTTTTTTTTTTGGAAACCAGGCCTAAACAAATATATATATATTTTTTTTTGGCAAAAGAAGAACATCATTTCATATACTCCCTCCGTCCCTAAATAAGTGTCCGGCGCGCAAATTTAGGCCTTTAAAAATATGTATTTGTTTCGTTAAAAAAATCAATTTTTTTTTTACAAATGAATAAATAGCAATGAGTTTTATTAGATGGGTAAATTACTGTTTACCCCCTCTAACTATGGGTCGGGAACACTTTACCCCCTTTAACTATTTTTTTTAGCACTTAACCCCCTTTAAGTAATGAAAACCCCTATCCCGTCCAACTTCTGTTAGGAATTGGATGGAAAATATCATGTGCAAGTCACATGCACTCATTATAGACATTATTACCCTTCACTTACACAGATCTATACATTACACACCAGTCTGTCTCTCTCTCATGTCCTACCAGAGCACCACTACACGGCTGACTCTCTCCACTTCCACGACTCTCTCTCTCTCTCTGGGTTTCAATGGAGCACTCGAACCAGAAACAACTGGTTCTTCCTGTTGTTGGCAATCGTGCTGTTGTATCTACTCCCTCTCTCCGCCATCGCCCGACCGTTCGTCCTCGTACTCTCTCAAGACCACCTCATCGACGCCCCGCCCTCCACCACCGAGGATGACTCTTTCTCCGAGTGGGACGAGTTCGGCGACTCCAACACCAAGCCCGAGGACCTCGATCCTGAATCTTGGCGCCCGATCTTCGAGCCCACTGCAGCAGATCCAACAGCAGCGTCCGAGTATGAGAACGAGGAGGAGGCGCTGCTCTACTCGGGCATCACCAATATGGTCTCCTCCGTGAGTTCCGGCGAGCCTAGGTTGATGGAGAAGGCTGCGTCTGAGATCGAGGCCTCTGCCTCTGGGGGATATCCCCACGCCCAGTCTGCCCTAGGGTTTCTTTACAATTTGGGGGTGACTAGGGAATGGAACAGAGCGGGGGTGGAGAGAGCCGGTCGCCGCCATAGTTAACGGGGTAAACGAGGACATTCTTGACTCGCCGCCATCGTAAATGGAGTAATCGAGGACGTTCTTGACGCCGTAGACGGTGATGCCGTAGTTAACGTAGAGGTCCGGGTGGGTAATGGGGTAGCCATTGACGGTTGCTGCTGCGATTGCTTCTGATGTGGATTCGAGTTAGGGTTTTGATTCTGCTGAATAGAATTAGGGTTCCTATTAGGATTAAGATTGGGGGTTTGTAGTTTGTTGATGTGGTGGTTGTAGGAAAAGGTGGAGGTCGAGGAGCTGGGGAAGGTGATGCTGGTAATGGATTTGGTGAAGGAATTGGTAAGGGTAATTATGTAACTTCCTTAAATCTGTTAACAGAGTTAAGGAGATTTCAATTACGAATAGTTCAAGGAGGTTAAGTGTTAAAATTTAAAGTTAAAGGGGGCAAAGTGCCACCGGGTGATAGTTCAAGGGGGCTTAATATAATTTCCCCTTATTAGATTGTGAAAAAAAATTAGATTTTTTAACAAAAAACATACATCTTTTACAATGCCTAGGTTTGCGCATCGGACATTTATTTAGGGACAGAGGGAGTATAAGAAAGGAAATACTACGAGTTAAACATGACACATACCAACAAAAACAACATATAAAAAAGCACATTGTCTAAATGCCTAAATGTAGAAGAACCATCTGAATCCGTAGCATGTAGATGAATCCGAGGTTGCAAAAAATAGTTAACGCCAAAAACACCGATAGAAGAAGCTGGGAAGAGATCCTAGCATAGGAAGAGACCAAACTTAGGCACCAAACAAGCAACCCTCTCCAACAAAGCCACCTATCAAAAGCAAACTTCCGAAGCGTTGCGAGGAATTATAGAGCCATAGAGGGACTAGAATCAACTAATCAAAGAGCAATTCCCAGCAAGAAACAAACACCTGCAAAAACAGCTTTACAAAAAAAACGAAAAACCAAGTCAAGTATGAAAACACAAATCAACGAGAAAGTATTTGCCGTCGATGAACCAGCCCTAAACATTGAAGAATGATTATACGCCTGATCTACGTAGTGGCCCGGAATAAACGGGCTCGGGCCGACTCCGAGGCATTTGTTGTTGAACGCCTCAAGGTTGGTCCCTAATGCCTGCTAGGGCATAGCTTCGGGTGATGTTTTAAAAGAGCTCGGGCAACCAGCGGGGTGCTGCTTGGTATACCACGGAGTTACAACGCACTACGCTTCGGATGTAACCCTCATCCTCGGACATCCAGGACCCTCGGGCATGTGCGTCATCATGGCGTAGGCCGAGACGGTTACAACACGAGGATCATCATTAGGGCTGATCTGGCCATGTGCTTCGTAACTGTCTTGTTCCGTATGTCGTCTATGATGTCACCCGAGCCGGTTACCCAAGCGTACCCTCCATGCACTTGTTTAGAGGCCAAGCAAAGCGAGGTCTATAACAGCAAAAGGACTCTAATCTAAAGAGGTATGTCATTCTACCCTAACCCTATACCTATACACTTCTTCCTATATCTAACTTGATCGTCGAAGGGTCACTGGGCTTCCACAGCCCTAGTGACTTGTTGCAGGTCCGGCAACGGGAGAGCGGAATAGTGGAGGAAGGAACCGGAATCGATCCAGGATCAAGATCCCAATAAACCGAACCCCACAATCTACAATGACAGTGAAAGTAGGGGGTGTACACGGTCCGGATTGGTCCGGTTCTCTAGAAAACCAGTAACCGAACCCTTTCAAACGGTTCTAGAAAATTAGGAACCAGAACCTAACCAATATATGCATGAAACCTAACCATAACCAAACCGCAAGACCAGTCCGGTTTTGGTTCGGTTCCGATTTTATCCAATAAGCATCCAAACACTTTTTACAAAATATGAACTTATAAAATTAAGGAAATAGGAAGAAAATCTACTGAAATAGAAAAGGAAGGAAGAAAATAAAAGCTTTCCTAACAAATGGGATTTCATCTCTAAATAAATTAAGTATTAGCAAGGAAAAGGTTAACCTACCAAATTTAAATAAATATTTAATTACACACATATGTATTGCTATATTTATTTTAGTTTTAAACGGTCCGATTCGGTTCGAACCACAGTTCATTAATTGAGAACCAGTAACCGAACCAAAATTAACGGTTCTTATTTTTTTGGAACCATAACCTGACCGTAGAACCGCAGAACCAGACCAAATAGGACAGTTCGGTCCGGATCGGACCGGTTTTACGATTCGGGTAGTTTTCTTGAACACCCCTAAGTGAAAGAGTGAATGCATCCTTGACTGTTTATTTTAAGTAACTTCAAAAAAGAGAGAGAGAATGTTCTGTATGATAGTGCATTGGATCGTCTACATTTGTGAAGGCACTTGTGAAACGGAAGAGAAAAGGGAGATGAAAAGATGAGAAAACAATGAGTTGAATAAGCCAATCATGATTCTTTGGCCTTCTTATCATTTTCCTTTTTGTCGACAAACGACTTGAAAATTCATCCTCCAAACACAGCCTAACTTACCTTGATCTCTCTCGTCATACCTCTGGACTTCTTGTCTACATCTTCTTCATTTCACTAAAAAATGTAAGAGGATAACTAGAAACACCGTAAGAGGAAGTTACGATTAATTGAATCAATGATTTACCACAGAATTTCAGTGAAGACGTCACTGCTCTTCTGTGGGAAATCATTGACCAACCAGTCATTTTCTCTTTTCTTGTTTTTCACCCACTTTGACCAATCGTAAGAGGCAGTTACGACTAATTGAATCAATGATTTACCACAGAATTTCAATGAAGAAATCACTGTTCTTCTGTGGGAAATCATTGACCAACTAGTCATTCTCTCTTTCATGTTTTTCACCCACTTGACCAATCATAAGAGGCAGCTACGACTAATTGAATCAATGATTTACCACAGAACTTCGGTGAAAGCGTCACTGCTCTTCCGTGGGAAATCATTGACCAACCAGTCATTCTCTCTTTCTTGTCTTCACCCACTTGATTAAGGATTGACTTTACCCTTACACTGCCATAGAGCCCTTTTTATAGCACTAGTCCAAGTGCATTACATGGAAATATAATTAAGCCAACCTATATAAAAGTACCTCATCCAAATGGCTTTTTTTTTGAAAAATAACATGTTTTGGTAATTCTATGATCGTCATTTTTCCGTGCGTAAATTCATGGCTAGATAGATGCTAGGATTCATTAAAAGTTATGAGAAAATAAGTAGATAGAGAGATGATTATCACACTCACGATCGGGACAAGTATCAAGTATCATAAACACACAAAAAAAGAGTCAATGTCCTATATTTCTTTCGGTGAAATAAAATGTTGATAAAAGTCAGCGATGGATAAGCCCTATCCTTCAACTTAATTCGTATGCCCTTTCGTTTTTCCCATAATTAATTAGGCATTAAAGACCTTCCAAATTTTCGTATCCTAAATCTATTACCAAATCATCAAATTTTTGGAAATATGATAAATAAGAAACATCTGCATTATTTGATTTTAAGTCTTTAGAAGGTGACTTAGCTGTCAAGTGTCAACCGAGATGTATTTGACTGAATTGTTGAATTCTTGGAAAAATACTAACTCGGATTAGATCCATAATCGTAGGTCGATCGTTAGATCTTTTATGTACTTTTTTTTTTGGTAACGGAGGAACAACCCCTCAGTCAGGCGGACCTGACTATGCAATTCAAATCTCCGAGGGAGCTAACGCGGCCACACCAATCACAACCTCCCACTTACTTCAGGTCACTCACCCAGTGAAGAATCTTTTATGCACTTTGTACGTAAGGTGCTCCCGTTATTAGGATCACGTCATAAGTCGATACTCTCCATGGGTTAGATTCTCCGTCAACGTACCCAGAGTATATAGTTTGATTTAATAATTAGGTTTGCATTAGAGGTGTCAAACGTGCCTATCGTACCGTGCCGTGCCATTTTCTTCCGTGCCAACCGTGCTTTCATGTCGTGTCGTACCGTGCCCAAACACGCACTGTACACACTGTCTGTGTCTCAACTGCTGTACCGGTAGCGTTTCTGTAACAAATATGTGAGCAGGGGCGCTGGCTCCGGAATTTGAATTCATAGGTGACAAAAATATACAAAGGCTTAAGGACAAAAAGTTCTGCACAAAATAAAATTTTAACTTGGTCTTTTTCTAAGGTCCACTGTAGATGAAGTCAGATATTGTATTGTATAGGAGGATGAGAAGCTTTTTAGTATAACGGGGATACTAATGCCATTGGTATCCCTCCGGTCCGTTTTCAATTTTTTGACTATTTTCCGATCATATTTGAATAATCGGCTCCGTTAATTTTGTAGAGTTCAACGAGAACCACAATCATATCAAAAATCGTGTTCATCGGATTTTAATAGATACATGATCGGCACACGTGAAAACTGCGGAAAAAAAAAAAACTGGGTTCCGATTCAGCGTGGTTTTGGATCCAGTTTTGGTTTTCTTCAATTTTCATATTTGCCGATCATGTATCTACAAAAATCCGATGAATACGATTTTTGTTATGTTTAATGTTCTCACCAAACTCTACGAAATGAACGGAGTCGATCATCCAAGTGTGATTGAAATATGACCAAAAAATTAGAAATAGACCGGAGGGGATACCCCGAACGTTGGTATACCCGGTATACAAAAAAGTTTCTCTAGGAGGATCTATATAATATACGTATGTATCGGAA
Source organism: Rhododendron molle (assembly GCA_025413875.1). NCBI lineage: Eukaryota > Viridiplantae > Streptophyta > Magnoliopsida > Ericales > Ericaceae > Rhododendron > Rhododendron molle. The sequence goes on from CM046396.1 coordinate 6,224,279, forward strand.
AACTCGTTTGGGTCCATTTCGGGTCCCACAAAAATCTAAAAAAACATTCATAAATTTTTTAATATTATTTTATGGGGCCCTGTAAAAAATCAGTTCCAATGGACATCGGAAATCTTTTGGATTCGTAATAGCGAAACTGCTCAGTTTGCTCCTAAGAATCCAAAAGCAATACTTACCGATGTCCATTGGAGTTGATTTTTTTACAGGACCCCATAAAATAATATTCAAAAATTTATGAATATTTTTCTAGATTTTTGTGCGATCCGAAATGGACCCAAATGCATTTTTCCTTGCGTGGTTCCCTGCAAATAACAAAGCTTGTAATTCTGCCTCTTTGTTCAATAAATTTGATTCAATAACTGCTTTTATTATTTATTTTTTTTTGTATTTCATGTGTAACCAATATTGTGGTTTTTGATAGAAAATATGTTTAATACGTGTGTAAATCCGGGGATGCTACAAAGCAACTCCCAGTAGAGCGTGGTAGGGCGCATCAGGACTGTCCATTTAAAAGTGTTTTTAACAGTCCGGATAGAAAACAATCCCTGGAAGAGTTTGTTTTTAATCTGGACCATTGATTGTCGAGATGAATGGTCCGGATATGCCCTGCAAGACACTCAACAAGAACTGCTTTGCAGCATCCTCGCATCCGTGTAATAACACGAATAAGGTTAATTTAGAAATTATAATTAAAATATTTCAGGATCAGTTGCAAGGATAGTAAAAAATTTGGTAGGATTCATGTCTAAAGATTTACTCATTATTGGACTTACTTGCCTCCAAATGCCCCAAGGAAAAGTTATCGAGTAACCGTTCCAGAATGCCTTCTTAAGAAATAAGTACTTAGGGTATCCACAATGCTATAATAAAAAATGGATAACCAAAAGTTGCCACATCAGCTTTTGATTATCCATTTAAGAGATTGCTAAGGTTAGCAATGTAGAGGTCCACAATGGCATAATCAAAATTGAATAATCAAAAGTTACCATGACACCATTTTAAATTACAAAAATAAAACTAACAACTGTGAACATAGAAATAGTTTTTTCTAAAAATAATTTTGACACTATGAAAAACTATTTATTAGAAATAGAAAATAATTTTTGAACTTTTTTTGATTTTAAAAAAAAAAAAAGAAAAACAACTTTTGTGTAATTACGATTTTTGAAAAAATAGTTTTTATATAAGAAAATGTTTAAAAAAAAAACATTTTCTTGTACAAAATAATTTTTCAAAAAAAAAAAGAACAATTTTTTTGTATAAAAATGTTTTTTAAAAATAGTTAAAATATAATTTTTGGGGGAAAACAGTTTTTTTTTTAAAAAATTTAAGTATAATACTGTTTTTGAAAACATTGTTGAAAAAGAAAAAGAAAGGGGAAAAGGGAAGAGATAGAATGCGTTTTTGTTTGTGTAATGAAGTGTATTTGATTGAGAATGTGAGATTCATTAAATTTGGTTATTGACAAAAGGTTGTTAGTTTTGGTTATTGAAAGTCCAAAATTTGATTATTTCTAAGGAGGTTGCTAAGTTTGATTATAGCATTGTGAGCTATTTTTTGCACCAACATTGTTAACTTTAAAAACCTAGCACTTTTGGTTATGCCATTGTGGATACTCTTATTTCACATTTTTAAACTCAAAAATAATGTAAATGGAAAATAATTTTTTGATTTTTTTTTTTGCACCGTATTCATCTAGATCTTCTAACAAGATCCATATTGCTAGGAAAATTATTTGCATAAACACATTATTTTTAAGCTTAAAATTACCTTTTTAAAAAATAAATACTTATTTGGAGTTCGGGAACGGCCCTCACACTGGTCACTGGAAGCAAATGAAAAACTATAGGGCAATTTACCTCTAGGTCCAGAAAATAGAAAGTAATTCCCACCAAGTTTTCTCTAATTAACGAAACACTAAAACCCTATGAAAGTGCCTAAAACCCCCAATACTGAAAGTGCTTAACTCTTAGGGCCCCCTATGAAAGTGCCTAAACCTCAGGGTACCCTATAAAAGTGCCTAAAACTCTAGGGTACCCAATAAAAGTGCCTAAATCGCTAAAACCCTATAATAGGAAAGTGCACCCTAAAACTCATATGAAAGTGCCTAAACCTAAACCCTATGGCTCTATGAAATCACCTAAACCTAAACTCTAGGGTACCTTAAACCCTAGGGTATCATAAAATCTAAAATCTTAAGGTACCCTAAAACTCTAGGGTACCCTAAAATCCTAAAATCCTAGGGTACCCTAAGATTTTAGGATACCTAAGGGTACTAGGGTACCCATTAGGGTACCATAAAACCCTAGTATACCCTAAAACCCTAGGGTGACATTTCTATTAATGGTAAATGTATTTTTGTAAAAGTGGACTTAGTGGTAATTAAGTATTTCATCTCTCCTTAATGGGAATTAAGTGTCACTTTTCTATACTTAGAGGTAATTTTCTCAAAACTATATCACAGAAATCATTTTTTGTTTTTGTTTTGATAAAGCTGGTGGTTGGAACTCAGGATCAGAGAAAGAAATCCACTCAAAAGAAAAAACCAAGAAGTTACATTTATTTAGAGAACAAACCAGCCTCTTCAATTCAAATCGATTTGAAACACACTACAATAGCTTAATTTGGAACAACCAGTTTCAACCTTCACTCAGTTGTACGATTACAACGAGCAACAACTACTCTACTCTCTCGGCCTCAGTAGCTTAATTAGAACAGCTGGTTTCGACCAATATCACTCGGTTGTACGACCACACGAGCAAACAACCACTCTCTCGGCCTCAGCTCCAGCAGAACTCGATGAAAAGCACCCGCTCCCTTGGCCGGGAATGCAAAAACGCTTGAGAAACACGCGGAGATAGAGAGAACCCCCCATCAACTTGACCAAAAGACCCATGAACTGAGCGTAAACCATTGTTTTCCCCCTACTTTATCCAGGTGAAAAACCAGAGAATTCTAAGCACGTTAGTATTTTGTTGAAGCTCTATATATATAAGCCCAGTTTTATATAGGCGAATGAGAAAAATTCGCTTTTGTAACATTTATTACATTGCCTGAGTAATGAGTATACTTTTCTTGCACACAAAGTGAAATATAATTGATGTCCCTGTTGTACAATATGCCAATTTCAAATCATTAAATGACCTTTCTTTATATTTTTAATGTAATTAAATGGGGAAAAAACATTGTTGGCTATGTACCGATTGTAAAATGGGGGATCACTAGGTCAGGGTAGGAAATTCACCAATCCGGGGGACGCTGCTAAGCACCCTGCCGAGCGGGTGCAAGGCGTATCCGGACCGTTCAAAAGTGTTTTCAGCGGTCTGGAAGAGTTTGTTTTCAATGCAGACCATTGATTGTCGAGATGAACGGTCCGAATGCGCTCGGCAGGGCACTTGACAGCATCCCCACTCCGGAAATTCAGACACTTGATGATATAACATGAACAACAACCATTCTTTGGTCTCTTTTTCAAAAAAAAAAAATTCATTGGTCATGACAAATTCTTGATGAATGCAGATTGCAAGAATGAGGACCCGGTTAAGCCCATGAAACTGACGAGCAAATAGAAAAAAACCAAAAAAAAAAAAAAAAAGAAAAGAAAAAGAAGAACGCCAATTATGTTTTTCTATTTGGCTGTTTGATGCATGGACAGAAGATTTGTCGCATTTATATAGACCTAAGGAGTACGAAAAATTGAAGTCACGTTATCGCAAAATATTTTCATCATTATTTCTGTTGCCATATAATTGATCGATGTTTATTTCTCTTAATGGTATAGCTATCGTGGGAGATATGCGAATTAAGTATTTTTATCTGATTGTGTTATCGAAGATTCGATCATCACTTGGTAATCACAAGTATATTTCAAGAGAAAAATTGACACCACTTCAGGCTGCTGCAGTTTCACCAAATTCAATCTGTGAACGTTCCATTGCAGCAGTTTTTGGCATCACCCATCACTTAACAACACAAAAAGGAAGCTTTATGATAATGATCCTCCATGTTTTTCAGTTTTTTCTATGTCTAGCAAGGAAGGCCTGAAATATCTCTGTTTCATCCGTGAACAATAATCATGTTGTGCATTATGATGCACGCAGTCATTATATCATGCAATACACGTTTATTCCAGTAACGCACTGGTCCCTGGACAATACCAAATCGTGATTGAAGAACCCCAAACGCTCGTTCAACATCTTTCCGGCATGCCTCTTGCATCATTGCGTAGTATCGTTTTTTCGGTTCTTGGGGTTGAGAAATGGACTGTACAAGAATTGACCACTTCGGATATATACCATCCGCCAACTAATAACCGATATCATACTCTTTGCCTTGGATAGTATAATTAGCAGGAGGAGATTTACCTTGGGCGAGATCCGCCAATAAATACGATGCTTGCAAGACACTGATGTCATTGTTGGATCCCAGCAAGCCAAAGTTCGCATACCAAATCGACAAGTCATAGGATGCTACAGCCTCAAGAATTAGACTTGGAGATCCATCGCGTCCTGAATATTGACCAGCCCAAGGCACTGGACAATTTTTCCAAGCCCAGTGTATACAATCAAGACTCCCCAACATCCCCGGGAAGCCTCGTTCTTCACCTCTTTCAAAAAGCCTTGCAACGTCATCAGCATTAGGTGATCTCAGGTACCTTTTTCCATATATCTGAACAATAGCCCGGCAAAATTTTTTGAGGCTTAAAACTGTAGTGGATTCACCAATTCGACTGTAGAATCTGCGGGTGCTCCATGTGCTAAGACTCGAAATACACTAGTTATCTTTAGAAGAGGATACAATCCAAGTTTCCCTAGACCATACCTCTTTTGTACAAAAAAAACTGTCATGGCGTTTCACCGCGTTAACAATATTTAGGAATAGAGGTCGGGACATTCGAAACCTTCTGCGAAAAAGGTTTTCTCCAAAAGTGGGGTTCTCTGAGAAATATTCATTCCGTAGTTGAACAGATTGAGCGGCTCGAATCATCGAAATTTGGTCGGAAAAGAAGAGAAAAGGGGATGTCTGCAACTTAACTAAAATAAGAACGCCCTTACTTGAAGTGGACTGTTATATTATATTATATATATCGATCGATCAATGTGTGTTTTTGCGGGATTTCGGGTTGGTGTTGTGCAGTGAGGTTCACGCACCGTGCTCCGCACCTTCGAGCCGTCGGATTGTACATCCGACGGCTCGGATCTCATCTCGATAACCAATGATCGAGAGCTGTTCATTACCGAGATGAAATCCAAGCCGACGGCTCGCACAGTACCATCCCCAATTCGTTTTTGCTTCCGCGACAAACTAGGCGAGCTTAAACAACATTCGCTGTTTGTATCGGGCTCCCCGTTCGGAATGCAGGCGTCCTAATAGCAAGAAAAATATGCAGGGAAGAAAAAACTCATTTGGGTCTATTTCGGATCCTACAAAAATCTTAAAAAATATTCATAAATTTTTGAATATTATTTTATGGGGCCCTAAAAAAAATCAGCTCCAATGGATATCGGTACGTATTACTTTTGGATTCGTAATAGCAAAACTGCTCAATTCGCCCATATGATTCCAAAAGCAATACTTATTGATGTCCATTGGAGCTGATTTTTTTTACAGAGCCCCGTAAAATAATATTCAAAAATTTATGAATATTTTTCAAGATTTTTGTGGGACCCGAAATGGACCGAAATGCATTTTTTCTTGCGTGGTTCCCTGCAAATCTTCCATGCAAATAAAGCTCGTAATTCTGCCTCTTTGTTCAATGAATTTGATTCATTAACCGCTTTTATTTTTTATTTTTTTTGTATTTCATGTGTAACCAATATTGTGGTTTTTGATAGGAAATACGTTTAATACGTGTGTAAATCCAGGGATGCTGCAAAGCAACTCCCTGTAGAGGATTGTAGGGCACATCTGGACTGTCCAATTAAAAGTGTTTTCAACAGTCCGGATATAAAACAATTCCTGGAAGAGCTTGTTTTCAATCTGAACCATTGATTGTTGAGATGAATGGTCCGGATATGCCCTGAACAGGGCACTCAACAGGAACTGCTTTGCAGCATCCTCAGATCCGTGTAATAACACGAATAAGGTTAATTAAGAAATTAGAATTAAATATTTCAGGATCAGTTGCAAGGATAGTAAAAAATTTGGTAGGATTCATATCTAAAGATTTACTCATAATTGGACTTAATTGCCTCCAAATGCCCCAAGAAAAGGTTATCGAGTATCACACTGGTCACTGGAAGCAAATGAAAAAGTATATCAGAGAAATCATTCATGGGAAAAATACACATGCAGGGGAGTGCCGTTAACAAAAAAGAGAGTGGCAAAATCAGCAACCATCATTTTTTGTTTTTGTTTTGATAAGCTAGTGGTTGGAACTCAGGATCAGAGAAATCCACTCAAAGAAAAAACCAAGAAGTTACATTTATTTAGAGAACAAACCAGCCTCTTCAATTCAAATCGATTTGAAACACACTACAATAGCATAATTTAGAACAACCAGTTTCAACCATCACTCAGTTGTATGATTACAACGGGCAACAACCACTCTCTCGGCCTCAGCTCCAGCAGAACTCGATGAAAAACACCCGCTCCCTTGGCCGGGAATGCAAAAACGCTTGAGAAACACGCGGAGATAGAGAGAACCCCCATCAACTTGACCAAAAGACCCACGAACTGAGCGTAAACCATTGTTTCCCCCCTACTTTATCCCGGTGAAAAACCAGAGAATTCTAAGCACGTTAGTATTTTGTTTTCACCCACTTGACTAAGGATTGACTCTTTACCCTTGCACTGCCATGGAGCCCTTTTTATAGCACTAGGCCAAGTGCATTACATGGAAATATAATTAAGCCAACCAATACATAAAAAAGTACCTCATCCAAATGAATTTTTTTGAAAAAGAACATGTTCCGGTAATTCTACGATCGCCATTTTTCCGTGCGTAAATACATGGCTAGATAGATGCTAGGATTCATTAAAAGCTATGAGAAAATTAGTATAGAAAGAGATACTAATTATCATACTCACGATCGGGACAAGTATCATATACACAGAAAGATCCTTCGGCGAAATAAAATGTTGATAAAAGTTCGCGAAGGATAAGCCCTATTCTTCAACTTCGTATGCCCATTGTTTTTCCCATAATTAAGGCATTGAAGACCTTCCAAACTTTCGTGTCCTTCATCTATTACCAAATCATCAGATTTTTGGAAATATGATAACTAAGAACATCAGCATTATTTGAGTTTAAATCTTTAGAAGGTGACTTAGCTGTCAACGGAGACGTATTTGACATAAATTCTTAGAAAAATAACTCAGATTAGATCCGTAATCATAACTCAGATGCGTTCTGCAGGGACCGCTTGGCAGAATCCCCGGGTCCGGAAATTCTCTCACTTCATGATATAACATGAACAACAACCATTCTTGGGTCTCTTTTCATCCAAAAAAAAAAAAACCATTCTTTGGTCATGCAAAAATTCTTGATGAATGCAGATTGCGAGAATGAGGACTACCTGGTGAAACCCATGAAACTGACGAGCAAATAGAAAAAAACCAAAAAAAAAACACCAATTATGTTTCTCTACTTGGCTGTTTGATGCACGGACAAAAGATTAGTCGCGTTTATATAGGCCTAGGGAGTGCGAAAAATTGAAGTCACGTCATCACAAAAAAAATCGTCATTATTACTGTTGCCATATAATTGATCGATGTTTATTTTCTCTTAATAAGATAACTATCGCGGGAGATATGCGAATTAAGTATTTTTATTTGATTGTGTTATCGAAGATTCGATCAATCACAAGTATTTCATTTAACCAAACACAACAACTTATTTTTGTAATTTGAAAATTGGATACCTATGTAAAGCATTGCGGTTATAGGAAATAGATTTTTGCACTCCTCTAATTGATGCTAACACTTTCTCTTTCTTTCTTTCTTTCGTTCTTTCTTTTCCTTTTTTTTTTTTTTTTGTCTTTTTGCTGGTGAATTTATGAAACAACCCCTGAAATTTGTAGAAAGTATATGCATATGGGAAATGTTTTGTAAATTCATCCTCTAAAAGACTCTTACATCTTTCGCCTGAGAAGAGTAAAAAACTTACTTGTGCGGCCTCCAAGTACTCGCAGTATTAAACTTTTTATTTTTCCGGTTCATCTCGTCGAGACGAATCAATAATCCACAAAAATTTAGCGCAAAACTAACAAACGCGAATATTTTTTTGAACGAGGACATAAAGTGCTACAACTTTGTTCTTAGTGGAACACCCTCTCATTGAAATTGAAGTCCACAAACAAAAGCTTTTTACTCGGTGCTAAACTTCAGTGCTCTACTGGTATAGACGCAGAAATTGAAGTCCACATAAGCTTTTTACTCAAAGCATATCAATGGTGGTGGGTTTTTGAAATTATGGACAGAACCGGTGAAGTTCATGTGAGATGTTGGAGGTAAACATTAACAAAAGTGCTAGGAACAAATAAAAAGTATCCGAAAATTACCCGGAATACACTTGTAGAAGTATTTATGACCGATAATAAACGTTTCTTACCGGTCAAAAATACCTTGTTCCAGGTAATTTCCGGATATTTTTTCTTTGTACCTCGCATTCCCCCCAAAATTAAACCTTGTAGTAATTGGGTCAAGTTGTCGAGAGGAAGTTTTCTTGCTTGCTAGCTTAACATATTCTGTTTCCAATCTTTAAACTCAAGCTGTTCGATAAAAATGGAGTCTTGGAGCTATGTTTATCATGAAAAGGGTTTTGGCCATGATGAATCAATTCATCATCAAAAGGGTAAAAATGGGTTGATGGGTCTGGAATTGAAAGCCCCATACTGTAATTACGAAAGCAGTTTTGCAGTCACTAGTGAAAAGGGAATTGAGAATCAGGGGTTTGTGGAATTCAGTTTCCCAGAAATGAGGAGAAGGAAATCTTGGCCTGAGCATGAGAGAGTTTCTTAACTCCCATTTCGCATGCGACGAATCATTTCGTGGGGAGAACTAGGCACTCATTCGCACAACGCATTTTTTGTAGTAAGAGTTCCACTTATTCAGCAACACGAAGAGGCTAAAAATTTCAAGTTTGCACTTGAAATGAAAAACCCAATGGTTTTGTGAATTCAGAACCATTTAACATGCTGCTTGTTTCCCCTGTTTTCCAGAGAACACATCCCCTGTTTTCCAGAGAACACCTTCTTTCCTCCCTTGTTTTCAGCCCCATTTTGCTTATTCCTACTCCACTAAAATTCAAGAATACAAAAAAAATCAGCCCCTTCTGCTTACCTTCTATTATTGGTGGACTGATTATGTAATGAACTAATTCTAGCTGCAAAAATGTGCAATGAGAAAACAACTGGAGAGTACTGGAGTTGCATAAAGCAAATGTTCACAATTCATAACTCGATAACAGATCATTAACATAGCTCTATCTGTCCATAACGTAGGTACTGGAATTCATAGAAAGCAGAAGACAAAAAAAAAAAAAACATAGCTCTGTCTCTCCTACATAAATCCAACAACAAACATCCCCTTCTCCAAACATCGCCATCTTCTCATGAGTCGTTTTTCCATCCTGAAAGACGAATAGGTCATAATATGAAGGAAAAAAAATCAAAAAATGCAATGTCGTAAAAACACTTACAATCATAGTCAATGTCGTCATCGTCGTCATCATTCAACCTAATATCTTGCGAAGAGCTAAGAAAAAAAAAAAAAAAATTAAATTTAAACAATTAAAATTCAAACAATTAAGCAATTAAAATTTAAACACCTACATGTTGAGAAGTTTAGGACAATTCCTTTTGTCATGCGATTGTCCTGTTAACCCACAACCATTACAACGCCTACCCTTCTTGGCAGCCTTCTCTTTTCCTCCCTTTAGTCGTTTACCACAACCCTTTGCCCTCACTTTAAGTGGTTCTTTAAAACTATGATCAAGAGGAATACGCACTTGGATAGCACTCCCTTCGCCATCTTCGCTTCCAAGATTCATGGCAGGTAGCTTCTTTTGACTTGATTCTAAAACTTCTCGCAAAAGTTCAGTTCCATCTTCAGTTAATACGGCTTCATCAATTACATTAGAAGCAAGTTGGAAGAGACTATTTCGCCTCACTAACAAGGAAGTGTAACAAATTTCTTGCATAGCTCCACCCAAGTCATCTATAAGTCGCACAGCTTTTGCTAATTTAGTCCACCTCCGCAAGATATACTGATTAGGCAGATCTACAATCTGCATCACTCTAGTGAAGTACACCAACATGTGCCGACATGGAATTCCGTCACATTCAAATTTCTTACAACTACAAGTGACATAGTTTGATGACTTCTCTACCAAAAGCTCACGAACCCTTGAACCACTCTCCTCTACCCTTTTAACATTGTACAAACAGCGCTGTTCATCCTCGTGTGTTATCGTTACCACATAAGCCATATTTTGAAAGAGTTCCTCTTGAAACTTGCAAAATATCGTCTGTGTATACAATTCACTCATTGTGGATTCCATGAAATACGTTGTTTTCAAGGCTGGCTTCTCGTTAAGATCTTTAAGATCCAAATCCAATTCATTATGCCGTACACATGAAAGTGTCCTATCAAACCGTGTCACAAAATCCAAGAAAGAATTATATGGAGACAAAGCTTTCTTGAAGAATGCATGAGAAATTTCAGCTCTTCGACTACTAGTCATGTAGGCAGAAAAAATGTGTTTCATATATGCAGGAATCCATCTCTCACGAATTTTGTACATGGCATGTAACCATTCATTGCTGGATAGGTTAGCTTTTTCGACAACATCTACCCATCCAGTTTCGAACTCTTCAGGGCTCTCGGAATTCCATATACATTTTTTGAACTCCTCATAATATTCTTCATAGGATGCTGGACTTATTTTTTCAGAAAATTTACTCACAATATGCCAAATGCAATACCTGTGATGCGTATTTGGAAGAGCAGTAGTAATTGCTTTTGTCATTGCCGGATTTTGATCGGTAATGATCATTCTGGGCGGACCTGCTGGCATCGCTTTTAACCATTCCTTGAAAAGCCACTCAAAAGAATCACTTGTTTCATCACTTAAGAATCCACACCCAAAAATCGTTGGTTGCCCGTGGTGATTAACTCCTAATATAGGTGCGAAAATCATAGCATATCGATTTGTGTTGTACGTTGTATCGAACACCACCACATCCCCAAAACATTGGTATGACTTTCTAGAGGTTGCATCCGCCCAAAAACAATGAGTCATCCTCCCCTCATCATCTTTCTTCATTGTAAACATAAAACCTGTATTCTCTTGTTGTTCAAACTGAAAATGCTCATACAACATATTGGCATCATGTCGGGCTAACATTTTCTCCCTTTCCCTTTCAGCATTATAAAGATCTTGTTGTAAAAATCCAATATTTTCAAGACCTTCCGATTGAAAAGCATTTTTTGCAACCAACACTTTACGATGAGATCGCAACAAATGCACCCTCTTTGGAGACGTAAGAGGGTGGTTATGACCCTCGACAAATTGGATAACAACCAACTTTTCACTTGACCGGCCTTTCACAACAGACAGTTTTGCACCACAACCCTCTCTAGTTATCCCCCGACGCCGTAACGTGGATTCAGTTTTGCAACAAACGTACTCATTCCTAATGATTTCACCTTCTCTATTCTTCTTGCTAGAACTCAATCGCGTACGAAATCCAGATACTTTAGCATAATTGTTGTAAAAAATACAAACATCATCTAAATTGTCAAACTCTTGTGCAATTTTTGGTATCAGGTCCTTTTTAACTTGAGGAGTGTAAAGTACTTCAGGAGAACTAGCAGATGATTCACACGGTTGAGATGCTAGCGGTGTGTCTATCTCTTCCAAACACTGCATTCTAAAAACCAAAAGAGAAAACAATAACTAAAAATTGTCAGTTTTACGCTTACGGTGAGAATTGGTATATATCTTTCAATGTCAATTTTCATAAACCAAATATTGCACCAATTTCATGCAAGTCGAACTAAGATTGAACTAACAGTATGTGAGCCGAACTAAGATTTCAACCTTGTTGGTAACCCAAATCATTTGGAGCGACAAAAAAAATGTATTTTTTCATATCAAATTTCGAGTAAACTAACCCTAATTTCTTCAAATCGCCTCCTGCAGTATACCCTAACCCTAATTTCTGTTAAATTGAACGAGAGAGAGAGAGAGAGAGAGCCAATGTCACAAACCCAAGCCCTAATTTCTGAATCGAACAAGGGATTACAAAAAAAAAACAGATGAAGAATAAATCGAAAGAGAGAGAGAGAGAGAGAGAGAGAAACCTTGGTTGGTGGTTGGTCGTTCTTGTCCAGTCTTGGTTGGGTCGTTGCTCTTCTTCTTCACGTTCAGTTCTCTTCCTCTCCAGTCACTCTCTTCTTCTTCCTCGTTCGTTCGCGCCTCTCTTTCTCTCTCTTTCCCTCAACGTGAAAATTCGAAATGGGAAAGGACCCGCGTGCTGGTGTTTTTAACCCGTTTCGTTTTGACCCGGTAACCGGCGTCCCTTTTTAACCCGCGAAAACCCATCTAATAAAAAAAAGCTTCTTTTATCAAGAATGAAATGAAAATTGATATTCGTGCTTTATTTTTTACTAACGTCACTTTATTTTATTCATAAAGTTAATAGTAATTTAACGTTAAAAATTGGAACGCTATCAATAAAAAGTGGAACGCGAAAATTAGTTTCCATCAAGAATTTGTGTATGTACAATGAATAAAACTTTCACTTCCAAGATTAAATTGGGCAAATTTCACTGACCTCCTCTCAGGTTTCTGACAAAAACGAAGACCTCCCTTGAGGTTTTCTGAAATATCATTGAGCTCCCCTACTTTTGAAACAATTGTCAGCATTCCCCATCCGTTAACTCCGTTAGATTCTTACCAGAAAATCAGGACGTCAGCGCATTTTGCAATACCTGCTGCCCAAATTACCCTTGCAACCATAACCAAACAGTCACTTCTTTGCTAGCAAAATCCTTTAACGACCACCACGTTCAGCCATAACTGCATAAGATGATTTTGAAGGGGAAAAAAAAAACACGGAACCTTGGTAATTTAAATCGTTCACAACTTGTTGAATTCTAAGAATATTTTGACAAGCTTTCTATTTATTAAATTTTTTGCTTCAGTATTTATAGTTTCAAATTTTCAAATCCAAGGGTTCTAGTGGTCAAGGCTTAAGACTTACAGGTTTGCTTCCTCCTAAGTTCTCAAGTTCGAAACATCTCAAGTTCTATCAACATCTTTGGGGCTAGCCCATATGGAACTTTGCTTCAGCTTTAATTTGGCTTTCCGCAAGTGAACGGTGGAATGGGCCCCCAAGATTAATTGAGGTGTGGGTAAACTGACCCGGTCACATGAGTTGTCAAAAAATAAAAATAAATCACATTTTCGATGAAAATGGATAACTAACCCTTAAGATATTTTCCCCACCCATTGAAGTACAAATTCACTCGTGTTTATAGAGATTTTTGTTGGTAATTGCATGTCTATAGATGTCATCGGCTACACATGAATATATATTGCTTCCTAATATAATAGATATTTTGTATATATAATATATATACTATTCCCTCTGTTTCCATTGATAGTCAGTCCACTACGAAAAGATGTATAATTGTCGAACAAAAAATAAAGTACTTCTGTGGATAATTTTTTAAAATTTCTTGACACCGAGTTAAAGATTGGGACTAGTTCTTTAATTTGGTGTCAAAAATTTAGAAAACGATGAACGGAAGAGGCTTACTTTTTTGCCAAAAAATTATACATCTTTTCGTAGTGGACTATTATTTAGGAACTGAGGGAGTATAATATATGATCCCTCCATCCAAAATTTTAGTCCACTATATGAAAACTTATGCAACAAAATATAGTATTTTGCTTATAATTTACAAAATCTATTGCACCAACTTGAAGAACTAAATAAGATCTTTGATTTATTTCAATAAAAAAAAATAATATGTATGTGATAATCGTGAGGAATTTATTAATGGGATTTTCTTTTTAATTAGCCACTTAATATGCTAAGGAATTCATTAGCTAGTTATTATCTAGATATATAATCGTAAGGAATTCATTAGTGCTAATAATAAAGCCCAACACGTTGGCTCAGTGGTCAAGACTTAGAGGTTTACTCCTTCGTAAGTTCATAGGTTCAGATTCCGGAACTTCTCAAGTGCTATCGATTTCTTTGGAGCCAGTCAATATGGAGCTTTGCTCCGACTTTAATTAGGCTCCTTACAAGGGTAATGAGTTTGGACCCCCCAAGGTTAGTCGAGGTGTGCGTAAGTTGGCCCGGACACCTGAGTTGTCAAAAAATGATGGTAATAATAAAAAATAGCGGTACATAGTGGCCCGGAGAAGTGTATGATTCTTTTTTCTACGCCATCAAGTTCATTTTTCAGCTCATTCTTCCTTTTTTTTTTGTTTGGTATTTTTTACTTTTTTGTAAATTTTTATTGAGGTTTTCGTTGTAATTTTTAGGATTAATGGTCTAACTCGACAAGTGAAATCAGTAAAGGGTAAAAAAAATGTGGACCGAAACTAAAAAAAGTTTATATAAGACGGTAAAAATATTAACAATACCAGTTGTTTGGTATTTTTTTCGTCTTAATAAATTTTTTTTTTTTTGCTGTTTGGTAATGACATTTTACTTTTTAGACTTCTCTCATCAAGACGGATAATTAATTGAATCTAATAAAAATTCGAAAAGAGGAACAAAAAGTATGAAAAGAAAACCCAAAAAATTAGGAGAAATGGGTTAAACAATTACTTCAGTTCTCTTAAGAAAATACAACCAATTATTTTCGTTAATTTCAAGAAGTCAATTGACATCGAAAGACTTTAGCTAAATTGTTTTGCATGTTCTCATGGGCATTATATTAGTATGCATCTAAAATATTTTTATGATGTTTATTTAGTTTTTTATTGGGTGGATTCGTAACTACTAGTAATTAACTATGTTTATAAATGGCTTAGAAAAGAAAAAAACAAAAACAAAAACAATGTTTACATATGCCTAAAGCTTAAAGTTTGTTTTTAATTTTTGTGAAAGACGGTATGAAAAATACCAAAGTGTCCTGCACAATTACTCAGGCATTGTTATTAGGGGGGTATTCTGGTCTTTTAAACACAGCAGTTAACGCCATCTATTTCAAGTTAACGACAGGGGTAGGCTTGATTTGTCAGGAAAAGAAAGGGATGTCAGTGATATTTTAGAAACCTCAGGGGCGGTCAGTAAAATTTGCCCCGATTAAATTCCTTAAACTTTTCTATATGATAAGATAACATACCCCTATCTTTTCAATATACTAGACATACAGGGTTTGGGCTAAGTCAATTAATTTTCTAATCCTTGTGCTTGGTAACTAATTTCTTAATCTAGTACTCTATTCCATAACCCTATTCCTTCACTAATTACTGGTATTCTACTCTTCCAGTCTTCTGTAGTTTGTTAATGTCAGAGAATTTTGGTGATTTAAATAGAATTAGTCTTACTATAAGTTTTGGTTTAACTTATATATGCAATTTTAAGGACTTTAAAACGTTTGCAGATATGGTATCCAATTTCAAGCAAATCGTGGTCCAAAATCGAAAGCAACCCGTATTTTAATGATTTGAATTAGTTTGGTAATATGAATGTTATTGCTTGTTTAATTACAAAACCGGACCAATTCAATCCATGCTCTTCGGTTGGAGAATAGGGTCCGATCTGGAGTTGATTTGGAGAAGGGAAGGTTGGATTGTCCGATCCGGCACCGCCGGTGATTTTCTTTTTCTTTCTAGTTTTCTACTGTAATAATATCCCGTTTGGGGGTGTTTCTCCCATTCGAGAGGCTTCCTAACCCTTTTGGTTGTTGTGTGTTTTTTTTTCTTTGATGTTGGTGGTGTGAGTTTTGTGTGGGGTATTGTACCCCAGTGGCGAGTTTGGGCTGAAAATCTTCCTTCGTCGGAGCCTATCCGTCTGGTTGGCTATTCTCTATTTGTTCAAGGAAAAATATGTCCTTTGATATTATCTCTGGGTTATCAACGAAACGTTTGGATGCAATGGACGCAATCTTTTTATGTTGGGGACCAAAATGACACTTCGCTAATACAATCAAGGAAAAATTAATACTTTGTTTGGATTCAAACTTGGAAAAAAAAAATTCAACTCAAGAAAACACTCATTGCCTATACTTTCAATCATTAGTCTCATTTCCCTCTCATCTGTTCAATTATTATTCTCATTTCTCTCTTTGTCTCTCTTCACTTTTTACTCCTATTTCTAATTATTACCCTAATTTCTTTTTCTACTCATTACCTAAAAACCAAATCCAAAATCTTTCAAAACCTCGTCCAAACAAGGTATAAGCACATAAGCCCCCTTCAAACGAAAAGGAGCCAAGCCTAATTTTAAGTACACCTGGATTAGTTTTGCATATTGCAGCAACTGCTTCTGAGAGAGAGAGAGAGAATGAAGGCATCAGTGGGTACCAGAGACTGTAGCGGCATTTCTTTCATCCCTACATCGAATTCGAACAAAGACTCAACACTTTTCCTGCCCAGAACCTCAGTCCTTCGTCTTCACCAGTCGCCAACCAGAAACAGTGACAAAACTCTCATTTTCACTGCAAAACGAGCTTCACCGCCTAGAACCGTCGTCTCGGCTTCCTCCTCAGATGGCACCGCCGTCGAAAGAGAGCCTCCGGCTAAGCAGCTCCGTCGGATTCTCGATTCGCCCGGGATTCACCAGGGCCCTGCTTGTTTCGATGCTCTCAGTGCAAAGCTCGTGGAGTCAGCTGGCTTCGATTTTTGCTTCACCACTGGTATCTATGTATTCAGTCCTTAGAATTTGGTTTCGTGTTAGGCTAAATTGATAGGTGATTTAATCATTGTTGAAGCATCCAACTCAAAACCAATTGGCAATGAGTGGAGAGGCCGCCTGGGCTCATATATTAGTTTTTGGAGGAGATAATTAACCGAGACGGGACAAACTCCAACACTCTCCCAATTGCGACCCCCAATTTGCATGTGGAGAGGTTAACAAATGATCCATAACACATGGATCCCAACAAACAACAGTGCACTTAGGCTCTAAACTCTAGCTCTATACCATGTTGAAGCATCCAGCTCAGAACCAATTGACAATGACTGGAGAGTCCGCATAGGCTCATATTCTACCTTTTGAAGGAGATAATTAACCGATGTGGGACAAACTCCAACAATCCCCAATTGCTCATGTGGACGGAGTGAAGTTTGGGATGATGGATTTGCAACGTAAGAATTAGGCTCCCTTCGGTAGATGTCTATGGATGGATGTGGATTTTAAATGAGGAACTGAAATTTGAGCAAAAGATTCATTTGGTGTGGAGTACTCCAATGGGCAAACCCAAATGTAAGCACAAATTTGAGTAACAGCTTCATTAATGGCATAGTTGTAAATTGTGAAGAGCAAAACAAGCCTTCAAAAATTTGAGTAAGAATTTGAGTCTCCCTTTATTTGGTTAAAAATCAGAGTAAAACTCAATTCTGAATGAGTTTGAATGAAGGACTGGAGTGAGTTAAGAGGAGTTTTACTCAGAATTTGGTTATGAGTCGATTAAAAGAGAAGGGGGGAGATGCTCTTATATCCAATGTCCAATGAGAACAGCTGAAATTTTCATTAGCAGTTTGTATATGGATTACTAAATTGAGTTCAGAGCTTTATTTGAATAGTTTTCAATAAGTATTTAGGGGAAGATATATATATATTTTTCCGGTCAAACGGAAATTAGGGGAAGATATTTGAATGCTTAACTTAATAGATATGTGAAATTCTTCACGTAAATGGTTTGTACTTTTGCAAAGATGCCAATAAAATGCACCTGTTCTACTTTAATCTATCCTTACCCCTAGTTTCACAAGCCACTAGTAGCTAAACGTCATGTAAACTGGGTGAAATTGACCATAAGATCCCTTTGCTGGAAATCTAGATTTATCTAAAGGAACCCTTAATGTGGTAATATTCTATTGATTTGATCCCTTGTAGTTAATATTGCAGATGGCCTTGTTTTGTTGTTTGTTCTTTGACTACAACTATGTTCTTGCCCATACGGTCAAGATATATTTTGTACTATGCTGCATAACAAGGATTCTAGGTCACAGACTGGAAATAAAAGAGATGTGCAGTTTCATGTGATGGAGATGGTTTTGTTATGGAAGACGGTTAATGATGCGACATTTTTGCAGTGCCTTTTTCAGCCAAACGAACTGTTTGTCTTTTATTTTTGCAATATCTTTTTTAACCAAATGATGCGACTGATTGTCTTTCATTTTTGAGTGTCATTTTTGCGTTGTCTTAAGATGTATCCTTCATCTTGGTTTTCCATATTCTAAACATCTGAGTTTTGGCATATCGAATTCTATGTTTCTGTTGATGCCTGGTTAAAGGACAACATAAATCTAAAAATATTTGCTGAGATGCTTACATGACAAATACTGTTCTTGGCTTGCTTTATCTAATGGTTTGTTGTGTTGTTATTTGCTATGAAGTTCCTTTAGAAAATATTTTATTGACTATCAATTTTCTCATTATGTTCTACCTTGCATTTTCCTTAGGCAGTTAAATGAGAAGATTGTTAAAAGAGATGTAACCATCTATGGATGGTCCAAATAAATTATTTAAGATAGGGATAAATAAACTGTTGGTGATAGTAAAGTATAAGTTTTAATAAACTCCTCCTCCTTTAGATAGATTTTATTGTTCATAACATATATTTAGAATTAGACTTTATGTTACTCCCTCTGTCCTATATTTTTAGTGCCTTTTGGGAGTTCCAACCTTTTAAGGGAACACATTTAATGCACTTCAAGTTACATCAAAAGGTAACTTCTTCCAAAATTGTCCCCCTCTATTTCAAAATTTTGAAGCGTTCATCCCCCTTTGTGGAGGATATTTTTGGAAAACCAAAAAGATTTTGTATTTGACTTTGTAAAGTGGACATGTATTTTGAGACATTCCAAAATGGAAAGGCGGACTGAAAAAATGGGGCGGAGGGAATAACTTATAGTTGCCTATAGACTTCTGAATTTTTTTTGTTAGATTTCCAATCTTTTCTAGGACAAATTTCTTACTGCATTCCTGGTTTGACTAGGATTTGGAATATCAGCTTCTCGGTTGGGGTTGCCTGATACAGGACTTACTTCATATGGAGAAATGGTGGATCAAGGTCAGCATATCACCCAAGCTGTGTCAATTCCCGTGATTGGGGATGGAGACAATGGGTATGGTAATGCCATGAATGTCAAGAGAACTGTCAAAGGGTATATAAGCGCTGGCTTTGCTGGAATTATTCTCGAGGATCAGGTTCAGATAATTTTGGTTGTCACTTTTCTTTGTCCTTTTGTTGTCGCTAAACAAATTAAATCAATGCCAGCTGCTCTTTGGATCAATTTTTTTTTGTTGCCAATTTTGAGATCTCGAGCCAGGAAGACTTGGAATTAGAAGCACATCTTTTACAGCCTTATAGGAGTATCTAAATTTGGCTTATAGCTACGCTTATTGTTACAGCATTGTGGTGCCATCGTGCCAGGTGCAAAAAAGGGAGTTAATTGAGGGATCTAATCAGTCTTGAACTCTTGATACCTTAGGATTTAGGAACTTTGACAAGAAGTATCTGCTGAAGAGTATTGTGGATGTGTGAGTTTGTTGGAGTAAAGACTAGAATTTACATGATGAGTAGACAGGATTTGTAGTCTAATGAAACTTATCATTGAATGTCTAGTAAATATAAATCTCGATGATCAAAGTTTATGGTTGTCAAAAACGACAAGTAGGAACTGAACCATATAAAAGCCTGAAGTTGTGCTCTCTTTGGCGTCGTGTCCTCTTGATTTGTATAGCAGAGAATGTGAGGGATTCACGTACAAGTACATGGACTTCCACTTATTATGCTTCCCACCAAGTGAAGGGGTATAAATTCTTAGAGTATATGTTTCTAAAACCTTGGTGGTGAGGGCATGTATTACTATTGCGTGCATACCATTTTAAGAAGGTATGTGCTAATTAGCTAACAAAAGTTCGTTACATGTTAGTTGAAAGGGGTAATTACGACTGATGGGTGCTTCTCCAGTTCTTTCCTTGTTTGGAGGTTCTGTTGCTTATAGAATTGTCATTTCAAGGTGTCTCCCAAAGCTTGTGGTCATACACAAGGAAGAAAAGTAGTTTCTAGAGACGAAGCAGTCATGAAGATGAAAGCAGCTGTTGATGCTCGGAAAGAAAGTGGCTCTGACATTGTTATTGTGGCACGGACAGACTCTCGTCAAGCAGTATCACTTGAAGAATCAATCTGGAGATCACGGGCCCTAGCTGATGCTGGGGCAGATGTTCTATTCATTGATGCACTTGCTTCAAAAGAAGAAATGAAGGCCTTTTGTGAAGTTTATCCTCTAATTCCAAAGATGGTATGTCAATTCATTTTTAAACCCTGGTGTACTATTACCTACTAGCTGGTATTGAATGGTCTATTGAATATGCTTTCATGTCCTTGTGTCACTTCTACAGGATTCGTATGCCTAAGTAAGTTAATATTAAATGGCACGACAAAGAGTTAGAGAATAGTCCCACATTGCCTGGGTATGGAATGGTAGATCACTTAATAACATGAGGGCCTTCTCCACTCATTGTTTGCTTTTGGCCTAGATATATAGTTTCTACATGGTATTAAAGCGGACTCATTCCATCCCAATCTAAAATTGAATTAGCCCACACTCCATGATGACAGATCCCAGAAAAGGTTGCACAAAGATAGACCCAAAAAAAGTGGCTACACGTGACACACCTACATGTTGCTCCACTTATTGTCAATAGGTTTTTCTATTCTTTGGCCACAAAAATGCTGCCATCTGCGTACTTTCTAGTTTACCTCAATGTAAATATGTATAGTTTTACGATCAAATTATGTCCTCATTCTTTTCTTTAAGGTTTATTAGCTTTGATTTTTTTTTTTTATTTACCTAATCAATTGTACTGATTGAGAAAGTTCATAATCTTGTGTAGGCCAATATGCTTGAAGGAGGAGGGAAAACTCCTATTCTAAATCCTATTGAACTTGAGGATCTTGGATATAAACTTGTGGCCTATCCGCTTTCTTTAATGGGGGTGTCTATACGTGCAATGCAGGTCGGATCTTTGTCTTCTCCTTTTGCAGCAAAACTTTCTTCAACATGTAATAATACAAGTTGTTAGAATATGTTAGTCTCAGTCTCTATCCCACATTGTTTTGTGAAGTCTTATAATGAGTTATCTGATAATATAAATAATAGTGGTTTGTTTTACTGTTAATTAACACCCTAAAAAACTTCTCTCAAACAACATGGCATCAGAGCTGCCCTTAACCTAACCCTAACCCTAAACCTAAGCCTAATTTGTCTCTAATTCCGCTGCCCATCAACACCGTACATTTCAGCTGCCGTCAGTCCACCATCGCCGACCACCAGCTAACCCTTTCCCAAAACCCTAACCTTTGTGTAGACATCAAACCCTAACCCATCAAAACTCCAGGAACTTAATTCAACTCCAATGAGCACCAAATCAACCAATTCACATTGCATCAAATCCAGTATTTTATAAGTGCACTAAGCATATTGAAGTGGATAGTCGTCTTGTGTGGGAAAAGTTGAACTAGTGGTGTGATAGCTACTCCATTTGTGTCCACCAGTGTTCCGTAGTTGGCTGACATATTTACTACACCGTTGTTCAAGCCACGGTTAGAGTTGTTGTGTAACAAGCTGGGACTTTGTGATATCTGTCATCTAGCTTGAGGGGGGCTGTTAGAATATGTTAGTCTTGGTCTTTGCCCCACATTGTTTAGTGAAGTCTTGTAATGAGTTATCCTATTATATAAATGTCAGTGGTTTGTGTTAGGGTTAATGAACACCCTAAACACTTCTCTCAAACAACACACGTTTTGCTATTTTCTTTAATAATATGTAGCATATTAGACCGTGGTGGGTTTTCATGTTAGTAACGTTTGTATAAAACGTGGTGTTTTGTACTTTTTAGAACCTAGGTCAAGTATTTACACAGAAAGCAAGTCTTGCATTCATGTAATGTACTTCACTTATGATGTTGGACCATGGAAATGTACACACATACCTTGAATCTCAATGAATGTATGCCATTTCGATCTCTCCAACCCCACGCAGCTAAACACGTCTAGAGTTTTGTCTAAATTTTCCGTAGTTACCTTATTTCTTATTGGAATGAATAAAGGTGCATGAACAGAGAAATCTTTTGACATTTTTAATCAAACAGAAGGGGAGGATGTGGTCGTGGTTGTGGGTTCTGATTTAAGAGTATACCTATTGATAAACTGTACAGTGTACATTATAGTCTGTGGAAAGGGATTAACTGAAAGAATTCAACATTTCTTGCTCCAAAGAATGGGCTAGGAGCAGTTCAAAACTGCAATGTTGACAATCATTCGGAGGCAATTCTATTTACTTTGAGCTGAACGGAAAGTCACCTATTAGCAAGCCTTGTTGTACAGGAGTTTCAGTTGCATCTTCCCTGTTTTCTTTCTGATAGCTTACTTCAAAGTACCATCTGTAATCAAACTTCTAAAGCATGAACTGAGGCTGACGAATGCGCATACGAGTGTTCTTTTGGGTACATGCTTTCCATTTTTCACCTAACAGAAAACAGCGTAATTAGATAGAAAACAATAATAGTAACATCAAACGGCTAACAGCCATCCTTTTGGATGAAGATTGGTCAGCAACAGGGGGGGAACTGCATCCCAAATAGCAATTCCAACCCAATACCCCCTTCCTAGGCAGCACATCAGCTATGTTGTTGTGACCTCTAGGAACAAAAGCAAAGGAGCAAGCAGAGAAATGATTGCTAGCCAGCACATGAGCACTTCTGTGATTGCCACTGACACATGTTGAGCATAGAAGTTACAGGATGAGGATCAAATTGTAGTGAGGATCAAAATATCACCGCTGTGCTCCAGCTGTTTTATATTTCCCTCGAATTATTCGTCCAAGTTCACCCGCAATGAACATGTCACCCACCTCAATGTCTAAAATAGGTGCCTTTCCCCACCAACCAAAAGACCTCAATTAGTTTTCTCAATAGGTGTAAAAATTGAGAAAAAATATTCGCTAAGATATATTTTTGTTGATCTTATCAAAGGCACGACTATCGAAACTGGACGAACATCATGGGACAGAGGGAGTAATAATTTTCTTCCTCGCCTATTTCACACACAAGCTAACTGTGCACATCTATGTATTTGGTAATCGAAATGCTTCTGGGAAGATGGCAATTGGATAGAGAGTAGAAACGAAGACAGAAACAACATGAAGAGACCTGAGAAAGCTATCTAGGAATGGCCTCATAATATAGGTATAATTGCTTGATATATAAACTATATGCACTGGACTTTCCTGAATGGTAAGGGTATGTAGTATATCGGGCATGTTTAGTTGGACAATCACCCATTAAGTATGCCAAAGTAATTGAGTACCATGTAATGGTGCCAAGACTCTCATTTTATGCATAATATGCTCTCTATATCAGTTCGTAAAACCAATCTAGCCGTGCCCTATCGTACTTGTCTCCATGGACCTGCCAAAACAGCTGAACCCATGCCTTTTCAAGTTAAAAGAAGTGATCTTGTATGTCCTGAAATTTCGAATTGGCTGAATTAGATTCGGATGTGAAGGTTAATATTCATTTTTGGTCTACTCTATGGTGGTGCTCTTCTTCTGCAACTAATCTTTTTTTGAATATAATTCTAGAAAAGCTGGCTCGTAACTTCGATAGAGTATATGCAGGATGCACTAACAGCCATCAAAGGAGGTCGAATTCCTCCGCCAGGAAGTATGCCTTCTTTTGAAGAAATCAAAGAGATATTAGGTTTCAACACCTATTACGAAGAAGAGAAGCGGTACGCTAGTCGAATTCCTTTGCAGAGAGGTGGGTACAA
This sequence comes from Rhododendron molle, assembly GCA_025413875.1. Classification (NCBI taxonomy): domain Eukaryota; kingdom Viridiplantae; phylum Streptophyta; class Magnoliopsida; order Ericales; family Ericaceae; genus Rhododendron; species Rhododendron molle. The sequence continues at coordinate 6,248,252 of CM046396.1, forward strand.
TCTGGCCATCCTCCTAATAAAATGCAACGCGGTAGTTTCTGCAAAGCACAATTTACATGGTTTATATTTTGGTTTGAGTATATTTGGTAATCGGTATTGCCCAGCTGTCGATTCAATGAGCCATTAACCCAATTTCTTAACTCTGATGTGTGGATCCTTTTGCCCTAGTTTCTTTGTCGCTATATCCTTGGTTATAAATCCAAGTTAATCATGTCCTTGAAGTCATCATCTCAACAGAATACTCAGGCTCTATGGTTTAAGGTATGATCATGGGCCATCCTTGTCGATCGGCATGTTACTGTCGTAGTCTTGTGTAAAAGAATAATGTGCCCGGTACAATTTGAGCAAACTTACTATTTGGTCTGAATGTGCTTCTATTATGAAGGCCATCCTGCCAGACTGTCGTAGCAGTGGTTATCTAGTCAGTTCTCTTTAGTATGACTATAGCTATAGACTCAACAGAGTCATTATATTTAAAGAACATAATTGGCGTAGAAGATCACTATATGCATTGTATAAATGCAAAGGAGACTCCATTTATTGGATACAATTCCTATTTGTTGGAAGTCATTGTTTGCTAAAGTTGGAGTCCACAAGCAGATTTGTGTTGACCCAATTAGCCTGCTTGGAAATAGGCCCATAGCGCTCAAAGTCCTGTGTGAACATTAGTTGGAAGTGAGAACCGTGTACTCTCTGTGTCCCAATTTTTTGGTTGTCTAATTTGGGCAAATCAACTTTGGAAGAAAACTGTCATTGCTCTTATAAAGCTTCACCCTTCCAAAAATGCCCATGTAGCCATTTTAATTTTTTTCTTCAAACTGACCACAAAAAAAAAAAAAAAAGTGGTAATGAAGAAATTTCATAGAGTTCGTTCATAGAGTTTGGGACAATCAAAACTCAAAAGGGAAAAATAAATTTGGACGGAGGGACTACTGTTCCTATGTAATTTTTTTAATTAAGAGGCGAGCCTCTAAGAAACTTTGTTGATCTTCACCACCTTCTTGATTGGTTTCAACCACAGACATTTATGCAGGCTAAATTTATGGTTCACTTTTTATCTGACAGTCAATAGTTGGTAAGATGTCTGAAACTCGAGAGTGTTATAGATTGAACTAGCCATTGAAAAAATAGATTGCTGATCATCAGATGCTTTGAAAAAGTACGCATCCTTGTCTTTGGCTTAAATACACCTCCCTTTCCCATTTTTCTGATTATTAGGTTATTTGCCGGCAAGCAGCTCCTTTGGAATTGAACAAGGGGATGAGGAGGATACGGAGCAGATAGGTCAAAGTCCACAAGAGCCTGTGGTAGAAGTAATAACTCCTGATGTATACAATAGCTACGGTGCAGATGGTTCACAAGGTCCATTTTCAGGGATTTGGTCGCGAACATTGAGAGTCAAAATTACCGGACGTGATGGATTTGAAAGACTTGATGTTCGGATTCCTGTAAGTCATTCGTTAATTTCCAAGTCACCTGGATGCCATATAACCTTTGTCATGATATGACATTAACAGCTAAAGTGCTGCATTAGGATTAACCATGGTTGCAATATAGGTGTCATCGTTTTAGTGATAAAAAATTACTAGCCTAATACCACACTTGATATGTTCAGAAATATCTAGAATCTAGTAGTTGGTCAGATGGTCTGAATTACCTGGTTCAGTTGATCTGGTTGGCAAAGAGTCACAGGCGATTGGCTTTAAAAGCATACATGCATATAAAAGGACAAACCCATTGGCTATTTCTTGTTCATCATGTATAACTTGGACTAAACCTCTTTGGAAATATATTTTACATCATACAAATTTTGATACGTTAAATGGAAGAATAATAGTAGACTTTTGGTAAGTTCTACACATGGTTTGACAATTGACATGATACCACACTTACCGCTTCGTATATTTCAAGTGTATCCTTTCTCCTAGTAGGACTGAGGGCAGCCACTTTCTGTATATATTGTCAACGGTTTGGTCTGTCTTGAGTCCCCACCCATACACCCATCAGTTGGGGATTTATAGGTACTGTCATTGTTGTCTTGTAGAACTGACTAAACTGCTGTCATGTTGTCTTATGCAGCGAACAACTGCTTCTAGTTGTGAAGGGTGACATTCTTAGTGCACGCATATCCTTGATGTCTCTGATTCTAGAAACAGGCACACAATGCCACCATAGAAAAATTACTTATTTCCCATTCTTCAATGTTCCAAAAATATTTTCATGAACTCCTATTTATACCTTGCATCAACGTTTTAACAGATAAATTTATTTCCGACGACCTGGTAGAAATGACAGAAGCTAGTTATCTTTTAGGGGGTTCATTTATTGGTTCGCAAGAGAAACCTTCACTTGTTTCTTGGAGGTTTTAATAGAATGAAATGAGCATACATTAAAGCAAATTAATACCTACACGATAACAGGACTCGTTGTATCATTGAACTGCTAATTCCATGCTAGTTTCTTGAAATTACTGCTCAATTGCATGTTAATTGAGCAGATAGTCCAATGAGCAGATAGTTGAATGGGCATATAGTCCAATGGCGTTTTTATTTTCACTTTTGGAAGTTTAGTTGGCATTCTTTTTCTCACTCTACACCAGATCCTGTTCCCGCTGGAAACAATATAATTTTGGGGTCACGGTGATCTCTTCAAGATGACTATACTCATTCTATGATTCTTTTGGCATGTTTCTTTCAATATACGTATATTATATCTAAGACCAGTAAGCACCTGTTTTTAATCAGGCTGGATTCTTGGAAGGCATCACAAATATAGTTCCAGGTATTATTCATGTATTTTATGAGCTTCTTGTCTTGAATGTTTAAGACAAGTGAGCGCCTGTTTTTGATCAGGCTGCATTTTTCCATTTTCTTTGTATGCAGCATTAGTAGGTGTCAACATCAAGGCACTGCTGGATGATGCAGCTTTAGAAGTGGGAGGCAAGCAGCTGTTAGATTTTAATGATACAGGGGGTGACAGGATTCAAGTCTTTTTGGAGTAACTAAATTCTGTTCGACCCTGATGTCCCCCACACTGTGGTGCGTATATTCGTAATTTACTCGTGATAAATAAAGATGAAGTCACTTTGAAAGTTTCATGTACGTCTATGTATGAATTTACAGCACTTGAATCCTCAAAAAAATGCTCTGCAATGCACCCAAGACCCACTCAGTCTAGACGGACGCGGCTATGCTAGTATTACAAAGTTCAAAAAAGGAGAGAGCACTCAGGTGCATAAGCGTAAAACCCCTAGGGAGAGGGATTAGTACTGCCACCTTTGTTACATAGATCATTCATTTTGACTGGAGTACTCGTGTTGATTTGTCCGACACCCGTATCCATTTTGAACGCTCGGATCCTCTAATTGTTATGATAGTTACAGAAAAGGAGTATAAAGTTAGCTGGAAAAACGATATTTTGAGTATTACACGTAGACATGAAATAAGGAAATAGCAAAAACATGTTTTTCTTAATCCCTTCTTGTTTAAATACATTTTATATATAAGTTATACATAATCTGGAAAAATTATGCAATATATACTACAAACAAGTGTTCATAGGACGTGTCCCTGTACCCATACCCAATTTGGGGACACATATCCCAATATCCTAAGATTTAAGTTTAGAAAGGTCCGACGTTTGGACTTGCACTTGCATCCGATACTCGCCCCTAAGTCCATGTAACATAGACTGCCACAAAGTGTCCAACTGCGTACCACATCTTGCAGACACTTTTTGGTGCGCCGGTTGACTACTACCCAAGGGGCCCTTTGAGGCTTGGTTGCGGTTTGGCAAGACAGAGTGCCTATACGGAATTTTTGGGGGGGCTCGGTGGCTTATAGAAGCAAGGGGTCCTCAAGGTGGTCATGGAGCAGCATTTGCAAAAGGAATACTTGCTTGACATGTGTCGAGATTTTATTGGTCAAATTAGGCCCGGGATCAGGGCCCAGGCAGCCTGTAAATAGAGTCATTCCGTCAGAATTCACATAGTTCTCAAAAGGCACAATCCTAGAGGTAAGAGCATGTACACCAGCCTAGGTATACCTGCTCTTTTAGCAACTTTGGCTAGGAAAGGCACAAAAGTGGGCTTGCACCAGCCTAGGTAAACCCACATGTATTTTACATTTGTGGAAAAACCTCTCCAAATATACCGAGGTATTGTTCATCGGTACCCAATTTTTTAATTCCTTTTTCTCCTCTCTCTCTCTCCAACGAAGAACACCTCTGCACAAACGAAGAAAGGCTGGGTTTGGTGTTCTTGAAATCAATCGACTGCAACGGAGGTCCGGCGATCTGGGTTTATCTCGCCGGAATCGATCTGGGTCCAGCGAAGAAACGAAGAAAAGCTAGGTCCGGCGATTTGGGTTTCTCTCGAACGAAGAAAGGTTGGCTTTTTGTCTCTACCGTTCGCCGGAATCAAGCATTCAACGGAGGAATCAAGCATTCAACGGAGAAAGGCTTGGGTCTGGACCGTCCGGTTCCGGCGACCTCGATTGCGATCTCTGGTTTGCAGTATATATAATATATATGAACGTATAATATATATACATATATATACTGTGTTTGTATTATTTTCTAGTAATATTTAATTGATAAAGGGAAAATTATATAGAAGCTGCTGTGTGTGGAAGGGAAAAATGGATAGGTAAAGGAGAAATCAGACCTTTTTGAGTAGGTATTATACCTAGTGTTAGTGTACATGCTCTAAAACATTGCTTTCTCGAGAGAGTGTGCCTTGGGATTTGTGAGAGCATACCCCACACAGAGGTAACCCATTCAGAAGGAGAGTATCCTAACCAAGGTTCTCTTCCCTTCTATTTGCCTTGCCCTTCCCCCTCTAAATTACTTCGTCTCCCTTGTCATAGCCATCCTCCCCTCTCCAGAAATATTTCCACATATTTTCTCGCGGATTTCTGACCTTTTACAGGTGTGATGTTTAATTAATTGAAAATAAAGCAGAACAAGTTATATCTGTGAAATAGAGTGTACAGCAAAATAGTGTCCTCTGCTGCGTGGGGCTCTATATGCAAGTATCTTAGTTGCATAGTGTTTGAGTCGTTGCATGTGATCCTCTATTGTCCACCAATCGCTATTTGGCCCAACCTACTTAAACAACCTAAAGGCTTGGCCCCGTCCCATTTGGAGAATGACCCCACCTTCGGGCGGTTCCCTGCGGAGCTAGTTCCTGTTCGAAAAAGAAAGATAGCTCAAAAGGATTGGTTCTCGAGCTTCCTTAACCCACTACCGAATAGTTCGTTCAGAAGGCAAGGCTTGACGAGCAGAGCTTTACGAAGCGAGTAGTACACTACTTTACACCTTGCTGTTGACATAAGTAAAGACACCATACGTAAGAGGAAGGTGACTAAACAACTATGCTACTATTCGCAGCCCAAATCTAGACCTGATTACTTGAAATCCTAAGTGATTTGCAAAAATTGTTGCGCCTTGGAGTGAATTGCAAGAAATTGATTGGCATAACTGCTTGTGCCGTTAAGGAAGAGCTTTTATTGACGCAAAATTTGATACTTCCTCCGTCCCAAATTGGATGTCAATTTTTGATATCCGTGTCAATTTCAACTCCTTATTTCTTTCAATATGGATCTCAAAAAATATGTAATATGGATCTTGTTTGATAGTTCTCGATTAATTCTATTATACAAAATTTTCAAACTCATGAAAAACATTATAGATTGAAAGATATAAGCGATGAAAAATGACACAAATTTCAAAAATTGTCACTCTTTTTGGGACGGAGGGAGTATCATTTATCACTAGGTATGCTTCCCTCAGATCATTCTTTGTTTCCAAAAGTTGATAGTTCTTGGAAGGACAATCTTGGGTAAGAGTAACAACTGGCTCCTTGTGATGTGCGATTGATGCTATGGAGGCAACACACTGTCTATGAAGAAATTGTGTATCTTAGTTCAATACGTTTTGACTGAGGTGGGTGATGAATGAACTAGAGGAAGGTCAAGATGGACGAGGGTTTAGGATATTAGGGAAAGGCATATGATTGTCTTAGGCTAAAGCGAGAATGTAACTGCAAATCCACTGTTCTCGAGGAACGGATCCTTGTATCGTACCCGAAACAATCGGACAGACTTTTTGCTTTAGGGCAAAAATTTGAGTTGGATGAGAAGAATGAATTGAATACCAAGGATTTTAGAAAATACGATAGCAAATATGAGGTAAATATTACTCTAACTCACTTCTCTAATCCTTAACTATCGTAAAACCATTTCTAGACTGTTTATGAGCTCAGAAGGCATATCACTGATCACTGAATCCGGTCAGGCGGTGTAGTTGTGAAAGAACACTAAAGATACAGTGGGAATTCATGCAGGAGAGGAGGCACTTTTGGTAGGGTCAACCCCACTCAATTCGGATCAAAAAAAAAAAAAAAAAAAAACCCACTCAATTACTTGAAATCTCTGTTATTGCTCCACTAAAATTGTGATATTGCCCTGGGCATTTCATCCAAATACTAATCAGATTTTGAAAAAAAAAAAAAAAAAACCCTTTTCACCAACGAGAATCGATCAATGATACCTCCCTTGCATGTTTGCTATGGAGCACCAACACTCCTAGGGGTCCCTGTATCCATGTTCGACACGCCCGGGACATGTGACATGTGGGAGACACGGCAAAAGACGTATGGGGTACGCCACGTGACGTCTGACATGTCCTTAAATTTAATTAAAAGTTTTTAGGCAAACATGACAAAGACAAGGCGGAGACATGGGAGGGACATGTAGGGGAATAGGTGTAAATATGCAATTTTTAAATTTGGGGATAAATGGGTATTATTTCAAATATATTGGGTTAAAAATGTAATATGATGCTTGTACATGCATATGCTTCATACTTTCTACATATAACTAGAACTTTTACCGCTTCTTGCACGCACGGAATCTTGTGCTTCTTGTAATTTGAATAAAAATATCTATAGTTTGAATAATACTAAGATGTAGGTCACATTACACGCCGAAATATAATGGAGGCAAAAAAATCTTATTTTCTCAAATATCCTTATCCCTCTGTCCTAATGCATTGAGAAGCCACACACACTGAGACCTATATTCATACATTGAGACCTAAGAAGCACACACAACCACAAATGCAAACATGGATATGGACACGAGATACAACAATTTCCAATTAATAAGCATACGGACACGACCGGAGACACGGAAAAAGTAGGGAAGAAAAATGCTTATACTTTTAAATTTCAATTGTGATTAGTACAAATATGGGATCTACAAACTCCCAAACTATTAGGAAATAACACTAACTTAGCACAAAAAAGATAACTAACACTGCTTCTACATAATTAAGATATAATCCCACTAACATGACAAACCACGAGGCACAAGTGACCAGTTTCCTGCAAATTGTAACTCCAATTATCCCTTATATACCTTGTTAGTTTACACCCTTTCATAGCCCATAAAATCTTCCTCCTTTTATTTGCTTGACAAGTTAACATTAGGGGCGTTATCGGTTCGGGATCGGTCGGTTCAGTCCACCGGAATTGAAGACCAGTTAACATTAGGGGCATTATCCGTTTGGGGTCAGTCGGTTCAATCCACCGGGATTGAAGACCGATCGGGTTCGGAGAAAAAAAATGTCAAGACAAATCCCGACCGAAAGTACAATCGGTCCAATTTGGTTTGGGGTGGATTCGGTCCAGTCGGGGAATTCGGGCTGCCCGAATTGGGCCTAGTTGGGCCAATTAAAAGAGAAATTGATAGTGGGCCAAAAACCCATTGCACCCGATTTTTTGATAGTGGGCCAATTTCACCTCTTTTTTTTTTTTTAATGGCAAAAAAAGATTTTTGGCCCACATGGTCCAATCTACCACAAATACAAAAAAGTCTTCAAGTTAGTGGCCTATTGGCCCAATCTCTTTGTTTTTTTTGAATCTGCACCCAATGAGCCAATCTTTTTGTTCACAACTCACCACACCCAACTGCTTGAAACTAACTGCTTGAAAACAACTGCTTAACCAAAAAAATACAATAGCAGTAGCACACCCATACACATAAAACTCACCACACCCATACACATGAAACCAACTGCTTAACCTTCACAATACAATAGCAGTAGCATACTTGCATCAAAAAATGCAAGATTACACCCAGAACCCTAACTTATACACATCTTGGAACCAAATTTCAAAAAACAGAAGCAACCATCACAAAAACACAAAATACCAACAATCTAGCAAAATACAGTTAAAGTGTCCATCAGAAAACACCACCACCATACTTCAAGTTAAAGTCTACCAAATTCAAAACACTAATGCCAACAAAATCCCATGTTATCCCAGTCATTATCATTACAGAATGCTACCAAAGAACCAGCAAAATGCAGATTGTAGAATGCAGAACCAGTCAACCAGCAGATTGCAGAACCAGCAGAATATAGAACCATCCCCAGCTTGAAAATTGCACCACCATACTTCAAAATACTATGCCAAGTTGCCAACAATCTAGCCCTCATTTTGAACATAAAAAATAGTAAACAATAACAAAAACGAAAAGTAGTAAAAAAAAATTATTGCAAACAGAAAAAAGATATGTGTATGTGATTAGGATTTACCTCAACCACGAAAAAATAATTGCAGCATGCCACAGTTGCCACCAACTCCTTAATCGTTATCAATTGATTCCAAGACAACTACGAACATAAGAAGAAAAAAAACAAACAACTAAAACATTCCACATAAAAGATATTTAAGAACCACATAACATAAAGACATGAAGAACTAAAAAGAGTAGTACCCGAATCTAATTGCTCCAACTCATCAAGTTGTTCTTTTACATTGATTTTAGTTGGCTTTCTTATCCATTGTTGCGTGCAAATAAGAGCTTCCACGGTTGTTTGGAATTTCAAGAGATCCTCTTTATAGGAATTTTTGTTGAAAAGAGCTTGAGAATGTAAATTCTCCATACTTTCTTCCACGATCTATAAAGCCTCTCTTGAAACAAATCTTGCATATATGGGAAATCACCTCGAATGTTTGAGATCCCATGCTGAAGTTGTTGAGTAAGTTTTGAACTATTTGGCTTCAAAAGGGCCAAAGCTCGATTGCATATCTCAAATTGGTCCCACAACTGATGTTCAATCAAGGATGAAAAATCCAACATGGCAAACCCTTGATGAATGTCAGTTTGTTCTTGGACCTCCTCATTTGAAAAAGAAGATTTGAGGATCCAACAAAACTGCTAATTCATCCATAGGATTTAAAATTACTGGACTTTGAATGGGCATGCAAAGTTTGTCACAGAAAGTTTTCACTTTCGAATTGAAGGCATGTACATTAAAAGAAATAATTGATGAGGCCATGTGAGAGGAGCTAGAGCCATTGAGGTTTGGGATAGCATCCTGTTTCATATGAGTTTGAACTAATCAGTCACTCTCTAAACAATCCCTAAATACATAAGGGTATGAATAAGGGTATATTGTTTTTGTACTAGAGCACCCTTCAATTGTGGTGCAGGTAATTGAAAGGAATCTTGCAGGGTCTATAAGCATTGAAGTTGCAAAATCTGCATTGCAGAAAATGCTTCCTTTCCCCTGTGTAAACAGATATACTGCAGTAATATTGAAACCTGAGAATCAAGGTCAGCTGTTACACCGTCTTTTCTCATTCCTAATAATTATATTTTTGTCAAAAAAAGAAGAAGATTTTTATGGTTTGGATGTTAATTGATATTCTCTCTCTCTTCACATAGTATTAACTGTTGTCGACACTATTATATTTTTGGGTATAAGTCTAAATAAACTATGTGGAGAGAGAGAATATCAATTAACATCCAAACCATAAAAATCTTTTTTTTTTTTGACAAAAATATAATTATTAAGAATGAGAAAAGAAGGTGTAACAGCTAGCCTTAATTCTCAGGTTTCAATATTACTGCAGTATATCTGTTTACACAGGGGAAATGAAGCATTTTCTGCAATGCAGATTCTGCAACTTCAATGCTTATAGACCCTGCAAGATTCCTTTCAATTACCTGCACTACAATTGAAGGGTGCTCTAGTACAAAAACAGTATACCCTTATTTATACCCTTATGTATTTAGGGATTGTTTAGAGAGTGGCTGATTAGTTCAAACTCATATTAAACAAGATGCTATCTCCGAACCAAACCTTAATGGCTCTAGCTCCTCTCACATGGCCTCATCTCCTCCTATTTCTTTTAATGTACATGCCTTCGGTTCGAAAGTGAAAACTTTCTGTGACAAACTTTGCTTGCCCATTCAAACTCCAGTAGTTTTAAATCCTATGGATGAATTAGGAGTTCTGTTGGATCCTCCTACCTTACGTCTCAAATCTTCTTTTTCAAATGAGGAGGTCCAACAACTGACTGAAATTCATCAAGGGTTTGCTATGTTGGATTTTTCATCCTTGATTGAACATCAGTTGTGGGACCAATTTGAGATGGTGTCGAGATTTGACCCTTTTGAAGCCAAATAGTGCAAAACTTACTCAACAACTTCAGCATAGGATCTCAAACATTCGAGGTGATTTCCCATATATGCAAGATTTGTTTCAAGAGCGGAAGGCTTTACAGATCGGGAAGAGAGTATGGAGAAATTACATTCTCAAGCTCTTTTTAGTAGAAATTCCTATAAAGAGGATCTTTTGAAACTCCAAACTCCACCGCAACATATTGTTTTGGGCCTTTTGGCCACACAACCTCTCCTTTTTTCCCCTCCCTCCTTGGCTCCGTGAACAACTTTCCATTATCATGATCCAATCCTATTGACCCCCGAGTCGGATAATATTGATCTTCACTCTCGGGTGACTACTGAATTGTTGCCGCTTTCTTGTTGTCGTTCAAATTTGATTTGTTCATCCTCCCCAAATCCCTGCAGCCAAACAAAAAACTGTCACATCAAAAAGTTTGCATTCAACATCCAATTTTCCACATTCCCAACCCCTGCTCGAATCCCCAGCTGGGACAGGTGGCACCAGCCCCTCTATTGCAGGTATACAATCTCGTACCTCCCCTTCTCCCTTTTTGGCCTTATCTCATCAGGAAAATCCACTTCCTAAAATTGTTGTTATTACCACCATACCCCCTCCTTTGTCCATTCCTCTGTTAAATATTAATCCTACCCCAAAGCCCAATTCCTTTCCTAGCCCAATCATAACTAACTCGAGCCCAAACCAATCCTATTATGTCACTGAACCTCCAGACATCCCAAAATCACCTAACCTTCCTAAACCTCAAGCTCTGTCTAGCCTAACTCAATCCTGCTTAAATAGCCCAACTCTATCAACCAATATAACTAACCCCACTAGCCCAACTGAACCTTGTCTTTCCCCAATGGGCTTAACTCTAACCTCTGTTTTTGACTCCCTCTCTCTGAAGAGGAAAAATACCTCTGATTTTGATGATCACCCAAATCCTAAGATCCTAAAGATTGAGGGACCCCCCTCCCACCCCACAATTTACCAACCTAAACCCAAAACCACAACCTCTAGAACTTCTCGCAACACCCCTTCTCGAACCAGAAAACAGAACCCAAGGGGGAGGAAAAAGATTGATACTGACGACCTCAATTTGATTGATGTTTCTGTCTACCAGTCAAATGAGATGGTCAATCAACCCATGGAAAGTAGGAATGAGCAGGGATTTTCACAGGCTCTTGTTCCAATGGAGAAGGCACCGGTGGCTGGCCTCGAACAGCCACGATCGCAATGGTAATGCTCAGTTGGAATGTTCAGGGGTTGGGGCGTCCCTTGATAGTCCAGATCTTACGAGGGTTGTGAACAACCCATCGCCCCCTAGTGGTGTTTTTAATGGAAACGAAGAATAATAGAAACACCCTAGATCGAATAAGACAGCAATTACAGTTTCCGAATTGCTGCATGTGGATCCTGTGGGTCTCGCCGGAGAATTAGCTCTATGGTGGAAAGACGAAATCGACATTGAGGTGCGTTTCAAAAATAAAAACATTATTAGGTGCATCATCTCTTGGCCAACTGTTCAGGAAAGGTGGCTAGGTGCTTTTATTTATGCTCCCCCAAGAAGGCAGGAAAGATCTCAATTTTGGGACTCCCTTAAAAGGTTAGCATGTGAGAATGACTATCCTTGGTTCTGCGTGGGAGATTTCAATGAAATTGGATCTATTTGGGAGAAACAAGGGGGTGGGGGATGCTCTAGAAGTCGTATAGAGCTCTTTCAATCGGTTCTATCTGAATGTGCTTTAATGGACCTCGAATTCAAAGGCCCAGCGTATACTTGGTCTAACAATCAAGGAGTTGGCTTTAATATAAGAGAAAGACTGGACAAGGCTTTGGCAACTATGGAATGGAGAGAGCCATTCCCTTACGCCCAAGTTTTCCACGAACTTATGATTGGGTCTGATCATAGCCCAATTATTGTCCACTGTTGGATTCCCCCTAAACGTGTCCCGTATGTTTTCAAGTTCGAGTCCATGGGGTGTACTAGTGAGAACTGTAAGGATATCATATCCAATGCTTGGACCGTCAATCTTAGAGGCTCAGCGATGTTTCAGTTGGTGCAGAAATTGAAGAAGTGTAGAGGTGCCCTGAGGCCGTGGAGCAAAATGGAATTTGGGAACAATGTGGAGAAAATCAAAGCCCTCAAAGAACATCTTGCTTTGATGCAACTCCATCCCTTCTCGCAAGAGCAGTTCGACGAGGAAAAGCAGCTGAAAGAGGAATTGGAGATAACGATGTTGAGAGAGATGTATTTGCACCAAAGATCTCGTATTAATTGGTTAAATTTTGGGGACAAAAACTCGGCCTTTTTCCATGCAACGGTAATCCAAAGGAGGCAACGAAACCAATTGTCAAAGATCAGGGACGAGGAGGGCCACTGGTTTACAGAGGAAGTAGAGATCAATAGCCAGCTCAAGGTATTTTTCTCAACTCTCTTTAAATCAACAAGCCCTAGAGATTTCAATAACGTATTGGGTAACGTTAACAAATGTATCACCCAGACCATGAACCGTCAGTTGACTCGAGATGTCACCAACGAGAAGATAAAAGAGGCTGTTTTCCAATTGGGATCCTTAAAATCTCCTGGATCTGATGGTTTTCCAGGGATTTTTTACCAAATGTATTGGGAGGTGGTAGGAGCAGATTTGTGTAGAGCTGTAAAACGTTTCTTTGAGGAAGGTTTTCTCCTAAAAGAACTCAATCGCACCAATTTAGTTCTCATTCCTAAAGTGTTGGCACCTGAATCTCTAGCTCAATTTCGGCCTATTAGCTTGTGCAACTTCAATCTTAAGGTTGTCACCAAGGTTATAGCCAATCGCCTTAAAGGATTGTTGAATGGTTTCATCTCTGTGAATCAATCAGCTTTTGTCCCAGGGAGAATGATTCAAGATAGCGTTATTGTTGCCCATGAAACTTTCCATTTTCTGAAGAAGAAAAAGACAGGAAAAGAGGAGTTTATGGCGATAAAGCTGGATTTCAACAAAGCATATGATCGGGTGGAATGGGATTTTCTGGAGGCAGTCATGAATCAAATGGGTTTTGACAGGAAATGGATTAAATGGGTAATGGAGTGCGTATCAACTGTCCAATTTGATGTCTGTACAAATGGCGAAACAAGGGCTAACGTTTATCCGCAGAGAGGGCTTCGACAGGGTGACCCACTGTCCCCTTACCTGTTTTTGCTTGTTAAAGATGTGCTATCTGGGCTTATTCAAAAGGATCTGGACCAAGGTAATCTTTCTGGTCTCCGAATCAATCGCCATTGTCCCACTCTGTCTCATATCTTCTTCACAGACGATGCCCTCCTTTTTGCCAAAGCAGAGTTACGAGAATGCCTACTCTGAAGAATATTCTGCACCAATATGGAGATGCCTCAGGCCAATCCATCAATTTGGATAAATCCAGTATAGTCTTCTCGTCTAATATGTGTGTGATGGATAAACAACTTATTTGTGACTATATGGGTTTTGATCAAATGAAGGGGGATGCAAAGTACCTTGGTCTTCCATCAAATCAAAGACACAAGCTTATACTTTTCTGGTGGAAAAAGCTCTCAAAAAAATGCAAGGTTGGATTTCTAAGCGTCTGAACCAAGCCGGGAAGGAAACCCTTTTGAAGTCAGTGGTCCAAGCCATTCCTACCTATGCCATGGCTTGTCTGTTACTACCTAAGAAAATTTGCGATAAGTTGGATAGTCTGGCAAGGAATTTCTGGTGGAAAGGGAATCCAGAGGAGAAAGGAATTTGCTGGGTAGCTTGGGACAATCTGTCTCATTCCAAGGATGACGGGGGAATGGGTTTTCGCAGTTTCAGAGCTTTCAATGAAGCAATGTTGGCCAAACAAGGGTGGCGCTTAATCATGAACCCATTGGCTTACTGGGCAAGAATTTTAAAAGGAATTTATTTTCCTAACTCCTTGTTTCTTCAGGCCACAAGAGGAAGCCATGCCTCTTGGGTGTGGCTTAGTCTCCTCCACGGAAGGGGACTCTTGGAGAAGGGTCTTAGATGGCAAACTGAAAATGGGGCTTCCATTAATTTTTGGGAAGATGGATGGATTCCAAAGCTGGAAGGCTTCAAATTGCAATCTGTCCGACCGCCTAATACCGATATTCAACTTGTTGGAGATGTAATTGACTCTGGCAAAGGATGGAACATTCCAAAACTTGCACCTGTGATAAGTCATTTGGAGCTACAGGCACTCCAAAAAATCCCTCTTCCGTGTCTCAATAGGAGGGATAGATTAATTTGGCACCATAGCAAGAACGGAGTTTACTCGGTCAAATCTGGGTACCATATTGCCACCAATCTTCAAGCTGTAAAACCTGTTAGCAAACCGGGCTCTTCTTTCCAACCAGGAGCCAATCTTTGGAGGACTATTTGGAAGCTTAAAATCCCTAACAAAATCAAGAACTTCTGGTGGAGAGTTTGTAGAAATTGTTTGGCCACAAAAGAGAATCTTTTCAGAAGAAAATGCGCGCAATCTAATATCTGTCTGATCTGTAATTCAGAGGTGGAATCAATTGAACATCTGTTGTTTTTTTGCCCGTGGGCAAGAGCTGTGTGGTTTGGATGCAATGTAGTGTTTGAAGGGGTAATCGGGAGGCCAAATTCTACGATCAAATGGACTGCGCACATTCTGGAATCAATGTCCAAACTAACTGCCATGCTTTTTTTGGAAAAGATTACTTTTACTGCTTGGAATATTTGGAAGGCGAGAAATGATTATGTTTTTCGGAATGAAAAGGTGAACCTATGGTAGTAATGGCCAGGGCAAATTTTGCCCAGCTGGAATTCTCTAGTACTCGTGTGATTCCGCCTGTCCATACGGATAACCAACCCTCAACAGATGTTGCATCAACTTGGGTGGCTCTGGACATATCGAAACTCAAAGCAAATTGTGATGTGGCTTACAAAAAAGAGGATACCAACAACAAAGTGGCAGTGGTGATACGAGATCATAGAGGGGCCACTATTGATGGCAGAGCTAAAACTTTCAATATTCTCTCTGCCCTTCAAGGAGAATTGGTAGCTATCAGGGAAGCTTGTTTCATGGTTTCCAGATCAAGCTGGCAAGGGGCCACGGTGGAATCAGATTGCAGGGAAGCCATCCTTCTTAGCTCATCCGAAAATATTCCACCGTGGGAGGTAGCTGCAGTGGTTCTGGACATAAGGGAGTTGGCCAAAGCTAGAGGAATTATCTTCAGCTGGGCACGCCGCACAGCCAACAAAGCTGTCCATACCGTTGCTGCTTTAGCCAAGTCAGGGAATTTACCTTGTAATTGGGTATCCAGCCCCCCTTTTTCTCTTCTTTCTGTTTTAGAGATAGATTCTCCTTTGTAAGCCTGCGGGCCTTGTTAACCGATCAAAAAAAAAAAAAAAATCCAATTTTCCAGCTTCCTTTCTTTGAATTTTTCCCTTCTGTTCCTTTGTAAGATACCATAGATAGATCTATCTGTTTGGTTGCTTAGAAAACCTGGGAATCTCATAACCCAGAAATCCGACCCTTAAAAGTTCACTAAATATTCGTAACTGTTTTCCAAAATTCTCCCAGCAATCAAATACTATCATAACATTACTAACCCAAAATATTCTGCTTCATGACCTATCTATTTTGGTTACATCTATATCTTCAAATAACTACCAGGGATTGTGGATCTAAAACTACTAATCAGGAAAACCACGAATCCACATTTTCCAATCTCAATGACATTCCACCCTTTTCCAACTTTTCTAAAAAACCAAACAGGACCATTACCCGAAACCTAATCTTTTTTTGGTGAAAAAAGAAAATTTTATTAATCGTGGATACAAAGACTAAAATGAGTAAGGAGAAAGGCAACAAGTGCCCATCTGAGATCCAAATCCTTAATTGGCAAGATGCCAACCAAGGGAACACCCAAGGGCCAAAGCCCAGCACCTAAGAGGCCAAAAGCCTATATAAGACAATAAGCATAAGCGAGACGCAGCCTAAACACCTAAAAAAAGGCCTAAAAGCCCAAATGCACAGTTAAGCCCCAAAAATCCAAACTCTATCCCGAACAAAAATTCATTGGGGTTCATACTGGCCGGCCCTTATTTGTCAAATCCTACCTGTCCAAGCCCACAACATGTCAAGCCTCTTCTGCATAAACTCCGTTTTACGTTAACTACCGAAAATACCCTCATATACAGCGTTTAGATTGAAATAGGGTTGATTGGTTCAATTTAGTACTACAAGAAAACACGCCGTATCTCACGTTCGATCACCCCCACAGCCCCACCTCCACGTTCGATCACCCCCACAGCCCCACCTCCACCACATCGTCTCCTCCACTCCATCGCGCCTCCTCCTCCGGTCCGTTGCCTCGTCCTCCACTCCGTCGTGTCGTCGATCTACATATTTTGATCTTCTATATTCCACTGCCCACCGCCGGTCCCACCGCCCAAACCGAACGAACCACCATCGTCGTCGTTGTAGACAGAGAACTTGCCGCCGCCTTCCACGTCAGCGGAACCTCTGCCGATCAAAGACCGCCGCCTCGTAAGCCTCTTTCTGCGAGGGAAGGTTTTCAAGCTCGATTTTAGATCTGGATATTTGAGCGCCTCCTGCTCCGAGACGCTAAAGGTTGTGCCGCCGAAGGTGAAGGAAGAGAAGAGGTATGATGTGTTTCATGTCAAGGTCGAGTGGTGAATCTGGTGATGTAGGGTAGAGTTAGAACCGTGTATTGGTTTTTGTCTTTATTAATGTTTTTAAAAGAATTACTGAATGAATTAACTTTTGAGTTGTATTTATATGCAACAATTGATGTGGATATGAAGTGTTTGGGTGTTTAATTGGATTCCGAGGATCTTGCATTTAAACATCAGGAAAGAAACACAGGTGGAAAGAACACACGTTTGGCCGCCTGAATTCACACCAAAATTTTTGAGGTGTATGAATTCTAGGGTGTGAATTCTCTGAGTGTGAATAGTGTAGTTGGTGTGTGACTTTTGTAAAGAAATGTGAATAGTGTAGTTGGGTTGTGAATTGTGTAATTTGAATGTGTGTGAATTCTAGAGGTGTGAATTTTGCTTGCAAGGTATGTGAATTCTGAAAAAAGATGTAAATTCTGAAAAGATGTGCATTGAAAAATTGTGTGAATTCTTTTTATGGGTGTGAATTCCCAAGATGAGGTGAATTCTTGGGTGTGAATTTTTTGAAGTGTGATCTTTTGGGGTGTAAATTCTGGGGGTGTAAAGTACCTAAACCCTATGGGTACCCTATGAAAATGCCTAAACCTTTAGGTGTGAATTGTTAAATTGTGAGTGTGAATTCTATCTTTTTCGAAGGTGTGCCTCTCAAACGAATAATTCACACCCTTAAACATTAATTTTTTATTTAGGTGTGAATTATGTCTTTTTTCAAAGAAGTGAATTCCGGGAGTGAGAATAGCGCGAATGGGTGTGAATTTCTGGGGGTGTAAATTCTGCAAAGAGGTGTGAATTCTGCAAAAGGATGTGAATTCGGGGGGTGTGAATTCTTGCGAAGGGGTGTGAATTCTGCAAATGAGTGTGAATTCTCGGAGGGTGTGAATTCTCGGAGGATTTGGGGGGTGTGAATTCTTGCGAAGGGGTGTGAATTCTGCAAATGAGTGTGAATTCTCGGAGGGTGTGAATTCTGGAAGGTGTGAATTCTTGGGGTGTGAATTCTCGGAGGTGTGAATTCTGTGGGTTGTGAATTTTCGGGGGTGTGAATTCTTGAGGGATGTTGAATTCAGGGGTTGTGAATTCTTGCAAAGGTGTGTGAATTCTCGAGGGTGTGAATTTTTGAGAGTGAATTCTTGGAGGTGTGAATTCTTCAGAGGGGTGTGAATTCTGTGGGTGCTGAAAAGTAAAAAGGGCAAAATAGTAAAAACATATTTAAAAAGGGCCTGGATGGGATAGCACTTATAAAAGGGGGTTTGTATGGAACCCACATAAAAAATAGGACCGGCCAGAAATTTCCTGAAATTCATTTCTATAAACTCTCCATTTTTTGTTTACTAAACAAAAATTCAACAAAAAGTATCGAAATCAGTCCAAGGTTTTGAATTTTTATTTTTAATTTTTGGAAGTCAAACAAAGTATCATAATCTGAACTTCGATGTATTACATCTCTCATTCTAACTTTTTAGGGTTTTTTTTTTGCTGTGTTACCTGCTGAGACGATGAGGCGATTGGAGAAAGAGGAGGAGGGTAGATTTGTCTATTAGCATCCGCAGCAGCACTGCCAACGACAGGAGACGTAATTTTCTTCCTCACAGCACCATCACCGACGCCAGCGGTGGCAACAGGCAGCTGATTTTTCCCCCAAAACTGAAGAGTCTTTGACCATCTTTACACAACGCATGCGCTTTCTTTTCCCCCACTGTAACTTATCCATTCTCTCTCCTCCACCCTTTTCTTCCCTCTGCTGCACAAGCAATTCAAATCCAAATACTCAGAGACCCAGAAGAAAAGGAAAGAAAAAAGAAGAAGAAGAGGAAATTACAAATTGAAGAGTCTTTGATCACCTTTACGCAAATCCCCCTCCCTACGAGCCTTAAGCGAGAGAGAGAGATAGAGAGAGAGAGTCGTCTAAGTGGAATGGAGAGAGAGACAGAGAGAGAGAGAGCTGAGACTTCAACAAATCAGGAGAGAGAGAAAATGAACACGAGAACTAGGTGGTGTTCCACTTAAAAAATTCCACTTAAAAAAAAATACTTGTTTTTTTAAAATGAAGGTAATTTTAAGTTTAAATATAATGAAAATAAAAAATATTTTTTAATTATTTTTGCACCGTTTAAAAGATTTCAATGAGATCTATCAAAAAAGGTCCATATTGATATGAAAATTATTTACATAAACACATGATTTTTAAATTTGAAAAACCTTCTTTTTTTAAAAAATTCTTCTTACTGTTGAAATGGAACACCTCTCTAATATACTCTGGAGTAGGGTAGAGTTGCTTTAAAGAACTCTCGTATACTCTAGGAACTTATGAACCATAACTTTTCTCTTTCAATTACTTCCGTAGCGACAAACCTATATATCACATAGTAAAAATTGACCAGTAATTTTGCCACACCCCTTTTTTACTGCAGGGGTGTGGCAATAACAAAAAAGGTGTGACAATATATATTCCCTAAAAATTTACCGTAAAACTAAAAACACAAAAAAAAGAAGATAAAATCAAAAAATTATGCTATATAAATTAATTATTAACGTAAACACCTCAATGTGAACACAATAGCAAAGAGTCAAAAGAGAGAGTCAGCTGTTTCGGCTGTAGTACAGAGACACCCTCTCTATCGATCCGTAACTCTCAAATGTGAAAAAACGAAATTGCCCCCGTAAAAATGGTCACAAAGCAACAAAATATGATACAAAAAACGGGATATAGAGGGAATTCATCAAAAGCCTGGGAAGACACTTCGGTAATCAACCTAAAATGGCAAAAATGATCCAATTGGCCACCACTCCTAAACTTATAGTAAGAAAATAAAGTTAGTTTTGTCCTTATTCGAATTCTTTTCGAATTTGTTAGTTTTGCACCAAATTTTATGTGAATTATTGATTCGTTTCGACGAAGAGAAATCGGAAAAGTAATTTTTTATTTTTTTTACTTTTATCCAAATATTTTGAAAAATAATCACTTTTTTATCAAAATAACTCAACCTAATTTTGCGCCAAACTTTTGTGCATTATATAAGCTTTGCAGAAGTTAGCCATAGAGACCACCAACCAATAATTCAGATCAAGGAGCAGGGTATTTGAAATTGATCAACACGTTTGGAGTTGTTTCCTCCTCTTGTCTTTGAACTTGTTGCCATTCTTTCCTGTTACTATCTTTTGTGAAATTGCTTGCCACTTATTAGTATGAATGAATTTGGTGACAAAAGCAAATGCCCCCACTTGTGCTGCCCTGCTTCCTTCAACCTTCATTGTGAAAAGGCAAAAATGTGGTATTCCATAGATAATTGGAGTTGTAGCTGGAAAGCAAAAACTTGGTACTTTTCTAATTTCCATTCCACTTTTTACCTCAGCGCACACACCGATAAAATTCTAAAATCACACATAAACACTTGCACACAGTGCGTAGGCTCCATGCATAGTTGCATACTGCGCGCACCTTGATTGCGTACGGAATCCAGTGTCCACATATCATGCAAGAGAGTGTGCAACCTAGGATCACTTTCCTGCTTATATATGGAATGGTAAAATTTCAGGAAAATATCTGTCTCATAGCAATGCCGTCTCTAGAGTTGCAAAAGGATTGACACATGTTTGAGATGTGTCAATCCTTCGAAGCACAATAACCCGAACTTTGTTTGTCGTAGAGTTGTCTCCTCGAATCCTCAGAAGTTAGTTTTGTTTGGTGTCTTCATCAAGTCAAGTGCTAGTGTTTCGTTTCGTTTTCCGAGGCATATATACAAACACAACACAATATAAACAAAAAGACAAGTTATTTTTACAACTAAAAATTGAGCTGGCCCTATGCTTTTGGAGGCCCAAGGCATACTCGCAACGCGGGAGCCTTATCTATTTCTTTTATCTATGACATATTTTCTTGTTAGTTTTAACTAATTTCAATGAAACACAAGGTAAAAAATAAAAAATAAAAAAATTAACGGGATACAAGTATTGCAACTTAAACAATTGTCTGACCCCACCTCGATCAAAATACATATATACACATCGGCAAACTATATTGTCATTCTGAAAGGAGACAGAACTAAATTATTAGCCACAATTGCCACTTGCCTTCGTTTTCACAATTGTCATTCTGAAATTATTCGCTTAAGTAATTTAGAATTGGGTTGTTGTGCTTTGTGGCAGGAGTTTTGGGCTGGAAATGAATAAGATGCTTGCTGTATCAATTTCAAGGATCCGGTGATCCTGTAGAGCGCTAACGGGCCGTTCATTTCGGCAATGGACGGCTTGGATTTTAATCCAAACAATGGACGTCTTGGATCAATAGGAGTTCGGATTAAATCCGAGCTATCGGTGTCAAAATGAACGGCCAGATCGGCTGCCCTACACGCCCTGCAGTGCCTGCTGCACTGCAGGAATCTCAAATCCAATTTGAAACTCGATGGCCCTGAAAACTGTGGTGTGGTATGCCGTCTGCTCCTCTCTTTTGTCATATCCATTAAATAGCTAAGGAAAGAAAATGTTGCAAGTAACTTGTAATAAGATACTGAAAAGGAATGAATCATTTATTCAAGTGTCCAAATGTTGCAGAAAAACGGAGGCATGAAGTGGGAGAATATGACTACAGTATGATTAGATGCATAGTTCTACAATACGAAAAACAAGGGTCAATAACATAATTCTCAGTACAAAAGTTTAATGCACAATAAGAATAAGGATGATCAACATGTAAATATAATCAAAATACACAAAATCATATCCTCTGAACCCTGAACTTAACTAGATCAATGTTTCAACCCCGTCAGCATCAACAAGTATGCCTTATAAAATCACGAAACAAAATCTAGGCATGGAAAAACCTGTGACGCGCTCTGCTACTGATGAAATCTTCTGTAGGCACAATAAGACATTAGCTCAGTTGAAAAGGTATGCATTATATCGTTTAAGGGCATAAGCTTTATTAGTTCAGATAATCACTGATGAGTGATTAAAAACTGAAAACATGTCATTTCATCAAATCCCATACATGAGTTCATAATCTCATACTTCTAGCTCCACAGTATCCTCTCCATTAGTGCCTCATAAAAATTCCTCAGCGAATGCAGTGGAATTGTTATATTACCTTGGAACAACTTGAAGTGGTCTCTCTTAATTTTTCTGCACTTTGATTAAGATGGCAGAGATCTGCTAGCCTGCTTAAGGCACAAAGACATACAGACAATGTAATAAATGTAAAAAAGGAAACAGAATACTTTATAATACATCTCTATGGTGACAATTTAACCACAAACGTTTAATGAAAGTACACCTTAATTTGAAATTGGTAGACATAGTAACTGATGCTCAAAGTCCGGCTGAGTTTTCCACTATGCAAGTATGTGCTTCCTTGAGTTAAGATTTATGCTCGAATTTCGGGAGTATTCTGACCTATTAACTGATATAATCAGAACTGGAAATAGGAAAGACTAACATGTTGTGAAAGTTCCAACTACAGCAACTTATTAATCACTGTTAAATCCACACATCGCTAGAAGAGAAGAAATAAATGCTCATAATCGGTTGTTTATGATGCCATATGTGGAATTCTGGGAAGGTCAATGACAACAATTTTTCTTGCGTATAAAAAAGCAGGTCTATAACAGACGGACATGTAAGAGAGAGAAGTCACGTTTACAAGATCAGAACTTGATTGCAGTGAGTCCAAGTTTATTGTGTTAAGTACTACCGAACAACAATGAATGAACAGATAGGGCTGAATAAGAAATTGCTGATTTGCTTTATCAAAAGGGAAGTCAAGAACTTACTAAACGATATAATGTACATGCTAAGACTCTAAATTCTCCTACTGATGCAGCTATTTTGTACAATTCAATTGCCTAATGAATGAGAGACTGCGCATTGAAATCCGTCACCAAAATCTTCACATTGAGGCATTGAGCAGATTACAATCACAAAACCTCTTTCTTCAATGGAGTTATTTCATGAGCAGTCACAACCATTGATCGTTCATTTTCACAGGGGGTGTCAGAAAAATGAGATGCGGAATTTGGAACCCCCTATCCAGACTTTTGGGCCCTTCGCCTTTCTGATCATAATGGCTGGATGGGTAAGGTCAAAACAAATTGACCGCAAGTTCTACTCTGAAAACTGCAAAGTAAAGAAAAATGCAGAAATCGAGAACTTAGATGATTGGCTGGAGATTTTCCTTGCTTCATCTTCATGAAATAGAATTCCAGAGGGAACTGTTACACTTGAGCGCACACATGTCTATTTATCTGAAAAGCCACAAATCTAATATATCATGCCAAGAAATTATGTTAGATAACATTGAATACTTTCACAAATGCGAACCAACGATGACGCAGATAGAGACACTCAAACACAAGAACAATACAGGAAATCTTGATATAAAACTGAAGTAAGAATGAAACCAAATAACACACACACAGAGTGACCTAGCTCTAATAGCATGTTAGATGTCTTGGAGGGTTCCAACCTAAAACCAATTGACAATAAGTGGAGTAAACTCTAGACCATAACGGAAGGGTACAAAGACCTGAATGCAAAGCATATTTGCGGGACAAGGTCCAGAAAGAACCACAATTGATCAGGGAATACCACTCTCAATATAAGATATCAAAAGAGCTGTGACCGCGTGAAGTGTTGACAGTGTTAAGTTTTAGGGTAATCGTAATAGGGAGAAAACCCATTAGAGTTGATTTCATTCAACGTAAAATATATATACAAGATGTATAATATTTGCACTACGGTCCTAGATACTTAAACTAATTACATGATAAGACACATATTTATACTAGATACAAATAGACCCATAATCTAACACTCCCCCTCAAGTTGGTGCAAAGATATCAATCAAGCCCGACTTGAATACAATAGTATGAAAACTCTTGCTACCCAGCCCTTTCGTGAATATATCAGCCAACTGATCTCCAGATCTCACAAACGGCATACATATCAAACCCTCGTTCAACTTTTCCTTGATGAAGTGTCGATCAATCTCTATGTGCTTCGTTCTATCATGTTGAACGGGATTATGAGCAATGTTGATGGCAGCTTTGTTGTCATAATAGAGTTTCATCGGAACACTATCAGTAAACCCCAAATCACGTAACAAAGTTTGGAGCTATAAGAGCTCGCAAACACCATGGGCCATAGCTCTATACTCAGCTTCTGCACTAGACCTGGCGACTACCGATTGCTTCTTACTTCGCCAAGAAAAGTGCAATAACCAGAAGTAGAGCGCCTATCATCCACAGAACCAGCCCAGTCAACATCAGTGAATGCCTCCAATCGCAAATGGCCATGATTAGAGAACAAAATTCCTTTTCCTGGAGCTGATTTCAGATACCCCAGAATCCGATAAACCGCATCTAGATGTGAAGTACGAGGATCATGCATAAACTGACTAACAACACCGACTGCATAAGTAACATCTGGTCGGGTGTGGGCCAAATATATTAGTCGACCCACAAGTCGCTGATACCTCTCCTTATCAGTATGCTCCCCCACATCTCCACTAAGACGATGATTTGCCTCAATAGGGGAATCTGTAGGTCTACAGCCCAACATACCTGTTTCTTCCAAAAGATCAAGTATATACTTGTGTTGGGAAATAAAGATACCTCTATTAGACCTCGCTACTTCCATTCCAAGGAAATATCTCAATGATCCCAAGTCCTTAGTCTCAAACTCTTGAGCTAAACGAGACTTAAGATTATGAATCTCACTCATATCATTGCCTGTCATTATTATGTCATCAACATAAACAATAAGGACAGCAATCTTACCATTACTTTGTCGGGCGAACATCGTATGATCTGCATGGCTCTGCTTGTAACCAAAACTCAACATAGCCTTAGAAAACCTGCCAAACCAGGCTCTAGGGGACTGTTTCAGCCCATAAAGTGCCTTATTCAATCTACACATTTTTCCCTTACTTGCAGGAGAAGAGAAACCTGGTGGAATATCCATATAAACTTCCTCCTCTAAATCACCATGGAGGAATGCATTTTTCACATCAAGCTGTTGAAGAGGCCAATTCAAGTGGGCAGCACACGAGAGGAGAGCTCGCACCGAATTCATCTTCGCTACCGGAGCAAATGTCTCCTCATAGTCAATACCATAAGTTTGAGTAAAACCTCTGGCAACAAGCCTTGCCTTGTATCTCTCAACTGTACCATCAGCTTTTTGCTTAATAGTGAACACCCACTTGCAGCCCACGGGCTTCTTCCCTTCTGGAAGTGACACTAGATCCCAGGTGCCATTCTTTTTCAAAGCTTTCATCTCTTCCACCATAGCTCCTTTCCACTTAGGTATCCTGAATGCATCCTGCCAATTCAGTGGAATAGATATAGAGGAAAGAGAAGAGACAAAGGCATAGTACGAAAGAGACAAACGGTCATAAGAAACAAACTGTGAGATAGGATGTTGAGTATAAGATCTAACACCTTTTCGACTAGCAATAGGAAGATTGTCAGGATCCATAGGAGGATGTTCAATAAGAGGAGAATCATTACCAGAAGAGTCAGCTGAGGAATCCGGAATTGGAGTGGGTGATTGTGATTGACAAGGTGGTAACGCACATGAAGACTTTCTACGTCTAGCATACCTCTGTAAGTTAGCTCCCTGCAGACGTGCAGGTAGTTGTTCCTCAATATCACCACCAATATCATGTGTTTCCCTTTCCCTTTCAACAGATACCGGTTCCTCTCCTGTATTGTCCTTCTCCCCCTCACTATGATCATAGAACAATTGCTCCCCCTCACTATGATTATAAAAGGTAAGCATCTCTTCCTCCTGCTGATGCTCCCCCTGAAGAGATGGTTTGGAGGGAGAATAAAAAAATTCTGTTTCCCAAAAAGTAACATCCATAGAGATAAACATCTTCCTAGAATAAGGGTCATAACACTTATAGCCTTTCTGGGTAGGAGAGTATCCAACAAAAATACACTTATGGGCTTTATGGCCCAACTTGCCCCCAGAAGGTTTGGGGGCATGAACAAAACACACACAACCAAACACCCTAGGTGGAAGAGTCGTAACTCGAGAACTGCTTGGCAGACACTCAATGGGTGTTTTAAAATTGAGGACACTGGATGGCATACGGTTGATAAGATATGTGGCAGTTAAAACAGCTTCTCCCCATAAATATTTGGGAACATTCATAGTGAACAAAAAGGATCGAGCAACCTCAGCAAGATGACGATTTTTGCATTCAGCGACTCCATTTTATTGTGGAGTGTCAACGCAAGTCGTCTGAAAAATAATACCATTATCAGCTAGATATGTCTGAAAAATCTTATCAATATACTCAGTCTTATTATCACTTCGAAGAATTTTAATGTGTATCAAACTGAGTGCACACCATCTTATGAAAAGATTTGAAACAGGAAAATACTTCATTCTTTGACTTGAGTAAGTACACCCATGTGGCACGAGAATAACAATCAATAAAGGTAACAAACCATCGATAGCCCTTTAAAGAAGTAATGGGAGAAGGACCCCAAACATCAGAATGAATAACCATAAACGGAGAATCACTTCGTTTATTAATAGGGGCATAAAAAGAGCGTTTATGTTTCCCAAACTCACAAGCTTCACAAAAAAACTGATCCCTAGGACAATGTTTAACTAAAGTAGGAAAAAGTTTTTCTAATATCCCAAACGAAGGATGACCCAGTCTACGGTGCCACCGATGTAACAAAGAAAGAGTGGAACTCATATCTGCATGTAGCACTTTTCCACATGATAAAGATGGCTGAGATGGATGAGGTGCATGCTCCAAATAATAGATACCACCATGTGCTTTACCACTGCCAATCACCTTCCTCGTTTCCAGTTCCTGAAAGACACAGTGAGTAGGAAAAAATGTCACAGAACAGTTCGCAGAATGGGTAAAACTAGTAACTGAAAGAAGGTTAGTGGCAAAGTTTGGAATATGGAGAACTGAAGAGAGTGAGATAGAGGGAGAATAGCGAACGGAACCTTTTCCTGAAATAGCAGAGAATGACCCATCAGCAATTCGGACCTTATCCTTACCTGAACAAGTAGAATAGGAATAAAAAACAGAGGAACAACCTGTCATATGATCTGAAGAACCAGAATCAATAATCCAAGGGATACCGGAGGAGGCAGTGAATGCACTAGCTGGAATACCTGAATGAGCAAAATAGGATGTAGTAGGAGCTGTTGTGGAAGTAGGAGCTATAGTAGAGGAAGAATCAGCCCGAGCCATAAGACGCCTGAGAGCTTGCATCTCCGCCTGAGAGAAACCACCAGTAGAATCAGAAGGTGACTGAACTCCTGTACTGTACCCAGAATCGGACAAGGTAGCAAACTCTGAAACATGTGCCTGGGCCTAAGAACGCCCGGGACCACGACCTCGACCTCGACGTCCACTGCCTCGCCCACGAGAAGGACGACCATGTAACTTCCAACAGAAATCCTTGGTATGTCCAGTGTTGTGGCAATGATCACACTGGAGTGACATGCGGTCTATAGTCCCACTGCTAGTACCAGGCTGAGATTTTCCACTGCCAGACCCAAACTGTCCCTGCGGAATAGCAACCAAGGCAGAACGATCAGAAGTAGGAGCTTGCAACATAGCACCCCTCCTGCTCTCCTCTTGCTGAACAATGGCATAGGCCTTTCCCAAAGATGAAAACGGGACACGGCCCAACACCTGCACTCTAATGGGATCACACTCCACATCAAGACCAGCAAGGAAGTCATACACACGCTCTTTCTCTATTCTTTTTAACCAAGCACCAGCATCAATGGAGCAGACTGCTTGAAACCCCTGATAATAATCAAATTCTTGCCAAGCCCCACTGAGCTCAGCAAAGTAAACAGCAACAGATCGATTGTGTTGATCCATAGTACGAAGTCTCTTTCGCAACTCAAAACATTGAGCATCATTACCCTGCTGAGAATAAGTCTGTTTGGCAATAGTCCAAATCTGATATGGAGTGTCAAAAAGCAAGAAAGGACTATGAATATCAGCCTTCATAGAATTAAACAACCAGGTCATGGCTAAAGATCGATGAGACTTAAACTTCTTGAGTTCAACATCAGTAGTAGGCTCAGTAACAGGGCCTTCAATGAACTCAGACATTCCTTTGGCTTCAATAGCTAATGTAAAAGTATGAGACCAAAGTAAATAATTTGTGCCATCCAATTTGATGGGACAAATATCCAGCGGAGAGTTATCCAGAGTCCCTACACGACTCAACTCATCCTTGCCACTAGCGGAAGCCTGTTTTTTCTCTTCTGACATCTTGAAAGCAGAACAATGCCAAATAAACAATAAACAATGTTTCCAGCAGCTTTAGAACTCCAAAAACAATAAGTAAAGGTTCTAATAGCCCTAGAACCTAAAAAAAAACCAACTGAATACCTTCAGATCTGATTGAAATAGTGCTGAAATTTCGTGAGAGAAGGAAAAAACAGATCTGATTGGCGAGAAGAAACGACGGCGAGCAGATCGTGATCGACGGCGATTGCAAGCCCTCACTGATCGAAGCACTGTTCACGCGAGCACTGTTCACGCAAAATACTGTTCACGCACCCGAAGTACTGTTCACGAGGTACTGTTCACGCAGTGCTAATCGACAAGAAGGACGTCGTAGGTCGCCAAGTTCTATCGCTCTGATACCATGTTAAGGTTTAGGGTAATCGTAATAGGGAGAAAACCCATTAGAGTTGATTTCATTCAACGTAAAATATATATATACAAGATGTAAAATATTTGCACTACGGTCCTAGATACTTAAACTAATTACATGATAAGACACATATTTATACTAGATACAAATAGACCCATAATCTAACAGAAACCGTAAGAAACTCCTACAAATAGTTATGTTAAATGCCTGCACACTAGTCTTAGGTCAGAGTAGTCTCACCCAAGAACTTCAAAGTCGGAACCCAAGATTTAAAAACTCAAGGCATCGAGTCTCCAATTTTATTTGTTGGCTACCATTGAAATGAAAGTATCGGAATATTAATTTCATCTTTGCTGATCAAAAAAAAAAAAATTAATTTCATCTTTCCGGAAAAAGTAGATCATGAAACAGACTTAAGTATCCAAAAAGAGAGAGAAGAAGTTTATACCTTGGACTCAATTTTGAAAGCTTAAGCCTCTAGTGCATATTGTCTTGAATTTCCAATCACGTGGCTGGTTATTGAAAGTCGTCTGAAGACCTGCATTTTGTCCAAAAGGAGATTTACCGGAGAGAGAGAGAGAGAGAGAGAGAGAGAGAGAGAGAGAGAGAGAGAGATGGAAGTACAGGCGAGAGGAGAAGAAATCACGAATACAAGCAAGTGGGGGAGATAATACCAGACATTGTAGTAGATAGATAGATTGCAGTAATTCTTGGCGCCCCTTTCCTTATTGATTGTTTCCTGTGAGGTTTCACTTGCCAGGTTGCTGCAATGATAGAGGTACAAAGTTTGAAGCGCTGAAACGTTGCCCAACCACTCAGGCAGAGCTTCCAACCCTTTGAAAGAGCGAATTTTCAACTCTCTCAAGGTAGTGAGGTGCTGAAGTTGCTCGGGCAGATGCTTGAGCTTTTTCCAGCCCAATAAACTCAGAGACTCTAGGGAGATGAAGGGGAATTCTTTGTTAGTACCACCTCTAGCTGAGGCGGGCCAGGGGAAATATTCAAGCTCCCTTGAGAAGCCCCCTATCACCAGTTTTTTAAGGCTAGTAAGGCAGAGCAGCCCCTCCTCCCAATAAATCTTCCATCTTGGACACCTTTCTATTCTCAGATTCTTAAGGGATGAGAGGGTTCGCAATTCATCTGGATGCGCCATTTCTAACTCCGGACATTCCTTAATCTCTAATGTTACAAGGGTTTGTTGTAGTAGCCCTTTTGGCAAACATCTCAACTTAACGCACTTCGAAATCCAAAGCCATTGAAGAGACCTTAGGCTGTCGAATGCTGCTTCTTTTTTCTCAATTATAGAATCCAGCTTAGAGCAATTGGATATCTCTAACATCTCAAGAGACGATAGGTCCAATAGCTGGTTTGGCAAATAACCCAGCTCTTTGAATCCAGATATCTCCAGAATCCTTAGGGATTTGCAGCTTTTTTCGAGCAATTGTGCCATGAGAAGAGAAATACTTGTTGAATCAAGTACCCCTATGGCCAAGCGAGGTTTGTAGAAATCCCGCCATTTTCCAGAAGAGTCCAAACTCTCCCAACTAATAGTTAAAGTTTGAATGGATAACAAATCGCCTGCAATTGTTATCAATTGAGGGCAGTTCCAGATACGCACCAGCTCAAGACAAGGAAAGAACTCCAACGTACTAGGGGCAACGACGGGCAATGATGATATGTTTGACCATTCTTTTAGTTGAGGCATATTTTTAAGAGAGACTGTTCTCAATGCCGGAAATACCACTGCTGTTGGTGCAGCCCCAGAACTACTTCTACCACCACTGACAATTATTTCATTCAATCCGTAGAAGTCAGGACCAATATGCTCCAGATTACTCCAGCCATCCAATTCAACAACTTCAAGATGCGGAAGGTGCCCGAGTCTTGGGACTTGTTCACAATTGAAGCAGCTCCTTAATTCAATCCTAACCAAATTATTTAGAAGCAGGCCATCTCCACTCATCCATGATGCAAGTCCTCGTCCCCCGAAATTCTCGAGTAATAAATGCTTCACATTCCGGTAAGGTTTGAGTCCTTGCAACACATCCTCATGGTTCACGCCAGATTTACGGAAGTCCCCATCCCAATGTAATCCCAACTTGGTAATCCCTGATTTCTCTTGCATTTTACATTTTCCTGCTTCTTCCTTGCCTTTTACGTGCTGGAGACCGTAAATATGAAATCTACCTCTTAATTTGCTTAAACTTCCGAGCTCTTCAATGTTGTTATCCTTGTCCTCTCCAACCATAAACCATGGTAGTGTTTGCAAAGAAGTCAAATGCCCTATCATCTTCGGCATTGATTTCAAGGGGGGCAGTCTCAATGTCTGCAAATTGTAGAAGCTAGTGACATAATTTGGCACCTTTTCAATTGAAGTGCTTGAGAGGTCGAGGTACCTCAAATGTTTTAGCTTGCACATTGAACTTGGCAACTCTTTGACATCTCGCATCTTCAAAGTTAGGGCACGAATATATTTGACATCTTTAAAGTCCTTGGGAAGATGTCCAGTTAAAGATAGTGTCCTCAATTTTTTACCACCTTTTAAATTCTCAAAGCCTTCTCCTTCTTCAAGATGCAATGTCAGATGTTGAACCTCGGAATGGTCCTTCAACTCACTAGCCTTCAAAGTCAAACAATTATCCTCTGAGACATCCATTGCAAGATCATGCACAAGATCATGCATCTTGCAAGTTTCAATATCATTGGTCCCATCCAATTTCACGGCTTGCAATAATGAATTCCACAACAAAATATTGAAATATTCATTACCTACATCTTCCATTTCCAAGTTGCCTCCTGAAGAACAATTAAGATATCCTAGACCCATCCATAGCCAAATCAGCTCATCCTTTCGAATTTCGAAGCCCTTTGGAAAAAAAGAACAGAATGCAAAACACTGTTTCAAGCATGGGAACGGTAAATGATCATAACTCAGCCTCAATACAGGAAGAATCCCATCTTCTTTTGCAAGTGATTTCCAAATTTCATTATTCTCAATCAACTCCCATTCACTTTGATGTTGCTTAGAGTACAATAAACGTCCTAAAGAGTTTATCGCTAATGGTACACCCTTACACTGTGCTACCATTCTTCTGCCAATATCCATCAAAGTTTGATTTTCCCTTGGTCCGCCATTGGCAAAAGTTATTTTCCTAAACATGTTCCAACTTTCTTCATACGATAGCTCACTCAAGCGATGAGTGAGAGATGGAGACGGTCGTATGGTTGATACCACCTCCGTACTACGGGCTGTGACTATAATTTTGCTTCCCTTGCAACCACCAATTTTTTGCAAACAATTCCACATCGATACCCATTTGTTTGCACTTGTGTTCCAAACATCGTCCAGTACAAGGAGATATTTCTTCCCATTTAGTTCCTTACCAAGTTCCCTCACTATTCCTTCAATGTTTGGTATGTCTGATTTATGTCCAGTCAGAGATTGCATCATCTCATCCAGTAGCCTTTGATCACCGAAATCATCAGATACACAAATCCACATTTTCTTATCAAAATAACTCACCACCTCCTTGTCTTCATAGAGTAGCTGAGCGAGCGTTGTCTTCCCAAGCCCAGCCATCCCTACAATGGCAACCACAGATAAATCATCCTCTGCAGCGGAGCCAAGTAACACGTCTCTCACCCTAGAGACATCACCATTCCTCCCCACAACTGTTGAATCATCCATATAAGGGTGAGTACTCGGCCTAGTGAATTTACTAGGCCGATCAAAACTATTAGCATCAGTGGGCTGATTTGCCTGACTACTTAGGCCAATATTATTTGCCTCTTTGCAGATGCTGTCTAGCATTGAGTTGACGTTCTTGACCTTTTTGGCAATCTTGGGACGAAATAACAATGGATTCGAGTGCGAAAAGAATCTGCTTACCTTGTCCCTCTTTCGCACCTCCAAATTGTTTCGAAGAGATTCGTAAGCGATCCGATCAAGAAGGTTCTCGGCCTCGCAAGTTGCAAGCCTGAGTTTCTTCAGCCACAGTTTCATGGATTCTGATGCTATCTTTCTCGGGCTGTTTTCTGCGTCGCGCAAGAAAGCTTGAATCGTGGTTAACCTACTCTGGAGGGATATGGGGTGTTCGTGGAAATCAAACACTACCCTGTTGATTGGTTCAGCTGCTAGTGGAATCAAGGCAGTCAGGACTGCCTGAGCAGCAGCGATCAGAGCTTCAGCCATCCTTCTTCTTCTTCTTCTTTTCTTCTTTCTTGATTTTGGAAAAACAAAAAAAAAAGAGAATTTTGTGGGATCGCTCAAGCCTCAGGGAGTTGCAGAGGTTGGAAACAATGGATAGAGCTGTGTGAGAGAGGGAAACAAGAGAACCGCGTTGTGCCACGACAATGTTTGGCGAGAAACTTTTCCCGGATTTATTACCCCCCCGACACGCACACACAAGGACGTCCCACACACAAAACCCTCCCCCCACCCCCCCACACCCAAAGTACCCTCAAATTTTTAATTTTTACCCCGACTTATTAATTTCTTTGTTTATTTAATTTTTTTTGATAATCTTATTTATTTAATTTTTATAAATACACTATTTCTATATTAAAAAATATAATTCAAGAATTAAGTGCTTCAATTTTAAATTCAGTTGAATTGGGACGAAAATTGTATTATTTTATTATTTTATTCTAAATGATCATAATAAATTTTTTGCTCTAAGGCATTTCAACAAATACTCTAAGATTTATTATTTAGTTTCAAGACTCTCTTAAAGTGTCCATTGAAAGGCTCTGGAGCCAAAAATTTATTACGACCATTTATAATGAAATGATCAGAAAAATAACATTTTTGCACCAGTTCAAACGGATTGAAAATTGAAACACTTATTTTTTTAACTATATTTTTTAATATGTATATAGGAAAAAAAACAGTTGGATTCATCAGAGGCAATGCTTACACTCATGCTTAGAGTGTGGACAAAAGAGAAGTATCAAAAATATTGATTCGTGTGCCAAGATAAGGCAGCGATCGGCTAGTCCAAAAATATTGATTCGTGTGCCAATAATGTTATTTCTGGAGGCTATAAAAGGAGGACTTTGTGTTTCAACTATATTTTTTAACTAAAAAATTGAAATACATAATTTTTAACTATATTTTTTAATATATAAACGGTGTAAAAAATAATTATTTCAAATTTCAACCCGTTTGAACTGGTATAAAAATATTATTTTTCTAACCATTTCATCCTAAATGATCGTAGTAAATTTTTGGCTCTAAACCCTTTCAATGAGCATCCTAAGATTCCTTATTTAGTTTTACAGCTCTCTTATAGTTCCTATTGAAAGGCTTTAGAGCGAAAAATTTATTATGATCAATTAGGATGAAATAATCAGAAAAATAAATATCCTTGCACCGGTTCAAACGGATTGAAAATTGAAACACTTATTTTTGTAACTATATTTTTTAATCTATAAAGGACAAAAAAAGGGAAAAAAACAGTCAGATAAACATGATTAATTGAAACACTTTTTTTTTTCTCAATTACTTTACAAAGGCTAGAATTAGACTTGAACCTATTAATTGTCTTACAAGTAGTCTTCCCTAGATTTTGTAGGTATACATGCATACTAGCCTACATAATCACATAGTCTTGCACCTAGAATGGAATGACAAGAGAGGGGAAGGCTTTAGCATGCTTAAAATTGGATTGGACATGACCATGGAGCAAATAAACCATAGAAAGGAAAGAGCGGGGAGGGGGTGTTTGGCCGGCCATATGGGGTGGGGAGAAAGGTCTTCATTTTCCTATAAATAGGACCCTTTGTCAAGCCATTCAACTCTCACCTTCAATCTCTCCAACTTTTCTCTCTAGAAATCTTGTGTTTGTTCTTTGTTCTTACATGATCAGTTAGAAAGCGCTTTAGAAGTATCCCCCCACATCATCGGCTATTGCAATTGTATGATCAAAATCACACACAAATTGCCATGCATGCACGATCTTGCATATTATGATTCCATTTCTACTTCAATTCCCCTATGGAGTATTCACGCTCATTGGACTAAGTTGTCTATGCACGCAACTGAGTTTAATGAGGAGGGAACACGACTTGACAGGACATCTCAGGTCGTTGAGATATTAAATGGGACGGATCCACGTATGTGAGAGCATATCATAGACAGGTTTATCGATATGGCAGATCCATCTCATAGTACAGTTCGACCTCCATCGTACAACACAGAACATAGAGGTCGACTTGCAGGTAGAGATAAGCAAAGTACATGTCGCATACCTTCTTTCTCAGAAGCATCCACTTCAGGATCAAGGCTGCAACATCGCGAGTGAGAGGGAGAGGGAGATGTGGGAGGGGGTCGGGGGTTCGCATCACTCAATTTACAGTTCCACCCATCCCTGATCACTACATTTAGCTATTACCTTAGGCTTATTAGCGTTATATTTCCCACACTGTTGACGTGCTTGGTGATGGTCATTATGGATTCAGGGCGATAGCTGCACAAATCGGGTATAGTGAAAATGATTGGAATCGAGTACGAGAGGAGCTTATGGAAGAGATTCGACAAAATTATGATTTATACAGTGTGATTTATCCAGTAAATGATTGGGCAAAACATCTACTAATCTTACTGAATTGGTTCGAGCTTACAGCACCAAAGGAACATTGGATGGAGGCTATGACTTTGGGAGTTGTCATTACAACAAGGTACAACCTTGTAGTACATACATTTGATGAGAATGTTTATGGTCGTTTTACTCATTTGCCATTAAGGTCCCCTCCAGTTCTAGTCGAAAACCGTCGGGAAATTGCTATTGCCCGTGTTGACAATCACTTCGTGCAAGTCTTCTTAGAACCTCATTACCTTGTACCACCCATCCCAATATGGTGGGAGGAGCATGTATCAGACGAAACTACAGGATGGGTTGTTAGTTATGGAACACGTTTGCAATTGTGGTACGAAATAATGGGTATAAGCGCGCCTGAAGCAACATTTGGAGGAAATATTGATTAGAATTTGTGTTTTTATGTATTTTCATGTTTTGACAATATGAACTCAATTATAATAAAATGAAATTTTGTTTAAATTTATTATTGTTCATTAGAAGTTATTTTTATTATTCATTATTAAGATAAATTAATTAACTAAATAAAACAATAAAAATTATTAAGTATAAAGTCAATTTTAATTGAAAATAGAATTTGAGTTAACAAAAAAAGGGGAGGTAAATGGAAAAAGAAACAAATAAAGAAAATAATTGAAAATAAAAAAATAAAAAAAAGGATTCAAACTGGAAAGAAAGAAAAGGAAATAAAGAGAAAAAAGAAAGAAAGAAATTCAAACTGGAAAGCAAGAAAAGAAAATAAAGAGAAAAAAAATACAAATTGGAAAAGAAAAAAAAAACAAATTGGAAAGAAAATGGGGGGGGGGGGGGGGGGGGGAATAGTGGAAATGGGGTTGTGAGGTCGGGGAAAGCACCTCTCACCGAACATACAAGCGTGTTGGTATGACTCAAGTCCTTAAGGTTTGTTTAACGTACAGATTCTCCCTACTTGTTTGAGACATTACTTTGCACCCCCTGAGGTTTTTCCCGCTTACTAACAGAGTTAAAGATTATTTCAAATTGACCATGTTCCCCTTTTTTTTTTTTGGTAAGATAAAATTTATTAAAACAAACCACATTACACAAGACAAGGCATACCCCAATCAAACAAAACCATACAAATGGACATCAATCAAAGCTTGAAAACAGAATATTACAAAACAAAGAAAAGGAACCAACAACACAAAATTACATGCTATCAAAAACTTTAGTTGGCACATTCCACCAAGAACAAAGAGCCATGTTAGGGCCTGACTATTTGACTTATTGCCAAGAACTAACATAGGCACGGATATCAGTTCTCACTTTGATCTCCAAAAGCTTTTGAAGATTCTGCATTCCTTCCACACCAAACATGATAAAAGAGAGTAGCCAAAGCAACTTTCGATGATGAGCACGAAAACTGAGAGCCATTGTTAACTTGAAACATCCAGTCCATGATTTGGGGCAGTCCATTGAAAGGACATTGAAACTTCAGGTCCTTTTGCAACAATTTCCAACGTTGAGAAGAGAAAGAGCAGTGAAAGAAGAGGTGCTCATGAGTTTCCACAGAAGCATAACATAAAACACACTAATCATTCATAACCATACCCCACTTAATGAGTCTATCCTTAGTAGCAAGTCTCCCTAGATTTGCTAGCCACTGGATGATAGTCCAGCGAGGAACATGGTGCTTAAACCAAATGATTTTGAACCAGCTAACTTTAGAATGCTGCCTTCTAAATTGCATTCCAAATTGACTGAACAGAGAACTTGTTGTCAGATGTGAGGTTCCAAATAACTGTGTCCTCCTGAGATGGATGAGGGACAATAATAGCAGGGGTGGCCCTCCTAATGTCCCTAGTCACAACATTTCTACCTCTTGGCCATTGCCAAGAGTGATGAGCAATTATGGTATCAACTTTGGCATGAAGGTTCTTGCCCAATATATGGACAACTCTGAATCCAAACCTATCAAAAAGAGGGCCAAGTAGATGCTAGTTGTCCAACCACAAAAATGTATTTTTTCAATTTCCCACCACATTAGTTATCCAAGGATGAACTAGGGATCAGAGAGAAAATAATTTCCTGATTGTCCAAGAGGCAGAAGCAGGAATAGAATTGATCCAAAGATAATGATCCCTGATTATGTAAGTGTGGATCCACTTAACCCACAAAGTATCAGCTTTAAAGGCAATAGCCCATAAGTGCTTGGCCATAGTAGCCTTATTCCAGTCTTTAAGGACTCGAAAGCCCAAACCACCTTCATCTTTAGGAGAACAGACATCAGCCCAAGTCACTTTAGCACCCTTAGACTTCATTTGAATTCTAGTCCAGAAAAAAGATCGCAACAAAGCTTCAATTTTATTAAGGATCTTCTAAGGAAGCATAAAAATGGTGCTTCAATAAATTTGGACCCTAAAGAGGACAAACTGAATTAGTTGAGCACGGCCTCCATACGATAAAGATTTATGAGTCCATGATTGAATTCTGGTCATAATTTCATCCAACAACACTTGACAATCTGATGCATAAAAGATGGATATGATGTGATTACATGTCGAATACTAAATTGCCTCCACTTTGATTTTTTAATGCTTCAAATTGGATTATTTCATATTAGTTACAATAAATTGATATTTATCATCAATTTTAGGAAAATACTTTCATTTTAGTAGAATGCAAATGTTGTAAACATGTATTAAAAAATATTATTTTTCGAAAAAGTTTAAAAAAAAAAAACCCACCAGGCCCAAATGGAAACCCAGATATAGCACCGACAGGGGTAACCCAGTTCTTGGCAAATCCACCTTCCCATTCCTATTTCCTCTTTCCAAAAACCCCAGTTACCCCACGCCCACCATTCACCCACGCCGCCTGCGCAGCCCTCGATCGTCTTCTCTGTCTGCTGCCGCCTCCTTCCAGCCATTAAAGCCTCTTTCTCCGATCAGTCCGGTATCTCTCTCTCTCTCTCTCACTATGTGCAAGTATGTGTGTCATGTGGGTGTATTTATACATTATACGCATACATGCATATGTGATCGGCGAGAGAGAGGCTTTAACCGTTGGTGATGGAAAAGAAAAAGGGAGGCAGAACAGTCAAATGGAAACCCAAATATAGCA
This sequence comes from Rhododendron molle, assembly GCA_025413875.1. Lineage (NCBI taxonomy): Eukaryota > Viridiplantae > Streptophyta > Magnoliopsida > Ericales > Ericaceae > Rhododendron > Rhododendron molle. Next base: position 6,286,718 of record CM046396.1, read on the forward strand.
ACGACAGAGGTAACCCAGTTCTTGGCAAATCCACCTTCCCCCTGATTTGTAATCCCAACAGTAACAAATCCCCCTTCCAAATCAGACGTCCATTTTCTCTTCCAAACACCAGATATGGCGAGGAGGAGGATTGGTAATCAGGGGGCCTCACAAATCCGGGAGCTTCTCCCCCATCCAAACAGCTCGTAAGTATCTGGATATACAACTACTAGCGGGTGTACCCGTGACAAAAAAAAAAAAAAGAGAGGTTCACTTTGATTTTATTTTTTTTTCCATTTCCATGCATCGAACCCATTTTTACAGTGAAGACTTATATCTCCTTTGATGAATTAAAAGGAAAAAAATCAAAATACCCCTCAATCTTTACTCTAAATCTCCCAAACTTTCAAAAAAATTAATTTTACTCTCAATGTTATCTTCTGTTAATCAAAACGACCTCATCTGTCCAAATGACTAGCGGATTTCGTTAAAGGCTCCGTTAAAGAACGTCCCGCGCTCAATGTGTTCAGAACATGATTTTAAGGGTACCCTAGAGAAATCAGAAAAAAAGACCGGGAAGGGCTGGATTTTAGTAGTTTTTTATTGAACAGTTCAATAAAAACTGTTCAGATGAAATCTTTTCCAGTCTTTTTTTTTTTTGCTGATTTCTCGCGAGTATTCTTAAAATCTTTGAACACATTAAATGGCTCGGGTTTGCACTCACCACTCAACATCCTTTTTTTTTCATAGACACTTTCATGTTTCTTATGTCATGTATCCTAACATTTCGGTTTGTCTACTTCTCGAATTGTGTCATCGATCTAGTTACTTGATAAGGCTTATATAGATAGGTCAGATCTATAGATTGTTGCACTAATTATCAGATTATTTGAGATAATAATTGTGCGAAGAATGCTTAGTCATTACAGTATTACGGAGTATTTTTGTATTTTACTGGAGGCCGGGTGCTTGTGATTTGTGCACAAGTTGATTTTTGTGGAGTACTATATAAAAATAACTTTTTCCTCTCTCGGTTCATAAATTCATTGGTTGACATTTTTCTGTTTTTTTTGTTTTTCTCCTTAATACGATCTTCGTTTAGCGTCCATGGCACGCACGATATGTGTGCAAATTAGTTTGATGCATCCATTGGCGTGTATCATGTGTTTTATGCAGGAACCTTAATTGAAAAATAATAAAGGTTGAAACACTAATTGAGATGAGATCAACCATACAGTTTAAACTGTAATTGAATCGTGGGTTCAGTGAAGTATGATGCAATCAAGTCAGTTGGTTTTACGAACAAACGGATTGAAAATTCTCTTTCATTTCAAAGGCATAATTTATATCCAAGCATTTTATATTTGCTCGGAAATTGTATGTCTCTTTAACAATAAATAAAATAGTGTACGATTTTATAGATCTCGAACAATTCTTCTGACTGTACAAATCTCCTCCAAAATGCTTTGTACAAACCAACAGGAGAAATTTCCATGAAAAATTTCTCCCCTCTCTATCTCATATTCTGCTTTCCAAATTCCACGGTCATCGATGACTACTTACGCTGTTTTGATGACTTTCAGATGATGAGATGACAGTTCCTATTAATTTAGATCTCTCTCTCTCTCTCTCTCTCTCTCTCAACAACCATCCATTCCTCTCTAACCCCTCCAAGTCATCCTCATCGCAGCCGGCGCCTTGGTCGTGATGATCTTGCTCTTCACCGCATGCGCCGCCTACAGGAAAAATCGCGGCAAAATCCCGATCACTCGGCCCCGGCCGCAATGGAGCTGTCCTCCACGTTCAACCCGAAGCAGGTCTCCATGGCGGAGCTCCTGAAGGCGACCCACAACTTCTCCCCCGACCTCATCATCCGCAACGGCAGCTTCGGTTCGGTCTACAAGGCCCGCCTCCCCCACGCTGGCCTCAGCACCGTCGCCGTTATAAAGCTCAGCCCGGACGCCTTCCAGGGCTTCCGTGAGTTCCGGGCCGAGATGGAAATCCTAAGCAAGCTACGCCACCCAAACATCGTCACCATACTTGGTTTCTGCTCCACAGGGTCCGACCGGGTCCTTGTTTACGAGTACGTCGAGAACGGCAGCCTCGACCAGTGGTTGCCGCTCGGCACCCGTCCGAGACGCCCAAATCGAGGCTGCCTTCGAGTTGGAAGACCATAATCAAGATTGCCGAGACGCCCAAGTCGTTGTGGCTGCCTTTGTCTTGGGGGACCAGGATCAAGATTGTCAGTAGCCAGTGGTTTAGCTTACATGCACAATTTGAAAACACACATTATTCACAGGAACATCAAGGCCAGCAAGGTCTTGTTGGATAATGATTTTCAACCACACATTGCCGATTTCGGCTTGGTCAGGATAATTGACGGCTCGCTTTCCTATGTGTCCACCCAGGTCGCTGGGACGAGGGGGTACATGCCGCGCGCCCGAGTACATGCAGGGAGCCACCATGGAGACCGCCATGTGGTACGTCTACAGTTTTGGGATACTCATGCTGCAGATCTCAACGGGGATTCGGCCGGATACGCTGTTTAAGGAGGAGAGCAATGGGATGGGAGTGAGGTTTGTTGAATGGGCTAAAGAAAAGGTGTCTCAAAATCTACACATGGAAATTCTTGATGCTAATATCTCCAGGGCAGGGCTGAAGGAATCCGGGGTTGTTGAGTTCCTCCGGATCGCCATCTTGTGTACTAGTAACTCGTTCATGCATAGGCCGCCCATGAGGGAGGTGGTTCATGCATAGGCCGCCCATGAGGGAGGTGGTGGAGTTGTTGAATCGAATTTCAATTTGAAACCGCACTTTTGGCCAATGTGTCGTACATCGATCTTGTTGCTTAATTAATAAGGCTTACATAGGTAGGTTGATCTCTAGATAGTTTCATTTATCAGATCATTTGAGATAATAATTGAGGAGACTGTCCTTAAAAATAAGTATTTAATTGTAATTTTCAAACTTAAAATAATGGACTTATTGAAATAATTTTTTGTGCAATATGGATTTTGTTTGATAGATCTCGATGAAATTTTTTTAATAGTGTAAAAAAAAATTATAATCGTAAATACAATATATGTTTAAATTTAAAAATTACAAATAAGTATTTATTTTTAAAGAACCCTTAACAGAACAGAGACAATACAAGTAGGGTTGTAAACGAACTGAGCAACTCGTGAGCTCGAGTTTTTAGCTCGTTTAGTAAACGAGCTGAGTGGATCTTGGCTCGTTAAGGGTGACTCGGCTCGATTAAAGAGTCTCGTTTAGTAAAATACTTAGCTTAGCTTGTTAAGGCTCAAGCCGAACTCAAGCTCAAGTTTTTGGCTCGTTTAGTAAATGAGCTGAGCTCGAGCTCGACTCGGCTCATTTACAACCCTAGACACTGGGGACTTGCAATATGTGTGCAAGTTGATTTTTGTGAAATACTATGTAAACATAACTTTTGCCTCTCTCAATCCTCAAATCTAGAGGCGACTCTATATTGGGGATTCAATGGTCAATTGAACACCCAAATTATTATTTTTTTGCTTAGAATACATGTAAATTTTTTGGGTTAACCTTAATTTGAACACCGTACCCAAATGTTAATGAATACCCAACTCATAAATAAATGAACACCCACCAAAAAAAAATAGCCCACAAGTTAATCCACTTTGAAATTTCAGCCCAAATTTCAGCAATAACAAAATGAGATTACATGCATAATTGAATGGGAGATCAATGGATGAATGATTGTAATTAGTTACTTATATAGAGAGTGATGTATTTGATACCGTTGATAATAAGGTTATCATGTAACGATTTCAAAATATGAAAACTCGTCAAGGACAATTATAATATCTTATATACTTTGATATTTTTGGGTGGCATTATTGGCCCCAAAAGACTTGTTATATATGAAAAATAGTGCATAATAGTCTCATTTCTGGCACTATATATCAACTCTCGAATAGAAGAAAATGCTTGTGATTTCTATATATTTAAAACAAGTTGGGCCAATTTAGAGATTTTTTGTGAGGTCAAAATAGCAACATTTTGTTGCAAACTATCAAATGTTCTTGTGGAAAATCAAAGTGACCCAACTTGTCCTTTACTGCCCCTGTCCATGAATATAACATATATATTTTTGAACACCCTTGTAAGTTGTAAGATCTGGAGCTCAAATTCATCGGTTGGCATTTTTTTTGCTCTTTTCTCTCCTTTATATGATCTTCCGTTTAGCGTTCATGGTACGCACGATATGTGTGCAAATTAGCTTGATGCATCCATTGAAAAATACATAGCTTTATTGAAAAATAGGACAACCAAAACATATAGGAAGCAAACCCAAAAAAAAAAAAAAATTGAATCCACAAACCATATCTTCATCTTTCCTAGAATAACTCTTATCGTTCTTGCGAGATGGAGTCGAAATCAACCATACAGTTGAAACAGTAATTGAATCGTGGGTTCAAGTGGAGTGAGGCAGTTGAGTCAGTTTTTGGCCTGGGGGATGATTTCACATCTTTAGCCTCACTTATATCAAAGGCCTTGAGTTTAAACTGTGGTCAATTTCGGAAAACGAACATGTGAGCCTGCTTCAAGGAGGATTCTCTACATCAAAGTGGTGCTCCTTCTTTGGATCAAGACCGAAGATGCTCTTAAGTTTTTAAAAAAATGCTTTCACACATCCACAATATGCACTTGCATGCTGGGACGGATTTAGGTGCCCCCACTCGAAACTAAAATAATTTTGTTATCTTTTTGTATAAATTAGCATAATTATAAAAGTGTGCTAATATATAAACATACACACTAGCATTTATCTCAAAACTGCATATATAGAATTAGTTTTATGTTTGAATTTTATCATATGGTGTATTTATACTTGTTATTTTATGAGCTATTTGTCTATTTGGAGCTATTCTTTCTTGATTTTCTTTATTTTTATCTGGATGGAAGAAATATCTTAAAATAAAGTCATTAACAAAACTAGCTTGATCATTCTAGAACTTGTCGTTATTCATTTAAAACTTACTTTAAAAATTTTGTCTGAGATTTTGTACTCATTTTTTCCTAATTTAACTGAAAGTATGCGTTTAAACTTTTGTAGTTAGTAAGTCTTAATTTTATACGATCTTACTGTGGTTGACTAAAACAATAACTTTCAGATCCGTTTGATTAGTAAGAAAATTAATTGGAAAGTGAAAATAAAAGAAAGTGAAGTGAAAGAAAAGAAAAAGAAAGTTTCTTTCTTTTTTTTTTTTTCCTCACATCCGTTTGATTAGAATAAAAGTTTCGCAAGAAAATAGTAGAGTTTAAAAGAGAAAAGGGGGAGGGAAGAGGATAAAGGAAGAAGTTAGAGTACTTATTGTTGATTTTCTCGAGAAAATAAAAATTTTCTGCACATTTTGTGAGAAAAAGTAAATGAAGCTCTCATATGCTTTAGAGGGTTGTACAGGAAAATTCCTTTCTATCACTTTTTAAGATATTCTTGCTAAGTGAACACAAAAAAAGTATTTTTTTTTCCTTTCTCCCGTTTTCTACCATTATCTCGCTAATCAAACGAATTCTTCAACATTATGATTAACAAGGTACCTCCACGAAATTATATTTTTGGATTCGTCTATGCTCGCACGCGTATTATGTACCTTTATGTCTAGCCAACAAGTCAAGACCCAAGGGAATTTCCTTGCTATCTGCATTATTTGAGCTTCGCAGGAGCTTGCCCAAGGGACCACCGACAAATAATTCCAAACTAGGCACCCGGAACGATTACAATCGATTAACTAAGGCTTATCTATTTGTTTGATCCTTATAAAATACACGAAGTTTCAATTTCTTCCTTACAAAATTTTACATGTCAATTTCGTCCTCTTACTTTCTAACAAACCTCAATGTTACCCTTCCGTTAGCTTCACGACGGAAATTGCTTATATGGCTAACGGTTAATGTGAAAATGACTAAAAACCACCCCCCGGTATTTGAAAAAAGAAGAAGATGCATTTACCATCTCAGCAAAAGTCATAATTAAAATGATGATTACATCAAGAGCTAATCTATAAAATACAAATTTTAGCCCCAATAATTTCCTTTCTGCCCATATATAATATCCATCCGCCACAACCGCGGCAACCTCCGTCCCCCACAACTACCCCTCTAAAGCAATTACAATTTTACCAATCCCAAATGTTAGCATTTTCATCTCACTTCCTCCCTCCACATCTGTTGGCTTATGTTCTCCCTCTCCAAAGTCATCTGCTCGCCGATTCCAAATCTTAGCATTTTGTCCCAAATCTTGGGTCTACGTATTGTGTGCGTGCGACAGAGAGAGGGAAATGGACGGAGAAAAAGAAACAGGGGTGATGGTGGACTTTGCCCTTGTTCGGTTTGGAATTCCAAACCCGGGGTTTTGGATAAAGTAACTTTTTTACTTTTTCTCTCTCTAACTTTTCAATCATTACTTTCATTTTTCACTCTATCTCTTTCTACTTTTTACCTCTCTCCATAATCATTACTCTCATTTCTCTCTCTACCTTTATTCAAAAACACAACTCAAAACCCACAACCGAACAAAGCCACGCCAGTCAACTGTTAGACATGCCAGTGATTTTCGTTAATGACTTAACGGAAAGGTTAAGATTGAAGTTCCTCAGACAATGCAAGGAGAAAATTGACAAAGTAAAATTTTATACGGACGACCCCCGCTTGTGCTGCCCTGCTTCCTTTAACCTTCATTGTGAAAAGGCCAAAAGGTATTGCATAAGTGTAGTTGTAGCTGGAAAGCAAAAACTTGCTACTTTTCTAATTTCCATCCCACTCTTAACCTCATCATACACACCGGTGGCTTAGATTTTCCAAAAATTCTAAAACCACACGTGCACACAGTGTGTAGACTAGGGGTGAGAATTTCTGATACGACACAAACACGACATGAAGTTAGCGAGTTAGGGTCGGCTATTTCTGACAAGGAACATGAATATGACATGACATAATAACACGAAAAGTTAAACAGGTTGGGTTAGGGTTTTTAGAGAATTCTTACACGAACACGAGATGACACAACACGAATACGACACAACACAAGAATTTATGAAAGGACACGGTAACACGACACGAAGTTAGTAGGTTAGGGTCGGCTATTTCTGACATGAAACACGGATACGACACGACACGACAACACGAAAAGCTAAACAGATTGTGTTAGGATTGAGAGAATTCTGACATGAACACGAGATAACACGACACGACGTGACACGATGCCCACCCCTAGTTTAGACTCCATGCATACTGTGCGCACCTCCATTGCGTATGGAGTCCAGTTGTTCACATATCATGCGATAGAGTGCAACCTAGGATTACCTTCCAGCTGATATAGGGAATGGTAAAATTTCAGAAAAATGTTTATGTATCATGGCAGTGTTGTCTCTAGAGTTGGGAAAAGATGCTGAAGCTAGAACTAGATGTTTGAGATGTGTAAAATGTCAAATCTTTCGAAGTACAATAACCTGAATTTTGTTTCTCGTGGAGTGTCTCCTCAACCTCAAAAGTTAGTTTTGTTTGGTGTCTTTGTCAAGTCGAGTGCTAGTGTTTCGTTTCCCGAGTCATATATAAAGTCACGATATGAACAAAAAGACGTGTCGTTTTTACAACAACTAGGGTCTAGGATGGACACACAGGAGACAAGTTGGACGCAAGTAATATCGTACTGTGATAAAATTAAATGAAATAAGATAAGAGGAAAAAACACGAGTTCTACCAAATGAGGGATAAAAGATACGATCATCTTTATGAAGATTTAAGAACAACAGTCGCTAACATAACCGTTCAAGAACAAAGCATCATGACAAGTTCGATCTTGCCTCAATTGTTTCAAATTGCAATCCAAAGTCTTAATGTGTTACCACTGTGTCAAACTAAAATGATACAACACTCCCAAAAGATTGGATACAGTTTTCGACGCTTATCCAAAGACTCCAAACATTTTCATATTTGACGCATTGGACCCGGATACAGGAGGCTGATAGATGTATCCATGCCAAGCATGCATCTTAGTCCCAGTGTTTTGTTCCGGTTGCTTGGCCAGCTGCTTAGGCTAATAGGTGCTCCACTCTGCATGGCTTTGATTCCTTGATTTCTTTCTTGATGACTTCCAAAATGGCTTGGGTTGCACTGCAACTGCATTTTGCAATGCTGCTACAAGCTGGACAGTTTATGAAAGCCAATTGTTCAGTCTCTACATCATCAACAAACAAACTCTCTTCCATTAGAGCCTCCTTGACCAACTCCGTTAAGGGAAAAAAACTGTGGTGGAGCCAGAATTTTAGACCGAGGGGGGCCGACTTAAGAAAAGTATTTTCAATCAGAAGCTGCAGTGTAATCTAAAGAGTTGAATTACTGTTTGTGCCGTCTCGTAAAGAGAGAGGGAGCGTACAAATGAGATAATATCTTTAAGCATTTGGAGAGTGATGAATGCAAATCTTGAGCCACATTTAATGTTTTCAACCCGAAACAATCAACCCAATAATTCTTTTTCCTTCACATGTAGTACTCTGCAAATGAACATACAAAACTTCAAGCTGACATAGAGATGATGTGCATATTTAATTGCAAGATGAACAACATGAGGAGAAGGAAAGAAAATGTTGCAAGCAACTTGTTAGATACTGAAAAGAGATAAATCATTCACTCAAAGTGTCCAAATGTTGCAGAAAAACGGAGGCATGAAGTGGGAGAATATGACTACAGTAAGATTAGATACATGGTTCTACAATACCAAAAACAAGGGTTAATAACCTAGTTCTCAGTACAAAAGTTTAATGCACAATAAGAATAAGGATGATCAACATGTAAATATAGTCAAAATGTCAAAATATACAAAATCATATCCTCTGAATGCGAACTTAAACTAGATGCATGTTTCAACCCCATCAGCATCAATAAGTATGCCTTATAAAATCACGAAACAAAATCTAGGCATGGAAAAACCAGTGACGGGCTCCGCTTCTGATATGAAATCTCCCGTAGGCACAATAGGACATTAGCTCAGTTGAAAAAGTATGCATTATATCGTTTAACGGCATAAACTTCATTAGTTAAAATGAAAAAGAAAAAGAAAAACTGAAACCATCAGATAATCACCGATAAGTGATTAAAAACTGAAAACATGTCATTTCATCAAATCCCATACATGAGTTCATAATCTCATACTTCTAGCTCCACAGTATCCTCTCCATTAGTGCCTCATAAAAATTCCTCGTCAAACACAATGGAATTGTTTACCTTGGAACAACTTGAAGTGGTCTCTCTAACTTTTTCTGCACTTTGATTAAGATGGCAGAGATCTGCTAGCCTGCTTAAGGCACAAAGACATACAGACAATGTAATAAATGTAAAAAAGGATAAAGAATACTTTATAATACATCTCTATGGCGACAATTTAACAACCACAAACGTTTAATGAAAGTACACCTTAATTTGCAATTGGTAGACATGGTAACTGATGCTCAAAGTCCAGCTGAGTTTTCCACTATGCAAGTATGTGCTTCCTTGAGTTAAGCTTTATGCTCGAATTTCGGGAGTATTCTGACCTATTAACTGATATAATCAGAACTGGAAATAGGAAAGACTAACATGTTGTGAAAGTTCCAAATACAGCAACTTATTAATCACTGTTAAATCCATGCATCGCTAGAAGAGAAGAAATAAATGCTCATAATCGGTTGTTTATGATGCCATACATGGAATTCTGGGAAGCTCAATGACAACAATTTTTCTCACATATAAAAAAGCAGGTCTATAACAGATGGACCTGTGAGAGAGAGAAGTCACGTTTACAAGATCCGAACTTGATTGCAGAGAGTCCAAGTTTATTGTGTTAAGTACTACCGAACAACAATGAATGAACAAATAGGGTTGAATAAGAAATTACTAATTTGCTTTATCAAAAAGGAAGTCAAGAACTTACTAAACGATATAATGTACATGCTGAGACTCCAAATTCTCCTACTGATGCAGCTATTTTGTACAATTCACTTGCCTAATGAATGAGAGACTGCGCATTGAAGTCCGTCACCAAAATCTTCACATTGAGGCATTGAGCAGATTACAATTGCAAAACCTCTTTCTTCAATGGAGTTATTTCATGAGCAGTCACAACCAGTGATCGTTCATTTTCAAAGGGGGTGTCATAAAAATGAGATGCGGAATTTGGAACCCCCTATTCAGACTTTTGGGCCCTTCACCTTTCTGATCATAATGGCTGGATGGATAAGGTCAAAATAAATTGACCGGAAGTTCCACTCTGAAAACTGCAAAGTAAAGAAAAATGCAACTTAGATGATTGGCTGGAGATTTTCCTTGCTTCATCTTCATGAAATAGAATTCCAGAGGGAACTGTTACACTTGAGCGCACACACATGTCTATTACCTAAAAAGCCACAAATCAAATATATCATGCCAAGAAATTATGTTAGATAACATTGACAACTTTCACAAATGCGAACCAACGATGACGCAGATAGAGACACTCAACACAAGAACAATATGGGCAATCTTGATATAAAACTGAAGTAAGAATGAAACCAAATAACACACACACAGACCTAGCTCTGATACCATGTTAGATGTCTTGGAGGGTTCCAACCTAAAACCAATTGAAAATAAGTGGAGTAAACTCTAGACCATAATGGAAGGGTACAAGGACCTGAATGCAAAGCCTATCTACGGGACAAGGTCCAGAAAGAACCACAATTGACCAGTGGATACGACTCTCAATATAAGATCTCAAAAGAGCTGTGACCGCGTGAAGTGTTGACAGAAACTGTAAGAAACTCCTACAAATAGCAATGTTAAATACCTGTACACTAGTCTTAGGTCAGAGTAGTCTCACCCAAGAACTTCAAAGTTGGAACCCAAGATTTTAAACTCACTAGATTTAAAAACTCAAGGCATCGAGTCTCCAATTTTATTTGTTGGCTACCATTGAAATAATGAAAGTATCAGAATATTAATTTCATCTTTGCTGATCAAAATTTTTTTTAATTTCATCTTTCTGGAAAAAGTAGATCATGAAACAGACCTAAGTAACCAAAAAAAGAGAGAAGAAGTTTATACCTTTGACTCAATTTTGAAAGCTTAAGCCTCTAGTGCATATTGTCTTGAATTTCCAATCACGTGGCTGGTTATTGAAAATGGTCTGAAGACCTGCATTTTGTCCAAAAGGAGATTTACCGGAGAGAGAGAGAGAGAGAGAGAGAGAGAGAGAGAGAGAGAGAAGGAATACAAGAAAGTGGGGGAGATAATACCAGACATTGTCGTAGATAGATAGATTGTGGTAATTCTTGGCGCCCCTTTCCTTATTGATTGTTTCCTGTGAGGGAAAACTTGCCAGGTTGCTGCAATGATAGAGGTACAAAGTTTGAAGCGCTGAAACGTTGCCCAACCACTCAGGCAGAGCTTCCAACCCTTTGAAAGAGCGAATTTTCAACTCTCTTAAGGTAGTGAGGTGCTGAAGTTGCTCGGGCAGATGCTTGAGCTTTTTCCAGCCCAATAAACTCAGAGACTCTAGGGAGATGAAGGGGAATTCTTTGTTAGGTGCAGTTGCAGTACCACTTCTAGCTGAGGAGGGCCAGGGGAAATATTCAAGCTCCCCTGAGAAGCCCCCTATCACCAGTTTTTTAAGGCTAGTAAGGCAGAGCAGCCCCTCCTCCCAATAAATCTTCCATCTTGGACACCTTTCTATTCTCAGATTCTTAAGGGATGAGAGGGTTCGCAATTCATCTGGATGCGCCATTTCTAAATCCGGACATTCCTTAATCTCTAATGTTACAAGGGTTTGTTGTAGTAGCCCTTTTGGCAAACATCTCAACTTAACGCACTTCCAAATCCAAAGCCATTGAAGAGACCTTAGGCCGTTGAATGCTGCTTCTTTATTCTCAATTATAGAATCCAGATTAGAGCAATTGGATATCGCTAACCTCTCAAGAGACGATAGGTCCAATAGCTGGTTTGGCAAATAACACAGCTCTTTGAAACCTGATATCTCCAGAATCCTTAGGGATTTGCAGCTTTTTTCGAGCAATTGTGCCATGAGAAGAGAAATATTTGTTGAATCAAGTACCCCTATGGCCAAGCGAGGTTTGTAGAAATCCTGCCATTTTCCAGAAGAGTCCAAACTCTCCCAACTAATAGTTAAAGTATGAATGGATAACAAATCGCCTGCAATCGCTATCAATTGAGGGCAGTTCCAGATACGCAACAGCTCAAGACAAGGAAAGAACTCCAACGAACTAGGGGCAATGACGGGCAATGATGATATGTTTGACCATTCTTCTAGTTGAGGCATATTTTTAAGAGAGACTATTCTCAATGCCGGAAATACTACTGCTGGTGGTGCAGCCCCAGTACTACTACTACCACCACAGACAATTATTTCATTCAATCCGTAGAAGTCGGGACCAATGCACTTCAGATTACTCCAGCCATCCAATTCAACAACTTCAAGATGCGGAAGGTGCCCGAGTCTTGGGACTTGTTCACAATTGAAGCAGGTCCTTAATTCAATCCTAACCAAATTATTTAGAAGATGGCCATCTCCACTCATCCATGATGCAAGTCTTTGTCCCCTGAAATTCTCGAGTAATAAATGCTTCACATTCCTATCAGGTTTGAGTCCTTGCAACACAGGCTCATGGTTCACGTCAGATTTACCGAAGTCCCTATCCCAATGTAATCCCAACTTGGTAATCCCTGACTTCTCTTGCATTTTACATTTTTCTGCTTCTTCCTTGCCTTTTACATGCTGGAGACCGTAAATATGAAATCTACCTCTTAATTGGCTTAAATTTCTGAGCTCTTCAATGTTGTTGTTCTTGTCCTCTCCAACCATAAACAATGGAAGTGTTTGCAAAGAAGTCAAATGCCCTATCATCTTCGGCATCGATTTCCAATGGTCTTCTTTATTACTGATACAGAGATGTCTCAAGCTAACTAACTTGTGGAATTCTAGAACTTCTACTTCCTTCAAAAGCAAGGGGGGCAGTCTCAATGTCTGCAAATTGTAGAAGCTAGTGACATAATTTGGCAACTTTGTAATTGAAGTGCTTGAGAGGTCGAGGTACCTCAAATGTTTGAGCTTGCGCATTGAACTTGGCAACTCTTTGACATCTTGCATCTTCAAAGTTAGGGCACGAATATATTTGACATCTTTAAAGTCCTTGGGAAGATGTCCAGTTAAAGATAGTGTTCTCAATATTTTACCATCTTCTAAATTCTCAAGGCCTTCTCCTTCTCCAAGATGCAATGTCAGATGTTGAACCTCGGAATGGTCCTTCACCTCACTAGCCTTCAAAGTCAAACAACTACCCTCTGAGACAACCCGTGCAAGTTCATGCACAAGGTTATGCATCTTGCAGGTTTCAATATCATTGTTCTCATCCAATTTTACGTCTTGCAATAATGAATTCCGCAACAAAATATTGAAATATTCATTACCTACATCTTCCATTTCCGAGTTGCCTCCTGAAGAACAATTAAGATATCCTAGACCCATCCATAACCAAATCAGCTCATCCTTTCGAATTTCGAAGTCCTTTGGGAAAAAAGAACAGAATGCAAAACACTGTTTCAAGCATGGGGACGGTAAATGATCATAACTCAGCCTCAACACAGGAAGAATCCCATCTTCTTTTGCAAGTGATTCCCACATTTCAGTCTTCTCGATCGACTTCCATTCACTTTGATGCTGCTTAGAGTACAATAAACCCCCTAAAGAGTTTATCGCTAATGGTACACCCTTACACTGTGCTACCATTCTTTTGCCAATATCCATCAAAGTTCGATTTTCTATTGGTCCGCCATTCGCAAAAGCTCTTTTCCTAAACATGTTCCAACTTTCTTCATATGATAGCTCACTCAAGCGATGAGTGAGAGACGGAGACGTTCGCATGGTTGATACCACCTCCATACTACGGGCTGTGACCATAATTTTGCTTCCCTTGCAACCACCGATTTCTTGCAAACAATTCCACAGACATACCCATGTGTCTGCACTTGTGTTCCAAACGTTGTCCAGTACAAGGAGATATTTCTTCCCATTTAGCTTGTCACGAAGTCTTCTCACTATTCCTTCAATGTTTGGTGTATTTGATTTATGTCCAGTCAGAGATTGCATCATCTCATTCAGTAGCCTTTGAGCACTGAAATCATCAGATACACAAATCCACATTTTCCGCTCAAAATAACTCACCACCTCCTTGTCTTTGTAGAGTAGCTGAGCAAGGGTTGTCTTCCCAAGCCCAGCCATTCCTACAATGGCAACCACAGCTAAATGATCATCTTCCACACCGGAGCCAAGTAACATGCCTCTCACCCTAGAGACATCACCTTTCCTTCCCACAACTATCGAATCATCTATAAAGGGGTGAGTACTCGGCCTAGTGATACTAGCATCTACGGGCTGATTTGATGGGCTAAGGCTCAGGCCAATATCGTTTGCCTCTTTGCAGATTCTGTCTAGCAATGAGTTGACATTCTTGACCTCACTGGCAATCTTGGGACGAAACAACAAGGAATTCGAGGGCGAAAAGAATTTGCGTACCTTGTCCCTCTTTCGCACCTCCAACTTGTTTCGAAGAGATTCGTAAGCGATCCGATCAAGAACGTTCTCGGCCTCGCAAATTGCAAGCCTGAGATTCTTCAGCCACAGTCTCATAGATTCTAATGCTATCTTTCTTGGGCTATTTTCGGCATCGCGCAAGAAAGCTTGAATCGTGGTCAACTTACGGTGGAGGGATATGAGGTCTTCGTGGAAATCAAACACTACCCTGTTGATTGGTTCAGTTGCTAGTGGAATCAAGGCAGTCAGGACTGCCTGAGCAGCAGCGATCAGAGCTTCGGCCATCCTCCTTCTTCTTCTTCTTCTTCTTCTTCTTCTTCTCTTCCTTCTTGATTTTGGAAAAACAAAAAAGAACAGAATTTTGTGGGATCGCTCAAGCCTCAGAGCATCCCCAATTGGGAATGTATTTTAGAAGGGGATTGATAGTTATTTTATTGGGAAAAAATAGTTAAAAATTAGTTGGATATAAAATAGAATTTATTTCTATCTAATGGTGAGATGTAAAAAAAGGATGGATAATTAATTAACTTTTTTTCCTTCTTAATTTTTCTTAACTTTCTTAACCCTAATTCAAGTACTACTTATGTTGAAAAATAATTTTGGTATCCGGTAATTGAGGACTTAAAAAAAAAAATTTATTCCAAAAAAATAAATAAATCTGTTCGATGTTTTTTTTTTACTTTTCAACTACATCATTTACTCTCAATTATAGCATTTACTCTTATTTACTCTTATCTACTCTCAACTACGACATTTACTCTACTCTCAACTATACCATTTACTCCAATCTACTCTCAACTACACCATTTAATTAGGGAAAATTACCGGCAGGCGGAGGGCCAGGGCTTTAATTACCACTTTCATGGTGTGAAGTCTTGAAATTACCAAGACATGGCATCTGCAAATAATATCACCAATACATGGTACCTCATACTAACCATGATGAAATTGGACAACTTTACCCTTCGTTTAGGACGACACCGTTTGGCCGAAGCCCTTACCCCTTTTCCCCTCCTTCGCTCTTTTTCTCTCTCTATATTCCATTCTCCAGAGCCAGAGGTACGAACGAAGCTCCCCTCTCTCTAGGGTTTGCTCCTGCTCTCTCTCCTGTGTGCTCCCCACACTCTGAAGACTTCTGCCTACTCGCTCGTAGTGAGAGCAGACGTTGTTCCCCAACTCCCTCCTTCGCATCTGTTTGAATCGTTTACCTCGGAGACGTTGCCTTCAATCGTCCAAGCTTCCAACATTGCCATCCCCAGTTCGTCAGGTTAGTTAAATCGATTCCCTCTGGCGAATCGGACGCCGCCCTCTGCCTCCGTCCTCTTCGCATTCAGAGGACATGTATAATCTTTACCTTGATGATTCTGTAGTCTAGGGTTTTTTTGAGTGTGTCTTGGAATGGAGGGCTCACGATCCTTAGTAGTTTACAGATTTTAGGGTTGGTTTGTAGTTTTAATACTGGTAGAATATGTTTTGGTGGCTCAAGGGGTTTGGCCACCCTTGTTTTTGATATTGATAACAAAATTGGTTCAGTATTTGTTCCTTTATCCTCAATTCAGTTCAACGCTATAATCTCGGTATTGACTTTGAACAAAAGGGCAGTTTTGTTCTCTTAATCGGATCAGAAACTTAAATTTATGGTTATTTGTTGTTAAGGTTGGATTGTTCTCTTAAATTAGTCGTGTTCACTGGTTTAGATAAAGAAAAGTCATTCATGGTTAGTGAAAGTTCTACTAACCTCAAAAAATTAGTTAAGAAAATGGTAAAAGCATTAAAATGTTTGATTTTCCTAACTCAGACTTGGGGAGAGATTAATTGATTTTTTAGTACTACCACTATGTAGGAGTAATAGACTAATAGTACTGTGTGCAATTTGAAGTACTGGTTGGACTTAATAATGGAGTGCATGTAATGTAAGTGCATGGGGGGTTAGGCACATTTTTTCTGATAATAAATAGTATTATTATTATTTCAACTGGTGCTCTCTATCTATCTGACTAAATTGGAGTTATCTGCGTCTTGGTTTGTGTTTATCCCATAGTTTAATATGCAAAAGATAAGCAGTCATCTGATTTTGAATGAACGTATCAGTTTATGCTACGTTGTGGGTCACTGAGGTGTGTATAGGAAGGATAGACTTTGTTCTTACTCTCTAGTTTATGTGAAGGTTGCTTGCTCCTTGTTGTGAATTGTGATGCCTACTTTCTTGTTAGTGATGACTACTTTCCTTTGTTATGTCAGTGTTCCTCTTTTTTGGCTTGACTTGGTACTGAATTAGAGTGGACCTATACAATGCGTGGGACCTATGATGCACCGAAACCGACACGGACACGGACACGGACACGGACACCGACACGGGAATTCTAAAAAAATGGGGACACGGACACGGCGGGGGACACGCCACGTGTATATTTATTTATTTAAATAAATATTTATATAAATAAATAAATATAGTTTGACACCTTAATTTTTTTTTAAAATTACAATTTGGCCCCAAATTTTTTAAAAAAATTTGGCCCCAATTTTTTCAAAATTACAGTTTGACCCCAAAATTACAGTTTAGTCCCTCAAAATTACAGTTTGGCCCCTGTCCCCATCGGTGTCCCCGCGCAGTGTCACCCCGTGTCCCCGCGGTGTCCCCGTAAAATTTAAATTAAATTATGGGACACGCCACGTGGCGTGTCCGATGCCGTGTCCCTCGCTGTGTCCCCGCCGTGTCCCCGTGTCCCCGTGTCTGACACTCCGATACTTCGACCTCTAGAGGTGTCGGTGCTTCATAGCGTGGGACTTGTGAGTTTTAGTATTACCGAGTTCTGAACAAAACCTATAAAGCTAGCCATTAGTCATTAGTGTTTATGCTTACTGAATTCTCTTCAATTATATATATGACCAATGATAATGCGGCATCCTCAATTGCTTTGGAATGCTTGTCAATAACCAGGGTGGTTCTATGCACTGCATGTTTGGGGAAAATATTTTCAGAAGGGATAATAAATTTGTCTATAGAACATGATTTCTGCATTTCTGTTGTTGTAGTTTTCACAACCCTAAAATATTATTGCTAATGGTTGAAAGTAACATATTGGCCATACAGTGTTTGATAATGTGGTTGAATGAAATTCCAATCCCCATGGCTGTTGGAATTAGCCACTCGACTTATGAAGATGTTCTTTTAAGTTGATAACAGGTAGAGTTTAGGAAATTCCTGTCTGGGATTGTTCACTTGACGATGTATTAGTCCAGAATCTAGCAACATTTTCCGTAAACACAAAGCTTTGTGCATAATTCGTCATGAATGATGTTACCAAGATCAGATTGTTCATTACCAACTAATACTTACTATATCTTCTTTATCTCTCTCTTTGTCTGACTTGTAATCAAATTTATGTACGGCTTCATAATTTATGGCCAGTACTGGTTGTTAATTGCTTAAAGTGTAATTTATTTGAAATGTTTATAAAGGATGAAAAGAGGACAGAAGCGACCGCGAAATGAAAAAGGGAGTACTAGTGGGACGAAGGCACCAATGGAAAGTACCAACAGCAATCCTTATCTATTATTCCTGTACGTATTTTCACTGCTGATGTAGTTAAGTGGATGATGTGTTAAATTCCACCTTGTATTGAGCTTAACAACATTTTGTACGATTTGAAATTCAGTGATGACTATAGTCGGCATGTTTGCATGCCTTTAGTGAGTATTTGAGAATTGGTTGTTTATATGCACCTCTTCGATATGATGTTCGCATCATAATTCACTACACTAGCTCTCATTAAAGTAGTTCATGGCATCTGTAGTCGGCACCTGACACTTCTCGCTAGCTAGCATGTCCATGATCTTGACTGAGGAGTAGGTGGTTTCCTTGTTAATCTTGAAGAACAATTGTTTCTTAGTTGCCTTATCGACCTCACTACATTAAATTACATTACAACTACACTCGTACTTTGACGTCCCTTTCATTATTTAGCTTCGTAGCAAACATTTAATATCACATGTATTGACAATTCAAGCACATGGCAGGCGTTTTTGTTTTTATAGGTAGTCATTGGAATTTACCTCTTTGTGTTGTTGTTCTTGTTATGTGTAATTTAGTTGTTTAATCGACCGTCTGGGTTTGTTACTTGATAAATTTTGGTTGTTTTTTTGTTGGTTTCGACGGATAGGTAAGAGGTGTTTTGGTTTGTTATTAATGGTATAAGTTTCTAGTGTTCATGGCTATGAGGGATCTTGATAGAAACCGGGGGGTGGGTGTGGATTCCCTCATTTAGACAGTTTTGATGGTGGTATCGCAGTTCTTTTTTATATCAGTGAATACTTGGTAGTATTGGAATTTTCTGGAAGACATTGATCAGGAAGTGGCAAGGCTCGAAGCACAAATAATGGAGAAGTATGAAGTACTAGAGCAGATTGGGAAAGGTTCCTTCAGTTCTGCGCTCCTCGTGAAGCATAAGCATGAAAAGAAGAAGTGAGGATTCAGCCACATCCTTTTTCTTTTTTTTTGGAAAGAGAACACCTTCGTGTGTTGCTCTTTGTTTGCATAGTCGCTTGATAACTTTTCACCATGTGTATTTGGGATTCTTGACAGAGGTTTTATGCATTCGTGTATTGTGGTTTTTGATGGTTTTTATTTTTCTTCTCTTTGAAGGTATGTCCTGAAGAAAATTCGCCTCGCTCACCAGACTGATAGAACTCGCAGATCTGCCCCTCTCTCTCCCTCTGCTTTGCATTCTGCTCTTATTGCCTATGCAACTTTCTCTTTTATCTTCTCTTTTCTCTACTTGTAGACTGTGGTCTCTCTATCTCACTCTCTCTCACGGCAAATGGCTTTTCGGGGAATGGGGTTTTGGCTTTTTTAGTTGTATTTGACGTGATGGATTAATCCAGATTGTATTCCTTGAAGGTTGGTGCTTTCCCATAGGAATACCAATTCATGCAAATCTCAGGTGTTCCTTCTTTAATTTCAATTTTCTTTTTGTAGGTGTTTTGGAGGAAACTTTTGCAAAGAAATCTGGCTAAAGATTGGCTGGAAGGAGTAAACTATGTTGTGTTTGGATTGGGTGATTCGGGTTACCAGAAATACAATGTAATGACTCTACACTTCTATTTATAATTGCAGAATTACAGTACTTCTTTCTCTCTATGTAAACTGCTGACTTTTTATGCTGTTTTGTGTTCTACTTATCCAAATCTTTGTACTTGGCATCAACTCTACGAATAAGGATATGCATTTTCCTCTCCTCCCTAGTCGTTTGATTGATAAAAACCTTTTTTTCTTTTGCATGACCTATGGAGCAACTTAGACAGAATGAAAAGGCCGAAAAGTCTTTCCATACTTGGGCTAGGACTGTCGGAAGTTTGAGAATCAATTATGATTTGCTTGTTTACTCGGGGTTTTACTTTTTCCTTTAGAGAAGTGAAATAATAAAGTCCTACATGCCAAAAAAGGCCATTTTGAGAGAATTTTAGAAGATCCTCCCATCAAACCCCCACCCAAATAATGTGCTTGCGAACGAGAAGAGCATTTGATACCATGATAACTTGTATCTACTCCCCCATTTTATGACAATGATCCAGGTGATGTTTTTATTTGCATTCACGCCTTTTGGAAACTTTCCCTGGATAATGACCTCACGGTTGGGTCTGTTTTTGCTAAAATCCTTTTTCCCGTCACGTTTTGATATTTCTAACTTCACAGGCTTCTTTTAGTCCTTTCACCCTGTTTTGCCTTTCAAAATTGTTTTTCCGGATTCTTCTTTGCTTCTTTGCTTATGTGCTTTTGTTTGTATCCGCTATAGTTCAAGTTGTTCTTTAACAAACTACCTGGTAAATATTTGTTGATATATGGGTTGGTTATATACTCATTGAGTACAACCCTGGCCATGTGTGTGGCATGGTACTCCCTGTACATTAGTGTGACAACTTGGCCCCTCTCTTATGGCTTTGCCTTGGCATTCTGCAAGACTGGATAGGAGGAGCTATATCTGTGATTTAAAACTATGCGTTCTGTCCTTTTTTTATTTATTACTAATTGTTTCTTAAAAGATTATTAAAAAAGCTTTTTCATTTTCATATACAGTAATCTCTCCGTGCCTTTTTTAAGAGTCCTACCTTTTTTTGGTGAGTTAATTTTCATTGAGAAAAACCAACCAAAACAAGACCAAGGGAATACCCTTGCAATCTAAAACAAGCTAGTTACTACTAGCTAGGAACAATCAACCACCATTACAAGCTAATACAGTGAATCAAAATGACAGATACTGTATGTGACTTAGACAAAAACATAGGGAGGAATGTTCCAAGCAAGGCAAAGCAAACGGTTCTCGTCTGTTTTATTGACCCCTCTCCATGAAATAAAGCACGACCTCAAGTCAGTTTTGATCTTGACAATCAGGTCCCCATAACTACGCCTCTGATTCTCAAAGACTGTAATTTCTCTCATGCCAAATGTTGTAGACCACAGCAGCCAGCAAAAGTTTTAAAACTGAGTGCTTAATTTGAGTTATAGACCATAAGTGTTAAAAGAAGTTATGTTCTTTGTATTCAGTTTATATGCAACGTATAAGACGTGATCCATTTATGCAAATAACAACAATCAGAAAATTGTTTACAAATAAGTTAACTTGTAATTGGAAGGCTATCTGAGAGCTTACGGATATTGGTGTCTGCATATAAACCTTTATATGGATAAAACCATGTGTGCAAAATGGATCCCAAGGACATGAACCCTATTATATTGGTTTCGTAGTGTTTAGACCAGAACATGAACCCTACTAAGGTGTGCACCACTCTCACATCTCTACTCCTTTTACTAGTATCTCTCTCTCCATTCCTCTTCCTCACTCTGCATCTTCTCATTTCAAAACTCTCACTCTCTCCCATTCCTCTTCTCCACACTGAAAGCTAGGGCACTCAGTGTACGTACATGTTAAACATAGAACCTACCTAAGTGAGTTGTAGAATTATAGGAGGAGCACAAGAGAAAGGCTAGAGTAGTCTTTGAATCTTTGCTACATAGTACATAGCAACCTTTTCCATCCTTTTGATCTCTTTAAATCATCATTCGGCATTGACTCTCTGCACCATATACTAACAATGCCTAATTCTTTATTTCTATATTTGTTCTCATGCATGTGCATTGTGTAGTTGCAAGTTGTGTTGTTAGCTAATGTATTTTCTTTTTAAAGTTGGTGTTCTTATGGAACGTGGTATCATCCAACATCATTGACTATGAGAACTTTTAGTCTTTGTTTGGTGAAGTTATCTGTTGTTTTTCCTCCCTTTGGTAAGTAAGGCTACCGTCTAGTTTGGAGTAGTTTTAGTTTCAATCGGCGGGGAGTACCTTATTCTGGTAGTTATGGGTTCAACAGTCCAACTGTCATTGCTGGATAATGGTATGTGAAGATTATGACTACGATTGGCATTCTTGGTGGGTATACATTTTACCGAACGGAAATCATGGATACCAACATAGTTGTCAAATCGTGAATCGAATCGAGAATCGAAATGGTCATTTTTCGAATCGTGAATCGAATCGAAATCGCTCTGATTCGGTCATGACTTCTATAATGTATAGAAACCTATGCTTATTGATAAGGATAACAACAATATATACGACAAATGAAAGATTTAGGCCTAAATCAATAAAAACTTTCTTCTAAATGTTGATTTGATAATAATGTGGACTATTAGGTAAGTTGCTTCTATTGCAACTACCAAGAGATGATGATTCGTAAAGCCTACTTATGGTTCTTTTTGTACGAAAGAGTTAGAAGTACAAAACAAACCTTTAGAAGGCCTATAGGGTTGTTATATTCCATTTATCTTCCTCATTTTCGATTCACTCTCGTAATAAATCTCCTTTTTCTTATTATCTATCCATATAACATAGACAAAAGATGACATATAACAATATTAAAGACCTTAACAAAAATATTTGAATCCTTTCCAAACAACAAAAGAAGCAAAACAAGAGTAAAAAATGAATTTCGGAAAGTTTAAGTGAATCAAACGATTCACCGATTCGGTTCACCGATTCACCGATTCGCAGCTATTTTTCGATTCGGCAGCCTATTCGTATTGATTACCCTCCGAATCGTATCGAATCGTACGATACGAATCGTGAATCGTACGATTCTGACAACTATGGATACCAATCCTAATGTTCACTGTTTAGAAAGTGTGTTATGAGTTTGCTGTCACTTGTCAGAGAATGCTAATGGTTGGCTCTGATTTTTTGCATGTGGAACTAAACAATGGATGTAGCTATCAATTCTATTTTTTGCTGAACAATGATTTTTTGCTGCCAAACACAGTTAAGCTACTAATTTGGCAAACAGAACCATGTTCAAAGAATACTTCACATACATCATCTAATACAGTAGGGAGAATCTGGTCTTCTCAATCGGGGTGCTTCTATTGATTGCAAGTTTTGATTCCCAATCATCTTTCTTTCCCTTGTTCTTTCAGTGTCTTTCTCTACCATATTTTTTGCTGGTTCTTGCTAGTTCATTAAACATTACAACAAATTATACTTTTGATAGCTTTGAGTTATGAGTGGTTTAGTGGAGATTCTTATGAATGCTCTACTATTATTATACCTAGCTATTAGCCTGGAAAAGGAAAAGGGATAAAGGGATAAAGGCACCAATAGAAAGTACCAACACCAATCCTTATCTGTTATTCCTGTATGTATGTTTACCACCGATGTAGTTAAGTGGATATTGTGTTCAATTCCACCTTGTATTGACCGTAACAAAATATTACATTTTCTACGATTCCAAATGCAGTGACGACCATATCAAAAAAGCTAGAAAGGCAGAAACTGGTCCGAGGTTTTTTGTATCAAAGGTTAGAGTTAATGCAGTTCTAACTCGTAAACTTTATGATATTTAAACTTCAGTGGACTGCTAGAGTGTTATTTTTCTCCCATTGGACTGCTCTTCTTTACATAAGGGTTGCAAAGTTCTATTTTTATTTTTTCATTATCTTGAGCTTTGATCAAGTTGGATTATTTTTTATTATTGCTTTGAATAGGACAGTGCATGCTTGTGTTCTTGCCATGTTATCTCATAGTGTTGGCCATTGTTATTAGCTTCTTATTTTTTTGAACGGTTAATGTTATGTACTATTCTTTCTTGTAATTTTATAGGTCGATTGGTTGAAAGAGAAGATTGATACTTTATCCCTTTTGCCGAAGATGGTGATATGATCATGTGCTAGTGTCGGTTGGGCATTGTTCAAGCCTTTTCCTTGATGCATATTACTTCTTGCCGTCACACCTTGTAGTCCACTTTTGGATATATATGTTTAAGGGTGGGCTTGGAGTACATTGAATTTCCTTCATTTTAAAGTTAACATGTATAGTATCTGATGTTGATGAAGTACAATTTTATTTTTGGTTTTGCATGGAATGTTGTGACTATATTGCTACTTAATGAGTATTAATTAGATTATCCAGTTCTTTTTCTATGAGCTTAGTTGGAATGATATCAATGATTCAATGTTAGTTGGACCTGCTACGTTTTGAAGCTTATATTGGCTTTTGAATGTGAAAGTTCTGAAGGTGCATGGAGTTCATTTACTGCAAGTTGGCTCTCATTTAATGTGGTCCTTTAGTTGGACTATTTCTTGTTAATGCTTGATGTAAATCTGGGCTACAATTAGCCTTTTGTCATGTGTCTCCTTTCCCTCTTTCTAGAGGGGATTGAAACGTTCGTTAATTAGATCTTTTAGCGCTGTGTAGCCTTTTGGCATAGGTGTACTCATATTTATTGTAATTTTTTATTTTGTTTTGTGTTCCTCCTGGAATATGCACCTTGTAGGCCGTATATTCGCTTAGGCTTTTTTTTTCCCCCTTATTTCAAGGTGGTTTATCCAAAAGAAAAAATTAAATTGAGAAATGGTAAAGTTCCAACTGGTAAGGACAAAATATGAGTAATTATGAGTAATATTTACTATTAAAAATTGGACTAAACATGAGTAATATTCAATTGAGAAGCACGATGGTTAAGAGGTACAAGATACAACAATTTAACATAACCTCCACCTAACTATACATGAATAATATTCGCTTGGTCTTGGTTTTGAAAGAATCACCACCTAACTTTCAACACTTACCACTTGCTCAAAAATATGACATGCTCTTTATACAACAAACATATGGTCCACAAAGACATACAATATTAATGTAGTCTTTTAGCAATATGGACTTGGTCTTGAAAGAACCAAGACCAAGTCCATATTGCAAAAAGACTACACCCTATGTCTGTATGGACCACATGTTTATTGTATAAAGAGCACGTCATATTTTTGGGCAAGTGATAAGCGTGGAAAGTTGTTGATTCTTTGAAGACCAAGACTAAATCCATATTGCAAAAAGACTACACACTATGTCTGTATGGACCACATGTTTATTGTATAAAATAGCACGTCATATTTTTGGGCAAGTGATAAGCGTGGAAAGTTGTTGATTCTTTGAAGACCAAGACCAAATCCATATTGCAAAAGACTACACCCTATGTCTGTATGGACCACATGTTTATTGTATAAAGAGTACGTCATATTTTTAGGCAAGTGATAAGCGTGAAAAGTTGTTGATTCTTTGAAAACCAAGACCAAATCCATATTGCAAAAAGACTACACCCTATGTTTGTATGGACCACATATTTATTGTATAAAGAGCACGTCATATTTTTGGGCAAGTGATAAGCGTGGAAAGTTGTTGATTCTTTGAAGACCAAGACCAAATCCATATTGCAAAAAGACTACACCCTATGTCTGTATGGACTACATGTTTATTGTATAAAGAGCACGTGACCAGAAGGATCCCAGAGGCCTTTTAAAGCACTAATAACAAGTAAATGACTACACAGTTCTAAAAACAGAAAGCTATAAACTGGTTTTTATCATGCAATAAGGTGATAAAATGAAAAGGAAAGTAGAAAATGGTTGATCAATGATCCCCACGCCAGTATTGCACGTACTGCCATAACTGGCGTATGGCTCTATGGTATTGGCGTGCGCCACTAATGATCCCACACGATCCTTGAAACCTTGCTAGTATTAGGGCCAGGACTAATTACCAGTCTTGACCCTGCCAGCCCCCTCAGGGGTCAGAACAGAAAGCTTACAAAAGGTGGTATACCTTTGTTTTTGAGTTTGGAGGAGTGTTTTGAGCTTGAACTTGGGGTTTGATAGATGAATGGTGAATGGAAGGGTGTTGAAGACTGTGGGATGATGTTTCCTTGCCTAATCCTTCAATGGATGAAAGGTAAGCAAGAAAACAAGAGAGAGAGAGAGAGGAAGAGGGCTTGGAAGCTCTTAATGGTGGTTAACCCCTTTCATATGAATGCAAGGGGAGTATTTATAGGCAAGAGGACAACTGAAGGGGGCTGGTAATCAGTTGGGTTAAGGGCTGTGTGGGTTTGGAGGGAGCCTCCCATGCATTATTTAATGCATGGGACTTGGGTTGAAAGGTGGTGTAGGAGAGAGGGGGAGACAACCTACCCGTCCGAAATGATCATGGAACTGTAGATTACGTCGGGGTGGGCTCAAAAGTCTCTTGCACGTGGCTGAATAAAGTTGATTTAACTGGCGTACGCCATATATGTACCTGCGTGCGCCAATGGCAACTGGGTCAACGGTCGTTGACTGACACATGGCAATCCACCAGCGCACGCCAACGCAGTTGTAGACACCCCAATCTGAATCTCCCGATCGTTTTACGGTTTCTTATTTCCCCGATGATGAATCAGATCTAAAAGCAGTTTTAAGGTTGGAAAGGTTTGAGCTCGGTGTGTGTGAAATCCAACCCTTAAAAAAGTAAAATAGAAAACCAGTCAAACCTTGATCTAGAGTTGACCCTCGCGCGTGGAAGTCATTCCCTCGCGCGATGGTATGCCTTGTCGAGGTGTGGTCAAAGTCAAATGTTTGACTATTGACCCACGCGCGACGGTCTCACTCCCTCGCGCGATGGTCCACTCCAGTCCCTTTCACCTGTTCCAGCCAGTTGGTTGCTTGTCAGAGGGGTCTGTAGGGCTACTAAACCCCGTTTGTCTCCACGGAGTACTGTGCAGTGCAGGCTTTGGGACTTCTCCCTCACACAATCCTTCCCATCACCTTTTTGCCAATTTTCACCACCAAGTTAAGCCCTAAGGTGTTGTTTGCCACCCTCCTACGCCTTCCACTCCTCCTATAAATACCCCCCCATGGTTTTCATTACAAAAGGTTACTAATTTTCAAGTTTAAGAGGTTAAGAACTTTTGCAAGCACACTAAAGCTTTCAACCGTAGTTCTCTTGCTCATCCATTCTTCACTCCATTTTCCATCACAAGCTTCACAAACTTGTTCAATCCTCTCCAAAACCTTTCAAGCAAAGGTATAAGCACCTTTACCTTTACCGCCCTAACTGGCTTAAAATTGGTTAAAGAAGAAAACGAATCACAAATATTATCACAAAATGCCTAAGTAGAGACCGATCTCCAGATTAGGCGAGAGGGGTGCCTTAAAACCCTTCCCTTCTCGTACGGGCCCTTGCATTTTGGAATCCGAAAATTCCAAGGGCATGCTGCCCACAGCAGTACCAACGTACGCATGTACGGTTTTGCTGAGGCCATTTGGTTCTGGCTTGAAGGATTTGAAAAGGAATGTAAAAGGTTTTTAAAGGGGGTTTGAAATACTCAAAACTCAAACACACTAGCAATCTCGGGATGTTCTTGACCTTAATCATCACCGGGGAATCAAAGACCGTAAGTAAACTAATCTGGACACTCCAGAATAGGGTGTTTATAGCAAGTGGTAGGCGTTAAAAGTTAGGTGGTGGTTCTTTGAAGACCAAGACCAAATTCATATTGCAAAAAGACTACACTCTATGTCTTTGTAAACCATATGTTTATTGTATAAAGAGCACGTCATATTTTTGGGTAAGTGGTAAGCGTGGAAAGTTGGTGGTTCTTTCGAGACCAAGACCAAGTCTATATAGCTAAAAGACTACACCTTATGTATGTATAGACCACATGTTTATTGTATAAAGAACACATCATATTTTTGGGCAAGTGGTAAGCGTGAAAAGTTGGTGGTTCTTTCAAGACCAAGACCAAGTCTATATTGCTAAAAAACTACACCCTATGTCTGTATGGACCACATGTTTATTGTATAAAGAGCACGTCATATTTTTGGGCAAGTGATAAGCGTGGAAAGTTGGTGGTTCTTTGAAGACCAAGACCAAGTCCATATTGCAAAAAGACTACACCCTATGTCTGTATGGACCACATGTTTATTGTATAAAGAGCACGTCATATTTTTGAGCAAGTGGTAAGCGTGGAAAGTTGGTGGTTCTTTTAAGACCAAGACCAAATCTATATTGCTAAAAGACTACACCCTATGTCTGTATTGACCACATGTTTATTGTATAAAGAGCACGTCATATTTTTGGGCAAGTGGTAAGCGTCGAAAGTTGGTGGTTCTTTCAAGACCAAGACCAAGTCTATATTGCTAAAAGACTACACCCTATTTTTGTTTGGACCACATGTTTATTGTATAAAGAGCACGTCATATTTTTGGGCAAGTGGTAAGCGTTAAAAGTTGGTGGTTCTTTTAAGACCAAGACCAAGTCATATTGCTAAAAGACTACACCCTATTTCTCTATGGACCACATGTTTATTGTATAAAGAGAAAATCATATTTTTTTGCAAGTGATAAGTGTGAAGGGGTGAAAAGTTAGGTGGTAGTTCATATTGTTAAAATACTACACTGTATGTCTTTGTGGACCATATCTTTATTGTAAAAAGACCACATCATATTTTTGAACAAGTGGTAAGTGTGAAAAGTTAGGTGAACCATCTCCTATTTAACCTGCATTTATAAACATAGAGTTCTAGTGGTCGCATAACTGTCATGAGTGTTGCATAAACTTAGAGTTCTAGTGTTTGCATAACTTTTTTATTGCTATGTAGGAATGACAATTACTTTCGATCCGTCCCTGCCTCCGACCTCCCCAGCCCGATCCGAGGTTCTTGATTTATCGGAGGCGAACTAACTTGTTTAACTCATTAATGGAACACGTAGGCCACAATTTACCTGCCCATTGTCCTCAGGCCTTGATGTTGGGTGGTCATTTCCATATATTGGTGACTATAGAGAAACCATAATGCCAAGCTAATTTAATACAATTTCTGTGACCCATAAGAGAGAACCAACAGAAGAATTGTATTTGTCAAAGTGTCCATATAGAATGCTGTTCAACATGGCATAGTCAGAGATCATGGGAAATCGAACCTTGAAACATGAGTTTTCCATAGTACGTTCAAAACTCCAGTACCACTGTCACACCCCACTCCAGTAGGACTAAGGCCCACCAAAGTGGCATGACGCCTGACACAACCTGCGCAACTATTGAAACTAGCGCCTTGAAATAAATAATTAAAATAAACTACAACTCACAACAGAGACCAAACGAAAGATTTTTATTACATCAAAACCCAACAGTTTGTACAACTATGTGCTAACCATTTTTTTTTTACAACTGAACAAGTCTAAAGTACTTGCCTTCCTATTCAACCAGACCAACCTCGCAAACCATAGAGTACATAGCTCCAACTAAAAGATTTACAAGAGCAACCATTATATACACTTGACAGGTACTGTAGTGGATTGACCTCTAGCTCAACGGGAATCTGCAACCAATAAGGTTACAGGAGAATGTACATTAGCAACATAATAAAAAGAAATGCAATTAAACACTTTAGATGGATTGAAGTCAAAACATCTAGCCAATATCAACTTGATAAAAATAGTAACCAAAAACCCACATAAACTATTATCTCCAACACTTCAATAAACTTCCTCAATTTACAAATTCATTCCATCAACATATCCAAAGGACTGCTAATACTCACATCTTTCATTTCCATACCAATGTAGTAGTATATCTTTTTACCAAATGTGCCAACGAGTCGTCTACCTCACGACCAAGAGTTAAGATGGTACCGTGACCTCAGTCACAGGCTCGCATATAGCGGCGGTGACAAGGGCCATTCTTTATCACCAATGGTAGGTGCTAGCAAGTTAGATTAGTAATCAACCGAAGGGTAAGCACCAACCAAGTTTATCGGCAAACAACAACCAAGTTTGCCAATCAACCAAAAGCAAGCAACAACCAACCTTGCAATTAAGAACATTGGCACAAGAGGCATAAAAATAATTCCTTTCAACTCATCAAACAGTTTTGATCCATCTAAACAATTATTTATCTCCAAAACTTTTCTTGAAACAAGATAACGCTTCTCAATCAATAAAAATAATACCACAATTAAGTAATCAGAAAAAGAGACATTTCAATTTATTATTGAAGCTGTACATTCTCACCGTACAAAACGCCGACTCCGCTACCGACTCTACTCCCTACGAGCAGGAGACGTCACAGTGACAGTCCTTATATTATCTCCACCTAAAAAAAATATGAATAACGCTCCACCCATAAGGTTCGCTACCAAAGCTCATGCCCAAATGCAAATGAAATGCTCTATGAAATCCAACCATGCTATGCTCTATGAATTTCTGAAATTTTTCCATGAATTCGTTTGCCACAAGATTTTTACCATAAAACTTAGACACATAAACGAAGATCATATCAAAATTTCAGAATTTTCTGACCTTGGGAAGCATTTTTAAACAAGTACCGATTAGACCAAAAACTCACAGTGATTTTCCAGATACAGATTTTAGGCAACTTCAAACTGAAATCTGTTATTACTCAGGCACAACTAAGGCACGTGTCTTACATATAGTTGAAGCTCTCTGAGTCTAGTTTCCAACCAAGAAAGCGGAATGTGTTTTCGAGTTTTCTAGGCAGAGTTATAGCCGTTTCCGTGAAGTACGACGGTGCTGTCAGCACTGGGAGTTTCGCAACAGCAGTTCAGTATATGATTTTTAATTCCTTCCACGTTTTAAATTCAGTTCTACTGATTTTACACAATAAATTAGACATATAGAGGCATCTCCTGTAAAAATATTGAAAAATTACAAGGTCGGAAAGTTAGTCATAAAAATTCATCAAGAATCTGGAAAATTCATTTCTTTTCGAACTCTAACTTGTATACCCATAAGCCAGACGAATTTTTCTAAAGTAAAACTCATATCCCACAGCCTAATCAGAACCTAACCTACACATTCAGATACCCATGGTTGTATTACTTCCCAAAACATGTAAGAAATATGCATCGCTTCCAATTTTTTTTTGTATAATCGAACATGAAATCAAGCATAAAAACATAGGACTTACTCTTAATTAGGTTTTCCCTAATTTTTTCCTCTTCTCTCTCTCTCTCTCTCTCTCTCTCTCTCGGTGCAGCAGTAGCAGAGAAGAAACCAAGGGTTCTCTTGATTTTTAATTGACTCCAACTAAGCATGAGGTGGCATATATTTGGTCCATATGGGTATGTAGTATCCAAGACAAAATAGAACAAAGGGGATGTTTCCCCCAGTTTCCACGATCTTTTTTTTTTTTTTTTAAGAACTAATAATAAGACACATTCACATAAGACACCCCATAACATATAAAATGAAATAACCTATAAATGCAATTATCAAATAAGATATATAATGTCATGTCAGATGCGATGCACGTGCATTTTCGGAACGGGTATTACAACCACTGTCTTTTTCCACAACGGCATCCAATCATTTTGAATTCAGCTACGATTAGGTTGTAATTGGATCTACAATTGTGGAGGTGAAAATGTATCTTAATTTGGGAATTGAAATCCCCTGCATATTCCTTTTCATGACAAACCCTATACAAGTCCTTGATCCGAACACAACCTCAAGGGGATCATTATATAACATATGCTAAAAAAAATAACTAAGTCTCGGTCTCACATACATCATCAGCAAGGCAAGCCATTTAACAAGAATCAAAATGAAGGCAAGCCATTTAACAATCCCAAATCTGATCAAACTGGTAAGCGGTAACAGAAAGAAAGTCTCCGCTCACATCATCAGCAACCCCTAATGCATATTTGACACTCACAATTGTTAGTCTCGAGACATACACGGTTCATACCACACTACTAGCAAATATATTTTCAGATTAATGCTGGTAGTTTCATGGTATTCAAATTAGTCTTCTCAAGCTTCCTTGAACTCTCTTAAAAGAAAGAACCTCGAACGTAATAAAAGAATAACTGTGTGTGGTATGGCAGTATAAATAGTCCTATGTCCTTCCTTTTGATTAGCTGCACTGAGGATTTCGAATGAACAAGCCAATGCCCAAAAGAAGCTCTACATTACCATTTAGTTTCAGCTATTACAGGACCAAAATTCCGCATACTGTCAAAATTTGGGCAATATTACAAACTTAATAAATTGACATTCCAATTAGGGGAAGTGATAAAAACTAGTACCAGGTTTCAAGTCACGATGTATAATCCCATGAGAATGTAAGCATTCCAATGCACGAGCAATATCAAGTGCAAATCCAATTGCCACACGCATATCCAAGCACCTTGCCCTCCTGTTTAACAAGTACCTTCCTATAAAAACACAAGATATCATATTCTATCTCAGTGAACCTTAGCTAAGTTAAATAAACCATTAACATGGCTGGGATTCATTGCCAGCGACTCCAAACTACTTACTGCATGCATATGAATTTGCAGAAATGAATTAGATAAATTGGTTTCTATTTTCTTTGCAAATATGCGGTTCACTATCTTTAAGTCGTTTGATTTGCAACCATCCTCAAAATGAATAACGAGTCGTTGATCAATTAGTTTAATCATCTAATTGATCCTCATTATCAGAATATTAAATCAGGTGTGTATAGAATTACTTCAGCTAATGCTTACATAGATTGCAGGAATATAGATCACACACAACTTGCTTTATCAGCTAATTTATGAATATACTAGGTGCTTTCTGACGTGCACAGCACGTTAATCATGCCCGTTGTGTAGACGGGTTTGTTTTTTTGTTGAAATTATGGGTCTTTCTGATGATAGTGAAGGTTAAATCAATAGATTTGGTGAAGTGTATGCATAGAAGTAGTTAGTTGTAGTAGTTATGATTTTGATAAGTTTTTGTCTTAAACAAAAGAGTTGAAGTAGCTTGGTTTCTTGGATCACCTTGGTTAGAGGGGTTTTTATACAATTGCCTAATGGTTAGACAAAGCAAAAGGCAGAGTTTGTTTTACTTAGAGATAAACCAAAAGCGGTTGGTCTGTGACTTGTTGATGCCGAAAGGTTGTGAAGTGTTGGAGCTGATGGAAGGTGGTTATTTGTCTGTGCTTGGGCTGCTTGGAGTTTCTTGATTTGCTGGTGAGGTGTCTGCTGCATTGTCGGTTGCTGGGTTAGAGGCTGAGCTGGTTGAAGTCTGGTTGGATGTTGAATTTGATCCTGTGAATAATGAAAATTTAGTGCAGTTGTGTTGTTGTAAATGAGAAATGATATGAAGGTGGAGGGAAGGTTTTGTACTTTGTGAGTGCTGGCACATTTATGTTACAGTAGTTGCACCAGAAGTCTTCATTTCCATATGCATTTGTTGCCTTCTTGCAGATTGAACAAGCTAGGTAATAAAAGTTTTGTGCAAGATCAGTAACTGTTGCTGTGGCTTGCACATTCAGGTATTGTGTCTGCATAAGAGGAATATGAAAGGAAGCTTTGGGTTAGTTGGTCTGAGAAGATAGGAAATAAAGCAAAACTGGTAAGGAATGCATTAGCAGTAGAAAACAACAGTAGTCTAGAAGGAAGAACCAGCAGTTTGCAAACGTAATCGAGAGTTCCACTAATCTGGCTTGAAGAAGAAGTTAGACATAGCATAATATATGTTAAGTTTCGTCATAGCATGAATTGGAAGTGAATAAAAATTGGTGAAGACTATGCGAATTAACTATGCAGTAAAATGTACATCTTTAAACATAATGGATTTCTTCACTGTGGCAAGATGAGTTCTAAACTGCTCTGCTGATATAGGAAAAAGATAATGCTACCGTTCTCATAATTGTTGCAAAACACATTCTTATTGGCCTATTTGTGATTGAGAAAATAAGAATACTGGAGTTTCTGACATCCAGGTTGATAGTCCACAAGCAGAATAAGCTTGCTGTTAATTCGAAAACCTAGCATTAGAATTGAGAAGTAGCTTGCTGCTCCTACCTTAGTTCAACCATAACAGAGTTAAACATGTACCAAACATCATTTGGTAGTCCAATTCAACCCGACTTTAGAATTGGCCGGTCTGTAAGAATTTTGCCAGTCACCGAGTTCAAAGACCTCCTAGACACATGGAAAATACTTCTGGACCTGGTAATAAATAATCAAATGAATTCTATGATTGTCCAATTGTCACTTGTCTAGCACTCAGACCCAGGCATACTTAAATAATAACGCGCAGTAAATTTTTGTTCTTGCCATATTATGTTGCACCAAAGGGTAACCGATTTCCATATGGGTCCTGTCCATTGTGCAAAAAGACAAGCCTAAAACAGCAGCTCAATTAAACAATGCACGTGAGCCACACCAAATGAACATGTAGAAATGGGTTTGAAGCCAATGAAAAAGAAAGAATGCAACAAGCGCCAAGGCTACCCCTCTCTCTCTTTCTCTCTAAGTGGGGTAAATATGTATGGACGATGTTTGACTTTAATGGGTGAGATACTGGTATGTGATCAGAGAGGCAAAAAACTAACATCTCTGATCTAGAATGTGTGGTAGACATAAATTTATGCAGCGTGATCTTAAGCAGGGTATGGGCATTTCTCTGAGTTGTAGTTGGTGTTTTAAGTTCAGACTCTGCTGGTCGTTCTGAGAGATATAGGGCAAAGGGCAAACCCAGTGCACGAGGCTCCCGCCATTGCGGGGTCTGGGGAAGGGTTGATGTACGCAAGCCAGTAGCAGTAGAAAATAGCAGCAGTCTTGGAGGAAAAACCAGTAGTTCGGAAACGTAATTCAGAGTTCTACGAATCTAGCTGGAAGAAGAACTTAGACATAGCACAATTTTCATCAATACACCATAAGTTTCATGATAGCAGGAATTAGAAGTGAAAAAAAATTGGTGTAGACTATGCGAAGTAGTTGTGCAGAATGGCTATTGTCAGTACCTAAAGTTTTGTCTTAGGGTTAGGTGGTCTAGAATAGGGAGAATTTGTTCGACTCTTTCCTAATGAAAGTGTGCATTTGTTTATTTGAGCTATATGGAAGCCCTTTGTACATAGTAAAGTAACAAGAAAAGAAAGAAAACGAATATTAATTCTGGGACAAAAGGGGGAGTGGACTCTAGAACTTGTTATTAATTGGTTCCAGAGGTCTCTCTTTATTCTGTTTTGGTATTGCACGATTATGGAAAGTTGGTGTAATGAAGTCCTCTGTTATTGCAGTCAAGCAAGTGAAGAAGAAGAATGTCTAAGCAGGTAGGGAATGTTCATCATCTTTTTTGTTAAGAACTGATTGTGAATGATGTTTCTACTTGATCTTCCTCACAGTTTCTGTATTTGTGTTTTCTATAACTGTTAGCTGCTATCCCTTAGCTTCTTGTAAGCTTGTAGTTCATAATAGAAAAGAGTTGCTACTGTCTATGGGGTTAGTGGTAGAAGTATAGGCTAACGCCGGAGTTTTGTGCCAATCATGAGTAATAAGAGATAGAGATAGATGTAGCTAAGTCTTTCACATATCGGAGTTCGAAGCTCCTGTCGTGGTGAATTTAAAAACTGATAAAGTGTCTGTTCAGTTACTCTTGATAGTATTCATATCTGTAATTAGCTGAATTACTAATATCTAAGAAAGACTTCCTTTTAAAAACTGCACAATCAAGTGGATGAAATTAAGTAAGAGTAAATGATCGACAAAGTTAACACATTAATATAGTTGTGGCTAACCAGCACAATAAAGCCAAATACATCTATGTAAGTTATGGTATTGTCTGGTCCCTACTTTCCAAAAGCTAAGACTTAACTAATACTCTATCAGAATTCCCCAACAGGAATTTCTGATGATACAAAATGGAAACCAGACAGGAAGACAAAAATAAACCAGCACTATTAGGCTTGCCAAGACAAACAAAGTTGCTTAATGGTTGTTCATTCCTTCTGTCATAATACTCCAAGAGTGGCAGACATAAACTTCTAACTAAAACCAGTGATCGCAAAAAGAACCCAAAAATAAAGTAGCACTGCTAGCCTTGTCAAAAGAGACATAGTCACCTAACGATTCTTCATTGCTTCTGCCATAATATTCCAAGAGCAGGAGAGGTAAACTTCAAACTAAAACCAGTCATTGATCCTTTCTCTATCATTTGGAGAATCCAAAATGACAACTCTAACGTCGAGGTTCGGTAGCATAATGATTAGCACATAATCACATGAAAATACAAAACCAGGAAAATATTTTAATTATAAGCACTTGGCAGTCACAATAATACCATCACATGTACACATGCTCAAACTTCATGTATCTGTCAATTATAATTATGCATTATATGTTGAACTTAAGATATGCCTGGAGTGCTATATCGCATGAAGGAATTATGCACAAGAGCATCCAACCATTTCACTAAATCATCCCGCAGAGTCCATTCCAAATTCTGATCCAAACCCAATATGTCCCTATACTCGCGCACAAAAAGATTGAATGCTTTATATTCGAGGTGCCCAGGACGTAAATACCTGCCGACAGCAGCAATTACCCTTTGGCCTTGAATGGGGAGGAGGCAATAAAACCCTCCATGTGGAGTTTCGGGATTCCGATGCCTCACATGCAACCATCGGCGAAATGGAACACGCACAACCATATTACTGAATCATGAAACCAAGGATTCAGAACTCAATCAATATGTTCTAAAATGAAGATAACCAAGGATTCAAAAATTATTGAATATGTTCTAAAATAAAACAGAAAACAGGAATGAGAAATCAACTACCTCTAATAGCTCTGGAGAAATCAAACACACATAGTAACTTCATATTACTCTTCACTCCACACTGAGCAAATCAAATGAGTAACTGTTGGTCACAAAGCGTGTCTAAGTTTCCAAACCTAGTCCACATGCAATACATGCAAATAAAATTGATTCCACATTTAGCAAATCACATAATCCAAAACACATGCAATACATGCAAATAAAATTGATTCCACATTCAACAAATCACATGATCCAAGACACATGCAACATGAATAGAAATGGAGATCAACTGCAAAAACAACCAAAGAATAAAAACAGAGCAAAAACACTACCTCCTACCAACGACCACAGCTACAGCAGCATGAAAATCAAACGAGCAAATAAAAGAAGCATGGAGAAAATCAAGTAGCAGTTGGGGAAGAGGCACCAAGCAGCAGTTGGGGAACTTGCATGAACAAAAGACTGAACTAAGCCTCTCTGTTTTTCTCTTCGACTCTAAACCCCTCATGGAATCCCAATGTCAAACAGTTGCCGCCACGTAGCCCACTACCTGGCACAAGCAAAAAGACCAATTAGCCCAACACCCCAACAACACACTCGCTCCAAATCAAGGGCTAAATTAGTCCAAATTGGAAAAGTGCCAAGCGAAAAATTGGCCTGAAGTCCCTCTTCTTATAGAGGAGGAGGATAGATAGTATAACTTCAGTTATTGCTCATATATATTGACACTTGCATACGAACTAGAAAATTTTTACTTAATCAAGTAGATGGAGTTTGTAATCTACCAAATCACGGAGTGGTGGTACCAATTAACAATACAAAAAACTAAAATACGGTAATTAATGTAGTTAAACAGAATCCTAAAACAGATTCACGCAAACTAAACGGAACATAACTTCTGCAAAAAGAATAAAAGAAATGTGAGACATTGGTCCAAGAGTATAATAGGTACGTCTTACACTAATAATGAGAATCAGAAAACCGCCACAGTGAAGAGGTAATCCAAATTCTACCCCCGAAAATGAAATAGGCGGTAACGAATTGCCCCGGTATCCTGATCTCCTTGATGTTCACGATTGACTTTCGGCCATTGGTTGGTATCGAAACCGTAGCCGCATTATTCATCTTTTCAAAAGAACATAGATAACTCAACTTTATAAGATTCAAAAATACATGGATTACCATTATTCATCAACACACCCAGATTCCTCTCCATTTTCCCGAAAAGATTTAAAAAAAAAATACATGGCAATTTCGTGGTTGTTAGGAACTTTGATGCCCTAACAATTTTCCATGATTCAGTCTACCCTATATTTGAGCGCATATACATAAGTAATTACATACGTTTTAGATTTGCTTCTCTTTTTATTTTCCAAGCATCATGCACTATTGGGTGCTTTAACAATGAAGATTTTGCTCATGCATGGCGTCTGCACCCACCTCTAGTTCATTGGTATTATAAAGCATCAACTGGAAGTGGTATGGCTTCAAACAAGCAATTCTCAGTTCTCATCTCAAGTTAAGAGTGCAGATCCTCATCTCAAGTTAAGAGTGCAGATCCCCAAAAATGTTGAAACTTTCCAACTAAAAACCTAGTACAAATCAAACAAGGAATCTACGAGCCCAAAGTGCCAAGGGTTCATACCGAGACCTATGAAAATACACGAGAACTAGACATCTATCCGTACCTCAAAAATTGGAAAAAAATCCTTCAGAGAGATGTTGAGCGTTGAAGAGGTAGGGTTAAACCCTAGTTTCGATTCACAGCGAAAAATTCTTCTCCGTCGTGAAGGGCTGTTTGTGGGAAGATTTATGGTATATGATAAGGTTGTCGAAGACTTCTGGTCTTGCTTGGGGAGAGGAGGAACCCTAACTGTGGGTAGGATTACACAAGGATGTGTATATCAACATATATACTCCATCAGCAAAGACGAGATCTATGAGGGAGAGATCAATCAGGAAGGAATCGTTGTACACAGAGAGAGAGGAAAGAGTCCATCGTCGATGGGAGCAGCAGACGATGAGGAGGGATTTGGGAGCGATTGAGGAATAGGGCTTTTTACTGGTATAAAAGGGAGGGTATAATTGTCAATTCAACTTGACACACCATGTTTTGGTGAATATTTCTCCTCATGTCATGACAGTGGTGATTTTAAGAGTTCATACCATGGGTTGGTGATTATTTCCGGTCAACATCGCCTGCCGGTAATTTTCCCATTTAATTACCATCTATATATAGACCTATCCTCCCCATTATTCATTCTCACACTCAAATCTACATACAGTCTCATCTTTCAAAAAAAAATCATCGTCAGCAATTTAACCCAAAGAATATTATTGGGAGAATTTTACGGATCTTCCTCCGATGATGAGATTGCAATGGCGCAACTGATCATGATGAGGTTGTACCGAAAATTTCAAAGAAGACGCCAACAAGGAGGTCATGTTGGTTCTACAAGCGGTCGATCCTAGATCTCCCGTGACAGAGTTGCTGCCGACCAACGACACAATGCTGATTACTTTTATGAGTATCCGCTCTATGACGAAAAGTTATTTCAACAACGTTTTCGAATGAGTCGTCCCTTATTTCACAAGATCTTGGGTAAACTCCAACATGACGTGACGTTTGTCCAAAGGAATGATGCGCCGGGAGCTGCAGGTCTTTCTGGTATTCAAAAGATGACAGCAGCTCTGAGGATGATGGCATACGGGACGCCTGCTGATAGTCTTGATGAGTATCTCAAGATTGGGGAAAGTACAGCAGTTGACTCTCTTCAAAGCTTCTGTAGAGGCGTTATCTCCATTTTTGAAGCAGAATACCTGAGAAAACCAAATGAAGCAAATACTGCAAGGCTCCTACATGTGGGCAATCAACGTGATTTTCCTGGAATGCTAGGCAGCTTGGATTGTATGCATTAACAGTGGAACAAATGTCCAACTGCTTACCATGGCTTCTTCAGCGGCCGTAGCGGAAAACAACTATCGTACTTGAAGCAGTTGCATCGTACAATTTGTGAATTTGGCATGCTTTCTTTGGCATGCCTGGGTCATTCAACGATATCAACGTGCTTGATCAATCTCATTTCTTTGATGATCTCAATGCCGATCGTGCCCCTCCAGCCCATTTTGTTGTTAACGGGAGTTAGTATGACATGGGGTACTACCTTGCTGATGGTATCTATCCAAAATGAGCGACTCTCGTCCAAATCATTTTTCAACCACAAAGAAGAAAGAAGCAACACTTTGCGAGGATGCAGGAGGCATATTGCAAGGATGTTGAAAGGGCATTTGGCGTACTCCAAGCCTAGTAGGCAATTGTGAGAGGACCGACGCGATTCTGGAATGTTTAAGTACTGTGTAGATCTTGGGACCGAACTCGTATCCATTTATGAAGATCTTGGGTCGGACCGGGGTGGGGTTAAATCCGCCCACTTCATACTGTGTTTTAAGATTGCAAGGTTTATTCTCATCTTTGTATTGTCGCTTCGCTAGATCAACCTATACACATGTTAACAAAATTATTTAATTAATTATCAAAATAATAATATTAACAAAATTCTTATGAAAACATAAACTTGATAGAAGCACAATAATTCCTCATTTTGTTATAAAAATAAATTCTTATGAAAACAAAATAATAATATTAACAAAATAATAATACCTCATTTTGTTCTGTCATTCCACTATGATGTTGCCTTTGAATTGCCTTAAAATTCCACGATATTTGTTGCAAGCCTGCTGGATGACTTGCCATCGAGACTTGATAGAAGCATCTGAACGTACATTGCCTCCTGTGAATTCGGTGTATAATTTTGCAACCCGATCCCATAATTTAGATCGTGCTTGGTTGGTACCGACAATCGGGTCTTGACGAATGCACAAGTAAGCATTACAAATTGCTTCATCTTGATCGGAGGTGAACGATTTTCCTCTCGCACTACGACTTCCATCTGCCATAATTGATACACTATTTTTTTTGGAGGGTGTTTGTGGAGAATGAAGAAATTTTTTTGTGTGAAAAACCCTATTCAAAACACACATATTTATAGGCAGGGAAAAAAAATTTACCGTTGCAAATTTTTTCATCCGTTGGGAAGCCAACGGTCGGATTATAATAATAAAAAAAAGGGCCAACGATTGGATTGGCTGACACAGCCGCACCCACACCCAACTTTACTCTTTTCCTTTCTCATCTTTATCATCTCCTATTCTCTCTCTCTCTACCAACACAGCCACACCCCCACCCACGGCCAAACCGTTTGGCCACACCGACGGCCAAACCGACGACCCTTCTCTCTCTCTCAAGCAGACTTTTTTTTTCTCTCTCTCTCTCTCTCTCAGGTTGAATGATTTGTTCTTGAAACAGATACAAAACAAGTAAGTAGTAGCCGAGGGTTTCAGAACGGCACAACCGGCGGCATGCATCTGTGCCGTCCATGGATCGTCAAGAATCGGGGTAGGAGACGATCATCTCCGGATTTTGGCGTGTTCTACCAGATTCCGGCGAGTTCTTCCAATTTCCGACGACTTTCCGACGAAACCGGGTAACCTCCGGTTGTCCAAAATACTGGTATTTTCAGTTGGGTGATGACCTGTCAATTATAGCTGTAGTTAAATGGGGATGGAAATATCCATCTCTGCCATTTTACCACTTGATTTGTTCTATTTTACATCCCCATTGGAGGGGTTTTTTTTTTTTTTTTGCGCCCGGTGCTATTATAAGTATAGAACCCAGTTTTACATCCCCATTGGGGATGCTCTCAGAGAGTTGCAGAGGTTGAAAACAATGGATAGAGCTGTGAGAGAGAGAGAGGGAAACAAGAGAACCTCGTTGTGCTAAGAACAATCTTTTGGTTGTGTAGTTATACGGGAGTAATTATTGAGTAGTCCGGGATTACCGCCATGTGGTAATCTGAACTATTTTACAATCACATATTTCTGTGAGGTTCATATACTTAGTGGTAGATTTCTAAACAATGTGTGGTTCTTCCGGAGCGTTATATAATTTCACCAAAGAGGAGGAAAAATTTTAAAAATCTAGAAATATGAATAGTATAATTTCTCTCTCATTTTCCTTTCAAAATTTTCTCATATTTTTCTCTCTTCTTTTTTCTTACTTTCCTCAACTTCCAAAAAAAGCAAGAGCATCTCCGACCCATCTACAAAATAGAGAATGAATGTGCCATATTGAAAAAAAATTGTAATTTATTTTCTCTTTTATTTACTTTTCTTTACTTTTTTAGGAGAATCTAGGAAAAAACCATCGTCCTTTTATTTAGTGACCACACTTTTAAGATTTTTTCAAAAAGTATAAAAAGTGAAAAAAAGAGGAAATAAATTACAAAATCTTCCCGCAATATGCCTCATTCATTCTCCATTTGAAATTTTGGATGTGGGTCATATTGAGGGAAAGTTATGTAATTTATCCATTATTTTCTTCACTTTTTATATTTTTTTGAGAGAATTTTGGAGAGACTCATCGTCTTTCTTAGAGATTTGGTCTCCAAAATGAGAGTGTGGTTTCCATATTTGGAGATCCAAAAGTAAATTTGAATATCAAATCGCTAAAAAAGGCGATAGATTCCTTCAAAATTTTCCAAAAGTACAAAAAATGAAAAGATAAGATGAAATAAACTTAAACAATTTTTTCTCAGTATGTCAAATCTATTCTGTTATTTGTAGCTTTGGAGATGGGTTGGAGACTTGGAGATGCGGCGCGAAGAGGGGAATAATATTTCGGGTACAAATTACCAACACCTCCAAGGTTGGGCAGCGCTATTCGCAGCGTAGTTTTTGCTACTCGCAGCCGATTAAAACTTTTATCAGTTACGGACAAAAATGCCCTCCTGCAGTTTGACCATGATACCCCTAAGGTCTCATGTTATTTGACCATTTTACCCTTTAAGAATATTACATACATACAACCACATACTCCTGATTTCCCTCCCTCCCCAGAACACGTCTCCTCTCTCCCCCCATTCAAACTCCTCCATTTTCATCCCTACCCAGCTGCCATCACCCACCGGCAGGTCCCTCCCACTAGAAGCCAAGTCTGCCTATCTTCCACCCCTCCTCTTCCTCCTAAATTGTCAATGGAAACCTCGATTGCTTCTCTCCCTCCATTGATAAACAAAAAATAGTTCCGATCAATACACCACAATTTGGAGTTGGAAGATCACATAATAGAAGTTGAGAAACAAGTCACAGATGTTGCAGTGATGGAGCAAAAACTGCAGCAAGAGGTAAGCCCGCCCTCCATTTTCAATTTCAGAAGCCCTCCATTTTCAATTTTTGTTCTGGCCCGACACAGTTGGACACATAGTGCCAAAACTTTACTAACTTTTCGGACTCTAATGTCTGAATTATGTACAACTATTCGGATATTAATGTCTAAATTATGTACAACTATTCGGATATTAATATCCGAATATTGTCAACATTGTTGGACTCTTATATCCGAATTTGATGCGAGTTTTTAGATATTAATATCTGAATGAAACTGCAGAGAATCCTGCATTTACCTGGTTTGTCTTTGGGTGTTACAGGTTGACACTTCAACACTTGGTAGTTATGTAAGGCCATCGACTATATCTACTTCCACTCGTCCTCTATACAATTATACGGAGCATTTTACAGCGGAGACGGTGAGTGTTTTTTGATGGAGCATTTATCGTGTGCAATCTTATATTACGGGCTATAATTTTTTTTATGTGCGTGTATGTTTTTCCATCTGATGAAGCGTTGGTAGATTGGATAAGATGCACTAGTAAACAACACGGGTTTATCATTGTGATTAAGGGTTCTGAGAAATATATTAAGAATCGCACACCTAGGACGAGGTTTTCATGTGAAAGGAGCGGTAAGTGTAGGCCGTTTGTGAAGAAAGTTGATGGGAAAGAGGTAGCTGTGAAGATGAGAGTGCGGTCCACGGACAACAAAAAATGTGAACGCCCATTTGAATTGAAAGCTGTAAAGGGCAATCTTATTGTAAAATATGAAATTTATGCAAACCCTTTTTTTTTGGTAGTGTTCTATGTTTGCCTAGAGCATTGTCCGTTCGTACGGCGCTTCTCATTTAAATCTAAATTTTCACATACGAGTATTGTGTAGCGAATTATTTGTGCCAAGGAAAGTATCAAGAATGATTCAAACCATAAAATTTACGTTTTGGTGCCCTACTTAGCATTCATACTTTCTTGGTATCCAATTATCACAAATATGCTATTAGTTACCTGCAATAAAACAAAAGTCATTCCACCACGGAAAGTAGTCCATAAACTATGGCCATAAAGTGTCCAAAATAAATACAAGGTCATAAAGTCCATCAAAAACAAGTCATAGAACACCAAGTCTCAAGTACGGTCATGGCGTCGGCACCTAATGTAACGACTCGAGTAACAATCCGAACTAAGGCTTGCTATGCTCGCTTCAGCAGCCTCTGGTCCCCTCAAAGTCCTCCGCACTTCAACAAGTGCTTGTCGCAGTTCATACGGCAAGTTGAAGTTGTAGCCCCGGTAACATGGCAAAAACTTTCCATCAATAAACTTTTCCTTTCAAGCTCATAAGAGAAGCATTAAATTGGCATAAGACTTGCACGTGTAATAAAATATGAGCCAGGTGTCAACAAAACCCCACCTCTAACTTCTACACAAAAGATTCATCGACACGTCGCTCACGGCCTACGTATCTCGGACGAGCTCGGAACCTCGTTAATACCTAGTACACAATTTATATCACCAAATCACCTTTACGAAAAGA
Organism: Rhododendron molle; assembly: GCA_025413875.1. Taxonomy (NCBI): domain Eukaryota; kingdom Viridiplantae; phylum Streptophyta; class Magnoliopsida; order Ericales; family Ericaceae; genus Rhododendron; species Rhododendron molle. The sequence continues at coordinate 6,330,945 of CM046396.1, forward strand.
AAAAATCAAGTTTACTTGCAGAAAGCAACATATGAATGCATGTCCCTCCCAAATACAAGACTCAAAGTTGTATTTTTAAAGACTAATCCGTACAGAGTTAAGAACCACGAATTTTTAAGATCAAATTAGACATATAAAATAACAACTACTCAAAAAATTAGAACAATATGACCTCTTTAGGTCGCTCAATCAATTCCACAAACTCAGACCACACGCTGCGGTCAATTTAATGGTTGAAATAGAGGGGACAAATCGGACTCTAATGTCCGAATGGGGTAAAATAGTTTGGATATTAAAATCCGAATGAGGCAAAACATTTCAGATATTAAATTTCGAATGACCTTACAAATTCAGCTACATATTAAAATCCGGATGAGACAATAAATTTAAGATATTAACATTCGAATGAGGGGAAAATAATCAGACTTTAATATCCGAAAACTTTGTCAATCATTCCTGGACAATGTCAATGGTTTGTGCCATTGTCTAATCGGTTCACATTATATGATGAAAATGTCTAGAGTGGAAAACTTACAGAGACCCATTACAGAATTGGGGTAAAATACATACACGACTCGGGTAAAATTTAATGTCCGAATGGAGTCAAATATTTCAGATATTAAAATTCGAATGAGGCAAAAAAATTCAGATATTACATTCCGAATGAGCTATGCTAACAAATTCAGTTGTTGTTGTAATACATAGGGGCCAATCGGCCAATTGGATACTAAAATCCAAATGAGGCAGTAAATTTCGGATCTTAAAATCCGAATAGGGGGCAAACAATCAGACTTTAATATCCAAAATTGTGTCAAACAATCGGACTCTAATGTTCGATTATATTCAAAATACATGAAATAGATACACGAAATAGCAGTACGCTCATGGGTTTTTGAAGAAAAAAATCAAACAGTAAAATCCGAATGAGGCAAAACCGCGTAGGCACGTAATAACAATAGTAAATTTTTTACCGATGTTTGAACTTCAAAATCGTTGGTGATGCCGGCGTGTTGTGCTCTTCTCTCACATCTCCTTCGCCTCAAACCTGTGCTGCTGTTGTGGTGGGAGTGGGAGTGGTGTTGTGGTGGTGACTGGAGAGAAGAAGAAATGGGAGGAGAGAGAGAGAGAGACGGGGTGGGTTTGGTGCTGGGAGTGGTGACTAGTGAAAGGGGATGGGTTTCGTGTGGTTGGTGGTGGCGGTAATGGTGGATTGGTGGTTGGCGGTGGAGAAAGGGCCTGGGGTAGAGAGAGAGAAGGCTTGGGGTAGAAAAAACGAGGGAGGAGGGAGGGTTTGTAGATACAGAAGGGTTGTGGGGTGTATATTTTGTGGGTTGTAGGCATAGAAGGGTAAAATGGAGAGATCAGGGATATTTTGTTGGTTGTAGGTAACAAATTCTTATAAGGTGGTACGTTGTAAGTAGCAATCGACTGCGAGTAGCAAGAAGTGGGCTGCGAATGGCGGTGGCCCCAAGGTTTGAGACATTATTTTGCATCCCCTGGTTTTTTTTTTCCTTCATAACATCGTTAAAGATTATTTCAAATTGACCATGTTACCCTTGATACCCGTGTTTTCTCCCTCTCCCGCCTGACCACCTCTTCATTGTTTATAGTATTTTTTCGTCTTTGTTCATAGTTTTGTTTTTTGAATTATTTGTCCATCATAACTAGGGGAATCAAAAGTGTAAAAAAAATGAACCAAAATTCAAAAATAAAAATAAAATCAAGAGGTAAAAATCATCTACCAAATTCCTTCTATTTGGACTATTTTTTAGTAATTTTTCATAGCTTTTGGTCATAATTATGTTTTATTTCTTACATTCCTCTCGTCGCGTTGCATGAGTAATTCAAAATTTGACTCAAAACTTGCAAAAGTAACAAAAAATTCAATAGAGAAAAAGTAATAAATTATGATCAAAATCTAAAAAAATTCCAATTTCCATTCCTAAATGTATTATTGAATTATTTTTTACAATCTTTTTTGATTTTATTGATTTTGCCTTAGATCATTATATTTTGTGGTTTAGTTGAAGGAAATTCAATAGACTTCAGTTTTCCTTTTTTCTTTTTGTCAGTCATCACATTGAAAAATCCCATGCATGATTTTTGGGGATCTCATGCCTAACTAAATCAGTATTTTCCATTTTCAACTTTTTAGACTAAGCAATTTGTCTTGATTAGAAGAATCTAAAAGGTAAAAAACTAAGATCAAAGCCTAAATTTTTTTACAAAAGTCAAAACTAATGTAATGTTGAAGGAAAATGTTAGAGTTCATGAAAACTATCCATAAAAGTGTCCAATGAACGGTTCATATTCACTCGGAGACTCACTCCTTTGCTTCATAAGGTCTAGATCTTGCTATGATGCCTCGATAAGCGCAATGACTGAAAACCGAAACTAATTCCTTTGCCTCCTCCTCTTCTACCTTTGTTTCTCTGTCAATAAAGTCTTTGAATTGGTTGGTGAAGGATCTAGAAGATCTTAAACATCTGGATATACAACTACTAGTGGGTGTACCCGTTTGATGCCCAGGTGTTTACATCATAAAATATGCTACCCAATAAGAAAATTACACATGGCAATAAACTGGTATGAACCAATCAAAACATGTTGGAATTACATCTGAGATGCACGGGAATCAAAGGTAGTAGTTACAATGTTATTTTAGTACTACACGGTTTTGTTTAGATTGGAACAACCACGTTTTGTCATCAATCAGAAATCAAGGGAATCAATGACAGGTGTCAAACGGAAAAACAAGCATGGCAGTTAATTAATTAACTCCTTGATCATCGAACGATGTCGTTTAGGGACATCTTAAAGGAGTAATTAGTTACACTTGTTTGAATTGACTTCAACCACTAATGTTTGTTGCACAAGAATAGGGAATCCATGTTTCCCATAAACCAACCACGTTTTATAAACAAACATGGGAAGTTGAAGAATCCACGGGGAAAGTCTAAAGTCAGAAACAGTTTGAATGCAGTTACAACCGTTATTAGAGAAAAATAAGGTATTCCAGAGAAAATTTGAACGAAGACTTGGGCGCCAAAACAGAAACATGGAGAACAAGAAGAACAGACAAACATTTTGTCTATAAATAGAAGAAGTGAAGGAAGAATAAAGGATTTCTGACAAATTCATCATCTGATAATCCATACAAAAATGGTTACTCAGAGATCTAAAGCAGTTTAGGACTTAGGAATTAGTTTGAAGTAGTTGTAGTTGTAGCTGTATCTTTTAAAAAGTCTGGAGACTTATTTGAATGTAAGTTGGCTTTCGATTAAATTCAAGTTGTCTTGCATCCGTTTGTCTTTATCTTGTTGAAATCTTAAGAGTAACTGTATATAAGTTAGCCTTCGATTAAATTCAGGCTTATTTATATTTAGTTATCTTTTCTGATTTCGTTGTTTGAAGTGTGTCGATTCACTTTTAGTTGATACCTTTTAGAAAAATCTTTTTCATTGAGGTAATTTCTGATTTCGTTGTTTGAAGTGTGCCGATTCACTTTTAGTTGATACCTTTTAGAAAAATCTTTTTCATTGAGGTAATTGAAAGGATAATACAATTGGCTGATTACGTTAGCTACTTCTGAGTTAATCTGAAAAGGATAGATTTATATTCTTTTCTAGCATGCCCCCACACAATCATCTCGCCAAAGATTAATTTGATTTAGCCAGCAAACAATTTTTTGGCACGCCCGGTGGGACCCAAAGGTGCCGAAATGCCAAGAGTTAGGAAGCAAGCAGAAGTATCTAACTTAGTTCTAGAGCCAGAAAATGAAATCATTATAGAGCTTTCTGGATCGAGCAAGGCCTAATTATAGGCCAAGAAGTCCCTCTCACGGTTGCTGCAAATGATAGAACTCCTCATGAAGCACTTTGAAATGTCCAAATGGGGCAGTCAAGTGGCCAGAGTCATGACAAAGAGGAGATTTTCAGAGAAATGATGAATGCTTTTAGAGAGATGGCTCAAACACAAAGGGCCATGATCAAAAGCGTGAAAAGCAGATACCCAGTCTAGAGCATACGTTGCATCGTCCAGAGAATGTTGGACCTAGCAATCATGCTCACTCGAATACTCATTAAGGTCTCTTCGAAAAAGGCCTTAGAGAAAATATTGGACCAGACAGGGTGAAATCCAGGCCAGGTAAAGAGGTGGTAAACCAATCTGAAATACCTCAGTCTTGGTATGAACTTGTTGGACCAAGAATTCCTATCAGTACCTCGAGTGAACCTTTTGTTCACACTGAAACTCGAAGGAGAGTAAATGAGACTCATAGCTTGAATCCTCTCTTCGAACCCACACTCAGGGGGTTGGAGGATCATAATGGATCCGAACAAGGGTATCAACCAGATAATAGGTATCATCACCAGCCCTACCTAGGAATTCCTTATGTTGGAACTTATCAGCCAGTTCGAAGAGAAAATCTCAGAAGGGAAGGTTTATGGAATACACAAGCAAACATCCCAATGACTTAGATGCAACAACCACCAATTAGTTGGCCTCATTCAAGAGGTTTGTGGACCTCGAACTCAGGGGGTACAACCGCAGGTCTATAGGAAACCATACCCTGAATGGATAGATAGAACATTCCAGATCCCTAGGGAGTTAAAATTCCTGATTATACCTTATTTAATGGAGATGGAAGATAGTCATCTATCGAACACATTGCTCAAATTTCTACACAATGTAAAAATTTGGCCCAAAATGACTTCATGAAGTTGAAGTTATTTCCCAATTCCTTATCTGGGCCAGCATTTGCTTGTTACACTAATTTGCCACCAAGGTCAATAGCTAACTGGACTCAGATAGAAGAAGCTTTTCATGCTCAATTCTTCCATGCAGAACCAGAAATTACAATGGCTGATTTAGCTAGACTAAGGCAAAAGCCAAATGAGAAAGTGGCTGACTTTATGTCTTGATTCAAAAGAGCAAGAACTAAGTGCAAATTCCAACTTTTAGAGGCAGAATTTGTGAGATTAGCACAAGATAACTTAAATAGAGAGCTTCGAAAGAAATTTGATTCCATTGAGTTTAGAGATTTAGTAAATTTAACTTATAAAGTTTTTAGATATGAGTCTCTATTAGAAGAGGATCTGGATAGGAATAATTCTTCTTACTTTACTTATTATCGAGACCCAAATTATGAAATTGATGCTGCAGAAATAATTGAACATGATCCTTGCATATGTGAGCCTTTAATTCGAAAGGAGACATCTGTAGGACAAAAGGAAGTTAACAAGGTATACTCATTTGATGTAACAAAAGCAGATGAAATATTTGATTATTTATTAAGAAAGAAAATAATTAAATTACTTGCAAATGTTAAACTTCCTACTGCAGAAGAAAAGCAAGGGAAATCGTATCGCAAATATCATGATTCTTGGTCTCATTCAACTAAATCCTGTAATGTCTTTCGTGACAGGACTCAAGAATAAATCAAGAAAGGCAGGATCAAGTTTCAAGAGAAGACTATGGGAATTGATGGAATACCTTTCCCTAAAATCGAAGAGGCTGAGATCAACACCAATGTCCCAACATCTTTGGCTCAAACGGCAAAGAAGTATTGAAAAGATAAAGACGTGCCAGTGAACATGAACACTGTCCAATATGGAAGAGGAAAGCCATAAATTGGCCAATCTCGAAATATGGGAGTAAGGCAGAGTTTTCATCGACAAGCTGGTCCCAGATTCTCTTTAAGGCAATATCCAGGTAATGACCACTTACTAATGCTCGAAGCCTCTTTTCTGGAGGGCTTTTGTGTGGGTTGCAGGGCAAATTACTTGATCTTTAAAGACTTTGACAAAAAGGGAGTAAGCTTTTTTCCAAGGGATTTAGGAAAGAAAAGAATGACTTAAGCCCAAATTAAGCCAAGAGAAGAAGACAAGCCAAGAAGAGAGATACCTCCTGTGAAGAAAGCCAATATTGGCCAGCCAGAAGTCCCACGGATGGAAAAAATCAGGAGGAATTCACTTTGGTAAAGGGAGTCCCAGATTGGTTTTTGAAGCAAGTTAAACCAGATCTATTTCAAAGTTACAAAGATCTAGTGAAAAGTGGGAATAAGACTTACAAACCACCAAGTTCATCTCCTGGACATTGGGTACTGGTAAGAAATCCAAAATCCAAAATCCAAAACACCACAGATGGTTCCTATGCTCTCAAGAATTCAAAAGAGAAAACTTCAAAGAAAGTACACACTCTTTCAGTTAGGAGAATCACCAACTGGAGAGGAATTAGGAAAAGAAGATAGGCCTAACCTGAGGTTTAACAGAATTCGGAAGGATCTAGAAGAGGGATTTCAAATTCAGTTTTGAAACGAGGAAGCTCTGAAAATAGTGGCTTCTGCCATGCTTGAAGATGATCTAGACCCTACTTCACCAAATTCATTGGCCGGTTATCAGTCTGGACTATTGGAGGCCATGTTGGTGGAACAAGGAGGAGTTGAAGGAAGCTCCTCTCCAATGGAGTTATCAACTCAAGAGGCTGAATCTAAAGAAGAGATAAAACAAGAGGTTAGTGAACCAGTTAAGGAAAGGGCGACCGTACAATTTGGGAGTATGCTTGAGGTGCAAATCAATATGGTTTATCCGTGCCCCATGATTTTTCCAAAGAAGGAAGTTTCATCTTCAACTCAAGGGGATTCCAGTCTGTCAATGAGAAAACTTGAGATCACTAAAGTCACAAGCAGTGAAGATGAACTCAACATCATTTGTAATAGCTGTGATTTGGAAGAAGTGGCCCAAATAGAAATGGATGAGGCTGACTCAAGCAATGTTGGTTGTCAAGAGATTATGGAGGTAATCTCGAAGGAAAGTGCCAGTTTTGTACCAAACTCTTCATCTAATGTTTTTTGATCAGAACTCTTCATCTAATGTTGAGTATCCTTTAGTTACTGATTTAAATTATGTTGATATCTCATATCCATTTAAATCTCCTGCCAATGCTATGAGGCAACATCTTCAGCCCTTATATATCACAACATGTTTTGATGGAGTTTCTCTTAATTGAATTCTGGTAGATAATGGGGCTGCAGTGAATATTTTGCCCTTCTGAACTCTTAAAAAGTTAGGAAAAGAAAAGGCAAAATTGATTCCAACTAGCTCTCCATTGCATGTTTCACTGGGAAAAGTCAACATGCAAAGGGGATAATATCAATTCGATTAACAGTAGGTGGTGTAGAAACTAATATTGCCTTTTTTGTAATTGATACATATGCAAGATATAACGCCTTATTAGGAAGAGATTGGATACATGTTAATGGATGTGTTCCTTCTTCCATGCATCAGGAATGATTGTTCAGCATGAAAAAGGCAAAGAAATGGGTGTTGAAGGCATTTAGGCTGATCCACATCCCTTCAGCAGTACTGCAAACTTTGCTGAGGCATAGATGTACATGTCAGAGGTAGTCCCACTGAGGTGAATTACCCCAGGCTGCCACTTGCTCAACCGAAGAGATGGAATTGGGATAATTGGCAGAGCTGAAATCAAAGCTGAAACAAGTTGTTAACTATGAATTAGGCACCCCAAGAGATGATGCGGCTTGGATTTGAATCCAAAACAGACTTCGAAGAGGCCAATACATTGGCTTTAGTAAGATATATGGCTCTTACTATTGAGCAAAAGAGCCATATATCCTTTAGAGGAGGTCGAATTGGGAGACAAATTCAATTCCAACATAGTTTGTATTAACAAGTGGCTAGAGCCAGATATGAAAGCCAAATTAATCGAACTGTTGAAAGATAACAAGATGTGCTTTGCTTGGAGCTCAAAAGAGTTACCTGAGTTGGACAAGGAATTGGTAAATTTTTATTTATTGTTGAGAAGTTGTTAGGTATTTTCGGTAGTGAATAAGTTGTTAAAAAATATCATGTTGTTTTTCCGTAGTGAATAAGTTGTTGATGAGTTTGTGAGTAGAGTATGTAGCAAAAACTGTTTTTGTTGACCACTTTTTTGTTAGTGAAAACGAGAAGGCAAAATGCCAAACTTTTTGTCATTAGAAACAAGATGGTAAAATGCGTTAAATTTTTAATATTTTTTGGTAGTGAAAATGAGCCTTAATTAACGCATTTGGACTTGTTTCAATTGTGGGAATTTGGTGACAAAAGCAAATCCCCCACTTGTGTTGCCCTGCTTCCTTCAACCTTCAAATTTTTTTTGGTGACAAAATTACGATTGAAAATTATTGCCACGTGTGTCATGATCTAAATGTAAAATGATTCGCCTTTCTTCAACATTCAAATTACAATTGATTAGGGGAGTATTGTTTTTGATATGTTTCTAGATTTATTGATCTAAATGTAAAATGATAGGCCTTTCTCATTATGAATTTTTTTTGCGAAATAATTTTGCGACTCCTTTTTTTTTTTTTTGGTTAACGGCACTCCCCTACAAGTGTATTTTGGTGCAAAAATGCACTTGCAGGGGAGTGGCATTAAAAAAGGGAGTAGCAGATCAGCAGCCTTTTTTTTTACCACTCTTCTTTATTGCTTAATACTTCAATTATAATTTTTTGTAGACAAAATAGTACCACTTATCTAGATAATTGTGTGATATGCAATAATTAACTTTTCAATATGTTGTATCTTCTGCTCAAATACTCAAAAAATATTTAGTAGCTTTTATCAAGTAGTTTTTAAATTTTTTTAAATTGTGATATGCAATAACTCTTCAGTGCATGTTTTGTTATGTTTTCAAAAAAATGCTTTCACACAACCCGTAATACGCACTCGCATGTGCATTATGTCTAAGGTTTAGTTTAGAATTTAAGGAAAAGAAAGAAAAATTAAAAAAATTCCCTTCCATTATTTGGTTGAAAGAGAAAGAGAGAAGAAAATAAAAATTTCAAGTTTAGTAGATAGTAAATTTTTCTCTCATTTTCTTTCATTTCCTTTCCTTTTTTTTTTTTTCCTTTCGTTTTGGTTCCAAACATAGCCTTAGAACTAACCAAATCGTCAAAACCCAAGGGACTTTTCACTTTTCCATTATTTGAGCTTCGCAGAAGGCCGCCAAAGGGACCACCAACCAAGGAATTACCCCGGAACTTCTTTTCAAGATGTTGACTAATCAACGCGTCTGGACTTGTTCCCTCCTCTTTTCTTTGAACTTGTTGCCGTTCTTTCCTGTTGTCATCTTTTTGGAGAGTAATTGTTCAATACTTCCGGAAATATATGAGACTGGAGTATACTGTTCATATATTTCGGGAGTACAATTGAATAATTTTCGCTTTTTGAAATTGCTGCCAGTTAGTAGGAATTTGGGATAATTTTTTCAGTGTCGAGTGGGTACCACGTGCTGTCTGCTTGGCACATCCGAGCTGTCCGATGCGGTTTTGGACGGCTCGAATTTAGAGAGAGAAAAATAAGGGGTGAGAGAAGAGAGAATGTTTCAATATGAGCCATTCAAAACTGCATCGAACTGTTCGGATGTGCCGAACGGGTACCATGTGGAATATACCCACGCGGCACTGAAAAATTTCTCCGAATTTGGTGACAAAAGCAAATACCCCACTTCTACTTTCCATCCCACTTTTTACCCCATCAAACACACAGATGGCTTAGATTTTGAAAAAAAAAAAAAACTCTAAAACCTCAGACAAACACTTTGCACACACACGCACACAGTGTGTAGACTCCACACATACTGCACCTCGTATGGAGTCCAGTGTCCACATATATCATGCGAGAGAGTGTGCAACTTAGGATTACTTTCTCGCTAATATAGGGAATGGCAAATGTCAGTGAAATGTGTATGGATCGTAGCTACCATTGTTGCCTCTAGAGTTGCGAAAGGATGCGGGAGCTAGAGCTAGATGTTTGAGATGAGTCGATCTTTCAAAGTACAATAGCCTGAATTTTGTTTGTCTTCGAGTGTCAATATACAAAATCATATCCTCAGAACTCCGAACTTAACAAGTGGGATGGAATGCAGTTGGTACCTCCCTTATACTTTCATGCACATGAACAAAGTTTGATTCCTGTAAGCATCCATTCAGGACCCCAAGTCCCCTAGGATAAAGCGGTAGATTAGGTTTAATGAATGAAAAATAAAAAAAACCTCTCAACTTAAACTCTCACTTTCAACCCCATCAAGTTAGTTGCCTCCCACTCCAAAGTGCTTTCGTGCATGAAACAAATCAATAATAACTCACGAACGTAATTACCCAAAAAAAAAATTTAAAATTACCCAAAAAAAAAAAAAACACTCGCGAAAGTGCTATAATTGGAGTGGTCACACAACATTCATTAACTTTACCCTTTAAAATTAGTGAAACAAAATCTAGGCATGGAAAAACCTCTCGGCTACCAATATGAAATTTTCAGTTGGCACAGTACGACATAAGCTTTCATTGGGGGATCCTATTCCATCCCCGATGCCCGATCGGAGGTCCTTCATCATACCCGCCCCAATCTGCATTGGGGATATAAGATAAAGAGCCAAACGGGCCTCCCTGTTGGGGTCGGAGTTTGCCTATATCCAAGTTCAAAAAATATAAGAAGTCTGGAATGAAGCTAAAGTGCAAGCTCCGGTTTTATTCCGATGATTGGAAATGTTTCACTTCACAGAGTTCATCGAGTAGAACAAGTGTATCCAAAATCAGCTCGATCGTATATGTGTCGCATGGAAACACATATAACTTGGCAATATTGAGTTTCAATGAGTTTGATCTAGTGTTTCGGATCCATTCGTGTCAAGATAAAAATGTATTGATCGATGAGAGGCTTAATGATATCTGATTTTTAGTACACTTTGTTTTACTCGATGAGCTCTACAAAGTAAAGATTTTCGATTATCGAAGCGAGACCAAGAGGGTAGCAAGGTCGTTGACAACTCAACACTCAAATACTCCCTCTCTCTAGTAATTTTCCAATGCCTGGTGGCATGGTCACGTAGTGTTCGTGTGCGCATCTCAACCGTTCAAAAGTGTTTTGAACGGCCCAAATTAATTTCGATAATTTTTTAGTACAAAATTATTAAAACAAAAGCGGTGCCCACGCGGCACTGAAAAATCGACGACTACTTGCGCTGTTTTGATGACTTTTAGATGATGAGATGACAGTTCCCATTAATTTAGATTTCTCTCTCTCTACAACCCTCCATTCCTCTCTAAACCCTCCAAGTCATCCTCATCGCAGCCGGCGACTTGGTCGTGATGATCATGCTCTTCACCGCATGCGCTGGCTGCAGGAAAAATCGCGGCAAAATCCCGATCACTCAGCCCCCGGACGCAACAGGGCTGTCCTCCGCGTTCGACCCGAAACAGGTCTCCATGGCGGAGCTCAAGAAGGCGACCCGCGACTTCTCCCCCGACCTCATCATCGGCCGCGGCAGCTTCGGTTCGGTCTACAAGTCCTGCCTCCCCTACGCCGGCCGCAGCACCGTCGCCGTTAAAAAGCTCAACCCGGACGCCTTCCAGGGCTTCGGCGAGTTTCGGGCCGAGATGGAAACCCTGAGCAAGCTACCCGGCCCCCACCCAAACATCGTCACCCTACTCGGTTTCTGCTCCACAGGGTCCGACCGGGTCCTTGTTTACGAGTACGCTGAGAACGGCAGCCTCGACCAGTGGCTGCAGCTTGACACCCCGTTCGAGACGCCCAGGCCGAGACTGCCTTGGCTGCCTTCGTGTTGGAAGACCAGAATGAAGATTGCCGAGACGCCCAGGTCGTCGAGGCGGCCTCTGTCTTGGGAGACCCGAATCAAAATTGTCAGAGGCGTAGCCATTGGTTTAGCTTACATGCACAGTTTGAAAACACCCATTATCCACAGGAACATCAAGGCCAGCAAGGTCTTGTTGGATAAAGATTTTGAGCCACACATTGCTGATTTCGGTTTCGCCAGGATAATTGATGGCTCGCTTTCTCACGTGTCCACTCGGGTCGCCGGGACGGGGACTATGGGGTACATGCCGCCCGAGTACATGGAGGGCGCCACCATGGCGACTGCCATGGGGGACGTCTACAGTTTCGGGATACTTATGCTGCAGATCTCGACGGGCATTCGGCCAGATAAGCTGTTTAAGGAGGAGAGCAATCGGAAGGGAGTGAGGTTTGTTGAATGGGCTAGAGAAAAGGTGGATCAAAATCAACACATGGAAATTCTTGATGCTAATATCTCCAGGGCAGGGCTGAAGGAATCCGGGGTTGTCGTGTTTCTCCGGATTGCTCTCCGGTGTGCTAGTTCCTCGTCCATGGATAGGCCGCCTATGAGGGAGGTGGTGGAGTTGTTGAATCGAATTCCGACATGAAATCACACTTTTGGCTACTGGACGAGGTAGGATACATGTAAAAGAAGCATGAAAGTGTCCATGAAAAAGATTGGATGGCTTGAAGTCAAACTAAGTGTGTATTCTTTTTCATGGACACTTTCATGTTTCCTGAGTCATGTATCCTAACATTTCTGTTTGCTTGATAAGGCTTATATATATAGATAGATTGATCTCTACATTGTTTCATTTATCAGATCATTTGAGAAAATAATTGAGGGAAGAATGCTTAGTCGTTATTATCTTACTAGACGCCGGAAACTCACAATGCGTGTGTAAGTTGATTTTTGTGAAATAGTAGTACTATATAAAAATAAGTTTTGTCTCTCTCAGTTCTCAAAGTACTCAATTCCATCAGTTGGCATTTTTCTGCTCTCTCTCTTCTTCTTTTTTTTCCTTAATTTCGTCTTTCGTTTAGCGTCCATGGTACGCACGACCCAAGAATTTTGCTATTTCGATTCTGCTAGTCCTTGGGAACAGTGTAGCGATGGATAATTAAGAATTGCAGGATGTGAAGCCCTTCTCAATATCTTCCACTCGCCCAGTAACATCTTCTTGCGACATGGAGACTGAGCAGCATGTTCCCTTCCGCGGCCCAGCTTAGTTTGATTCATCCATTGAAAAGTACATACCTTTTATTGGAAAATAGGAAAAGCAAAATTATAGGAAGCAAACCCCCAAAAAAAAAAAAATTTGAATCCACAAACCATATCATCATATTTCCTAAAATAACTCTATCGTTCTTCCGAGATGGAGACAAAATCAACCATACAGTTGAAACAGTAATTGAATCCTGGGTTCAGTGGAGTGTGAGGCAGGTGAGTCAATTTTTAGCCTGGGGATGATTTTACATCTTTTGCCTCACTTTATATCAAAGGCCTTGAGTTTAAATTGTGGACAATTTCGGAAAACGAAAATGTGAGCTAGCTTCAATACGTCTTCTTAGCACTCCACGACAGATTATTCACCAAGCTCTCAACTTCTTTGTGATTTGAGGATGTCGTCATTGTAAACACATAAGAACCTCCGTATCTAGCCTTCAGCTGTCATCGAAAAGTTTTTTTTTACCGTACTATCGTAACATGTTAACGAAAATGCACGAGGCAATTCATGCTGCTTAGTGCTTACTAACTAATTTCATATTCGTAGATACTGCACTTCAGCAACAGGAAATTCGAATTTCTGGCAGTGAGAGCAGGAAAGGGTAGGAGGCCACTGGCTGCATGATTAAAACTTGGCCTATTGTTGTTGAGGTTATAGGTTCAAATCAGAGTAATACCACTTTGTGCAGATAAAACCGAAGGTTAGCTAGCTTACCACCCTATCTACCTCTCCCATTTAGAATACCGGGAAAGGGTATAGGATATACTAATGCGCATCATGGGCAATTGAACACAAGACCATACACGAGATGTGTACGTCAAGCGTAATTGTGAATGTGAAGGAAAGCAATGGTAGATGCCGCTTGCTTTCCTAATAGAGAGGATGCGCAGAGAACCAGAAAATAACTCACTTTTGCATTCTGAAACTTCCTTGAAATTGAGAGGCGTACGACAGCTTGTTATCGATTTTGTATTATTCCTAGACAAACATATTATATGCAACTATGCGAGCAAAAAGGGAGATCATTCAAAAGAAAAAAAAAATGCAGACATGATTTCAAGGATTTTGCTGAAGCTTTAGGTACAGATACAGTATAGCAAATTTTCAAGCAGCTAGCCAAATACATTACGACAAAGAGATTGATCATTACGACAAAGAGATTGATCGTCAATGAGTTAGTAATGTATGGCATATATTGTCAAAGTTGCCATCCACAAAAACTCCTAGTCGATCTCAGAAATGCTCTGCCTCCTCCATGGCTCCATTTGAATGTGCTGAAAGCATTTCGGAAAGCTTAATCAACCGGATTACAAAGGAAAAAGGCAAGTGCAAAACTGCTACTACTTCTATGGATCATATAGCACTAGTAGAATGAATAGTATCTGATTTCAGGTATGAAAATTGATGAGAGACATTACTTTTTTTTGAGCGGCTGATGAGAGACTGTACTGGTGAGAATGATTGCCCGATTATGTTCTGCTCGCTTGACGACATTCCATAAATTGTTTCCATAAACTACCTTTACAAGATCTTCAAGAATTAGACAATTATGAACATATAAGAGACTTGAGCACCCAAAAAAAAGGTAAAGACGTACTTCGGGATCCCCAATCAGTTAAATGGCAACGCGGAGCCTCCTTTTCATGCCTCCACTATACTTCCCAGCCTTTTTGTCAGCTGACAACTCCATGAAATAGGTTCACACTCTTAAGAGATTCTTCCACTGCCTTGAATAGCAAAAAATTTTCATTAATCTTAGAAGTTGTTACAAAACTAATAGGAGCAAGGAAACAGTAGATAATCAAAGGTCATCTGCCCAAACCGAGACCCAAGCCTACGATTGGCAAGAAACCAATCGAGGACACCCAATTGGGAACGAAGCCCTCCTGATAGGCCGGGGCCCAAAACTCTAAATGAGTCTAAAAAACTCAGGTCATTACAATTCGGCACAAAACGGGCAAAGCCCTGCCCAAAACGAGCCAAAGCCAGCCCAACACCACTGTACGCTAATCACTACACAGATCAACCCTTGCCGCTGCCCAAACCAACCGACACACCAACCTCAGGCGAAACAACCCACCACCAGATTCAGCCACCAAACAAGACAGGAACAAAAACCACTAGACGCCGAAGACGAAAACCTACAACGCCGTGAGCCACAAAAGTCCCGGACAGAGACCGCCAAGAACTGCCATTTCGATCCTCCCATGAAATGAACATTCTTAATGGGATGGAAATAGATATAATTTCACTCTCTCCGTCCCAGAAAATTTGTACATTTCTACTATTCACATATCTTACAGAATGGTTATATTTTGTAATTCATAATATTTTTTATGGTTACAAAAAAATCTATATTACAAATCGCGACGGTGTGGTGGCCCACACATTTTCCCTGCATAAATCTAGGCCATTTGATTTCATACACATTTTCCTGCATAAATCCTACCCGTTGATCAGTTGCTCGATATGGTTTCAGTCGAATTTTTGGTAATGAGGTTCAGTCATTATATTCAGTTATCATGGACTATAATGACTGATTGGGTAATGACATGCTAAAAGACTTGATTGCCGTTGATTGGGTGCACTATAATTGCTAATTCTTTCAATCATTATATCTAGTTTGGTAGTGATTTATAAAATTGCTGGTGATTGGCATTGATTGGAAGACAATATGCTTTAAATCGGCTAAGGCAAATTGCTTTGATTGGGCGAATGAGTTTTTGGTAACGATATTGGTAATAATATATTCTCATTTCAGTTTTTGGTAATGAATTTCTCTATTTTTGGGTCTTGGATCAAACACATCGACATCCAATGTCGATAGCGACTGAGGAGGAGCTGCCGGCGGTAGCAATTACGATCCCGGAGAGGTCCTGCCATTCCGATCGATTCTCCGATAACCCTGGTTTGTCTGTTTTACATCATATTACTTCTTTCCGTACCGCAACTGTGGTTATTCGAATATTAGATATTTCGTGAATCCTAAATTATCAATTCTAGGTGCTGTAAATCATATGATTGGTATATTATTGTTGCTTTTGTGTTCGTACTCTGTATATTAACACACGAGTCACATGGCTCATGCAAATACATTAATATCATTGTAAAGAGAAAAACGAAGTTAAGTATATTGTGTTTTTTTAGCTGATGCTACATGTATCAACTCTATTGTGTTGGGATTCGATGTTTCTATTTGTTCATGCTTATTGTCGATTGATTCTTCTTTCATTGTTCTGGATTTTGTATTGGGTGTTCTTGGCTAAAGTTTGAGTTTACAAGTTCTTGGTTAAATTAATGAGCCTCCTTTAGGTGTTAACTGAATTCTCTTTTGATGGTGACTTTGATTTCAAATACTCCTATTCAGGTTAATTTGAATTCTCTCATAATTTTATTTGAATTACTTTCAGGCATGATTAAGTGGCAACATCAACACAATAGAGCGGTAAAGGTCTGGCCTTGAATACTTTTCGAGGGTACGGTTCTACTTTTATTTTTAAAAAATCGGGGGGAATCTACTCTAATGAGATGCTATTTGCATTGGAAGCTATAATGGGTGGATGATTTAAGGTTCAATTGTCTGTATTTGCTTAAACTTAACCATTATGGAATATGAGACTTTCATCTATCTTCAATATGCTTCTCCCCACTTTTTCTTCTTATATTGCATTGATTGGGTTGATCAACTAGCAATAAGTCAAGACGTTATGAATTTCTTAGGGGCTGGGGATGAGTTTTTTTTGTTTTTTTTTTTTTTTTTTTGGGTAAGTGCCTTAGTTGTTAGGTTGGTTAGAAAGAGTGTTCAGTTACAACGGGTTTAATGGGATTAAGTTGTCGTCAAATGGTGTTTCAAGCATGGGCAGCCCCCCCTCCTCATCTTCCTCTCCCTCTCTCCACAAATCCCCTGACCCTCACCGTCACAATCATCATCCTAATCAATTTCTGTTTCAAGCTTAGATTTTGGTGTAGATTGTTTGATGGAGATCTTATCAGGTCCGATCATTTCATGTCCCAAAGAACACCAGAAAATCTATCAGCAGTGGTTCGCCTTTCAATTTGGGTATAGATTATCTGTACATATACGCATTGCGAAAGTTTAATCATAGCTTTTGTGTATCCACAGATGGCGATGGCCGTCTCACTGGAAATGACGCCATGAAGTTCTTCGAGATGTCGAAATGGGAAATGGCCAAAACTGAAACAGGTAACGAAAATCTCGATTGCTTTATTACTTAAATGTAAATCTGTCAGTTTCGTTACTGGTTCCATGTAAATTTGTCGGTTTCGTTATTTTGAGTGACTTCAATTTATTTCGTGAATTGGCTTGCATATGGACTGATAAATTAGGCCTTTTATTGTTATTCCTGTTTTGTCGATGAAGGTGTTTAGTTCGAGGATAGGAACCGTAAGAGGGCGTGAGGGAAATTAACCATTGGTTTGCCCACCCCTTGAGCTTCGAACTTCAAAACTCGAAGTGAAAGGAGTCTAGGTTCTTTTATGATGGTGGTCACTTAGCTCTTCAATCACACAGAATAATGGTAAGAAAAAAGAAAGAAGCAGTACATGGCTGTGTCATGGAATGGAAATTTAGTGGATTGCTTATTTGGAGTTTTGGAAAAAACGAAACTGGATTGATTCGAACCATAGTTTGCCCCTTTTATGCGAGTAGCATCTGCTATTGCCATTTTTTGCAACATGCACAAATTTTGACATCCTTTCTTTTAGTGAAAATGGGAAGAAAAAAAGGCTTTTAGTCAGGTGAGCAAGTCCAGATTGTTTTGATCCCTTTTGTACAAATCAACTTTAAATGATTTTGGGTCTTGGATAAAACACATCGACATCCAATGTTTTTATATCTCACCTTGAATACGTACGTGTGGCCAGGGTACATTTGTTCTTGACTCGATTTTGACGTATTTACTGCATTTGAAACTATTTACTGCATCTGATTTTGAAAATTTGTTCATTATTTTGCCTCTTACAATTATTGCGAAACAGAAGGCTCAATGGTCCAACAAAAAAAACAAACACGAACTACTGCCAAGGGAAAGGAAAATGCACCGATATGATTCTTTGAATTTGTATAGAGTTTTTATTAACAAAATATTGTTCGACCTCTTTCAAGTCTCTCTATTAACAACACACTGGATCGACATCCTCTACAAAGAAATGTTGGGATTGTGGTACGTGACGAGCAAAATGTCAATGACATCTGTATCAATGAGGTGAGTCCATTAGTTTATTGAAAAAAAAAAAGGTCCATTAAGTTTTCTGTGTTTAAAAAAAAGTCACGGTTTGCTGTTGTTTACTTCTTTTTTGACATGTTGTATGACATTAAATTTTCGTGCTTAATTGATGGTTGAAATGGTATATGAGCTAAAGCGCCATCTATTTTTTTATTGGGTTGCATCGGCTAACCAGTAACAAATACCAAGTTGTTGGTTGGACCTTGAAGCTTAGAAAGTCTACAACTTTATTATCAATGATTTAGTAGAAGTGGAATTACATTTCTATATTCAATTCAAGGGCTGATTATGTTGTCTTTTCTTCCTTGATTTTATAAAACTTGATGAATAAAAGCTAGATGTTGCTATATTATCATTTTGTTTAATTACTGGTTTTGTATTCTTACATTCTGAAACTTGATTTTTTTAAGGACATAAAGTGGATTTTGTGATTACAGTAAGGTTTTGCCAATTGGCTGTGAATTTAAATGGCTGACGATAAGTGTCTTCAGGTACGAGCCTGGGTGCTACAGCTATTAGTTTGTTAGATTTTTTTATGTTCCGATTCAAGTAAACCGGTGGATATACTTAGCCTTCAAAATTGGATATTAGTTGAATACTGATTTCAAGCCGTGCCTTCAGGCACAACCAATTCCCAGTCCACAAACGATTGACGCAAAATTTACCAACGCAAAATTTTTTTTGATTATAAACAAATTTCACAAAGTCCAAAAAGACCCTAAAGCTCTTAGAGAAACAAGCCGTCACTATTAGCTTTTCGTAGTAATTGTCGGGATAAATTGTTCGTCCCAACAGGAGAAATCGAAAAAATAAAAAAATATGGACCAAAGTTGAAAAAATACATATAAAACTGTACTGTAGAGAAAAAAAATATGAATTGTTTGGTGTTTTTTCGTCTTTAGTCAAATTATTTCTTAGTTTTTATCATAATTTTTTTACTTTCAGACTTTTCTCATATATGCAGACGGATGATAAATCCCAAAAATAAAGCTTAACTGTAAGAAAAAAATTCGAAAATCAAAATAAACATAAACTCGCCCAAAATGTCCAAGACATTGGGACAAAAAAAATATTTTAAACCAGTTGGAAGATTTCTAAAGGCATTTTTTCAGATTTTATTTGAATGGTAATAGAGGCAGGCCGAGCCCAATTCAATCCAATAAGCCCAAGTTGCCCTCTTGAAAACCCAATTGCGAAAACCATAGTGTATAGCGATCACGCTTTCAAAATTTTGTGGCTAAAAGAAATTTGTTGCGGCCAGAGTAATTCTTTGACTGTCGTATATAGTAATCAAGCTTTCAAATCTTTGCGGTAAGGTGTAATTCTTCGCGACCAGAAATAATTCTGCGCGGCAATGAGTAATTCTTTGCAGCCACGAGTAATTCAATGCGTTGAAGAATAATTTTTTGCGACCAGGAGAATAATTTCGTGTGGCCAATAGCAATTTTCCACGGCCAAGTGCAATTTCTCGCAGCCAGATGCAATTTTCCGCGGCCATCTGCAGTTTTCCGCGGCCATCTGCAGTTTTCCGCGGCAAGCTGCAATTTCCGTGGCCAACTGCAATTATAAGCGGCCATGTGCAATTTTACGCGGCCATGTGCAATTATGCTCGGCCAAGTGTAAAATTGTTTAATTTTGTCCTTATTTAAATTTTTTTGTATATTTTTAGTTTTGCGCAAAAATTTTTAGAATTATTTGATTGATCTCGATGAGAGAAATCCAAAAAGTTTTAAAAAAAATTCTTTTACCCTAACATTTTTTGAAATACCCAAGATAAAACTCAAAAAAATCGTAATTTTTTAGTTTCCATTTCGTTTCCACAAGAAGAAACAATAATCCACAAACGATTGACGAAAATTTACCAATGCAAAATTTTTTTTGATTATAAACAAATTTCACAAAGTCCAAAAGGTGTAATTCTTCGTGACCAGAAATAATTCAGCGCGGCAATGAGTAATTCTTTGCAGCCACGAGTAATTCAATGCGTCGAAGAATAATTTTTTGCGACCAGGAGAATAATTTCGTGTGGCCAATAGCAATTTTCCACGGCCAAGTGCAATTTCTCGCGGCCAGCTGCAATTTTCCGCGGCCATCTGCAGTTTTCCGCGGCCAGCTGCAATTTTCCGCGGCCAACTGCAGTTTTTCGAGGCCAACTGCAATTATAAGCGGTCATGTGCAATTTTACGCGGCGATGTGCAATTATGCTCTGCCAAGTGTAAAATTGTTTAATTTTGTCCTTATTTAATTTTTTTTTTGTATATTTTTAGTTTTGCGCTAAAATTTTTAGAATTATTGATTGGTCTCGATGAGTGAAATCCAAAAAGTTTTAAAAAAAATTCTTTTACCCTAACATTTTTTAAAATACCCAAGATAAAACTCAAAAAAATCGTAATTTTTTAGTTTCTATTTCGTTTCCACAAGAAGAAACAATAATCCACAAACGATTGACGAAAATTTACCAATGCAAAATTTTTTTTGATTATAAACAAATTTCACAAAGTCCAAAAGGTGTAATTCTTCGTGACCAGAAATAATTCTGCGCGGCAATGAGTAATTCTTTGCAGCCACGAGTAATTCAATGCGTCAAAGAATAATTTTTTGCGACCAGGAGAATAATTTCGTGTGGCCAATAGCAATTTTCCACGGCCAAGTGCAATTTCTCGCGGCCAGCTGCAATTTTCCGCGGCCATCTGCAGTTTTCCGCGGCCAGCTGCAATTTTCCGCGGCCAACTGCAGTTTTCCGAGGCCAACTGCAATTATAAGCGGTCATGTGCAATTTTACGCGGCGATGTGCAATTATGCTCGGCCAAGTGTAAAATTGTTTAATTTTGTCCTTATTTAATTTTTTTTTTGTATATTTTTAGTTTTACGCTAAAATTTTTAGAATTATTGATTGGTCTCGATGAGTGAAATCCAAAAAGTTTTAAAAAATATTCTTTTACCCTAACATTTTTTGAAATACCCAAGATAAAACTCAAAAAAATCGTAATTTTTTAGTTTCCATTTCGTTTCCACAAGAAGAAACAATAATCCACAAACGATTGACGAAAATTTACCAATGCAAAATTTTTTTTGATTATAAACAAATTTCACAAAGTCCAAAAAGACCCTAAAGCTCTTAGAGGAACAAGCCGCCACTATTATCTTTTCGTAGTAATTGTTGGGATAAATTATTCGTCCCAACAGGAGAAATCGAAAAAATAAAAAAATATGGACCAAAGTTGAAAAAATACATATAAAACTGTACTGTAGAGAAAAAAATATGAATTGTTTGGTGGTTTTTCGTCTTTAGTCAAATTATTTCTTAGTTTTTATCATAATTTTTTTACTTTCAGACTTTTCTCATATATGCAGACGGATGATCAATCCCAAAAATAAAGCTTAAATGTAAGAAAAAAATTCAAAAATCAAAATAAACATAAACTCGCCCAAAATGTCCAAGCCATTGGGAGAAAAAAAATATTTTGAGCCAGTTGGAAGATTTCTAAAGACATTTTTTCAGATTTTATTTGAATGGTAATAGAGGCAGGCCGAGCCCAATTCAATCCAATAAGCCCAAGTTGCCCTCTTGAAAACCCAATTGCGAACAACCATAGTGTATAGTGATCACGCTTTGAAAATTTTGCGGCTAAAAGTAATTTGTTGCGGCCAGAGTAATTCTTTGACTGTCGTATATAGTAATCAAGCTTTCAAAACTTTGCGGTAAGGTGTAATTCTTCGCGACCAGAATTAATTCTGCGCGGCAACGAGTAATTCTTTGCAGCCATGAGTAATTCAATGCGTCGAAGAGTAATTTTTTGCGACCAGGAGAAGAATTTCGTGTGGCCAATAGCAATTTTCCGCGGCCAAGTGCAATTTCTAGCGGCCAGGTGCAGGTTTCCTCGGCCAACTGCAGTTTTCCGCGGCCATCTGCAATTTTCCGCGGCCAGCTAGAATTTTCCGCGGCCATGTGCAATTATGTGCGGTCAAGTGTAAATTGTTTAATTTTTTCCTCATTTAATTTTTTTTGTATATGTTTAGTTTTGCGCTAAAATTTTTAGAATTATTGATTGGTCTAAATGAGTGAAATCCAAAAAGTTTAAAAAAAATTCTTCTACCCTAACATTTTTTTAAATACCGAATATAAAACTCAAAAAAATCATAATTTTTTAGTTTCCATTTCGTTTCCGCAAGAAGAAACTATAATCCACAAACGATTGACGCAAAATTTACCAACGCAAAATTTTTTTTGATTGCAAACAAATTTCACAAAGTCCAAAAAGACCCTAAAGCTCTTAGAGAAACAAGTCGTCACTATTAGCTTTTCGTAGTAATTGTTGGGATAAATTGTTCGTCCCAACAGGAGAAATCGAAAATATAAAAAAATATGGACCAAAATTGAAAAAATACATATAAAACTGTACTGTAGAGAAAAAAATATGAATTGTTTGGTGTTTTTTCGTCTTTAGTCAAATTATTTCTTAGTTTTTATCATAATTTTTTTACTTTCAGACTTTTCTCATATATGCAAACGGATGATCAATCCCAAAAATAAAGCTTAAATGTAAGAAAAAAAATTCAAAAATCAAAATAAACATAAACTCGCCCAAAATGTCCAAGACATTGGGAGAAAAAAATATTTTGAGCCAGTTGGAATATTTCTAAAGGCATTTTTTCAAATTTTATTTGAATGGTAATAGAGGCAGGCCGAGCCCAATTCAATCCAATAAGCCCAAGTTGCCCTCTTGAAAACCCAATTGCGAAAACCATAGTGTATAGTGATCACGCTTTCAAAACTTTGCGGTAAGGTGTAATTCTTCGCGACCAGAAATAATTCTGCGCGGCAACGAGTAATTCTTTGCAGCCACGAGTAATTCAATGCGTCGAAGAGTAATTTTTTGCGACCAAGAGAATAATTTCGTGTTGCCAATAGCAATTTTTGGCGGCCAAGTGCAATTTCTAGCGGCCAGCTGCAATATTCCGCGGCCAACTGCTGTTTTCCACTGCCAGTTGCAATTTTCCACGGCCAACTGAAATCTTCTGCGGCCAACTGCAATTATAAGCGGGCATGTACAATTTTCCGCGGCCAAGTGTATAATTGTTTAATTTTGTCCTTATTTAATTTTTTTTGTATTTTTTTAGTTTTGCGCTAAATTTTTTTGAATTATTGATTGGTCTCGATGAGTGAAATCCAAAAAGTTTTAAAAAAAATTCTTTTACCCTAACATTTTTTGAAATACCCAAGTTAAAACTCAAAAAAAATCGTAATGTTTTAGTTTCCATTTCGTTTCCACAAGAAGAAACAATAATAATCTATATTACAAATCGCGACGGTGTGGTGGCCCACACATTTTTCCTACATAAATCTTGGCCGTTAAATTTAGTACACATTTTTCTGCATAAATCCTACCTGTTGATCAGTTGCTCAATATGGTAATTGCCGTGACTATAATTACCGTGCCTTCAGTTTACTATAATTGCCATGACTATAACTGACTATAATGAGTGTAGTTGCTGATTTTATAAATTGTCGGTTATTTTCTTCTTCTTCTTTTTTGTCGATCATTGCCGGTTATTTTCCATTCCATTGATTGGAACTATGATTTCTATAAATTGATTTCCACTGATTCTATAATGACTATAATTGCTTTGATTGGGTAAGACGAATTGCTACATATCGGGTAAGACGAATTTTTGGTAACTATATTTGGTAATAAAATCTATATTACAAAAGGAAGAGCTTATTATTTGGTAACTATATCGGGTAAGATGAATTGCTAAAATCTATTTTGGTAAACGATTTTTTGGTAATTAGGAAGAGCTTATTACTGTGATTACCTTATTACTAAAAAGGAATCCTTTGTTTCCGCGATTACCTTATTACCTTTAAAAAAAAAATTGGAAGAGCTTATGAAGAAAACTCTTTACTAACAAATCTCCAAAAATCAAAAGATCTCTTTTATGCATTAAGTTGTTTACACTTTCTATGGTTTTTCCTTTGTTTATAGAGTTACGAATAATTTTCTTTTTATTTTCTGTTTGCAGATTCATAGGAGTGACGGCATAGAATACAAAATTTTCAAGTGAATTTTTCTGCAAATACTCCGATTCGTAGAAGTGACGGTGTTGTAAGTATTACCAATATTCCAATTCTTATACAATTTTTATATATTTTTTGAAGTTTAATTGGTAAGTATTAATTTTGTATCCTTTTTATCGACGTATCTCTTCCTCTTTCATATTACTTATCCTCCTCCTATCCCTTTTGTTTCAAACATTTCTCCCATCCTTACAATCGGTGAATGGTTCGTGGCTATAGATTGATGCTGTGAAAGGGTCAGAGGTAAACCTTAGAAACTATAGTCCATAAGATCTTATGGTATAATAAGTAATGTATTGGAAAGCAAAAATCTTATGGTATAATAAGTACACGTTTTGATAAAAACATATATATGTTTATTAAGCTGGTCCCCCTCGAGGTCCTAATCCTGGCTCCACCACTGAATTAATTAGATGAGCGAAATTGCTTTGATTTTCCGTTCGGTATGCCATTTTCGCCCATCATTGGTAGGATCTTATCTCAATAATAGAACATTCTTTTTACTTTGAAAACAGTTTTGGGAAATATGTGAAATAGGCAACCCTTTGTATCATGGAAAAAATTGAAAAAGTACTCATTTATTATTTGGGTCATCAAATATATTGTCGTACGTGCTTTTGATGCTGATGAAGATTGCTCTTTTCTCATTTTTTTGACACGTCTCACAACTGAGTGCTCTTGATAGACAAGTAGGGTATTCCTAAGAGAGTTTGATTCAAGGTAAAAAGCAAAAATCCTATTTTTTTGGTTTGATGTGTACAATTTGATGGACCTAGTAGATTAGAGACCAACGAGTGATAGTTTGAGTTTATTTCCAACATAGTTTTAATGCCATATGGTCGCCTGACACATTGCCATTTGTGTTCTAACTCGAAGTTTGTAGTATTTTTTTTTTGTTTTTATCATCTACCATTAATTGTTGTAAGAGTTGGCAACTACATATTATTGGATATTTAAACAAATTTTTGCCTGGTCGGAATTGTTTTACCATAATTTTATGGTTTTGAATGCATGGCAGCTCATGAAGCTTCTTTAGATCGATTTTTATCAATTGTTCAAGAAACTCTCAAAGCACCATAAGATCTACTTGGTCATTGCCAGGTATATAAATAGTTTTTTTTTACCTTTATTAAACTAATTGTCAAAGAGGATTAGGGAGGAATGAGGTTGAATTTGTTGGATTGGACAAGTACGTATGATGGTTCTCCTATATTGAGGTCGGCCTATTTTGATAAGTGCCTTTAGGCACGTGCAATTAATTACCCAAAATGGATTAGTACATTTATGTTTGCTTTTTGGTACATGCATGCACAAGGCTTGCAAGGCTTTCAAAGAATGGGGTTGAAGTGAAGTTAATAAAAAATGCTCTAGGTGTCCTCCTGGAAGCATCCATTGATGGGTATGATGATGAAGATGATTTTTATATGCCAGTAGGTCTGATCGTTTTATTCTAACTCCTCTTTGTTTCATTATTTGTTGGGCGAATGCTAAAAGGGTGGTGGTACCATGCTCCCTTATTGATTGGATGTAAGGGTCATCATCGGGCCAGGCCAGCCCACCAAGTCGCTGCCCAAGCCCGCTCAAGGGCTGGGCCGACCGGGCTTTTTCTTTTTGGCGGGCCGGGCTACCTACCATAAATTGAAGCCCAAGCCCGGCCCACGGGCTAGCTCAATTGGCGGGCCAACGGGTGGGCTTAAATTTCCTTGGGCAAAACTAAACCAAGGGAAAAAAGAAAGGGTTTTGTGGGATTTTGGGCAAATAGGTGGGTCCGTTGGCGGGCTTTTGGGCGGGTACCAAGGGCGGGCTGCAGGCCGGGCTTACGGGCGGGCCGAGTAAAAATTCATAGGCCCGAGCCCGCCCATTACAAACTAGGGGCTGGGTAAAAGCCCAACGGGCCGGGCGGGCTTTGGGCGGGTCGCGGGCCTTCAGGCTAAATGATGACCCTTAATTGGATGTTATGGTTGGGTTAATGAAAATACATACATTTGGTATTGTTTCTCTTCCCCCCTTATTAGCTTTCACATGATCTCACTTTGATTTTTTTTTTAATCTTTTATCTCCGCATGGATCTTTTTGTCTTCTATTTATATGAACAATGTGTGTGTGTTTCTTCACATGGATCTTTTTGTTTCTTAGGGTGGTGGCCACCACCCTCAAACTAATGTTATTGATGGGGTGATAAACAATTGAACTTTGTGATGATGTGGGATTCTATTTGATCTGAAATTTGAATGCTTCCACATTGAGTTAAATGGAGCTATATAAACTCACCTTCCATTTCTATTTGTTATACTAGCTCAATTAATGTTCTTATAGCACCATGCTTGCACATGGTGTTTGATTACTGAACGTTGTTTTCATCATGGAAAATTCATGGTTATTACGCGGTAGCTCCGAAAAGACTTCTAGCAAATGTGAAATCGGAAAATTCGGAATAGTTGCAAACTCGCTGTTACATTGTGTCATGCCTTTAGGCATGGGTTCATTAAGGCTTGGGTGGAAATGGGGTGCAAAACATACTTTATTTCGGAAATAGATGTGGTGTTCTATAAACATGATTGGCCGGGTTATTATTTTTTGCATAGTTGGATTCGTTGGGTAAGAGTTGATATATTGCTCACACTCTAAAAGATTTAGTGTTGATGTGGCGTTGTGTTTTAGGCAGCGTTTATTTGCGTATACTAATCGTTCCAGCCGTGCCTTTAGGCACGGGCAATTTCTAGTCTATATTACAAATCGCGACGGTGTGGTGACCCACACATTTTTTCTACATAAATCTTGGCCGTTTGATTTAGGACACATTTCCCTGCACAAATCTTCACCCTTCATTCATTTCCATTCTAAGACCCCAGTAATTAATCGATTCCCACGACAATTGCTATTGTATTCATTACTTATTAAAATTTATGGTAAGAAGGCAAATCAAAGGCAATCAATATACGGTTTTATACAATTTTAGTGACAATAATTGCTATTCTATTCCTAAACCATATATTGACATTTTAAAATTTATGGTAGGAAGGCAAATCAAAGGCAATCAATTTCGATGATGAGTTTTGTATTATAGTACGAGATATTATAGTAGGATTGGCGTTTGGGAGGCTGTCATTGCATGTTACTCCGTACAATTTTGTATTACAGATTGTTTTCCCTCTCTCTCTCTCTCCTCCCCAATCCCCGCTTCCGAAACAGCAAAACAAGATTGAGGTAAGTGTACGGGTATTTCATTGTTTTTTTTCGAATATAATTATTGATTGTTTTGATTCTCTTTTTGTATTTCAGATTTTTTGGCGAATTTACAACGCACGGTTCCGAAAGAATTCAGGTAAGTGTATTTTATTATTTTCTTGCTTAATACGGCCGTTATTTTGGTTCTGTATAGATTCTTTTTGTTATTTCATTCTCTTTTTTTGGGCAAATACAATTATTGTCGGGTTTTTTTTTTTGGCGAATACAATTATTGTCGTTTTTTTATTTCATTCTTTTTTTTTCCAGTTGTATTTCATTGTTTTCTTTCTGTATACCCCCAATGCACAGCTCTATCTTGCTTCCCTTTTTTCCGTTCTTTTTTTTTTGTGCGAATATGTAACGCCCCGACTTTTCTGAAGCAATATAAAATAATTTCTCAAGAAAATGTAGCTAAAAAAATATAATTTTCCAAAATAAAGGTTTTACTATTACAATCTCAAGATAAATTTTCTGATTCAAAATACATTATCTTTAGAGCCGACTCTAGGCTTGATACGGATCCCAAGCATACTCGATCTCCATTCCTGATATTCTTCCCTTGTCGCACTGCACCATCGTTGAATCCCTTCCATTGAATCCTACGCCTTCTGGCAAATTGATCGCCGAAGCAATCGATTTACCAGGATACAGACGTATCCGTGAGTGATAAATCACCCAGTAGAATAATCCAACCGAACTACCTCTCTTACATTACAGCTAGCAAGCAAATAGGAAAAATAATGATACGAATAAGTAAAACATAGATTTTTCACATAACCCAATTTATTACTATCCATTAACCTGACGTGTCATCTAAGATCTCACCGCGAGATCTTTCCTCCCATAACCACTAACTATGACCGTGTCATGGAAAATCCCCCCTTGCTTGTCCTGAACACGGGGTCCTAAATGAATTCACCTAAATTATGTACTTCGTATGAATTCACTTACAACCATAGCAGGGGGCACGATTACCCTTTGGAACTTCCCATGGCGTACCATACATTAGGGTCGCACCATTCCTAAGCCACTAACTATGATCGTGTCATGGGACAATCCCCCTTACTGGCCCTGCAAGGCACGATTACCCTTTGAAACTTCCCATGGCGTACCATACATTAGGGTCACAACAATATCATCATCGGGCCCCGCAGGTAACCCATTTCAACACAGGGCCCAACAGGTCACCCTTGCCATAACCATCATAATCCACAATCTCACAACTTCAACACTTTACCATCTTTCCATTAATCTTAGCATCGTCAATGTGAACTCTATTCGCATACCACCCCATGTCTCTAGGGTCCAGTCTAGCATTCAAATCAAGCATCGACACAATATTATTCACAATAATAAATAAAAACGAACAACGAGCGGATCAAAACGAATATTAGGTAAATGCAATCACATAACTTTTTATGACTGGGCCGTTGCCTTTAATCTTGTATGGCCATAATATCAATAACAAGGTAGGAAATTTTATATAAGACTTAAAAAAAAATAATTTTCTAGGCTTTTATTAATTTTTCTTAAGTAATTAGATTAATTAAATGCTAATTAAATACATTAATTAGGTAAAAATATTAAAATAATTATCGTGACCTTAATAAGAGTCCTAAAGGTCCTATGAAACAAGTTTGAGGGTCAAAAATTGGGTTTAGAGAGTTGCGGGATTATTTTGGAATAAAGATATTAAGTAATGACCGAAATAAGGATAAATAGATAATAAATAATTAAATAATTAAAAATATGTTGAGGTTAACATCGTTTCATCTCAGGGATGTAAGGAGTCTATATAAAATTATTCGAATATTAATAAATAGTTAATTAAATAAAAAATACTATTTTAACAAAATATCATCTTTGAGATGCAAGGAGTCTAGGAAAAATAGTTTGGGTGTTAGAAACATTATTCGGAAGGTCGCAAAGATTTTTCGTTTGTAAACTTTGATTGAAAACAAATAAAAAATTTAATAAATTGATAATAAAATAAAAAAATATGAAATTAACAAGTTATGATCTTTGAAGTATGAAAAGTCTAGGAAAAATAGTCCGGGGGTCAAAATCGAAGTCCGGGATGTCGAAAAGTTGTTTCGAACGTATTTTATCATCTCAATCTACCAAATAAATTAAACTGATATAATTAATATGTTTTATACCAAGATGATATTACACTGCAAGAAAATAATATCAAGTCAGTAGTCTTTTATAATATTAATATCAGAAAGACTGTAAAATAAATATCATAATGGTCATCTTCTACGTAAATAATTACAAATAAAATGTCGGGATCAGAAATAATATCAATTTGGTGAATTTGGCTGAAAATACTATTTTTTTCGTTTTGGCTCGGTTTTTTTGATGCATGGGACCAATTGGGGCATAGGGTTAAGCATATAAACACAATATATACTTAGAGGAGTGTTTGGAATGGATTATAATATCTCGAATTGGTTCGAATTGATTTTCGATCGAAACTTGAATATTAGAGAAGAAGGCTTCGGGTTCTTCGATCGGGGAATCTTGGGACCGAATTGGATGATGTTTGGCGATGCTAGGAGTTATAGGAAGGGATTGGAATGATCAATTCGAATTTTGGTTGGTTCTTGATCACAAACCCACTTTTCTCTTTCTTTCTTTCTCTCTCTAGAACTCCATGGATTGGAGCTCCGAATTCTTGTAATTCTCTCTTCTTTCTGGACTAATGGGGCGTGGGGAATTTCGTAGTGTGCCCTAGGGTCGACGTACTAGGGTATATATAGGAGAATTTTGGAGAGTTTCGATTAAAATCGGATTTAAAAAAGTTGTATTCTATAGGGCTTTGGAATGGATGAATTTGGGACTAGATACATTGAGGAAGGAAGTAGAAATCGAGTAGGAGAGTGAGAGATGGAAGAGTTTGCATGCATGCATGCAACTAAAAAAAATTAAAAGAGATAATTATGATAGGATAATTATTTTTTGTACTTATCTAATAAGAAAAATAATATTATTAGAATTAATTAATATTTTTTAATGTTTTTTTAATTAAAAATTACAGGTTGTTACAGAATACAATTATTCACATGCTTAATACGGCCATTAGTTCTGTTTTGTGTAGATTCTTTTTTTGTATTTCATTCTCTTTTTCGGGCGAATACAATTATTATCTGTTTTGTATTTCATTCTTCTTCTTCTTTTTAGTTCTTTCTTGGTTTCCTATTTCTGGAGCATGCAGTAAATTGATCAAGTTATTTATCAACTCCATTGCCGATCCCATTGCGAGGCCAAGGAAAAACCATTTTATTCCTTTCTTAATGCTCCAGCAAACCAAACACTACTAAAAACAAAATTTTTGAATTTTCCCGAGACCGTTCTAATTATTCAATGTTCTTAACTGCCCTAACGTTTCAGCCGTGCCCTCGCGTTGTTCACTGCCATCGACATCCAATGTTTCCATATCTCACCTTGAATACGTACATGTGGCCGGGGCACACGCTGCAAGTTGATTTTTTTTTTTATTAATTATGTATAATAACTTCCGACTTATATTGTTTGATCTTCCATTTTGAACATGTGTTCTTGACTTATGTGGCCGGGGTACAAGTGTTCTTGACTCGATTTTGAAGTATTGACTGCATTTGGAACTATTTATTGCATCTGATATTGAAAATTTGTTCTTTATTTTGCTTCTTAAATTTATTGCGAAACAGAAGGCTCAATGGTCCAACAAAAAAAAATGTACATGAACTATTGCCAAGGGAAAGGAAAATGCACTGATATGATTCTTTGAATTTGTATAGAGTTTTTATAAATAAATAAAAAAGGTTCGATAACATCTTCTACAAAGAAATGTTGGGATCGTGGTATGTGACGAGCAAAACGTCAATGTCATCCATTACGTCTTTCAATTTTTTGGGGTCCGGTGTGACACTATTGATTTATGTTATTTGCAGTTAGATGTACATAAGTTCTGAAATTGCATAGCTCAAGTCACTCTCAAATGGAATCAAGTTAGTAATGTAGTCTTTATTCCTTTCTGCTATAAGGATTACAAATTGAAATTAGTAGTGTAGCCTTAGCTGAGCATTGCTGCATCTATTTGGCTGTGTAAATTAAAGTTTGTTTTTTTTTATGTTAGTCAAGTTAGGTTAACAGGGGTAGTCATAGTAGGGCAAGGTCATTGGTTAGGACGGACAATTTGCTAGATAAATGTTTATGCTTTGTCGATTTTTTAAAAAAGATTCATGTTTGGTTTAAGGAAGATGCTTAATTAAATAATTGCTTGATTGATTATTTGGTGGTATTTGTTATTTGTTTCATGAATGATTATTTTTATCTTAATTAAATTGTATCAAGATCAGTTTCCCCAGGGGGCTAAAAGGGGAAATTCAGCCTTAGTCCAGTAGGAAAAATTGGTCGTAGTTTTTTTTTTTTTTTTTTCCGGGAGAAGCCGGGTTCATTGGCAGAGGTGATTAATAATAGAAAATGATAGTCATTGAGGTTGCGCTCAGAATTTATTGCGTCGTGCCTTCAGGCACGGGCAATTTCTAGTGGTGAAGATCAATTGAAGAAAAAAGTGAACTTTTAAAAATCTCACATACAACAACTGGTTCATGGAAAAGTTGTTCCCCGTGATTAAAAATCTCATCTACAACAACTATTTTTATGGAAAATTGTATGTTACCCCGTGATTTAGGGATGTTTTACTTACATCTAAGATTGTATTGAAACTTAAAACCTTTCCATTCAAATTTTTGAATTTTAAAATACTATTGAAATTAAAAATTTACTCATCAATTATTCCTTCTACAGAGTATACTAATTGAAATATGAGTAATTATTCAATAGTTCGGAAGTACTGCCATATGGTACCCCGAACTACTGTACAATTACATATTTCTGTGTGGTCCATACACTTAATAGTAGCCCCACAGGAATGTGTGGTTGTAAAGTGGTCTGGAATACCACGTAGCGGTACTCCCGAATAATTGTATAATTTCACTTGAAATATATTTGGAAATCAAAATTAGTTGATTGACTATTTTCGTTCCTTATCTCGAAAGCTTTCTTAAAACATCAAATTCATTTCAAAATTTGAAATCAATAAATTAATTGTTTCCTTTACAATAATAAGATTTAAAGCCTTTTAACCATTTTTACTTAGTATTAAGAACGGTTTGTAACGTTCCATTATGGAAAGCAAGAATTCTTAAAAACATTGATTAGAACTCCTTACCAAATTAAACTGCATTAAGAATTAACGATGGAGATTTATGCAGAAAAATGTGTCCTAAATCAAACGGTGAAGATTTATGCAGGAAAATGTGTGGGCCACCACACCGTCGTGAATTGTATTATAGATTTCATTTCATACCCAATATAGATCTTACTTAATTGTAGTATAACTAGAAATTGCCAATGTCTGAAGGCACGGTGCAATAAATTCTGAGCACAACCTCAATGACTATCATTTTCTATTATTAATCATCTTTGCCTATGAACCCAGCTTCTCCCGGAAAAAAAAAAAAAAAAACTAAGACCAATTTTTCCTACCGGACTAAGGCCGAATTTCCCCTTTTAGCCCCTCTGGGGAAACTGATCTTGATACAATTTAATTAAGATAAAAATAATCATTCATGAAACAAATAACAAATACCACCAAATAATCAATTTTTAGAACTCCCAAGTAGGAAGGGCAAACCCTCCGTTGTCAGTTCGCCAAACCCCTTGATCTCCAAGGGTCGTAAGGTTTGTTAACAATGCATCCTCCTCCTCGTCACTCCAAGCCCGGCGTGCCATTGAAATGATGAAAAATACAAATTTACGAAATTAGGAAATGAAGATGACATGTGGGATGAGATATGAAAAATTAGTACTATTTATAGAAAATTTGATATAAATAATTTGTTGAACCTACTCCTCACATGAGTTCAACTAACACCTACATGTTTCCAACCGCCATCTACTCCCCATTCATTTCATAAATTTTGGTTTCTAAAAAAATTCAAAAAAAAATTGGTTTTATTAAAAATTTGTAAAAAATCATAAAATTTCCTACTTGAAACATTATTAAGTATTTTTATTAAACATTTGCAACAAATAACCAGCTTAAACATTTTAAAGATAAACTTATTTTATTTTATCCAAATAATAGGTACGTAATTTAACATTTTAACATGTCATAATTTTCACAAACATATCTCATACATATAATAAAGCACTTCAAAAATGAAATTTTAATATTTCACTTATTTTATATAATTATTATATTAGTTAGGCACATTTTCACCAAAAAAATATGTTGGCCACATGGGAATTCACCTAACAAAATTGTTGGACACATTTTCAACTACCAAACAATGTATTTTTCCCCAAAAAAAAAAATTAGAATTTTAAAAAAAATGAATTTTATCAATTTATAACTGACTTTTTTTTTTTGCAATATTATTAAATTAGTTCATTTGTTAGTCAAATTAAATATTACGGCTTAAAAGTGTGAAATATTAATTATATTTATAATTATATATATGACGTAATACATAATTAACTTTGGGACTGCACAAGGGCAAAATGGTCATTTGACAGCTTTTCACATCATCTCCCCTTCCTTATACCCCCTATTAGTCCTCCATCCAAACAAAGTATTATTTAATCCCCCTTCTCTAATACCTCATCCAAACAACATACTATTTAATACCCCTTCCATAAACATCACATCAATGTGGGACATCCCTTATTAACCAATACCCCCTACTATCCAATCTCCCCTTATTACAGAACACCTCCAAACCTAATCCCGCATCCGAATGAGCCCACAGAGTGAAAGTCTCCTTGTATCCTGGCCTTTTCCCTGATTGCACTCTATGGTTTCTGATCACAGGAATCCAATCCCCTTCTTGACCACCATTACGCCCTCCTGAACTCTTCTTTCTCCCTCTCTTTCTCTCTCTTCCTCATCTTTCTCTCTGAATTGACCAAAAACTTAGGGTTTGTTATGCTTTTTGATTATTGCATCGAGCAAAAGAGAGAAGACATGATATAGGTAAGCCCCAATTCCACTGAAAGATTCAATTCAGGGGCAAACCATAAGTCTACTATAAATTAGATCGCATAGAAAATTTTATGAGAGAAGTGAATGATAAAAAAAATCTTTATGGCACAAAGGGAGTATTACTACTTTTGATATGTTTCTAGATTTATTGATCTAAATGTAAAAGGATACGTCTTTCTCAATACGAATTTTTTTTACCACTCTTCTTTATTGCTTAATCCTTCAATTACATTTTTTTTTTTAAATACCACTTATCCAGATAATTGTGGGATATGCAATAACTTTTCAATATGTTGTATCTTCAGCTCAAATAATTTTCCATATGCAACAACTTGTAAATTGTGATATGCAATAACTCTTCAGTTCATGTTTTGTTATATTTTCAAAAAATGCTTTCACACAATACGTAATACTTACTTGCATGTGCATTATTTAACTCTAGGTTCTGTTTGGAACTTAAGGAAAAGAAAAAGAAAAAAATTATTCCCCTCCATTATTTGGTTGGAAGAGAAAGAGAGAAGAAAATAAAATTTTCAAATTCAATTAATAATAAATTTTCCTCTCATTTTCTACCCATTTTCTTTTCCTTTCTTTTGCTTAGGTTCCAAACATAGCCTTAGGTCTAACCAACAAGCCAAAACCCAGGGACTTTTGTCACTTTTCCATTATTTGAGCTTGGCAGAAGCTTGCCAAAGGGACCACCAACCGATAATTCCAATCAAGGAACCCCGAAACTTCTTTTCAATATGTTAGTAACTAATCAACCGAAAATTAATGAGGGAGTATACTGTTCTTAATCAACGCGTTTGGAGTTGTTTCCTCCTCTTTTCTTTCAACTTGCTTTCATTCTTTCTTGTTGCTATCCTTTTTGAAGAGTAATTGTTCAATACTCCCGGAGTATATGAACAATATACTTCCTCCTTCCACATAACGTGTGGGTCATATATATATGTGTCCCTATTGTGAACCCCACATATTATGTGAGACGTGAGAGTATACTGTTCATATACTCCATAATGTCATCCATCCAACCATTTCACAGCATCTATGTATATAAAGTACTTTACATATGAAATATAGCTTGTGCAGTATGTATAACCGATTTTGAGGCGACTACGGATTTGGGTGCTGGGATTGGAAATCATACCAGCTCCATACCTGAGCAAGTTTTCTTTAAATCTCACCATACTAGCGACAATTGGGATATTTTTTTGGATAAACTCCGCCTCCATATCGATCGACAACTAATCCATTCCTCTCTCTACCTTTCCGAATGGAACAAACCCTCCAAATCATCATCATCGCGGCCGGCGCCTTCGTCATGGGGATCATTCTCTTAACTGCCGCCGCATGCGCTGCCCGCAAGAACAATCGCGGCGGCAAAATCCCGATCACTCAGACCCGGGCCGCAGCGACGGAGCTGTCCTCCGCCACGTTCAACCCGAAGCCAGTCTACATGGCGGAGCTCCTGGAGGCGACCCAAAACTTCTCCCCCGACCTCATCATCGGCCACGGAAGCTTCGGTTCGGTCTACATGGCCCACCTCCCCCACGCCGGCCTCACCGTCGCCGTTAAAAAGCTCAGCCCAGACGCCTTCCAGGGCTTCCGCGAGTTCCTAGCCGAGATGCAAATCCTAAGAAGGCTACAACACCCAAACATCGTCACCATACTCGGTTTCTGCTCCACGGATTCCGACCAGGTCCTTATTTACGAGTACGTCGAGAACGGGAGCCTCGACCAGTGGCTGCTGCTTGATACTCCGTCCAAGACGCCAAGGTCGCTGCCTTTGTCTTGGAAGACCAGAACTAAGACTGCCGAGGCGTCCAGGCCGAGGCTGCCTTTGTCTTGGGAGACCAGAATCAATATTGGCAGAGGCGTAGCCAATGGTTTAGCTTACATGCACAATTTAAAAACACCCATTATCCACAGGAACATCAAGGCCAGCAAGGTATTGTTGGATAATGATTTTGAGCCACACATTGCTGATTTCGGTTTGGCCAAGAGAATTGACGGCTCGCTTTCCCACGTGTCCACCCAAGCCGCCGGGACGATGGGGTACATGCCGCCCGAGTACATCCAGGGCGCCACAAGGGCGACCGCCACGGGGGACATCTACAGTTTCGGGATACTCATGCTGGAAATTTCGACAGGGATTCGACCGAATTCGCCGTTCAAGGAGGAGAGAAACGGGAAGAACGTGTGGTTGGTTGAATGGGCTAGAGAAAAGGTGGCTCAAAATGGACACATGGAAATTCTTAACACTAATATCTCTCGGGCAGGGCTGGAGGAATCCGGGGTTGTCGAGTTTTTCCGAATTGATCTCTTGTGTGCTAGTCACTCGTTCTTGGATAGGCCGCCCATGAGGGAGGTGGCGAAGTTGTTGAAGCGGATTCCAACTTGAAATCGAAGTTTAGGCTACGGGACTTGGTAGGATACGTGAAAAACGAAATATGAAAGTGTCCATGAAAGAGGTTGGACGGCTCGGAATATTTCTCGTTTTCTTTCATGTACACTTTTATGTTTCCTGTGTTAATTATGTGTCCTAACATTTCGGTTTCACTGCTTCTCGCCAATGTGTCATTGATCTAGTTCTTTAGTAAGGCTTATATAGATAGATTGGATCTCTAGATAATTTCATTTATCTGATCATTTGAGATAAAAATTGAGGAAGAATGCTTAATTTAGTCATTATTACTTTACTAGACGTGAGGCACTCACGAAGCTAGTTCAAGTTGATTTTTGTGAAATACTATATAAAATAATTGTCTCTCTCAGTTCTCAAATTCATCGATTGGCTTTCTGGGGTTTTCCCCCTTAATATGATCTTTCGTTTAGCGTTTATGGTACGCACGATATGTGTGCGAATTAGTTTGATGCATCCATTGACGGGTATCATGTTTTTTATGCAGGATGCAAAATTCGAAGAATGAGTTTTGGTGTTGCATTTTATCACTCTTCAAACTACTCCCTCCATCCTAGAGAGACTGCGGTCACTTTCATTATTTTTCAAAAATTTATCTACATTTAACTTTGATAACATGATTTTATAGTAAAATTAAATGAGATCTATCTAATAAGATCAATTTTTTTTATCGGCAAAAAAAAAAATTATTAAACTCTACAATATTATACAAAGATTAAAAGGACAATGACAAAAAGAAAATTAAAATTATTTAATTTCCACATTACCCGAGACCCAATCCTCGGTCTGAGACCAACCAAAGCCCTAAACACTCTTCAATTATAAATTTTATAAGGGTGTAACGAGGGACGGATGGAGTACATTTCTACTTTTCACATTTCTTACAAAATGGTAATATTTTGTAATTCCTTATATTTTTTTGGTGGCCAAAAAAAAGTAATAGAATTAAGTAAAATCTATCAAATAAGATCTATATTGGGGTATAAAACCTACTATAAATTCGATCTTATAGAAAATTTTATGAGAGAAGTGAATAGTTAAAAAAATCTTTATGGGATGAAGAGAGTATTAGTTTTAATATGTTTCTAGATTTATTGATCTAAATGTAAAAATTAATGATACGCCTTTGTCATTACAATTTTCTTTTTGACCTCTCTTCTTTATTGCTTAATTCTTCAATTATAATTTTTTTCCAAAAAAAATGCCACTTATCCAGATAATTGTGTGATATAAAATAACTTTCCAACATGTAGTATCTTTGGCTCAAATACTCAATTATTTAGCTTTTATCAGGTATTTAAACTTTTTAAATTGTGATATGCACAGAAAATTTCTTGTAAGGACCTTAAGTGAGGTTCTTAAGTGCGGGCCTTCCTTTTCCGATCGAATTTTAATGATCCAAACCATTCAATGTGTTCAAAACGTGACCGAGAAGTGCTTGATCTGAGCAGTTTTTTATTGAACCGTTCAATGAAAACTGCTCGGATGAAGCACTTTCCGGTCATATTTTTTGTTGATTTCAAGCGAGTACCCGTAAAATCATATTCTGATCACATTGAACGGTTCGGATCATCAAAATTCGATCAAAATCGATCTATGAGGTCCGCACTTAAGCTAAGTAAGGGATTCTTTACAAGAAGCTGACTGATGATATGCAATAACTCTTCAGTGTTTTGTTATGTTTTCAAAAAAATAAAAATTTTCACACAACCCGTAATACGCACTCGCATGTGCTTTATGTAACTTTAAGTCTAACCAAGTCGTCAAGACCCAAGGGACTTTTCATGCTATCTGCATCATTTGAGCTTCTTAGAAGCTTGCCAAAGGGACCACCAGCCAAGAATTCCAACCAAAGAACACGGAATTAGTTTGTTGCCATTTATTGAACGCGTTTGGAGTTTTAATTGTTTCCTCCTCTTTTCTTTGAACTTGTTGCCATTCTTTCGTATTGCTATCTTTTTTGAAATTGCTAGCCAGTTAACACTTGAATTTGGTGACAAGAACCTGCTTCCTGAAACTGTCGCTAGTCAACACTCAAATCGCCATTCTTTCGTGTTGTACAAGTGATCGCGGCTTCTCTACAGTCCGTCACTGCAGTTGCATCGTAGCTATTCATCTTTGAAATTCAACGGTTCAGATTTTTATAAAAAAAAAAATCCGGGAATTTTTTTTAATCTCGACCGTTAAAAAATACTATACGACGGTTGCGACCGCACCTCTGACTTCTGCAGTCAAAACTGAACTGCTGACAAGCCAAATTCTTTCATAGTTGTCGTTGTAGCTGGAAAGCAAAAACTTACTTTAATTTCCGTCCCACTTTTTACCTCAGCACACACACCGATGGCTTAGATTTTGCAAACACTCTAAAAACACACACACAAAACTTGCACACAGTGTGCAGACTCCACGAATACTGCACCTCCATTGCATATGGAGTCCAGTGTCTACATATCACGCAAGAGAGTGTGCAACTTAAGATTACTTTCCTGCTGATATAGGGATGTGTCGCCCACTCACCTCCTGCCCCAATGGGCTGGTAAGTGCGTGGGCAGATTTTGACCCTCGTTCAGTCGGCCTAAAAAAAGGGTCTCCGATGACTTGACATCACAACAAGTGAAAAAAAAAAAAATTGCAATTCAGAAAAATGTTTATGTATCATAGCAGTGTTGTCTCTAGAGTTGCGAAAGGATGCGGGAGCTAGAAATTGACGTAATTATTCTTTTTGCTTCACATGTATGATGTATATAGTTCTCTGCAAATGAACATACAAAACTTTCTAGCTGAAGAAGAGATGCTGTGCATATTTACCTTGTTGAACCAAATATACTTGAACGAGGAAGAACAATAGGAAAAGGCAAGAAAATGTCGCAAGAAACTTGTTTATTAGATACTGAAGAGAAGAAATGAATCATACCGGGAACGGAGGCCAGGATTTCGTAGACACAGGGGCTGGATTATGAACAACAAGATTTTGAAATTTTAAGATTAGAAAATCTCATAGTTTGTTTGGTTTAGATTTTGAGGGAGATTTTTTTGGATAATCAGTGGAGAGTGATAAAAAGAGAAATAAGATTAATAATTGAAGGAAAAACTTATCGAAGACCATGAGCAGGGAGAGAAATTTGAGTTTAGGGACCCAAAACGAACACATTCTTAAGCATTTAAATGTCTATATAACACCCAATACAAGATATAATTTTTAACAAATAAAAAACAGCTAATATTAAATTTTATAAGTTTTAAAAAAAAAACCCGAAACAACGCGAGGGCCGTGGCCTCCATATGCCCATATGTAGCTACGTCTCTGAATCATACACTCGAGCCATCATTGCATAGATGGACAACCGGATCCGGGACTTTCACGTAGCTGTAGGGGAACTTCTTACCCTTTAAAATAAGCGAAACAAAATCTAGGAATGAAAAAACCTGTTGTTTATATTAGCTTTTATCAACTACTACTATTTAAGGTTTTTTAAATTGTGATATGCAATAATTAACTCTTCAGAAGCTTGGCAAAGGGACCACCGACCAATTGATTAATCAACGCGTCTGGACCTCATTCCTCCTCTTTTCTTTGAAATTTGTGAAAAGGCAAAAAGGTATTCATTCATTCCCCTCTCAAATACTCATCGACTACTCATCACTCAAACACTCTCTCTCTCTCTCTCTCTCTCTCTCTCTCTCTCTCAACAACCATCCATTCCCCTCTCGACCTTTCCGAATGGAACAAACCCTCCAAGTCATCCTCGTCGCCGCCGGCGCTTTGGTCGTGGTGATCACTGTGATCATGCTCTTCGCCGCTGCCACATGCGCCGCCCGCAGGAAAAATCGCGGCGAAATCCCGATCACTCGGCCCCCGGCCGCAACGGGGCTGCCCTCCACGTTCGATCCGAGGCAGTTCTCCATGGCGGAGCTCGAGAAGGCGACCCACAACTTCTCCCCCGACCTCATCATTGGCCGCGGTAGCTTCGGTATGGTCTAAAAGGCCCACCTCCCCCACGCCGGCCTCAGTACCGTCGCCGTCAAAAAGCTCAGCCCGGATGCCTTCCATGGCTTCTGCGAGTTCCGGGCTGAGATAGCAGCCGTAAGCAAGCTACACCACCCAAACATCGTCACCGTACTCGGTTTCTGCGACACAGGGTCCGACCGGGTCCTTGTTTACGAGTACGTCCAGAACGGCAGCCTCGACCAGTGGCTGCTGCTCGATACCCCGTCCGAGACGCCCAAGACACCCAGGTCGAGGCTGACTTCGTCTTGGGAGACCAGAATTAAGATTGTCGAGACGCCTAGGTCGAGGATGCCTCTGTCTTGGGAGACCAGAATCAAGATTGTCAAAGGCGTAGCCAGTGGTTTAGCTTACATGAACAATTTGAAAACACCCATTATTCACAGGAACATCAAGGCCAGCAAGGTCTTGTTGGGTAATGATTTTGAGCCACACATTGCTGATTTCGGTTTGGCCAGGAGAATCGAAGACTCGCTTTCCCACGTGTCCACCCGAGCCGCTGGGACGATGGGGTACATGCCGCCCGAGTACATCCAGGGCGCCACCATGGCGACCGCCATGGGGGACGTCTACAGTTTCGGGGTACTCATGCTGGAAATCTCAACGGGGATTCGACCGAATTCGCCGTTCAAGGAGGAGAGAAACGGGAAGGAAGTGTGGTTGGTTGAATGGGCTAGAGAAAAGGTGGCTCAAAATGGACACATGAAAATTCTTAACGCTAATATCTCTCGGGCAGGGCCGGAGGAATCCGGGGTTGTCGAGTTTCTCCGGATTGCTCTCTTGTGTGCTAGTGACTCGTTCTTGGATAGGCCGCCCATGAGGGAGGTGGTGGAGTTGTTGAAGCGGATTCCGACTTGAAATCGCACTTTTGGCTACGGGACTTGGTAGGATACGTGAAAAACAAAATATAAAAGTGTCCATGAAAGAGGTTGAATGGCTCGGAATATTTCTCCTTTTTTTTCATGTACACTTTTATGTTTCCTATGTCATGTGTCCTAACATTTCGATTTGGCTACTTCTCGCTAATGTGTCATCGATCTAGTTCCTTAATAAGGCTTATATAGATAGGTTGGATCTCTGGATAATTTCGTTTATCAGATCATTTGAGATAAAAATTGAGGAAGAATGCTTAATTTAGTCGTTATTACTTTACTAGACGCAAGGCACTCACAAAGCGTGTCCAAGTTGATTTTTGAAATACTATATAAAAATAACTTTTGCCTCTCTCAGTTCTCAAATCCATCGGTTGGCATTTTTCTGGAGTTTTCCCCCTTAATATGATCTTCCGTTTAGTGTCCATGGTACGCACGATATGTTTGCGAATTAGTTTGATGCATCCATTGACATATATCATGTTTTTTATGCAGTATGCAAAATTCGAAGAATGAGTTTTGGTGGTGCATTTTATCACTCTTCAAACCACTCCCTCCATCCTAGAGAGACTGCGGTCACTTTCATTATTTACAAATTTCAAAAAATTATATACATTTAACTTTGTTAACACGATTTATAGTAAAACTAAATGAGATCTATCTAATAAGATCAAAGTTTTTTTTTTATCGGCAAAAAAAATTATATATTTATCTCTGCAATATTATACAAAGATTAAAAG
This sequence comes from Rhododendron molle, assembly GCA_025413875.1. Taxonomy (NCBI): domain Eukaryota; kingdom Viridiplantae; phylum Streptophyta; class Magnoliopsida; order Ericales; family Ericaceae; genus Rhododendron; species Rhododendron molle. The sequence continues at coordinate 6,373,433 of CM046396.1, forward strand.
GACAAGGATAGGTAGGAAATTAAAATTACTTAATCTCCACACTATCCGAAACCCAATCGTTGGTCCGAGACCAACCGAAGCCCTAAACACTCTTCAATTATAAATTTTATAAGGGCATGACAAAGTGGGAAGCAGGGAGTACATTTCTACTATTCACATTTCTTACAGAATGGTTATATTTTATAATTCCTAATATTTTTTATGGTGGCAAAAAAATTGTAATGGAATTAAGTAAAATCTATCAAATAACATCTATATATTGGGATATGAAACCTACTATAAATTCGATCTTATAGAAAATTTTATGAGAGAAGTGAATAGTTAAAAAAATCTTTATGTGATGGAGTTCTAGATTTATTGATCTAAATGTAAAAATGATACGCCTTTGTCATTACAATTTTTTTTTTACCACTCTTCTTTATTGCACAATCCTTCAATTATAAATTTTTTTCAAAAAAAAATAAAAAACTTATCCAGATAATTGTGTGATACACAATAACTTTCCAATATGTTATATCTTCGGCTCAAATACTTAAATATTTAGCTTTTATCAGGTATTTAAACTTTTTTAAATTGTGATATGCAATAACTTTTCAGTGTTTTGTTATGTTTAATGTTTTCAAAAATATACTTTCAGACAACCCATACTATGCACTCGCATGTGATTTATGTAACTTTAAGTCTAACCATGCAAGTCTGTCGTCAAAGCCTTGGGGGCTTTTCGTGCTATCTGCGTCATTTGAGCTTCTTAGAAGCTTGCCAAAGGGACCACCAGCCAAGAATTCCAACCAAAGAACACGGAATTAGTTTGTTGCCATTTATTGAACGCGTTTGGAGTTTTAATTGTTTCCTCCTCTTTTCTTTGAACTTGTTGCCATTCTTTCGTATTGCTATCTTTTTTGAAATTGCTAGCCAGTTAACACTTGAATTTGGTGACAAGAACCTGCTTCCTGAAACTGTCGCTAGTCAACACTCAAATCGCCATTCTTTCGTGTTGTACAAGTGATCGCGGCTTCTCTGCAGTCCGTCACTGCAGTTGCATCGTAGCTATTCATCTTTGAAATTCAACGGTTCAGATTTTTATAAAAAAAAAAATCCGGGAATTTTTTTTAATCTCGACCGTTAAAAAATACTATCCGACGGTTGCGATCACTTGGACCACATCTCTGCAGTGAAAGCTGGACTACAGACAAGCCAAATTCTTGCATAGTTTTCGTTGTAGCTGGAAAGCAAAAAAGTATTTTCCTAATTTCCATCCCACTTTTTACCTCCGCACACACTCCAGTGGCTTAGATTTTGCACACACTCTAAAAACCATACACAAAACTTGCACACACGCACACAGTGTGCAGACTCCACGCATACTGCACCTCCATTGTATAGAGTTCGGATCCCTTGTCCAACCCTCCTTCGGACAAGCGCCTGTCCTATCCTTCTCAGCCGTTGATCTCGCAAATCAACGGTTGAGATGTGCCGAGCACTTTTTGCTTAAAACGACGTTGTTTTGGAGCAAAAAGTGTTCGGCCTGTCTCATCCGTTGATTTGTGAGATCAACGGTCATGAGGGGGTTTGACAGGCCCCTGTCCGGAAGAGGGTCGGACGGGGGGATCTCATGCCCATTGCATATGGAGTCCAATGTCCACATATCACGCAAGAGAGTGTGCAACTTAGGATTACTTTTCTGCTGATACAGGGATGCGTCGCCCACTCATGCATGCCCCAATGGGCAGGTAAGTGCGTGGGCAAATTTTGGCCCCCGTTCACATTCGTGCACGGTCGGCCTAAAAAAAGGTCCCCGATGATGGACATCACAACAAGTGATTTTTTTTTTTTTTTTTCAAAATGCGAATTTCAGAAAAATGGTCATGTATCAAAGCAGTGTTGTCTCTATAGAGTTGCGAAAGGATGCGGGAGCTAGAAATTGACGTAATTATTCTTTTTGCTTCGCATGTATGATGTGTATAGTTCTCTGCAAATGAACATACAAAACTTTCAAGCTGAAGAAGAGATGCTGTGCATAAGTGAAAAAAAAACCTAGGAATGAAAGGGACCACCGACCAATTGAACTGTGATATGTAATAACTACTTCAGAAGCTTGCCAAAGGGACCACCGACCAAATGATTAATCAACGCGTCTGGACCTCATTCCTCCTCTTTTCTTTGAACGCGTTGCCCTGTGCTGCCCTGCTTCCCGAGAAAATTTGTGAAAGCAAAAACTTGTTATTCTCGATAAATTTCCAGTTAACACAATAAGACATAAGCTTCATTGGGGGACCCAATTCCATCCCTGATGCCCGATTGAGTGGTCCTTCATCATTCCCGCCCTAATCTCCGTTGGGATATAAGACAAAGAGCCAAATCGTAGAGCTTGTCGATCAAAAACCAGCTTGATCGTATATTATTAAGTAATGTTTCATCGGAACATATATAACTTGACAATAATAGATTCCAAGTGTGTTTGATTTAATGGTTCGGAACCATTCTCGCCAAGATAAAAATATATCAATTGATGAGTCCCTTAATGTTATTTGATCAAGTTGATTTTTTTGTACAATTGTTCTAATCGATGAGCTTTACAAAGTGGACATTTTTGGTCATCGGAACGAGACTGAAGCGGACCACGATCGCCGGGGACGGCTGGTCATTGACGACTCATCACTCAAATACTCTGATCTCTCTCTCTCTCACACATATTCTGCTTTCGAAATTCCAGTCATCGACGACTCGTCACTCAAATACTCTCTCTCTCACTAACTCATACTCTTTCTCTCTCTCTCTCTTAACAACCATCCATTCCTCTCTCTACCTCTCCGAATGGAACAAACCCTCCAAGTCATCCTCGTCACCGCCGGCGCCTTCTTCGTGGGGATCATGCTCTTCACCGCCGCCGCATGCGCCGCCTGCAGGAAAAATCAGGGCGAAATCCCGATCACTCGGCCCCCGGTCGCAACAACGAGGCTGTCCTCCACGTTCGACCCGAAGCCGGTTACCATGGCGGAGCTCCTGGAGGCGACCCACAACTTCTCCCCCGACCTCATCATCGGCCGCGGCAGCTTCGGTCCAGTCTACAAGGCCCGCCTCCCCCACGCCGCCGGCCCCACCACCGTCGCCGTCAAAAAGCTCAGCCCGGACGCCTTCCAGGGCTTCCGCAAGTTCCGGGCCGAGATGGAAATCCTAAGCAAGCTACGCCTACGCCATCCAAACATCGTCACCATGCTCGGTTACTGCTTCACAGGGTCCGACCGGGTCCTTGTTTACGATTACGTCGAGAACGGCAGCCTCGACCAGTGGCTGCTGCTCGACAACCCGTCTCAGCTGCTTTTGTCTTGCGAGACCAGAATTAAGATTGTCGAGACAGCCGGGTCGAGGCTGCCTTTGTCATGGGAGACCAGAATCAATATTGTGAGAGGCGTAGCCAGTGGTTTGGCTTACATGCACAATTTGGAAACACCCATTATCCACAGGAACATCAAGGCTAGGAAGGTCCTGTTGGATTGTGATTTTGAGCCACACATTGCTGATTTCGGTTTGGCCAGGAGAATCGAAGACTCGCTTTCCCACGTGTCCACCCGAGCCGCTGGGACGATGGGGTACATGCCGCCCGAGTACATCCAGGGCGCAACCATGGCGACCGCCATGGGGGACGTCTACAGTTTCGGGGTACTCATGCTGGAAATCTCGACGGGGATTCGACCGAATTCGCCGTTCAAGGAGGAGAGAAACGGGAAGGAAGTGTGGTTGGTTGAATGGGCTAGAGAAAAGGTGGCTCAAAATGGACACATGAAAATTCTTAACGCTAATATCTCTCGGGCAGGGCTGGAGGAATCCGGGGTTGTCGAGTTTCTCCGGATTGCTCTCTTGTGTGCTAGTGACTCGTTCTTGGATAGGCCGCCCATGAGGGAGGTGGTGGAGTTGTTGAAGCGGATTCCGACTTGAAATCGCACTTTTGGCTACGGTGCTTAGTAGGATACGTGAAAAACAAAATATAAAAGTGTCCATGAAAGAGGTTGAATGGCTCGGAATATTTCTCCTTTTCTTTCATGTACACTTTTATGTTTCCTATGTCATGTGCCCTAACATTTCGGTTTGACTACTTCTCGCTAATGTGTCATCGATCTAGTTCCTTAATAAGGCTTATATAGATAGGTTGGATCTCTGGATAATTTCGTTTATCAGATCATTTGAGATAAAAATTGAGGAAGAATGCTTAATTTAGTCGTTATTACTTTACTAGACGCAAGGCACTCACAAAGCGTGTCCAAGTTGATTTTTGTGAAATACTATATAAAAATAACTTTTGCCTCTCTCAGTTCTCAAATCCATCGGTTGGCATTTTTCTGGAGTTTTCCCCCTTAATATGATCTTCCGTTTAGTGTCCATGGTACGCACGATATGTTTGCGAATTAGTTTGATGCATCCATTGACATATATCATGTTTTTTATGCAGTATGCAAAATTCGAAGAATGAGTTTTGGTGGTGCATTTTATCACTCTTCAAACTACTCCCTCCATCCTAGAGAGACTGCGGTCACTTTCATTATTTACAAATTTCGAAAATTTATCTACATTTAACTTTGTTAACACGATTTATAGTAAAACTAAATGAGATCTTTCTAATAAGATCAACGTTTTTTTTTTATCGGCAAAAAAAATTATATATTTATCTCTGCAATATTATACAAAGATTAAAAGGACAAGGATAGGTAGGAAATTAAAATTACTTAATCTCCACACTATCCGAAACCCAATCGTTGGTCCGAGACCAACCGAAGCCCTAAACACTCTTCAATTATAAATTTTATAAGGGCATGACAAAGTGGGAAGGATGGAGTACATTTCTACTATTCACATTTCTTACAGAATGGTTATATTTTATAATTCCTAATATTTTTTATGGTGGCAAAAAAATTGTAATGGAATTAAGTAAAATCTATCAAATAAGATCTATATTGGGGTATGAAACCTACTATAAATTCGATCTTATAGAAAATTTTATGAGAGAAGTGAATAGTTAAAAAAATCTTTATGTGATGGAGAGAGTATTACTTTTAATATGTTTCTAGATTTATTGATCTAAATGTAAAAATGATACGCCTTTGTCATTACAATTTTTTTTTTACCACTCTTCTTTATTGCACAATCCTTCAATTATAAATTTTTTTCAAAAAAAAATAAAAAACTTATCCAGATAATTGTGTGATACACAATAACTTTCCAATATGTTATATCTTCGGCTCAAATACTTAAATATTTAGCTTTTATCAGGTATTTAAACTTTTTTAAATTGTGATATGCAATAACTTTTCAGTGTTTTGTTATGTTTAATGTTTTAAAAAATATTCTTTCAGACAACCCGTACTATGCACTCGCATGTGATTTATGTAACTTTAAGTCTAACCATGCAAGTCGTCGTCAAAATCTTGGGGGCTTTTCATGCTATCTGCATCATTTGAGCTTCTTAGAAGCTTGCCAAAGGGACCACCAGCCAAGAATTCCAACCAAAGAACACGGAATTAGTTTGTTGCCATTTATTGAACGCGTTTGGAGTTTTAATTGTTTCCTCCTCTTTTCTTTGAACTTGTTGCCATTCTTTCGTATTGCTTTCTTTTTTGAAATTGCTTGCCAGTTAACACTTGAATTTGGTGACAAGAACCTGCTTCCTGAAACTGTCGCTAGTCAACACTCAAATCGCCATTCTTTCGTGTTGTACAAGTGATCGCGGCTTCTCTGCAGTCTGTCACTGCAGTTGCATCGTGGCTGTTCATCTTTGAAATTCAACGGTTCAGATTTTTATAAAAAAAAAAATCCGGGAATTTTTTTTAATCTCGACCGTTAAAAAATACTATCCGACGGTTGCGATCACTTGGACCGCACCTCTGACTTCTGCAGTCAAAACTGAACTGCTGACAAGCCAAATTCTTTCATAGTTGTCGTTGTAGCTGGAAAGCAAAAACTTACTTTAATTTCCGTCCCACTTTTTACCTCAGCACACACACCGATGGCTTAGATTTTGCAAACACTCTAAAAACACACACACAAAACTTGCACACAGTGTGCAGACTCCACGAATACTGCACCTCCATTGCATATGGAGTCCAGTGTCCACATATCACGCAAGAGAGTGTGCAACTTAAGATTACTTTCCTGCTGATATAGGGATGTGTCGCCCACTCACCCCCTGCCCCAATGGGCTGGTAAGTGCGTGGGCAGATTTTGACCCTCGTTCAGTCGGCCTAAAAAAAGGGTCTCCGATGACTTGACATCACAACAAGTGAAAAAAAAAAATTGCAATTCAGAAAAATGTTTATGTATCATAGCAGTGTTGTCTCTAGAGTTGCGAAAGGATGCGGGAGCTAGAAATTGACGTAATTATTCTTTTTGCTTCACATGTATGATGTATATAGTTCTCTGCAAATGAACATACAAAACTTTCAAGCTGAAGAAGAGATGCTGTGCATATTTACCTTGTTGAACCAAATATACTTGAACGCGGAAGAACAATAGGAAAAGGCAAGAAAATGTCGCAAGAAACTTGTTTATTAGATACTGAAGAGAAGAAATGAATCATACCGGGAACGGAGGCCAGGATTTCGTAGACACGGGGGCTGGATTATGAACAACAAGATTTTGAAATTTTAAGATTAGAAAATCTAATAGTTTGTTTGGTTTAGATTTTGAGAGAGATTTTTTTGGATAATCATTGGAGAGTGATAAAAAGAGAAATAAGATTAATAATTGAAGGAAAAACTTATGGAAGACCATGAGCAGGGAGAGAAATTTGAGTTGTGGGACCCAAAACGAACACATTCTTAAGCATTTAAATGTCTATATAACACCCAATACAAGATATAATTTTTAACAAATAAAAAAACAACTAATATTAAATTTTAAAGTTTTAAAAAAAAAAAAAAACCCGAAACAACGCGAGGGCCGTGGCCTCCATATGCCCATATGTAGCTACGTCTCTGAATCATACACTCGAGCCATCATTGCATAGATGGACAACCGGATCCGGGACTTTCACGTAGCTGTAGGGGAACTTCTTACCCTTTAAAATAAGCGAAACAAAATCTAGGAATGAAAAAACCTGTTGTTTATATTAGCTTTTATCAACTACTACTATTTAAGGTTTTTTAAATTGTGATATGCAATAATTAACTCTTCAGAAGCTTGGCAAAGGGACCACCGACCAATTGATTAATCAACGCGTCTGGACCTCATTCCTCCTCTTTTCTTTGAAATTTGTGAAAAGGCAAAAAGGTATTCATTCATTCCCCTCTCAAATACTCATCGACTACTCATCACTCAAACACACTCTCTCTCTCTCTCTCTCTCTCTCAACAACCATCCATTCCCCTCTCGACCTTTCCGAATGGAACAAACCCTCCAAGTCATCCTCGTCGCCGCCGGCGCTTTGTTCGTGGTGATCACTGTGATCATGCTCTTCGCCGCTGCCACATGCGCCGCCCGCAGGAAAAATCGCGGCGAAATCCCGATCACTCGGCCCCCGGCCGCAACGGGGCTGCCCTCCACGTTCGATCCGGGGCAGTTCTCCATGGCGGAGCTCGAGAAGGCGACCCACAACTTCTCCCCCGACCTCATCATTGGCCGCGGTAGCTTCGGTATGGTCTACAAGGCCCACCTCCCCCACGCCGGCCTCAGTACCGTCGCCGTCAAAAAGCTCAGCCCGGATGCCTTCCATGGCTTCTGCGAGTTCCGGGCTGAGATAGCAGCCCTAAGCAAGCTACACCACCCAAACATCGTCACCGTACTCGGTTTCTGCGACACAGGGTCCGACCGGGTCCTTGTTTACGAGTACGTCCAGAACGGCAGCCTCGACCAGTGGCTGCTGCTCGACACCCCGTCCGAGACGCCCAAGACACCCAGGTCGAGGCTGACTTCGTCTGGGGAGACCAGAATTAAGATTGTCGAGACGCCTAGGTCGAGGATGCCTCTGTCTTGGGAGACCAGAATCAAGATTGTCAAAGGCGTAGCCAGTGGTTTAGCTTACATGCACAATTTGAAAACACCCATTATTCACAGGAACATCAAGGCCAGCAAGGTCTTGTTGGGTAATGATTTTGAGCCACACATTGCTGATTTCGGTTTGGCCAGGAGAATCGAAGACTCGCTTTCCCACGTGTCCACCCGAGCCGCTGGGACGATGGGGTACATGCCGCCCGAGTACATCCAGGGCGCCACCATGGCGACCGCCATGGGGGACGTCTACAGTTTCGGGGTACTCATGCTGGAAATCTCAACGGGGATTCGACCGAATTCGCCGTTCAAGGAGGAGAGAAACGGGAAGGAAGTGTGGTTGGTTGAATGGGCTAGAGAAAAGGTGGCTCAAAATGGACACATGAAAATTCTTAACGCTAATATCTCTCGGGCAGGGCTGGAGGAATCCGGGGTTGTCGAGTTTCTCCGGATTGCTCTCTTGTGTGCTAGTGACTCGTTCTTGGATAGGCCGCCCATGAGGGAGGTGGTGGAGTTGTTGAAGCGGATTCCGACTTGAAATCGCACTTTTGGCTACGGGACTTGGTAGGATACGTGAAAAACAAAATATAAAAGTGTCCATGAAAGAGGTTGAATGGCTCGGAATATTTCTCCTTTTTTTTCATGTACACTTTTATGTTTCCTATGTCATGTGTCCTAACATTTCGGTTTCACTGCTTCTCGCCAATGTGTCATTGATCTAGTTCTTTAGTAAGGCTTATATAGATAGATTGGATCTCTAGATAATTTCATTTATCTGATCATTTGAGATAAAAATTGAGGAAGAATGCTTAATTTAGTCATTATTACTTTACTAGACGTGAGGCACTCACAAAGCGTGTCCAAGTTGATTTTTGAAATACTATATAAAAATAACTTTTGCCTCTCTCAGTTCTCAAATCCATCGGTTGGCATTTTTCTGGAGTTTTCCCCCTTAATATGATCTTCCGTTTAGTGTCCATGGTACGCACGATATGTTTGCGAATTAGTTTGATGCATCCATTGACATATATCATGTTTTTTATGCAGGATGCAAAATTCGAAGAATGAGTTTTGGTGTTGCATTTTATCACTCTTCAAACTACTCCCTCCATCCTAGAGAGACTGCGGTCACTTTCATTATTTACAAATTTCAAAAAATTATCTACATTTAACTTTGTTAACACGATTTATAGTAAAACTAAATGAGATCTATCTAATAAGATCAACGTTTTTTTTTATCGACAAAAAAAAATTATATATTTATCTCTACAATATTATACAAAGATTAAAAGGACAAGGATAGGTAGGAAATTAAAATTACTTAATCTCCACACTATCCGAAACCCAATCGTTGGTCCGAGACCAACCGAAGCCCTAAACACTCTTCAATTATAAATTTTATAAGGGCATGACAAAGTGGGAAGGATGGAGTACATTTCTACTATTCACATTTCTTACAGAATGGTTATATTTTATAATTCCTAATATTTTTTATGGTGGCAAAAAAATTGTAATGGAATTAAGTAAAATCTATCAAATAAGATCTATATTGGGGTATGAAACCTACTATAAATTCGATCTTATAGAAAATTTTATGAGAGAAGTGAATAGTTAAAAAAATCTTTATGGGATGAAGAGAGTATTACTTTTGATATGTTTCTAGATTTATTGATCTAAATGTAAAAATTAATGATACGCCTTTGTCATTACAATTTTCTTTTTGACCTCTCTTCTTTATTGCTTAATTCTTCAATTATAATTTTTTTCCAAAAAAAATGCCACTTATCCAGATAATTGTGTGATATAAAATAACTTTCCAACATGTAGTATCTTTGGCTCAAATACTCAATTATTTAGCTTTTATCAGGTATTTAAACTTTTTAAATTGTGATATGCACAGAAAATTTCTTGTAAGGACCTTAAGTGAGGTTCTTAAGTGCGGGCCTTCCTTTTCCGATCGAATTTTAATGATCCAAACCATTCAATGTGTTCAAAACGTGACCGAGAAGTGCTTGATCTGAGCAGTTTTTTATTGAACCGTTCAATGAAAACTGCTCGGATGAAGCACTTTCCGGTCATATTTTTTGTTGATTTCTAGCGAGTACCCGTAAAATCATATTCTGATCACATTGAATGGTTCGGATCATCAAAATTCGATCAAAATCGATCTATGAGGTCCGCACTTAAGCTAAGTAAGGGATTCTTTACAAGAAGCTGACTGATGATATGCAATAATTTTTCAGTGTTTTGTTATGTTTTCAAAAAAATAAAAATTTTCACACAACCCGTAATACGCACTCGCATGTGCTTTATGTAACTTTAAGTCTAACCAAGTCGTCAAGACCCAAGGGACTTTTCATGCTATCTGCATCATTTGAGCTTCTTAGAAGCTTGCCAAAGGGACCACCAGCCAAGAATTCCAACCAAAGAACACGGAATTAGTTTGTTGCCATTTATTGAACGCGTTTGGAGTTTTAATTGTTTCCTCCTCTTTTCTTTGAACTTGTTGCCATTCTTTCGTATATATTGCTATCTTTTTTGAAATTGCTAGCCAGTTAACACTTGAATTTGGTGACAAGAACCTGCTTCCTGAAACTGTCGCTAGTCAACACTCAAATCGCCATTCTTTCGTGTTGTACAAGTGATCGCGGCTTCTCTGCAGTCCGTCACTGCAGTTGCATCGTAGCTGTTCATCTTTGAAATTCAACGGTTCAGATTTTTTTAAAAAAAAAATCCGGGAATTTTTTTTAATCTCCGACGGTTGCGATCACTTGGACCGCACCTCTAACTTCTACAGTCAAAACTGAACTGCTGACAAGCCAAATTCTTTCATAGTTGTCGTTGTAGCTGGAAAGCAAAAACGTATTTTCGTAATTTCCATCCCACTTTTTACCTCCGCACACACTCCAGTGGCTTAGATTTTGCACACACTCTAAAAACCATACACAAAACTTGCACACACGCACACAGTGTGCAGACTCCACGCATACTGCACCTCCATTGTATAGAGTTCGGATCCCTTGTCCAACCCTCCTTCGGACAAGCGCATGTCCTATCCTTCTCAGTCGTTGATCTCGCAAATCAACGGTTGAGATGTGCCGAGCACTTTTTGCTTAAAACGACGTTGTTTTGGAGCAAAAAGTGTTCGGCCTGTCTCATCCGTTGATTTGTGAGATCAACGGTCATGAGGGGGTTTGACAGGCCCCTGTCCGGAAGAGGGTCGGACGGGGGGATCTCATGCCCATTGCATATGGAGTCCAATGTCCACATATCACGCAAGAGAGTGTGCAACTTAGGATTACTTTTCTGCTGATACAGGGATGCGTCGCCCACTCATGCATGCCCCAATGGGCAGGTAAGTGCGTGGGCAAATTTTGGCCCCCGTTCACATTCGTGCACGGTCGGCCTAAAAAAAGGTCCCCGATGATGGACATCACAACAAGTGATTTTTTTTTTTTTTTTTCAAAATGCGAATTTCAGAAAAATGGTCATGTATCAAAGCAGTGTTGTCTCTATAGAGTTGCGAAAGGATGCGGGAGCTAGAAGTTGACGTAATTATTCTTTTTGCTTCACATGTATGATGTGTATAGTTCTCTGCAAATGAACATACAAAACTTTCTAGCTGAAGAAGAGATGCTGTGCATAAGTGAAAAAAAAAACCTAGGAATGAAAGGGACCACCGACCAATTGAACTGTGATATGTAATAACTACTTCAGAAGCTTGCCAAAGGGACCACCGACCAAATGATTAATCAACGCGTCTGGACCTCATTCCTCCTCTTTTCTTTGAACGCGTTGCCCTGTGCTGCCCTGCTTCCCGAGAAAATTTGTGAAAGCAAAAACTTGTTATTCTCGATAAATTTCCAGTTAGCACAATAAGACATAAGCTTCATTGGGGGACCCAATTCCATCCCTGATGCCCTATTGAGTGGTCCTTCATCATTACCGCCCTAATCTCCGTTGGGATATAAGACAGAGAGCCAAATCGTAGAGCTTGTCGATCAAAACCAGCTTAATCGTATATTATTAAGTAATGTTTCGTCGGAACACATATAACTTGACAATAATAGATTCCAAGTGTGTTTGATTTAATGGTTCGGAACCATTCTCGTCAAGATAAAAATATATCAATTAATGAGTCACTTAATGATATTCGATCAAGTTGATTTTTTGTACAATTGTTCTAATCGATGAGCTTTACAAAGTGGACATTTTTGGTCATCGAAACGAGACTGAAGCGGACCACGATCGCCGGGGACAGCAGGTCATTGACGACTCATCACTCAAATACTCTGATCTCTCTCTCTCTCACACATATTCTGCTTTCGAAATGCCAGTCATCGACGACTTGTCACTCAAATACTCTCTCTCTCTCACTAACTCATACTCTTTCTCTCTCTCTCTCTCTCTCTTAACAACCATCCATTCCTCTCTCTACCTCTCCGAATGGAACAAACCCTCCAAGTCATCCTCGTCGCCGCCGGCGCCTTCTTCGTGGGGATCATGCTCTTCACCGCCGCCGCATGCGCCGCCTGCAGGAAAAATCGGGGCGAAATCCCGATCACTCGGCCCCCGGTCGCAACAACGAGGCTGTCCTCCACGTTCGACCCAAAGCCAGTTACCATGGCGGAGCTCCTGGAGGCAACCCACAACTTCTCCCCCGACCTCATCATCGGCCGCGGCAGCTTCGGTCCAGTCTACAAGGCCCGCCTCCCCCACGCCGCCGGCCCCACCACCGTCGCCGTCAAAAAGCTCAGCCCGGACGCCTTCCAGGGCTTCCGCAAGTTCCGGTCCGAGATGGAAATCCTAAGCAAGCTACGCCTACGCCATCCAAACATCGTCACCATGCTCGGTTACTGCTTCACAGGGTCCGACCGGGTCCTTGTTTACGATTACGTCGAGAACGGCAGCCTCGACCAGTGGCTGCTGCTCGACACCCCGTCCGAGACGCCCAAGACACCCAGGTCGAGGCTGACTTCGTCTTGCGAGACCAGAATTAAGATTGTCGAGACAGCCGGGTCGAGGCTGCCTTTGTCATGGGAGACCAGAATCAATATTGTGAGAGGCGTAGCCAGTGGTTTGGCTTACATGCACAATTTGGAAACACCCATTATCCACAGGAACATCAAGGCTAGGAAGGTCCTGTTGGATTGTGATTTTGAGCCACACATTGCTGATTTCGGTTTGGCCAGGAGAATCGAAGACTCGCTTTCCCACGTGTCCACCCGAGCCGCTGGGACGATGGGGTACATGCCGCCCGAGTACATCCAGGGCGCCACCATGGCGACCGCCATGGGGGACGTCTACAGTTTCGGGGTACTCATGCTGGAAATCTCGACGGGGATTCGACCAAATTCGCCGTTCAAGGAGGAGAGAAACGGGAAGGAAGTGTGGTTGGTGGAATGGGCTAGAGAAAAGGTGGCTCAAAATGGACACATGAAAATTCTTAACGCTAATATCTCTCGGGCAGGGCTGGAGGAATCCGGGGTTGTCGAGTTTTTCCGGATTGCTCTCTTGTGTGCTAGTGACTCGTTCTTGGATAGGCCGCCCATGAGGGAGGTGGTGGACTTGTTGAAGCGGATTCCGACTTGAAATCGCACTTTTGGTTACGGGGGTTGGTAGGATACGTGAAAAATAAAATATAAAAGTGTCCATGAAAGAGGTTGAATGGCTCGGAATATTTCTCCTTTTCTTTCATGTACACTTTTATGTTTCCTATGTCATGTGCCCTAACATTTCGGTTTGGCTACTTCTCGCTAATGTGTCATCGATCTAGTTCCTTAATAAGGCTTATATAGATAGGTTGGATCTCTGGATAATTTCGTTTATCAGATCATTTGAGATAAAAATTGAGGAAGAATGCTTAATTTAGTCGTTATTACTTTACTAGACGCAAGGCACTCACAAAGCGTGTCCAAGTTGATTTTTGTGAAACACTATATAAAAATAACTTTTGCCTCTCTCAGTTCTCAAATCCATCGGTTGGCATTTTTCTGGAGTTTTCCCCCTTAATATGATCTTCCGTTTAGTGTCCATGGTACGCACGATATGTTTGCGAATTAGTTTGATGCATCCATTGACATATATCATGTTTTTTATGCAGGATGCAAAATTCGAAGAATGAGTTTTGGTGGTGCATTTTATCACTCTTCAAACTACTCCCTCCATCCTAGAGAGACTGCGGTCACTTTCATTATTTACAAATTTCAAAAAATTATCTACATTTAACTTTGTTAACACGATTTATAGTAAAACTAAATGAGATCTATCTAATAAGATCAACGTTTTTTTTTATCGACAAAAAAAATTATATATTTATCTCTACAATATTATACAAAGATTAAAAGGACAAGGATAGGTAGGAAATTAAAATTACTTAATCTCCACACTATCCGAAACCCAATCGTTGGTCCGAGACCAACCGAAGCCCTAAACACTCTTCAATTATAAATTTTATAAGGGCATGACAAAGTGGGAAGGAGGGAGTACATTTCTACTATTCACATTTCTTACAGAATGGTTATATTTTATAATTCCTAATATTTTTTATGGTGGCAAAAAAATTGTAATGGAATTAAGTAAAATCTATCAAATAACATCTATATTGGGGTATGAAACCTACTATAAATTCGATCTTATAGAAAATTTTATGAGAGAAGTGAATAGTTAAAAAAATCTTTATGTGATGGAGAGAGTATTACTTTTTTTTTTTTTTTTGCTCAGAGAGAGAGTATTACTTTTAATATGTTTCTAGATTTATTGATCTAAATGTAAAAATGATACGCCTTTGTCATTACAATTTTTTTTTTACCACTCTTCTTTATTGCACAATCCTTCAATTATAAATTTTTTTCAAAAAAAAATAAAAAACTTATCCAGATAATTGTGTGATACACAATAACTTTCCAATATGTACGTTATATCTTCGGCTCAAATACTTAAATATTTAGCTTTTATCAGGTATTTAAACTTTTTTAAATTGTGATATGCAATAACTTTTCAGTGTTTTGTTATGTTTAATGTTTTCAAAAATATACTTTCAGACAACCCGTAATACGCACTCGCATGTGCTTTATGTAACTTTAAGTCTAACCATGCAAGTCGTCAAGACCTCGGGGGCTTTTCGTGCTATCTGCATCATTTGAGCTTCTTAGAAGCTTGCCAAAGGGACCACCAGCCAAGAATTCCAACCAAAGAACACGGAATTAGTTTGTTGCCATTTATTGAACGCGTTTGGAGTTTTAATTGTTTCCTCCTCTTTTCTTTGAACTTGTTGCCATTCTTTCGTATTGCTATCTTTTTTGAAATTGCTAGCCAGTTAACACTTGAATTTGGTGACAAGAACCTGCTTCCTGAAACTGTCGCTAGTCAACACTCAAATCGCCATTCTTTCGTGTTGTACAAGTGATCGCGGCTTCTCTGCAGTCCGTCACTGCAGTTGCATCGTAGCTGTTCATCTTTGAAATTCAACGGTTCAGATTTTTATAAAAAAAAAATCCGGGAATTTTTTTTAATCTCGACTGTTAAAAAATACTATCCGACGGTTGCGATCACTTGGACCGCACCTCTGACTTCTGCAGTCAAAACTGAACTGCTGACAAGCCAAATTCTTTCATAGTTGTCGTTGTAGCTGGAAAGCAAAAACTTACTTTAATTTCCGTCCCACTTTTAACCTCAGCACACACACCGATGGCTTAGATTTTGCAAACACTGTAAAAAACACACACACAAAACTTGCACACAGTGAGCAGACTCCACGAATACTGCACCTCCATTGCATATAGAGTCCAGTGTCCACATATCACGCGAGAGAGTGTGCAACTTAAGATTACTTTCCTGCTGATATAGGGATGTGTCGCCCACTCACCCCGTGCCCCAATGGGCTGGTAAGTGCGTGGGCAGATTTTGACCCTCTTTCAGTCGGCCTAAAAAAAGGGTCTCCGATGACTTGACATCACAACAAGTGAAAAAAAAAAAATTGCAATTCAGAAAAATGTTTATGTATCATAGCAGTGTTGTCTCTAGAGCTGCGACGAAAGGATGCGGGAGCTAGAAATTGACGTAATTATTCTTTTTGCTTCACATGTATGATGTATATAGTTCTCTGCAAATGAACAAACAAAACTTTCTAGCTGAAGAAGAGATGCTGTGCATATTTACCTTGTTGAACCAAATATACTTGAACGAGGAAGAACAATAGGAAAAGGCAAGAAAATGTCGCAAGAAACTTGTTTATTAGATACTGAAGAGAAGAAATGAATCATACCGGGAAAGGAGGCCAGGATTTCGTAGACACAAGGGCTGGATTATGAACAACAAGATTTTGAAATTTTAAGATTAGAAAATCTAATAGTTTGTTTGGTTTAGATTTTGAGAGAGATTTTTTTGGATAATCAGTGGAGAGTGATAAAAAGAGAAATAAGATTAATAATTGAAGGAAAAACTTATGGAAGACCATGAGCAGGGAGAGAAATTTGAGTTGTGGGACCCAAAACGAACACATTCTTAAGCATTTAAATGTCTATATAACACCCAATACAAGATATAATTTTTAACAAATAAAAAACAGCTAATATTAAATTTTAAAGTTTAAAAAAAAAAAAAAACCCGAAACAACGCGAGGGCCGTGGCCTCCATATGCCCATATGTAGCTACGTCTCTGAATCATACACTCGAGCCATCATTGCATAGATGGACAACCGGATCCGGGACTTTCACGTAGCTGTAGGGGAACTTCTTACCCTTCAAAATAAGCGAAACAAAATCTAGGAATGAAAAAACCTGTTGTTTATATTAGCTTTTATCAACTACTACTATTTAAGGTTTTTTAAATTGTGATATGCAATAATTAACTCTTCAGAAGCTTGGCAAAGGGACCACCGACCAATTGATTAATCAACGCGTCTGGACCTCATTCCTCCTCTTTTCTTTGAAATATGTGAAAAGGCAAAAAGGTATTCATTCATTCCCCTCTCAAATACTCATCGACTACTCATCACTCAAACACTCTCTCTCTCACTCTCTCTCTCTCTCAACAACCATCCATTCCCCTCTCGACCTTTCCGAATGGAACAAACCCTCCAAGTCATCCTCATCGCCGCCGGCGCTTTGGTCGTGGTGATCATGCTCTTCGCCGCTGCCGCATGCGCCGCCCGCAGGAAAAATCGCGGCGAAATCCCGATCACTCGGCCCCCGGCCGCAACGGGGCTGCCCTCCACGTTCGATCCGAGGCAGTTCTCCATGGCGGAGCTCGAGAAGGCGACCCACAACTTCTCCCCCGACCTCATCATTGGCCGCGGTAGCTTCGGTATGGTCTACAAGGCCCACCTCCCCCACGCCGGCCTCAGTACCGTCGCCGTCAAAAAGCTCAGCCCGGATGCCTTCCACGGCTTCTGCGAGTTCCGGGCTGAGATAGCAGCCCTAAGCAAGCTACACCACCCAAACATCGTCACCGTACTCGGTTTCTGCGACACAGGGTCCGACCGGGTCCTTGTTTACGAGTACGTCCAGAACGGCAGCCTCGACCAGTGGCTGCTGCTCGATACCCCGTCCGAGACGCCCAAGACACCCAGGTCGAGGCTGACTTCCTCTTGGGAGACCAGAATTAAGATTGTCGAGACGCCTAGGTCGAGGATGCCTCTGTCTTGGGAGACCAGAATCAAGATTGTCAAAGGCGTAGCCAGTGGTTTAGCTTACATGCACAATTTGAAAACACCCATTATTCACAGGAACATCAAGGCCAGCAAGGTCTTGTTGGGTAATGATTTTGAGCCACACATTGCTGATTTCGGTTTTGCCAGGATCATCGACGGCTCGCTTTCCCACGTGTCTACCCGAGTCGCTGGGACGATGGGGTACATGCCGCCGGAGTACATCCAGGGCGCTACCATGGCGACCGCCATGGGGGACGTCTACAGTTTCGGGATACTTATGCTGCAAATCTCGACGGGGATTAGACCGGATTCGTTTAAGGAGGAGAGCAATGGGAAGGGAGTGAGTTTTGTTGAATGGGCTAGAGAAAAGGTGGCTCAAAATCTACACATGGAACTTCTTGATGCTAATATCTCTCGGGCAGGGCTGGAGGAATCCGGGGTTGTCGAGTTCCTCCGGATTGCTCTCTTGTGTGCTAGTTACTCGTCCACGGATAGGCCGCCTATGAGGGAGGTGGTGGAGTTGTTGAAGTGGATTCCGACTTGAAATCGCACTTTTGGCTACGGGACTTGGTAGGATACGTGGAAAAAGAAACATGAAAGTGTCCGTGAAAGAGATTGAACGGCTCGGGTTTGCACTCAGTGTCCATGAGAGAGATTGGACGGCTCGGATTGGCACTCGCCAGTGTCCTAATATTTCGGTTTGGCTGCTTCTCGCCACTTGTCATCGATCTTGTTGCTCGATAAGGCTTATATAGGTATGCTGGATCTCTAGATTGTTTTATCAGATTATTTGAGATAATATTTGTGGGAAGAATGCTAAGTCGTTACTATCTTACTAGATGTTGGCACTGGCAATGCGTGTGCAAATTAATTTTTGTGAAATACTATATGGGAATAAGTTTTTTCTCTCTCAGTTCTCAAATCCATCTGTTGGCATTTTTCTTTTCTTTTTTCCCTCCTTAATACGATCTTCTATTTAGCGTCTAATTTGCGCCTCTATTGATGTGGATCATGTGTTTTATGCAGGATGCAAAATACATACCTTTATTGAAAAATAGGAAAACCAAAAAATATAGGAAGCAAATCAAAAATATATATACGGAGTATTTGAATCCACAAATCATATCTTCATCTTTCCTAGAATAACTCTATCGTGCTTCCAAAATGGAGACGAAATCAACCATACAATTGAGACAGCAATTGAATCGTGGGGTGTGAGGCAATTGAGTCAGTTGATTTTACGAACAAATAGGATTCGAAATTCTCTTTCATTCCGAAGACAGGCGATTCATATTTGCCAGGATATTGTCTGCCTTTAACAATGAAGAAAATAGTGTACGGTTGTATAGATCTCAATCAAACCTATATATGCCAAATCTCCTGATTAATTGTACAAAACTCCTCCAAAATGCAATATACAAATCAACAGGAGAAAATCACTTTGCGCAGATGAAGCTTAAATCTTGTTTCCATGAGTAACAAGATAGAAAACAGAGGAAATGCACATGAACGCTTCGGCGATTAAGAGAGCATGTTGAACGCTTTGGCGCCGCGAGCAAGCTTGATAAAGACATCCTCTAAAGTCGCATCTGCCAAACCCCACGCTTGAACCGCGAACCTTCTCTTCGCCTTAGCAACTGCTTGGAAAACTTGTGCAATTATGACTTCTTGTTTTGGCAGCTCAAACTTTTGGGTTCCAGATAAACGGTACATCTTGTTAGCGTCCCGGGATAGATTATTCACCAAGCTCTCAACTTCTTTGTGATTCGAGGATGTTGTCATTGTAAACACATAAGAACCTCCGTATCTAGCCTTCAGCTGACATGGAAAAGTTTTTTTTCCCTTTGTACTATCGTAACATGTTAACAAAAATGCACGAGGCAATGCATGCTGCTTAGTGCTTACTAACTAACTGGCTCAGTAGAAACTGCACTTCAGCAACAGGAAATTCAAATTTTCCGGCAGTGAGAACAACAGGAAAGGGTAGGAGGCCACTGGCTCCATGATATGAAACTCGGCCTATTGTCGTTGAGGTTTTTAAGTTCACATCTGAGGAAAATCACTTTGTGCAGCTGAAGCTGAAGGTTAGCTTACCACCCTATCTACCTCTCACCGTTTAGAATATCGGGAAATGGTACAGGATATACTAATGCACGTCATGGGCAGTTGAACACAAGACCATACACGAGATGTATACGTGTAATTGTGAATGTGAAGGAAAGCAATGCTAGGTGCCGCTTGCTTTCCTAATAGAGAGGATATGATTTCCAGGATTTCGCTGAAGCTTTAGGTACAGATACAGTATTGCAAATTTTCAAGCAGCTAGCAGGATCCATTACGACAAAGAGTGATTGATCATCAATGAGTTAGTAATGTTAAGGCATTTTTTGTCAAAGGTGTGGAGAAAAAATCGTGCATATTGTGGAGACAAGATACAGAGTACATTCAGTCCAGTGATTTAAATAGCGGTGCTTAGGCATGGCGAGGGGTCTGCGCCTCAAATATGTTTGACTCGATTAGCACCCCTACATATGTCTGACTATAGTCTACATTTTGACCCCACTGATAAAGAATCTTGGCTACGCTCCTGCCTGTGTTCGTAGAATTATGAGTACTTTGATCATGTTTGATCCTGTCGTTTAAGAATTTAAAGACTTAAATTGGTTGGGAAGTTTAAAGGACTTGAAATCCAGAGAATGAGGGAAGGAAAAAAAAAACAGAAAACAAACGTCCACCGTCCACTCTGAAGGCGTCTTTCCAGTCTTACTTTCGGGGTCCAATCTCCTCTGTTCCGAAAACTCCTATGCCGAGGGGATTTTTGGCCATTGGATTGCATGATTCTTTTTAATGGTTCAAATCCAACAGCCGAAAAATCCCAAATGGTTCAAATCCAACAGCCGAAAAATCCCTCAACACAAAAGATCCTGCCTTCTGAATTTCTTCTCCTTGTTTGCCATTGCGAATTGGACAAGCAAAATGACATTCCATTTATTCCTGCTTTTCCTTTTCTTTCTCTCTTTTTTTCTTTTGGTGTAAATCAAGGAGTACAAGGCCTCCTTGGGAAATCCAGGTGACAAGCCAAGTATCAGAAAGACCAGAGAATCTGCAACAACTGAGGCAGAGAAAAAAAATGCATTATGAGAAAAAATTAACGATTTTATTGTTCAGCAAGTAGGCATGTCAAACCACAGGCAATCTGACAAGTCACACAAAAAAATGAAGAAGAGGGAGAGACAAAAGAGGCACCCGAGAGAGGTTACCCCAACGATATACAACTTTACAACAATTAAGATCTCACCGGTAGCGCACAAAACAGATGATATTATAGAACCCCAACTACAAAAATACTGCTACCAAGGGAAAGATGATAAACTTCTACGAGCAGCTTCCCGACGAATAAGAGAAATAAAGCTTTCACCACCAGATGTCCGACCATGGGCTGGGCATCAGGACTTGAGAGTATCACCAGGTCTGCTGTCCCATCTCTTTGATTTCGTAAACCCAATTTCACTTAATTACCTTTTCCCGATCCCAAAGAGGGAGGTGGCGGCGGTGGCAGCTTGATCTAATCAATATCCACCACTATACGGTTGTTGCGGGGCATAAGCACCACCCCTGCCCATCATCGGATTATATCCACCCGGCATGGCAGATCTAGGGGGGAATCCAGTTGGTTGCATTTGGGATCCTTGAGCCATACCCATATTCATACCCATCCCCATACCCATGGGTTGATTCATTCCGTTTCCAGCATAACCTCCCATACCCATGGGTTGATTCATTCCGTTTCCTGCATAGCCTCCCATACCCATGGGTTGATTCATTCCTCCATATCCTCCCATACCCATGCCTGCACCAGGACCACCCATGCCCGCACCAGGACCGCCCATGCCCATTCCCGAACCCACCATGGGGTTTGCGGGAGGCCTGAGGGAACTTGCAGCGGCACGGCCCATCCCAGAACCAGATCCCATGGCTTTACCCATGTTAATAGTTGATGTCACAGGCGTAGTTGTAGGTTTCTCAAACCTCTTTTCCCTGCGATTTATCGCATCGAAGTCTACTCCAATATCCGCCAGCGGATTTGTTTTAGCTGCATATGAATAACACATCAAAGTTAGATCTCTGGGCAAACAAAAAGATAAAATTTCATGTCCAACAACTGTGGAAACTCACGTCCTGATATGTTCAAATTGACTAGCCCTCGGCTCAGGGTATCAGCCCAAACTCCGGACTTTGGGTCAAACTTGTCTTTGGATGGTTGAGGGACTATAGCAAGTTGTCCACTTGAAGACGTAAGAGGTGGTTGAGAGGTCATAGTTGGAGTTGGTTGTGCTTGTGAGAGGAAGTTTGCAGGGTTATACTGTGTGGTTGGTCCGACACTAGTTTGGGAAGCCATGTGTGGAGCTGCCGGCTGCTGCTGGAGGAAGTTGCCATAGAAATTAGCATTTGGTTGCACAGTAGTGCTAGGTGCTGGAAAACCTGGCTGTGATGCAGAGCCGTTTGGTCCTGGATAGCCCGTTACATGTCCGGGTTGACCCGTTTGGGCCGAAAACCCTGTCAGTGGTGTAGGGTAGCTCGTTTGGGCCAAAAAACCGGCATGCGATGGTGGTTGGCTGCCTTGAGCTGGAAAACCAGTCTGTGAAGCTACAGGAGGTGGCGGTCCAGATAGTGGGAGAATATCTGCCAAAATATCAGTGTTCTGGTTTGAGGTTGGGAACTCATTGGGTGAGAATTGTACATTTGCTGAAGAAAGTTGAGCATTGGAATTGGTTGGTGGCGCATACGTCATGCCAGGAAAAGTATCCCCATAGTTAACTGTGTTGTCTACCACTTCCGGAATTGGTTGGGCCATAGGGTGGAATGAAGATATAGGGGCACTGTTCTGCGGTTGAGATGGGGAACTATCTGTAGTAGGGACAGCTTTGAAAGGACCATCGCCGAATGGGTCTTCAAATGGCTGCATGGAAAGGACAAACCAAATCAGAAAATGTAAACACTAATAATTGGAGGACAGAGTTTGAAGGAGAGGAGTGGAATGGGGAAAGGATATACACAAGAGACTCTGCAAGGTAATAAGCATCGGATATTTTTCCTTTGCCTATTATTCTGCTGTAACTAGAATTATCATTTATATTTTATTGTCCATAACATCCGAGAGAAGTGAAGAAAACCAGAATAATTTTAATTTCAACTCAAGCAATACTCAATAGTAAATACCAATAGAAATAAGTCTGCAAAGACCTCATCGCTTTAACCAATTCCAACAAAGATGAAGTTGAAAGGTTTCCTGCCTTACCAACACAGCCTACCTGGTTTGTGACACCGGATGCTGATGGAGTGGCGCCAAATGTGGGTCCAGGACTAAAGTTTGCGGAGGCATTATCATCAGTGGCTGCAGTTCCAGATGTAACTGGCATGATAGCCAATGGGTTGGAAAAGGAGTCCGACAAAGAGCCAAGCAAGTCCATTTCAGCACCATTGGAAGTAACTGGCGCACCTGATCACAGAGGAAGTAAAATATCAGTTTCCATTGAAACTGCAAAACCATTAGTCCTCTTCTCAGTTTTGGCACCTATTCAAACATTGTAACCACTCAGGCAATAATGTTGGCAATCACAGCACTCTCTAATGAAAGGGGACACCATTCATTGGCTTTCAAAATAAATGGGCATACAGGTAAAGTAATGGCACCCGAAAATTGGAACTTAAACCTGTCGGGGTAATCATGACTTAACCATTACCAAGAAATGTTGATAATCGTATTCTTTTAAAATGACATGCAGGGCGAGAAACGATAAATTAAACCACATACTATTTATTTCACCCACAGAACTTGGCCAAGATGAGGTAACTTTATCTTGGGTTGCTTTTGAGAAAAGAAAAGAGAAATCAACCAGTTGCTAAGGCAGTCAAGTAAAGCTTACCACACAAATTTACAGAGGATTTAAACAAGTTAACAAATATGAAGCTATCATTTTACCTAGCAGACTTCAGTAAAATCGCTAAACTTTATCTCCGGGATGCAAGCCGCTTGTAAAATTTAAGAGAATGATTACGATGCAGAACAAGTAGTCCATGTATTTGGACAAGTTGGATTGCCGGTAAGAACCGCTAACCTGGGGTTTTAATGCTGGAAAAAGATGCTGAATGTCAGAAATGACGTCATCTTCTTGAATCTTCTGAAGTCAAAAGTCTATTTATGGACTGATTTTTTTATGCTGTTATCAGGAGTCAAAAGTCTATTTAAGGATAGTTATGCTCTGATTAGGATATGATTACCTTAATCCACACCTTGATTAGGGTAGATTGATTAAGTCTGTTTGATTTGACTGGGATGTTATTTTCCCATTATCGAGTGATGTAATGGCATATGGCCTCAGCTTTTCATCAGAATTTTCATAATATCACAGGGTTTTCTCTCCCACTTCCATAGTAGATATTAGGGTTTCAAGGTTAAATACGGCTTCTTCCTCTTCACTTTCCACGACGTTAGATTATTTCACACAATCAATACTTGAAAACATACTGAGGTGCTTCGATTAGCAATCAATAATTACAAAGTACCTAATTCTGCATAGAATATACCAAAAAAAAATTTCATGAAACTGCACCAGCTGTCTCTCAGAAACTGTGGATTACTAGTCATTACCATTCAAGATATAAAACTCCTACTTCAATAGGAAGGTTGCCAATCGTACCAATCAATTGCTCATTGGTTACCCCAACTTAACATGTATTTTCATGTAAACCAATGTTGATAAGAGGTCCTTCATATCAGGTAATGATATAATTAACTTTCTATGTACCAATTTTCGCTGAAAACACAGTTGGGCATGCATAATCTAAGTTAGATGGACTATTCTAAAGGAGCATACGTCATGCGAGTCTACGATGAAACTAAGGAAAGTCCCACTAATCAGGAAATGCTCTACGGCACATCCTAAACAATGTTTTACCCAACACAACGAAGGTTAAAAAGTAGGAAATCCGAAAAGTTCCCTTGTTGATGGATCCTTAAAATAACAACTAGATGAATCTAACACCTAGATACATACCCACACACAAAACCCATACCAGAGTATGTAATCTAGAGTCAAATGAAACTAGCTATAGTGCTATACAGGTGGAAACACTATGCACCACGTAGGACAAGGGTTTCCTAATCTTAGGCATAGAACTGGTAGTTAAATTCCTTTCGACTTGACAAGGCTCCAACCCAACACCATAACAAGCCGTGCACCCCTGCGTTTACCATGCGGTCCATGCCATGGTGGTACTGCCTGGGCAGGTTCCCAGGTTATCGAACAAAACTTCAATTACACTGAACGAATTACAGAACTTGTATCCCAAAAAGCCTGCTGAGAAACCAGTATCAACCAGTAACCCCAAAAATGCAAAACAAGTTTGTATACTAATCAAGTGATAATCAATATGGATACTCAAGTCAGCCAATTGATAGATTTATGTCGGGTTATTAGTTACCAGATGACCAGCAAACCAAAAGGCTAGCACCCAGCCTCATAAACACAAACACAGTTTGAAACTAAATAGATACTGAAACGTGTGTGCATGCAACATATTGAAGCATAAAATAACTTACCATACGCATTAACTTCATAACGCAAACTAGTACACTAAGAAAGGCATATTCACAGTTCAGCATTTTCTACGTACGATGAAATGAACACGTATCACATTGAGACAACATCCACGGCACTAAAACTTTGCGCTTATGCTGCTTAGTTCCCATGTAGAAAACTCTTGGCAGACAACAGTAATCAAACCACAGTCATGCTAATATTAACTTGCCTTGGTCAATTCAATAAGCAAAATGATCCCAAATTTTACTATATAATCTATCAAACGTTAACACTCAAAATCTACAAAGTTGAGTTTTGGCAAGAGAAAAAAGTTAAAACTGTGGACAAGACGCTCTTAGCAACGTGTTTATTGATGGACTTCGTGTATAAACTTGACCCTTTTCATGCGAAATCCTTGAAAAGACGCCCCTGACAATTTCCAATATGCAACTCATCCGAAAGAGGTCACAAAAATGACTCATGAACTGGTTGTATCCTCTTAGTTCAGTTCTACAAGGGAGTATATGTGAAAATTCCCCTTCTTTTTTCTTTTTTGTGAGACGATAATAGAGTTAGTAAGCAACCGAATATTCGATGTTTTTCAATGAACTCAAACTCCTTTTCCGAATCACGAGCGAGCTGAACTTGCATTTCACATTTACAATTTGAATAATAACAATTTGTATGTGATGTACATCACTTGAGTACCTTATAATTTCGTATCGTATAGAAGCCTACTCATATGTACAACAGTTCAGGAACGTGGTCCTATTCCTGTCCCTCGGTAGGTCCCATGTTTGAGGTAACATACTGCAATGCCTATCTGTTTACCCTGTACTAGTACTAACTAACAGGGTAATAGATTTCAACCATTGCATATCGAATGGCCTGATAAGTAAAAGGAAATTTGGACCTCCGATGCCTTGTTTTTTGGCTGATAACAACACATATAGTCCCGTATCACCAAACAGAGTGATATAAAACCTGGATACAGTCAATCCCATGAGGTAGCAAGTGAAGTAATTAACACAAAGACCAAGGATGGGACAATTAGCATCAGAAAAGTTCTGTACCTGAAAACGAACCACGGGGATCAAACTCATCAAAGCCACCAACTTCCTTGTTTGCAGCAGCAGGAGCAGGAGTAGGAGTAGGAGCGGGAGCGGGAATAGGAGCAGGAACAGGAGCAGAAGCAGGAGCGGGAGCGGGAGCCGGAGGAGAAGCAGAAGCAGGGATTGCCTGGCTTGGACTAGTGCTTAACGAAGCAGATGTTTTTGGAGCAGATGCTGAAGCTTCTACATCCCTTTTATAAGAGTAATGTTAATACTAAAATTTCTTTTCTGGACAACCAAAGTTGACACTCAGACAAGTATAGCAATCCCAGTACAAAAGCAGGCCCAAAATACAAGATTAGTACCTTTCACTTTGAATAGGGCTACGAGCCTCACCAACAGCCTCTTCATAACTAGGAGGAGCACCGAGATTTTGTTCAGAAAATTTCCGGTCAAGCTGCTTTCCTGAAGAGCTGGTACAAGAAAGAGATACAATTGTCAATACATGGACGATGGTTGCTCTTCTTATAAGCATTGGCCCAAACCATTAATAACACTAAATTTTGAGACAGGCGCACTCTGGTTACCTTCCATCTTGAGAATGATCATCAGCTCTAGCACCACTTCCTCTGCAATAAAAACAGACTCTCAAGTTAAAACGGATTCTAGATCAAGGCACTACTCATGGCACAATCAAAAAGTTTTACATGTTAAAGAGTGCACAAACTTTCTGGTGAAATTTCACAAGTTTTAAATGCGGAAAGTGTTAAAGCATCTAAATCCAAACCAATTGGCAAAGAGTGGAGAGGCCGCCCAGGCTCATATACTAGTTTTGGAGGAAATAATTAACCAATGTGGGACAAATCCAACACTCCCCCGCACGTGCGACCCCTGACTCGCACGTGGAGAGGTAAACAAAGGATCCATAACACTTGAATCACAACAAACAACGGTGCACTTATGGCACAAACAAAGGGGAATAAATTCTCCGAAACCCTAGCTTTGCTACCATGTTAAAGCATCCAACTTCAAACCAATTGGCAAAGAGTGGAGAGGCCGCCCAGGCTCATATACTAGTTTTGGAGGAAATAATTAACCAATGTGGGACAAATCCCAACAGAAAGTCCAACAACTTTCCATATTTACATTTTAATGGGTTCCGTTCTGCATATTTCCCTTTGGCCTTTTTGTACTTTGGGCTCCTTTATTATACTGTTCTATTTATTAGTAAGCAACATATAATTCAGAATGATACCTAAGTTGTACTGTCTATAGCGTAGCAGGTTTCTTTCTTTTCAATCTAACATAGAGTGTACCATACTTCTAGTGCCAACTCTGACTAACAAATCAGTTACTTAGACCAAACCTAGTCAACAAATCAGAGACACGTTATAGAATCTGAAAACACAAAAGGTTAGCAACTGAATGCCATGAAACACTAAAAGATGACATAAAGGGGCATACCTAGATGAATATTGACCATCATCTTCATAAGCACGTTCTCTCTCTCTATCAGCGCTCCTACTTCTTGAGCCATATTGGTAATCATCGATGCTTCGACTTCGTCCCCTGTGATCATCATCTCTGTAACCATCTCTGCCGTAACGTTCATCAGAATCTCTACTATAGCGATCTCCATCACCCCCATACTTACCATAACGCTCATCATCTCTAGAGCCCCATTCTCTCTCTCTCCCATAACCATTCCGATCATCATCTCTACTTCCATAGCGGCCTTCGTAACGATCATCGTCACCTGAATATGAACTTGGCCGGTACATGCCACCCATGGATGTGTTGCGGAACCTATTGAATTATGTAGCATGGTCAAATGCCTCATCATGGAAGATCTCATGGTAAAGTTGTTCTGGTACTATGCATAATTGCATATAACATCAAAAAGACTAAGGACACAGCAATCAACAGGATAAGAGTTCAAAGCAAATAAATAGCCTGGAGGTTCTCCGTAATTGGCAGATTATATCAATAAATGGAAAGTTAGTTAGATAGCTTATATCATAAAATGGAAAGTTCGCAATTGGCAGATTATATCATAAAATGGTTTTGTTCATTAGATAGCTTCCATTAGACAGCACCACCACAAATTAATGAACTTAGAAAAAATTGAAATGGTATAAAAGCTTACATACGAATATTATGAAAGTATAAGTAATGCACTTATGGTAGGGTTTCCTTTAAATAGCAGGAGGGAAGCTAAGACTATGGCTTAGGTGAGATTTGATATAGCTTACTAATCAAAAAGGTGTGTGGTATAGCTTGAAACTGTAAAACAACAAAAGAAGCATCAGTTCAGGCTGTGCGGTGACATTGGGCAGTGGCATATTAATTTTGTGATAAACTGAAGGCTGGAAATCCAGAAAAAAATTTAAATCTCAGGTCAGACATGGTTGATGCTGATGATCACAATAAGGATGAAGCAAAATTCGAGCATATGTCCGCAAACAATGGAACTTGTGAGCATCACTAGCCCCAACAACTTCTGAGAAGCAGACTCACTTGTCCCTGTTAGCGGCAGCCTTCTGCCTCACTTCTTGTATTCTTTCCTTATCATTTACTAGAACCACGAGACTCTGAGATTTCTTTCTGACATTGCTTCCCTGGTCCCTCCCACTGGAATCAATATATTGAAAATCGGACAATGTCTGTTACAAGAGAAAACATTCTTTGTAAGTGCCACAGTACGGTAGCAAAATCACATCAAATTCTGAGCTGCAGAAGAAAAAATCATTTGAATTGTAGCTGCATAATAGCTTAAGCAATAGAAAGTTACCGATATTTGATAAGCATGTTCCCTGATCTCATCTATGACACGCTCTGAGCCATATGCCACCAAATATTCCAAAATAATCAAAGCCTGAAAAGAAAAAAAAAAGCATTTTCAGTTGCATTGCTGCAACATAACTAGTAGAGGAAAACAAGACAAAATATATTTCAAGTGGAAGTACATCAAGGCACGGAACAAACCTAAGGAGCGTAACAATTTGGAAGGTTATGTAGCTAAGAATCGATTTATCTTTCATATTAGAGTACATGCAACAGGAGTGACTGTGGACAGATTTCTATATTCCTAGTTTTACTTTTGAGTAGCAATTAACAATTATTACATTGGATTGTTTCCTTTGGCCTTTCGTCTACTTTGAAATGTTTGATCTTTCCTTGTACAGGAGGCTATGCTGCTTATATCCTAGTTTTAATTCATAAAATCCCTATCTTAACCAAAATAACGAGGTGTGAGTGCGGATCGGTGGGGTCCGTGGGGAGTGTGCATATATGAGAGAGAGAGGAAACGGGGGTGGTGGTTTATAGTTATAGCTTTGAAAATCCACCCGTTTGCAAGTAAAATACAAAAGCGAAATTTCAAACAGGAAAAAGAAAACAAGATGAATACAGAAACTGATACAGTATATAATAAAAATTTGAAGACCTTATAGACATGCCGCCAATTCTTGCCAGTATCATTGATACGCTTCCAGATTACTACCATGATCATCTGGTAGTCATGACTGCATGGATGATCAAGAATAAGTATCTTCTGAACAAACATAAGAATGATAAGCTACTTTGTAAAGAGCTAGTTAAGCTTACTAGTTTTTGGTAGCCTGAGCTATGTCAGCGAGAAGAGAACCATGAGGACCCCAGGGCTCATTACTAGTAGCATCAAGAACCTAGAAAAAGATAGAACCGTAAGTACTCTGTACTCCTTAGAAGATGCTTTATAGAGGACAGGCAGTGCATTTCGAGACTATCCACTATTACAACTGAGCAGCTAAATAACACACAACCAAAATGCATGCAGATTGGGAAAGAATGATCAAAATCTTGCTTTCAATGTGTTCTTATGGTCAATTACGAGAACAAACATAATGGAAATATTCAGTCACAATTCACAAGAGAAAAACAAAAGGAAACTCGAAAATGCTGTCTATCCATATATAGCTAAATTTGACAACTGGAAAACCATTAACATCATCCTATATTACGTGGACTCTTTTGAACATGTTTGGTCCACGTCCAATAAGCATGCACCCTACCATGCATGTCAATATTTTGCTTTCTAATACAGTTGCTTCAAATACGTGATGTGTAAAGCTTAATGCTCCATGATACTACTTAAAAAATATCAAATTTTACAGCTTCAATGCTTCATCTGAAAGTTCATTAGTACCACATTTCAATTGTGTAGTTGCTGGAATTTCTGCCAAGCTACATCACCCTTCCAGGAAATTGTTCCAAAAACATATATTTCTAGATTTGTTCTGCAACTTCCAACCATCTCAATCAAAAAACCAAATAGCGAAAGAAACCAGATAAACAAGAAACAATTTACCTTTTGCTCTATTCCAGGAACCTTGAGAACTTTCTTGTTCACCTCCCTCTTACTGCAAGAAAGCATTAGCCATGTAACATCATGTGTTAATGAGATACTTAGTAGTTGCTAACATTAAAGCCATCTGATCATGCACCTTTTTAGAACCACTCATGACATCAATATCAAGAGTGCAATAACTTAAGAAGTAATTTTTGAAAACCAATGAACTTACAGTTCTCGAACTGTTTGATCAAATGCCTTTTTCATTGCAAGTTCAGTTGAGGATGCAGAATTCTCTTCAGAGGAAACTAACTTCAAATTTTATGTGAGCCCTGAAGGAAGAAATGTATATTAGACGTCTATGCGACAATTATGACGCACTTTGTGACAAACACCAGAAGAAGAAAAAAATCTGGCATCACACTATGGTGAGAACCTTCAACCAGGAGAACATAGAACAAGTCCCACAATATATAATGTTGAGACCAAAGGTATATCTCAAGTATACAAGCTAAAATAACAAGACTCAATGACAAGACCATAACTTTTAAACCTTAAAACCACGAATATTAAACGAAATATGTAAAATACAATATACCTCAGTCCAATCTAAACACTAACAGAATATTATCATCATCAGGTGTAAAAGTAAGCTGTTCATCAGAATATCAAAATCCCACCGAGGAAACGTGATAAACTTCTATGTGAAAACTCATTGAACATCAGATTACAAAGCAATACAGTACGTTAGGAGTACAAATACAGCTCAATAGCCACATGATCTAGGTTCTTAAACTATTGATTTTGTCACGCAGTTTCCCTGCTGTCTATATGGGAATCATATGCATGAATTCAACCATTCTACACCATAATAACATGAATCATCGCGCAATCTCTTTCTAGTTTTTTAGTGTAAAATATAATCGCTTCAACAATTCCCAATTGGCAGCAGCATTTGCAATAAAAAGGATCCATACAGAAACAATATCACATCCAACCTTCGTCCCCAAAAGATGGTCGAGTGCGCAAAACAACTTCATAAAATAATGCGTCTTTGTTGAGAAAAACTCAAATGCCGCTAGTTACCATATATCAATGAATTCTTTCAATTTATCAAACAACGCTCAAATTTCTCGAAATAAAATGTAATTTCTTAAGTTCTTGTTTTGCCAACCAGACAATCTTTCCGCAGTTTTCCTTCATTACAACTTTTACCAATTAGAAACACTACTATAATCTATGATGTGGAAAAACATCCAATCAAATCCCAATACATTTGCAATTTGCATCACAAAATCCACAAAACCTGAACAATTGATCCAGAAAAAAACCTTCATCCGAGATCAGAAGTATCAGAAGCATCAAACATGAAATCCTCCAAATCTAGTTTCCGCCAGATTTGACTAAGTCAAAAGTTGACTATACCTATTCGCAAAATGAAAGAAAAAGCCCCCAAAAGGGTTAGTCCAGTTGGTTGGTGGGTTTACTCCCCGCACAATTGACCACGATTTCGGGCCGCAAGAAAGTAATTTCTCATGAATTCCCTAGTCCTGGCGTGGATCGCTTGCCTTTGATCGGACCGTGCATTTGATCGACCAGGGAGGGTGTTAGTGGAGGTGCGCATAAGCTCACCCGAATTGACCCTCTAACCAAAAAAAATGATCACATGGATGTTTTTAAAAAACGTAATTCAACAGCAAGGCATCTCAATTGCGAATCCAAATCACACGTACATAATAAAACCCTAAGAAATGGCAAACTCTGAGCTACGATAGAACGTCATCGTATTAAAATCAAGATCTGGAGCATTGGATCGATCAACGGAACTAGGGTAATTGAAGCTAGCAGAGATCCAGAAGAGAGAAGGAGAAATCGAACCTGATCGGAATTGGACCACGAGGAGAGGGCGCCCAACGCCAGATCTGAGAAGGAATTGGTGAGAGAGAGAGAGAGAGAGAGAGAGAGAAAGAGGAGCGGAAATTGCGAAGAGCTCCTACAAACAGGATTAAGGGGTAATTGTATCTGTCTCGTTGAAATAATGTTGAGAGAGAGACAGACAGAGAGAGAGAGAGAGAGAGAGGAGAGATTTTTGGTGTTTCTCTCTCTCTAGAATTCCGCGAAGAGAGAGAGAGAGAGGGTTGAAAGGTGGACGAGGAAGACAGCGCACCTTGCACGCAGGAATTTATGGGACCAAAAAATTGTTTCTGATGCCTTTCTAATACAGTATTAATTAATATTATGCTTCAAAAATTTATGCTATGATTATAAAATAGAGTATTAAACTGATATGCTTTGATTCTAAAATATTAATTTGTGCTTTTTCTTTATTTTTTTTGATTGGCAACTTAGATGTTGTTACGGTATTTCATTAGAAGTTGAATAATTTGTAACGCCCCGACTTTTCGGGTGCAATATAAAATAATTTCTATAGAAAATTTGCTAAATAAATATAATTTTCCAAAATAAAGTTTTTGCTAATACAATCTCAAGATAGTTTTACGGAATCAAAATACATTAACTTCAAAGCTGACTCTAATCTTGATACGAATCCTAAGCATCCTCGATCTTCATTCGCGATATTCTTTTTTCGAGCGTCGAATGTCAAACGGCTCGACCATTGAACCCTATAGCCTCTGGCAAATTGATCGCACAATACTGAGACGTATCCAAGTGGTGATAAATCACCCAAGAATAATCCAACACAACCACCTATCTTACTTTCACATTTAAGCGTGCAAACAGAGATATATGGTGCGAAAAAGTAAAGCAGAGATAATTCACATAACTTGATTCATTTGTTATCCATTAACTTAACATGAAATCTAAGATCTCCCCACGAGATCTTTTCCCCAACCGCTAGCCATATCCCGTCCCATGAGATCACTTCCTGTTGCTATCGCAGATACACCTAAGTTATGTCGAAATTGCATCCCAATAACTACAACAAATGGTAAGCTTATCATGCCGTTACATCGCTAGGGTTCGCCTATCTTATATACCACTTCACAATCATCACAATATCACAATATCACTGGGCTTACTTTGCCAGTCTATCAATTCATCACTGGACTCTCGCCAATCTATCAATTCATCACTGGACTCTCGTCAGTTTCAATTCTCATCACAATCTCATCATATCTCAACATCACGTCTGCAGGCAACCTCTAAACAGAAACAAACTTCACAATTTATCCATTACTTAGCATCGTCTAAGTGATTTCTATATCGTATACCACCCCATGTCCCTAGGGTCCAATCTAACATTCAAATTAAGCATCAACGCAATATCAATCTCAATAATAATTAAAACCGAATAACAGACAGGTCAAAACAATTATTAGGCAATGCAATCACATAACTTTTTATGACTGGGCCGTTGCCCTTAATCTCATATGGTCACAAGGTCATTAAGAATGTAAGAATTATTTAATTAAGATTTAAAAATAATTTTCTAGACTTTCGTTAATTAATATAAGTAATTAAGTTAATTAAACACTAATTAAATACATTAATTAGGTAAAAATTTTAGAATAATTATCGTAACCTTAATAAAGGTCCTAACAGTCCTCTATAATAAGTTTGAGTGCTAAAAGTTGGGTTTGGATGCTCACGGAATTATTTTAAATAAAAAGATTTAGTTAATAGGCAAAAGAAGAATAAATAGATAATAAATAATTCAAAATTTTAAAAATATATTTATTCTAACAAAGTATCATCTTAGGACAGTAAGGAGTCTAAATAAAATTATTCGGAATTTTTAACATCTTAAATAATATTTCAAAGTATTTCTATTTAGAAACAATGCGTAATTAATAATAATTAGGTAATGTAATAATTAAATTATTATTTTAATAACATATCATCTTTGGGATGTCAGAAGTCTAGAAAAAATTGTTTAGATGTTAAAATCATTAATTATAAGGTCGCAACTATTTTTCGTTTGTATCTTTAATTGAAAATAAAATAAACAGCTAATAATATCAAAAGTTTATGAAATCAGTAAGTTATGATCCTTGACATGTTAGAAAACTAGGAAAAATAGTTTGGGGATTTATGGAATAGTTTACAAGGTCGCAATAAATTTTAGTTTGTAAATTTTTACAGGATTACGAATAAAAATTAAATAAATAGAAGATTAAATAAAAAAAATATGAAACTAACAAGGTATGATCTTTAGAGTGTGGGTAACCTAGGAAAAATAATTTGGGGGTCAAAGACGATGTTTAAAAGGTCGAAAAATCGATTCGCATTTAAACAATGCAAAAGCACTTACCGGGCTAACTGGAGTTGTGCGACGCGAACTCGATGCAATCGTTCTCGCATTGGGAGCCCAGAAGGTTGCGGCGCAACCTTGCTCGCTGTTTTGATTTTGTCTTTTCGTCGTGGTTTCGATGCATGGGACGGGGCTATTGGGTTATGTCTAATAACATCAAATATACTTAGAGGAGGCTTGGGATCGAATTATAATACCCTCGAATCGGATTTAATTTGGTTTCGATTGAAACTTGACAATTTGGAACAAATCGGGTTTCTTGATCGGGGAATCTCGGGGCGAATTGGATGATCTTTGGAGATGCTTGGTGTCGAGAGAGGAGATTGGAGCGATCAATTTGGATTTCGATTGAGCTTGATCGCAAACCCATTTTTCTCTCTCTACTTTCTCTCTCTAAAACTCCATGGATTGGAGCTTTGTTTTCTTCGATTTTTCTCTATTTTCTGTTAGAGGAGTTGGGAGAATATCATGGGAGAATATCATGGTGGCTTCGTGGGTTAATGGCATGGTGTATTAATAGGTGAATTTGATGTGGAAAGATCAAATCGAGTCCTAATCGAATTGGGTTTTTAATTGGACGAATTTAGCTCGGTTTAAGGGCTACGAAGGTGGTAGAGATCGAGTAGGAGAGGGAGGGATGGTTGGAGTTACATGCATGCAATTATATGTATGTATAACAAGAAAAAATAAATTTAAATAGAATAGGACAAGATAAGATAATTATATGCTAAACTAATTTTAATTTACCAAAAATTTTTCTAGGTTCTAATTTAATCTAATTACAATTTTAAATAATTAATCGGTTACTATCGACTATTGAATTAAAAGTAATTTCTTCTTTTGAAAAAAAAAATTTGGTTGAAATTCCGGGTCGTTACATAATTAGTTAAGACCAAAAAAAATTGTTCATAGTAGCACCAAAACGGAGATGTCAATTTCAAAGGCGTTAAGTCGGATAAATTAAAAATGAAAGAATGTTCGAAACCGGTTGCCAAACGAGAAACGAATTCCCACGTGAATTCAATTCGGCTTCGATCGGCACTGACGTTTTCAAAAACAACGTCAAATCTCTTTTTAATTTTTTTTTTTTTTTAAAAGTGAGCACATTAGAACAAGGAATTCTATAAAAATTGACCACTTCAAATATTGCTTCCCGGTCCTAGAGATACTCCTAAGATAATTTTTCTCTATTTTCTATTTTCTTTTTTCTAGATAAAAGTGTATTATCTTTTGCTCCATATTTCTCTTTCTCCTTGTGTTGAAATAGATCCACCCCTTATTTTATATTACGTTATCGTAAATGATTGTTGGGGACATATATATTGAGATGCCAAAACATTTAGTAGCAATTTTATAGGCAAAAAAGTGATATTAGGCCACCTCCAACCCTTCATCGGTTCTTTCATCAAATTCAAATTTGATGAAAAATTTGGCAAAATGTTGCTCCAGCCCTTTCACCGATACCAAATTAAGGGAGAACCAAATGTTGCATCTAATCAAGGGAAAATTATTCACCATCAATTCCTTCACCAAATTTTCAATGTTACCATTTCATCATCTCATCATCATACATTCTATGTACCTTTGGTCAAAAGTTGTGTCCAGTCCACATTTCCTAAAATTCAACAAACCTATTGCTTTTCTAGGCATCCATTTAGGGAGAAGGTGGGAAATTTATAAATGATTTGATGATAGTCATTGGAGTTGTCAAATATCAATCAAACTTTTGGTCAAATATTTTACTCAAATTTGATGAAAAAAAAGTCAAGGATTGGAGATGGCCGGCCTTATCCATGGCTATAGCCAATAGGTACCACTATAAATATGGCATTTTTATTTTTGTACTAGCAAATTTTTTCCATAACCAAACCCTAATCAAAAGGTTATAAACATTGAATCTTGAGACTTAGATTTTAGGAGAGAAAGGTAAAGTAAAATCGAAAAGTATAGAAAATAAGTAAACCAAATGGAAAAGACATTTTTATGTGTTAGAAAACATGGGGCAAATGGAATGTACGATTGAGAGTCTAATTATTTTTTTATTGCTAGTAAACCAGGTATTCTTTGCTTGGCGAATAGTGCTTTGACACGGTCTGGTGTGAAGACTTGAGAAGTAAGACCCTTTTTTAAACGCGTTTTTCACCTCTTATTATATCCCCAACAGATCCTCCATATCATTATTTGATCCTCCATTTAGTAGGATAATGATGCCCCAACAATCCATTTGATTTTTTATAACTTAAAATGCAGAGCATGGGAAAAATAATAATAGAATCGCTATCATATAGCTTTGTATTGGCTTAGTTCATAGTTGGATAAGCAGACTCGAATTGCTAGCATCCGCCACAAGATAACCCACCGACTCTTTTAGGTCTTGGACTAATTCTAAACCAACTTCGTGAACAGAAAAAGAACGAAACTACTTAATTTATAACTAAACCAGAGAATACCCTGGGAAAAAAAATTGCAATTGAAATGAGAAATAAATATACAAAGATGCGTAGTTGAAGTGTATGTGAATATGAAAAACTTCTAGAGCCATTTTTTATTACAAAATATTTACTATTATTTTTGATCCATTTGTGTTGGAGATGCTCTTAGTTAGATGAGATGAGATGGCGCTATTCTTTCCAATGTATTGACTATGGATTTCTATACAATTCTTTGATGTCGGCAATAAACCTAGCAATACATTTGCATGGGGGCGTGTGGAGACAAATAACAATCGAGCGGACGGGATAAAAAATAGTACCTCCAAACTTTATGGGTCCCATCGGAGTCTCCAAATATTGATCCGACTTATTCGTTTTATCGGAAAATGCAAGAATGTTGGAAAAGATTAGCTCAGTTGAAATTCGATAAATAAGTGAATAAATTGTGCTTTATTTTATCGCATGGACAGTTGTAAATTTAAAATCGCACTTGTCATCCAACGTAATATGAGAACTATCTTAATGATCGATATCTAGCGGAATTTTTGAGTGGCATACCTCATTTGTCTTCCAATTCCCCTGAAAGTGAAGCAATTATATTCAAAAACCAAAATAGAAGATTATTGAGTAAAAAGGAGAAGAAAATTCAAACTTTCTCTCTATTTCTCTTGTGGCAGGCTAAATTTTGGTTCCACCGCGTATTCATTTGGAGAACTCCTTGTTACGTTGTAGAGCCCTAATTCAATCCCGTGTCACCCACAACAGGGTAATACTCAAGGGGCGTTCTGGTTTCCTTTCTTTTTTTAAAAGTTCTTTTTCTTCAATTTTCAAACTCAAATACAATGAAAACGAAAAATAATTTTTTAATTTTTTTTTGCACCGTTTAAAAGATCTCGATGAGATCTATCAAACAAGATCCATATTGGTAGGAAAATTATTTGCGTAAACACATTATTTTTGGACTTGAAATTTCTTCCGTTTGAAAAAAAAAAACTTTTTAC
Organism: Rhododendron molle; assembly: GCA_025413875.1. NCBI lineage: Eukaryota > Viridiplantae > Streptophyta > Magnoliopsida > Ericales > Ericaceae > Rhododendron > Rhododendron molle. The sequence goes on from CM046396.1 coordinate 6,411,734, forward strand.
CAAACTGGAACACCCCCTTAACCAGTCAGGGACACTCCAATAGGTGGTGTTCGGCCGAGGATATCCGTTGTCTAAGTTTACTTCTGAAAAAGATGGCCTGAGCAGGTCTTTATCCCTACTAAGCTCTCCGTAAGCATAACTCAAGTTTCTCTTAGAGCTGCCCCTAGCTACCACTATTTAGCCCCTGGAGACTATTAATGGTCTAACTTCTGACCACGGTCTATATATTGCTCGTGACGAATTTGACCATTCATTCTTTCGTTACTAGTCTATATTTGGCCAATTCTTAGCCACGGTTCTTTTCGACAGTGGTTTCAGGTGGTCTATCGAACTGCAATCTCACTTTAATCATCCTATTGCCCCACTTGAAAATGTGATTTATTCTCGGGGGAATTCGGGTTGAGTGGTAAGAGCGGCAAATAATGTCCAACTTATGGGATACTTTTTCGGAATTGTCCAGTCGTGTGAAGGAAAAGAATAATTTCCAAGACATGGTGTTGATGACAAAAATACCCATCTCTATTATAACGCACACTCAAGGAGCAATGTACACACACTCAAGGAGCAATATTATATAATTGAAAGAGCATTATAATTTAATTGACGGTGCAATATTATGTGATTAAAAAAGCAATACTAATTTATTTCGAATGAGTACATAAATTTTGAACCTTTTTTTCCCATTCTAGAAAGAGAAACACATTTTTCTTTCTGGGTTAATCCAAATAAGGTCCCGTTCCCGAAAGGAAAATAAGTACTTATTTTTTAAGAAGACAATTTCAAACTAAAAAATTATGTACTTACGCAAATAAATTTTCTATCAATATGGATCTTGTTTGATAGATTTCAATTGAGATCTTTAATACCGTGCAAAAAAATTCGAAAATTTATTTTTCATTTACTTTATTTTTGAGTTTGAAAATGTGAAATAAGTACTTATTTTTTTTTAAAAGTGTTGGCCTAATTTACTCAAACAAAAATACCCTTGACTTTAAATTTTATTGGGGGCAATACATTTCACATAAAGTGCAATAGAATTTCATTGGAGCAAAATCTACTTGACAAAAATGGCACTCAACTTGTTATGCAATTGAGAATAGATTCATAAGAATCAGATCTCGACCCATATATTAACCGCAAAACCCTAACACGCAGCTTCTCTCATCCCTTTCCTCCCCCATTTCTTTTTGAATCTACTACCGAGAATAGATTATATGGAACTAAATTGCCCATTTTATGGAACTAAGTTGCACATTGTATGAGATCATGAACATGATCTCATACAATGCGCAACTTATTCATACAATGTGCAACTTAAATCCATAGAAGAGGCAACTTAGATTTATAGAAGGGGCAACTTAGGTTCATAGAAAGAGCAACTTAGGTTCAAACCCATATTCAACTACAAATCGACTCCATGTATGGGGGATTTCTTTTTCTCTGTTTCATGTATAGGGAATTTTGTTTTCTCCGTTTCATGTTTGGGCAATTTGACAAAAACTTGAGGGCGTAATAGTTATTTTAGGTGGCCATTTCCATGTATTGGCAATTTCTTTTCTCCTTTTCATATCTAGTTGTAACAACTACTGTCAACTACATCGTCGGTATTGGGTGGTTCCTCTCGGCTGGAAGCAGTCGGCGTGCTTTGTGGATTCCATCCACGGTGGTTGTGTTTGTCTTTCTTGTCTGTTTATTACTCATGTTTCCATCGGCTTGTATAGTTTATCTCTGATAGGGCTCCTTTATCAAGCTGGGGCGGTTAGTGGTTAGATGGCTGACTTCTCATGTCCCGACCCTTCGTGGCGGTGAGTCATGCACAGGTCTAGTTACTAGCTTTGTAGTTTTTTATCGCTGCTCCTAAGTCACCTGTTCTTATTGTTTTCTTTCGGTGATGGTTTGCTGAAGGTTCCCTTTATCTGTTTTAGGATGAATTCGCTGTAATTAGCCTATTTTGACTGTTAATGAAATGGGCTTTTGATTAAAAAAAAAACTACTATCAACTACTACTATGTTTGACAATCAATGCCCCATCGAGTGTGCAAACCGAAAGCATGTCAACAAAAATCTGCAGGATGTACACAACAAAATTGCCTAGCTATTATAGAAAAATCACTTTTTGCTATCTATTTTACCTCAAATTGGTATACATGCTCATTTTTTTTTTGGCCACGATAGGATCTTAGGGATTAGTTATTAGTAGTTACAACGGGGTCGAACATCTCCCCCACGAGGACTCGAACCAAAGTTCTGAATACCGTACTGGCTAAAGTACCGATTTTTCTATTGATACGATACATACCGGTACATGTAAGATACAAGATACCGTTTCGAATTTATCGATATTAGTGTTATTTTCTAACATATAAAAGAATTTATTAGTATAAAATATGCGCATTCATTAAAAAATAAAATAAAAAGTAGTCCGGTATTTACCGGTACCAACTGGTATTGTCCAGTGATGGAAGCATCAATAAATTTAAAGGTAATATGATATTGTTCGATATCGGCGAGTACCAACTGATATTTGAGGCGGAATGGAATGAGATGTGTCCAGTACTGAATTTGAACAATATCGATATGTACTGGCTGATTCCGATTGATACGGTACGAGACGAAACAGAATTAGATGTGTATAGTACTGAATTTGGACAATACTGATATGTACTCGTCGATTCCGGCTGATACGAGATTTATAACTTTGCCTCGAACTCACCTCAACTACACTCTAAAAACTGGGGAAAGAAGCTTCTTTTGTTCAGCAGTGGAAGTGGGTCCCATTCTACAACAGACTCCCGAAGCAGCAGAGATTTTGACGGGCCAATCAAAATTCATTCAAGCTCCCACTCAAGCACAAAAAGCCAACTTAAATTCACTGGGCTCGATCTTTGCCCGCCTGCGCTCTGATCCATTCTCTCTCTACCCGTCTCTCTCTCTCTCTCTCTCTCTCCATGGCGATCGCCGCAGCTGCATCGATTTCCCTCGGTAAAAAACCCTTTTTCTGCATGCCTATAATTTTAGTCTCTTTCGTTTGTAGAAATATATGTGCGTGCGTTATTCTTGCAAATTATCCAATTGACTTCGATCTTTTGCTTTTCTGGAAAAATTTTCAGTGTATTAGCAGCGGAGGAAGGGGTTCATTAAGGGGTGGGTTGTATTTATTCAATTTTTTTCGTCCTTTGTTAGCTTTGCGTGGATTATTGGTTCGAATATAAATTGTAAAAAAACAAAAATAACTCAACAGACAGATTTTAGTCTCTCTTTGTTTTATCGAAATACTAGCGAGGCACGGCTCGAACAATTAGCACACGGAAACAACTACTGAACTCACGTGTAATATACGGCTCAAACAATCACCACACACAAATTAATACTAAACTTGCGTGCATTATACAAACCCGTGTCCAACAGATTCAACCATGCGATAAAACAATAACGCAACATATCCATTGATAAACATCATAATCTTAATGAAAAGGAACTGGGTAGCAAATATACAAAGAATGATGGAAGAACTCACCTCGGTGGTTTCGGGAAGTAGATTTTGGTGGTATTGAACTTCCCAAGAGAGAGATAGAGAGGAGGGGAGAGGAAGAGAAAGTAAAGAAGAAGAATGTGAAAATGATATGAATGATGTATAGAAAATTCTATTTTTGGTGATTTCCGTGATGTACGTTTGACAGCCTAGAAATAGGAAAAGGAATGTTGGCTTTGATTTCGGTGATCTCGGTGGCTTTGATTTCGGTTTTGTACAAAGGTTATATATGATTTTGGTTTTCATTTGAATAATGGCTTAATGGGTGGTTTTGATTACAATGCCTTTATGGGAGTAATTAATGAGAGAAAGAGAGAGAGGGGTTAATACATTAGGAAACCTTCATTCCTTAGGCCATCCACAGTGGTATAATAAAAAACGGATAACCAAAAGTTGACACATTAGCTTTTGATTATTCACTTAAGAGGTTGCTAAGCTTAACAGTGTTTAGCTTGACAATGATCACTTCTAGTCCATAACCAAAATAAGGGTCCACTACAATTTCACTCTCTCTTTCTCTCCCCCTCTGTTTTCCGTCATTCACTTCCTTCCATTTACGTTTAATTTTTGGTAAAAATATATCGATTCCCTCTCTTAAGTTTGGGCAAAAATCGGTGACTTTCTTCCCTCCTATTACAATTTTTTTATTTTTTTTTGGAAAAAAATAGAAACAGGAAAGAACAGTGAAATACCTTAATTCGGCGACAATGAGTTGAATTATAGATGATCGAGAGATATGAGCTTCACTTTTTGAGAGAAATAAAGAGAAATAGTTTGTGGGTGAAGTGAAGAAGATATAGAGTAGGCGAAGAAGAGAAGAAGAAAATACGAGTTGAAACACGTGTATATACAAATTTTGGAACTAGTTAACTTTTGTGGTTTGGGGTCCACAAATTTTGATTATTGAAAAAGGTTGTTCGTTTTGGTTATCCAAAGCTCAAATTTTGATTTTTTTTTTTTAAGGATGTTGCTAAGTTTGATTATACCATTGTGAGCCATCTTTTGTACTAATATTGTTAACTTTAAAAACAATTGACTTTTGATTATATCACTGTGGATGACCTTAGACTAATACATTAGAAAACCTTCATTCCTTAGGTTAATACATTAGGAAACCTTCATTCCTTTGATCCAACGACTATAACCTTATCACTAAGTACGATTGAACAGTTGTAGATGCTTCTATGTTTGTATGTGTAGACATTTTGGTGGAAAACCTCTCTGTTTTATAATTGGAATATATGTATGTATGTGTGTGTATATATATATATATATTTATACACACGTACGTTATGCTTGTAAATGATCCAAAAGACTTTCTGTTCAATTCTCTCATGCTACCCACTTTGATCTCTAATCGGGTCTGACTGAACCCATTTTTTCTTTTCTGGTGAGATTTTCAAATATTATCAGCTGAGGAAGTGGGTTCATTAATACCCATTTGGCCTAATTTTTGAGTATTTTTAGCGAGTTTTGTTGTTGTTTTCTCTTATTTCTAACTAGATTCATTTCAATTTTTTAGGGTTTGTTCCACTAACTAAAATAAGTACTTATTTTTTGAATTAAAGGTGATGTATTGTGAGAGAATGATTTGTCTCGTAAAGCAAAAAATAAGTATTTAAAAAATAAGAATTGTAATGGAACAGGGCCTTAAGATCAATCGTGAGAGGAATCAGAATAAAACTGTCTTTTTGAGTGTGTTGTTGAAAATTTTCAACTTCGTCTATATTTTTTTTTATACCTTTTGTTACCTCCCTCGAGGTTTCCCTCCTCAAGACGAAGGATGTGATGTAAAATTATGGTGAAAAGCTAAAGAAAAGTAAGTAAAAGTAAAATAATACCGACTCTCTTCAACCGATATTAATTTAGTCCAAAGTCAATCTTAAGTAGACTATATTGTCAGCTTGATTTTCTTTTTCACTTGTATAACACAGGTCTGGAAAAAAAGTTGTCGTTGCCAATTCTATAATTAATCAATTTAATCTGGTTGAGCCTATTTTTAGTCCTTTTATCACTCGGAAAAAAGATTGTTTGTATATGTCTCCTGTGGTAGTGAATATTTGATTGCTATTTATGGGTTTTACGCTTTTGTTTATGGGGGTCAGAGTATGCAGTTTCATTTTCCCTCTCATTTTTTTTTTGTCTTTAGCTTCGTTTTCAATCTCATTAACCTAAAAATAGCTGAATGTGAAAGATTGCACTATTTAAATTACTTGTAAAAATATTCGCGTGACTTCTTTTTTCGTCAATCAGTACTTGTTGAATGTTTTAGCAGGAAACTTTAACAAATCAGTTGTTTTCTGGGAAACATAAGTGAACACACTATTCAAGAATGCAGGGTTTTCCATTTGATTCAAGAATGCAGTGTTTTCCATTTGTTGTTGTTGTTGGGTAGCTAGCAATTACAAACCTCCACAATAATATGATCATTTGGCTAGAGGTGAGTTCTTTTTTTTCTTTTCTCGGGAACCAAAGCAAAATAGGTTATATTACCGCAAAGTTGAGTTCATTGGTTGTCCTCATAAATTTCTTTCTAAAAAATTCATACCTGAGCACAACAATATACGTGGAAAACCTTAAAGCGACAATGCTCACACCGAAAACTTGCGAGCACCTTGTTCGCTTACCCTACATTATGACTTGTAATGAAGAGTATTCAAATACTAGACTTAAAGAAGAAAGACTGGAAACCCAATGAACCACTTTTCACCTTGATGTCTTGACCCCAAAACTCATTGTTTGTTTCTCGCTGTACCAGTGGTTTTGACCACCATCAGCATTCACTTGAATCTAAATTCCCCTTCCCTTCAATAGAAACAAGATGAAAGATGTTGTCTGGGTTTTAAAAAAATTACAACTCACAGTCTATAGTCTTTGTTACGTTTTCAATAGGGTAATAACAGCATCGTTAAATTAGTGATGAAGCTCGAACCCAAGACCTATGCCTTGGAAAACTTTTCCTTACCATTTGGTTAGGTGTTGGCTTCACAACTTAGAGAAGGTTTTTTTTTAAGGTAGGGGTTGATCAAATCAGGGCTCTTATAGTTTCTTTCAAGCATGTATTATCGAATTCCAAATACCAAAACTCCTGCCAAGCTCCGTTTGAGTGGGACTCAAGGCACCTCGAAAGAGATGGTGACTATGCTGGGGCACCCTTCAAGCGCCCTTCAAACTCCTTCACATTGGGCCTCGGATTGTGACAGTCCTGTTTTCTAGCCAATAAGTATCCTATACAAAGAAGACTAATGCAACAAACTCTACATGTAAAACGTACATAAAGCACACACAACCAAGACTGTATAAATTTAAATCGATATGATTATCATCTCTTTGGAGAAAATCAACCTTGCTAAAGTTGTCTGTCAGAATTGTGGTCATATCTTATAGTGTTCAGTTTTTTGTTAATCAATTGTTGTGCCAAACCTAGTGGCATTCTCTTTTTCATATAATTCGGTTATCAAATTTACATGTGTTTCAGTTGCCTCTCTTTTTTGTTTGTATTGGTGACTTGGTTTCTTTTTCCCTTGCATTTTTTTATCTTGTTTTCTTTTTCGCATACGACCTCTATGGTTGTTTTTCATTTCTGGTCGCTCCCACTGTCATCTCTGCCATGCAGATGGGGTTGGTTGCTCCACGTCACATGCAGTCACTAGCAGTTGGATTAAATCTCCTCTTGAGAGTCATAGTTTCTTTGATCAATCTGGCACAAGGTGCGTTGAAGTTTGCAATTGAGATATTTCAGTTTTAAGCTGGAAAAATGCCCACCTTTTTTGTGTGTGTGATTGAACGAATAGTCAACCTTAGCACTTCTTTTGTTTAATGGGACTGGCAAGAAGGTAAAAATGTTTACGGTATTGCTTCTACTCTAATTGACTTTATGGAAATCTCGTAATCCATTTCAATGAAGAAGATGTTACCGTGCTCGACACCAGATTTTCAGAAATAAATTGAAGTCTTGCCTTTGCACCCATATGTTGTTTACATTTTTTTCTACTTGCCTTCTCCTCGGCTATTAGGTTACCATAGCAGCATCGTATTTCAGGAATATGACTTTGCGACTGTCTTTTTTTAGATGTCGATGTCGATACTCTTGGCTTCTACTCTTCTAAATGCGGCAGTTTGAGTACTTTGGAGAATGTTATTAAGTACAAACACATCTATTCTATGCAGAATTTCTGCTCTCATTTTTTCTTTATCTGTTTGGCGGTTGTGGTGATGATGGGAATGTTAAATTGTAACTTGTAATGTCATTTAAAGTGTAAGTTGTACGGCCAGGAGTCATGGCTCATTTATGTTTTGTGGCTTTAGGCAGTGCAACAGTTTAAGAGTTTTGTATGTTTTTGTACATTTACCAATGGTACACTCCTAAATGGTTTCCAGACACAGAAGTCCGTTTGTTGGAGCTAAACAATTACACTGGTTGCATGTGGGACGCAAAATCTGCCCATCGGAAGTTGCAGTTGCGGCTGATTATTCAGATTCAGTTCCCGATTCATCTAATTATATGCATAGTCATGGCTATCATCCTCTTGAAGAACTCAAAATGAGCAAAATACTCTGCGACGCTAAGCTCAACCCTGCTGAAATAGCAAGGACTACAGTTGAGGTGCTTTATTTTCTCTGTCAAATCTCTTGGTAATAGTTACATAGTGTTAGGAAGTAAACTTGTGGGCCGCCTGAACATTAACTTTTTTCTCGCATAATGGAACAAAACTTGAGGATAATTGGTGTACTCAGTATTTGTATGGTAAGGATGTTTATGTATAGAAATATGAAATGCATGGTTCTGATATTTTTTTCCCGTTGTTTTGATTTTCTTTTAGGCTAACAGCAGTGCGTTGCTGATATTTCCTTCCATGGTACACAGCGAACCACATGAATACGTCTCATGGGCTGAATTTCAATTTGTGATTGATGAGTGTGGAGGTGATATTTCTTAGTTAGTCCTTCTTGTCATGGTACATATTTAGAACCTGGCTAGTTTCCTGATCACTTTCCTCTTGCCTGCAGATATGTTTTTTGAAATTTGTGACGATGAAAACATCTTGCAAGATCGTGGAGCTAGTAACCCTGTGGTGAGGACTTGTATGCCCTTTTCATGTTGTTTCCATCTTATAAGGAACCATGGTAGCTAAAAATCCATGGGTGTTGGAAGTAAATGAACATGTAACAAAAGAAACTAGATGCCAAACAGACATTGGAATCTATGCGAAATTGAATGTGATAGAATCAATGAATGATTAAGAGTGGAAGTTTGCTGATACTTTGTATTGAACCCTTCCTTTTTGATTTTTCTTATGATGCACCTTCAGAATGTTTTAGTCGGTATTGATATATCAACATATGAGAAGCGAAGGGTAGCTGCTGCTGAGTACAATATTCTGGACCCTGGTGCAAGTGATGGCATACGTTTTTATGATGACAATGAGGTTGGAACTATTTTCTCTTGACTACTATGCTATATTTTTTCGCTTCTTTATATGCTGAGTTTCTTCTTATAGTAGTTGCTTTATTTTTGGTTCAAAATAGGTGGAGGATTCTGAAATGTTTGATATCCCAGTTAACTGGGGCAAGCCAACATATACTGCTGGTTCCATCCATCCAATATATTTTGCCAAGTGCTTGACAAAGGTGATTAAGATTTGGCTTTTCTCAACTTGTTTAAGATCATGAAAGTTAACCAATGATTGGCTTATCTGTTAACCTCTAGAATTAAATTAATATGGATTACAACATGTGCTTTCTTGCAGGCTGTTAATATGGATTATGCTAACAAGATGGACTACCCGTCTAATGGAGTTTCCATTCTGGGTTGCCTTAGGCCCGTCTTTGGGGATGAAGAATTATATTTGCGGAGCCTCTTCAACGGTGAAGATAGTTATGGTTACGACTCAGATAGTGATGGCTACAGCTCAGACTGGAAAGGTATTGGGATTCTGGGATGCTTCAACTATTGAAACTATGTCATGGAGTAAAATCATCCTTTTTCCTGTTTAAACAAGGAGCTTATTTCTTACACAATCAACTCAGAGGGGTTTGCTGGGGATCATCAAATCCGTTAGATTGCACCACAAAAACGGACTTGGTTTGATTCTATGTTAATATCTTCTGACCAATGGGAATCTTCTTTTCTATGAGTCCCCAACTATGCATAATCTGTTGTTTTCCAGGATGTATGTCCGGTTGTCTCCTCCATGGGCCTACTTTCCTTTAGCAGGTGGCTATCTATCTAGACTATTCTAGAGACTCTCTGAGTTTATTGTTTGTTTTCCATTACTACCTGACCCTTGCTATTCAGAGTTGTATCCAACGCAGTTTCGGCCATAAGTGTTATGGCGACTCATATCAGATATGCTCAATGTTATCCTTAGCGTTTTCTTACCAACATTTGTAAGAAGTCCCGCAAATTTGAAAAAATTTCATTGTATTGTTGTGCTAGTTCTAAACAAGTGGCTGATAAGCAGTCTCTTGTTTTGTCCACTTTCATTTGGTAGGAGCTTCTGTTCAAAAATTTGGGCAAAAAACCTTCAAATTGTAACGCCCTATTGTAAACTTGTAGGAGGTATATTTTTTTCCAACTAAGAAAATAGAAAATCGATTGTGCAATTCGTTTTGCTGATTTGTGTAAATTTCTAGTGTTCCATAGCTGCCCAATTTTTATCACTTGGCTAAATCTTTGTCTTTGTTAATTATCTTTAGGTGGTGAAGATTGGGACTCCCGGCCTCAAAATGATGGGAAACGAACAAGCTCCATTCTTTATAGGTTGGAGATTTTAAAGATAGAGCTGTTCTCCACATATGGTGTTCAGGCATGTATAGTGAACTCAGCATCATCATCTGTTGACATTTAGCGCAATGAAATCAACTTGTAGGGGAGTTTTTCTGGATGACACTGTATAATGATTCACATGCACATAGAAACAGAACCCTATGCACTTTGCTAACAGTAAGTATATCTGTATTTACATATTACTCATATTGGTTGCAACTTATGATATATCAGTTCTAATGCAGCAATTATATCATGCTATTCTTACTGTATGCTATATATTTATTCCTCTTATTCTATGTCAAAGAAAAACAGGTGTTCGTGTGAACACGTTCTTTACTTTACTTGACTTTTCTTGTATGTTTACGAGTGATGTTTTACCCAGATGAAAGCAAAACAGTAGTTTCTGTTATTAGGACGATTAAGGCTTGACCAATATGTGATTCCTTTGTTGGGATTAGGTATTCTCGTACATATCTGTAAAAGGGCAAAGCTATTTCGCTTAAGAATATCCTTGTTTGTGTCTTGACACGGGCATATTTGGCATTGAGCTCCTCTTCCTTATGATATTCAACTTGAATAGTATATAGTTACAGTATCTTGCCTATTCAACAGTCAGGGATTGGTTTGCATGATTTCCAAGAGGCTGAGCCTGATGTACTTGTGCACTCAACGTCATCCATTGTAAAGCGCTACAGTGAGAAGGGGACGAGGTTGAATTTTGCTCTTAAAGCTCTCTGCCAAAAGAAGGTGCTCCATGTTCAGGTAATGATTATTTGATGGTGTTGAGTAGTTGGTTTACGTTTATGCATTCTCTTTTTATTATGTTCCACAATTCGAAAAAAGGAGGACAAGAATAGTCAACCTATAACAAAACAGAAGAAAGACTACAGAAGTCTCTTTCTCTACAAATGGTTCATCTATACCTAACAATCAGGGCTGCCTAGATCATCAAAGTAATAAAGTGGTTTTCTCAACCTTGTGAAAATTTCAGTTGATTTGCATGAATTGAGCTGGACTGATTGGGATGAAATTTCTTGCTTCTATTATCTTTCCTCGAAGTGGAATTTGATGACAATTGTTGTACAAGGAGACCGATTCGCTGCATTACAAGACAAATCGATGTAGCCATTTAATTTGCCGGAGTCTATGAACTTGTTCTGCCTTCATCCATCCATTTCCTGTTGTGGAAGTTCATAACTCCCACTCAATAATATTCAGACAAGTTATGTCTTTTCTCGGACAAATTGGGAATTCTTATAAGAGCATCTCCAACCAATACTTTCAAAGACTCTATGTTAAACGATCAAACTAAGTCTTTTACGCAAAAAGTAGGTACAAAGGACTATAAAATTCATGTCAACTCTAGTCACATTACTCTTTGCATCTCTCAAAGTCTTAGGCACATAATGCGTGTGCACGAGCGTTGAAACCGTCTTTTGAAACATCCTAAAGTATTAAAATTCTCAAGAACAAGGATTGAGAGCGCGAGCATAGAGCCTGAGAGCGCGAGCGAAGGATCCTACACAAGGGTTATGCGACTAAGCTCAAAGTCGTCATTCAATTCTATGTAGCTCAAATAATTCACGCATTCCATCCAAAATTCAAACTCATTTTTTTCAACTTTTATTTTGATAAATTCAGTATTGGTCTTTTTTAAGGTATTGTGAATATATTGCCGCCACTACCAATCTGTTGAAAAGTAAGTGTCCAAATTAAAAGTTTTGTCAAGTTAATGAAGAAAAAATTTGTCCTCTAAAAGAGTAGGCGATCCTCTATTTTCCTTCATCCTCCATATTTAGAGGACCAGAGGCCATCCTCTCTAGTAGAGGAGCTATGAAGCACGGCACTCAAGGGACATGCGACCCGCTGCTGACGCACGGGGACACATCGGAAACGCATGGCGTGTCTTTTAAATTTTTAGTATTTTTATATGGTGGGAGAAGTCGGGGACAAGCTAGGGACATACATGGGGACGTGACAGGGTGATTTCTATATATTTTAAAAGCTTTTCTAGAGTGAAATATTTTTTAACTTCAAAAGTGTTGGACCAAAAGTGTAAATATAAAATAGGTGTGAGTTGTGTGACATACATGGGGACAGGGTAGGGTGATTTCTATATATTTTAAAAGCTTTTCTAGAGTGAAATATTTTTAACTTCAAAAGTGTTGGACCAAAAGTGCAAATATAAAACAGGTGTATGTTTAATACTCACACACTAGCAGTCGATAATGCATTAGATGGGAAGCTTAATCGAAATATTTAGTGGTTACAATGTAGCAAAACTAAAAAAGTAAAGTTTGCCGTGTATGTGTCCCATTTTATTAGAATTGACGTGTCCCATGTCCATATCCGTGTCCACGTCCCCCGCCGTGTCAATGTCCGTATCTGTGTCCCTCGACGTATTTGTGTCCCTCGACGTATTGACAGTTATCTTGACATAATTTTCTGAAAAAGAAAAACCAAGAATATGAAAGGGTATTGAATTGCTTATATGATAATTGGATTGTACCTTTTTTCCCCCTCAGATGGGAACATGAAACATTATCAGTAGGTACCGAGTCCCGGTATGGCTGATATATTGTGGTGTGAACAAAAATTGCATATGTAATGGTGTTACGTAATGGTATTGTCCGTTACATTGATACTGTTATGTAACAGTATCGGTGGTTTTTCCAATGTTGTGCGAAATTGTAAAAAATTCACTACTTCGGCTACCAATTTCACGCTATGACTGTTACACCCCGAAATTGCAACATCACAACATACCGTTATAGCGAGCAATACTGATATTTTGAACCAGATGGGAGGTCTGAATTGTACCTTGTTACGCGTATTTTGTGAGTTCGGAGAAGTGTGTATTTTCTTGTTTGTTGTTTTGGTTTCTGGTCTCATTTTATCTCTTTCCTGTAGGAAGCAAATTTAATTGGAGTAGACAGCCTTGGAATTGATGTTAGAGTTTTCTCCGGCTTAGAAGTACAAACACATCGGTTTCCCTTCAAAGTCCAGGTAACTTGCAAAGTTTGAGAATGCATTCTCCATTTCAGGCCTCAAATCATCTGATTGTCATTTCATATCCTACGATTGGGTGTATTTGAATTACGTATCCCAGAAATACAAAAATTTAAACAGATGTAACTTAAAATAGTAGCAAGTTTCAAATGTTATTTCATGGCGAGGACCATTTCTTAAAGTTGTAGTACAGGCTTATTTTTATCATTCTGCGTGTAATCAGTAAATAGTGAGTTACACCAACTCTTTGTCTTTCTGATTTTACACGATCAAGTAGAAAGTTGTGAAATCCAGAATACAAGCTTATGGATCATATTTTAGCAAATAAATCTAAATGTCCAAGATGCGTCCACGTACTTGAAATCAACTTTTGGTTGCACTAGTTCTTTAGGATTTTTACTTGGGGAGATTGGATGCTGGAACGCCTGCACCTAACACTCTTACCTTAGATGTACAATATTGGTGCTTTCTTTTCCTTTGATGATTCAATAATCTTTGGTTATCCATCCTCCTCATATTAACTTGTGCATTATTACACACTAATATGGGTTTGCTTCAATTATCACAACTTTGTCCTATCTTTGTTTTTTTCCCTTGTATCTTTTTGTTGAGGCACCCCTAGGTTCAAGCTCAACTGCAGATTATATCATTGTCATCCTCATCCTAATCTGGTTGCTTAATATCGTTTTTTTTTGAACCTGTCAATTCATTGCTTTCTCTAACCCATTACGCAGTCTATTTCTGTTGTCATATTCATTTGAAGGTTTGAGTTACTTTTTGTGTATGTATGTGCACATATGTATAAAGCCAACATCCAGTTGATGAGACTAATTTTGATAAAACCCGCAAAAACGTGATGCAATGTTAATGAAATCACACTGGTTTGCATTTTTGTTTCACCTTCTGTTTCCGCATGACAGCTATGTACGTTCTTAACTATGCTCCAATTAATGGTATGATGAATCTTCTGACACAAATTTCGTGGTACTCATGCATTTTCTGATTTGATGAATAATTTGCTTTTATTTTCCCTTCCGTTAGTCTCTAATGATCAAGGTATAGTTTTTCTTTCATAATCAGTTTTAGAATACTTTTTGAATAATTGTTTGGTGGACGTTTTTTGTGACTTGCTTTTTTGGTATTTTTGGGGAAAAAATTCAGTGAACAGATGTTTTGAAATTCTCAGAAACCATTTTGTCTATAATATGAAAAAATTACGAACATGACTGAGTGTTTTGAGTTTTAAAAAGAGTTTTTCGAAGTTTTCTACAAAACTTATTTTGACAGCAACCAAACAGGCCCCAAAATTGGTTTCTAGCGTTCAGAAAACGGTAGAGAATTGTTCAAATTGTTTGTAAAAATAGACAAATAATGTGTTTTTTTTTTTGTTGTTACTCAATTTGGTAATGACATTTGAGATGCACGTATCCAAATGCGGCCAAATTCAAGAGTGTTGAGTTAATGGATGTGAAACCTGCTGATATACTCTGAATACCGTATCTGCAGGCAAAATCAGAGGCTGCTGCTGTGAAACAGATCAATCAACTCCTGTTTCCACGTGCTCACCGAAAAAAATTCAGGGCTCATGGACCTCATGGCGATGGAATTAGGGATGAAGTTCCTTTTTAAATCAGCTTCAAAATTCAAACTTCAAAATTCTCGCCCCCCCCTCCCTACTTTTATCTTTCTTCATTTTATCTTCTTTTTTTTTTTTTTTTTCCTGAAAGTTTCATAATTAATCACCATGTACATAAGACCGCATATTTATTTTTGTTTCCAGAAAGATATAAAGATGAAAAATTCTTGTACATCTGTCACTGTTGCGGATGAGATTGCTTTAAGTATTTCTGCTGGATACAGTTTTTTCATTCATGGCTATTTGATTACTAAAAAGGAGTCGTTGATATACCGCGAGAGAATGATGGGTTAGAGAGAAGTTTTGTGGGTTCAAATAGAATCAAGCCCAGAACTTTATTGAAGATTAATAACAACGTTGTTGTTCTAAAAATACCAAAAAATTCTACAATGGCACTTTTGACGACTAAGCCATCAAGGTGTCCGCAGCCAGTTCTATCATCAACTTGAGCATGATTCCTACTCTGGAGTGCTTAAAATTACAACTCCGACAAATATTTTTTGCTCAACAAATACAAGACAGGACAAATAAATAAGAGTTCAGATACAGACTTCATCGCCCAAGCAACAAATTAGGACATCAACTATACAGACTTCACCGGGTTTTTTCTCAACCAGCAGTACCTTGATCTTTGGGTTGATATAGAGGTTCCAAACACTCTTTAGCCCGGTGAACTTTCGATTGGAGGTAGAAGCTCCCATTCTTAGCATTATTTTCAAATAGATTATCGTACTTCTGCACAAGTTGAAGAAAGACATAAAAGACCTAGTCATAGAAATATGTAGACAATACTCACATGAGATGCTAAGTATGAAACACAGACCTTAGCAATCTCTTCCCACGTGGAATTCTCAGTGACGCCAAGAATCTGCCTCGCTTCTTGCTCTGTCATGGTTTTGCTTCCTCTACGGACTGCATTCTGTACTGTTTCTTGAGCAACACCAGATTTTGCGGCATCTGAACATGAACCAGATCAAAATCTTAATATGCAAGGCATACGGCTATGAATTCTGAGGCATCTGACATTAGCCAGATGAAAAGTTATTTGTACAAGAAAAGAATGACCATAAAGTACTAATGAACTTATTGGCCTTTTCACATTCTGCCAAAGAACTCCCTTTCGCTATGCATTCAACACAAGCTTATTGTAATGAACCAAGTTCCCTAAGAGTGCAGATGGATAGCTTTGAGCTAACTGTGAAAAGTGCAAACAACAAGAATAGATTAGATGCCACTCTGTTTGATATCCTTTCTTCTTGACTGCCAAAAGGCCCAAAACACTTCAAGTTAGCTGCATTATGAAGGAATGAGCTAAAGTGCCAAATCATGGAAAAGTTAGTGAATGAGAAAGCATAAGTTTATTTCACAGAAATGAGAGGAAGTTTTAGTTTAATATAAAACAAGAAGCTGTGAAAGTAGCAATAAAAAATGTTTTCACTAATTTTGATAAAACGCACAAAAACGTGGTGCAATGTGAATGAAATCACACTGGTTTGCACTTTTGCATTTGAACATCATTTTGGCCATGCTATATATCCTACTCAAATGGAAGGCATGTTCTATTTAGAGGAAGAGTCCTGAAGCAGTCCAGTTTACTAGCACTAGTTCATTGTCTTAAGCTATAAACAGGTGGTTAGGGTAATTGGTATATAGTTTTTATCATTTTAGCTATAGAAGTTTAGAGAGAAAAGCATTTTGTAACCCTTTTGGGACATCTTCTCTCCAATCAATCAATTCTTTGATCTTGGTTATATCATGGATATCTCGTGTCACTTTCAAGTTTCAACCTTCAGTAGTTCAACAGAGGCGCAGACACTAGAATTGCTGGGGATATTAGAATCCTTCAATAATTCACTTCTTTTGAGATAAGAAAATTACTTCCTACCATTTGTGTGTATGTACATGATATAAAAGTATGTATATTTATAGTACGCGCTGATATCTTTTACAGGTGGGTCCAGACAAAGGTTACATGTGCGGATGTTCTGTGATGGATGATTTCCACTGTGGTTACGCCGTGGAGGAGGTGGCAGAGGAAGGAGAATAGGAAGTGGTGGTGGAGGTTTTGAAATGGGGGTAACACAGGGGAGATGTTACAGGTGGTGGCCGAGGGAGTGGGGAACAGCTGGTTTTTGTATTGGTGTGTAAATGAATATACACGAGTACAAAAATGATGACATTAAGGCCACTTACGAGCACATCAACTGATGTTAGTGGCGCGCTTAGCATACAAACCCCAGCGGCAAGGTGATTTTCTCAATGTCAGGGCTTATCCGAACATTGCTAAAATATTGTAGGGTAAACTAAAATTTGCTTCATTAAGTTATTAACTAAATCAAATCTTTATCTACACAAAAAAGGCATGTACTAAAGAGTAATTTTTTCTAACCAAAAACATATTCAGTATAATAGTAAACAGGATATTTAAATTGTAACAATTTCATTATTGATTTTAAATATATCAAAATTGTTCCAAAAGTGTTTTTCATGTCTTATTTTAATAAAATAACATTGAAGAAAGGCAAACTTTAATGGGCACTTGGACCAACTTGTACAAAAAGTTCGAAAATAAAACTCAGTTGTCCAAAATAGAACTTGATAGAACTCCATAGTAATCAAAAAGTAGTACCTATTGGTCTCCCAAAATAATAAGATTGATAGACTTACTTGCAAGTGCTTGACGATAGGCCTGAACAACAGCCCTAGCCATAATTCCAGAGCCCATTATAATTAGATTTGCAAGAATCTTGGCAGCCTGTACGAAGAAATATTACATCAGGTATATGGTATTATCAATAGCACTACCAAAAAAACATATCCATGATAAGAACACTTCACACAAAAGTAAACTGAGCATTACCCTATTAAAGAGCTCAATAAAGAAGGTTCAATACATGAATAGCACATGTCTTTCCTATACACACACGTGCAACCAAGAAAATACTAGCAAAAATTCTCAGCAAACCGTGGTAAACAATGAATGAACAGAGATTCAGAATGCTAAATTATCACCGAAAGGGAATGTTGCTAGCTCAACTTTCAGTCACAAGTTGAACGTTTTTCAAATTGGGTCAGTTCTTCCAAATGGTGGCCTGAGCATTGGAGTGTTGACTTGGTAATCACCATTGGCCCAATGCATAAGCAGACATGCCTTGCAATAAAACAATCAACAGGGTAGCCCAACTGTTAAAAGGTTGTCACCAGGACCAACCGGATAACTGGCGCTCTTTTGTGCAACTCCCGATGTTAATGCCTTTGACTTGCAATACCTACGGCTTGTGGTGGTTGCAGGTATGTGGGGTTTACATGCAGGGCTCGGTCCAAAGTGGCCCTATGTTGGAAAGGTTCTCGTTATTCGGAAGGGAAAAAAACCCAACAGAAGCTGTCACTATCCTGTGTGGAAGTAATTATAATCCAATAATAGAGCAAAGGCCTGAAAAACTATCTCGGAACATCAGAATAGCACAGAAACTAACGATTGCAAGAGACAGAAGCAGAGATTGGCTCAAATAGAGAACTAAAAGGCCTCACATGTTCGTCATCATAATTGCAGTACTTTGGCTACTTGGTACAAGTCTCTGTCCTAAAAAACAGTCTAGGAGGCTGACTAGTCGGCACCCAGGCACTAGGCGGGGGTCCAACGCCTAGATAAAAATTATCCTATGCACCAACTGGTCAGCCGCCTACGGAGCTAGTCGGCCTCTAGGCACCAAACACCCCTCTTCCGCCCGACTAGCGCCTAGCAACTTTTAGAACACTAGTATACAAGTTACCACAACCAGCTTATATCCAATTATCCACCACATTAGCGTTTTAGACATGCTTCTCCAGGTCATAAAAGATACACCTAATCCATAGTTGTCAAAGGCATGCGCCTAGGCCCGAGACAAGGTGAGGCGCACCCCCCGCACCTTGCTGATCCCCAGGCGAGGCGACTTGAAAAAGGCGAGCAAAAAGCGACAAGGCGCGCAAAAAAGCACGCTTCTTTCAAATTGATCAAAAAAGCGTGCTTTTTGCTTAGCACGCTTTTTTCAAGAAAATGCACAAAAAAACGAGCTTTTTTCAAAAAAGTGCACATAATGCAATTATTTTCAGAAATAATTATTTTTTCGCATAGGTACGCCTCTATTTAAAAAGGCACGCTTCTCGCCTCAAGCCCAACAGAACTTTGCGCCTCAAGGCGCCTATCGCCTATCGCCGTTGACAACTATGCCCTAATCAACGGAGGATGAAAAGCCCACTCATGTCAGCCAGCCACCCAAACTTCAGTCTTTAGCAAAAGACCTCTATAAAGCCCAAGCCTTTGTCATCCTCTGTGAGTCTCAACCCTTGATAGTTGCCCCAGTTAGTTGCATGTGTTTTTACTCTATCCATTCTTGTATCTACGATTCCTCTCACCCTATGACCCACATTACGAAAAATCGCTACTAAAGCTAAGATCTTTATTTGACAAGAAAATAACCAACCATGAGTTTGATTGCCCCAGGTAGTTGCATGTGTTTTTATTCTACGCACTTATATCTATGATTCCTCTCTCGCCAAACGAGCCACATTAAGAAAAATCGCTATTCAAGCTAAAATTTTTATTTGACAAGAAAATAAAATAGCCCACCAAATCCAACCTTCAGTTTGAAAAATCTTAGATTGCATAAATAGGGGCGAAGGAAGGGATTACTATCAGTTCAAGTGCCAACGTTTTTCCGCCTCAAATTTGCTTTTTTGGTAGTGACGAAGGAACCACCATGGAGCGGAAACCTCCGGGCGAATGAAGCAAATTTTCCGCCTCATTTTCATATATACAAAGCAATGAATACAAGGAAAAAATTCTCAGAAGATAAGAAAGAGAAGAAGATATTGGAACGTACCATGGCGGGACACTGGTGGAAACACGAAAACGTTGAGATTTAGTTGAGGTCTCTTTGATGAGCCAATTCCGGCTTTGAATTGAGAGGCGACAGAAGAGCGACGCAGAGGAAGGAGAATAGGTGAGGTCTGAAATGGAGGTGGAGAATGAGGTTAGGGTTTCGAAATGTTGGAAGGAGGAAGAAGAAGAAGAAGAAGAGAGACGGAAGGTAAAACGGGAAAACAACAATTACAAATTTAAAGACCCGTTTCCACTTAATTTTTGAGAGTTTATAAATGCAACTGCGAATTTACTACATGTAACGTTTATTAAATAAAATCACAAATTTTATAAGAATTTGCTACATACAACCTAACAAATAATCACGAACTTCCAAAATTACCCCAAAAGGGTTGTAGCTTTTGAACTCTCCCCATCCCCCTTTTCTCTCACGTCGTCGTATTCTTCTCCTCTTCTTCTGTTTTCTACTTCTCCCTTCTCTTCGTCAGACACCAAACGGCACACCACCACCACGCCACACCACGATCAGCACGAGCAACCTACACCACCACGCCACACCACGACCAGCAAGAGACACCTTCGCCTTCACCACCACTGTTGGGTACCATCCATCATCTGCAGCACCACCATTCCGTCCACTACCGCCACACGACTGGTAATGTTCGGATTCTAATTTTTGATTTTTGACAAACTATATCAGATATTAGAACTCGATTGGTTTTAAATTCGAGTATTTGAATCGGAAGCCATATCCTGGAAATCGTGCCCTAGAAATGAAAACAAAACCGTGCCCTAGATGATGGATTGTGTAAATTAACTTGTCTGCCTCCTCTCTGTCTATCTCTAATTGGGTCTTGCTCATGGTGATTTTTCTTGGTTTTTAGAGTTGAATTTTGATGACATCTTGTTTTTCCACTTTTCAGATTCCTGTACTCAGTTTGTGATATTTTCGGTCTAATAATTAAATTGTTGTTGCATATCTCTGTAGAACCTATGGAGGTTAATTTGATCACCTTGTACCTTATTTGACACTAGATTTCTGGGTAGGTTAGTTTTCTCCAGTTTCTTTGCTTTAGATTCTTAAAATAGGTATGCTTGGGTATTTTGTTTGGTTGAAACATGTGTTGCAGTGAATTTGTGTTTCAGATTAGCATAATCTTTGGACCGATCAATCAAACTCCAGGGGGAAAAAGAAATTCTTGGGGAAAATTGGGTGAAGTAAAGAAGTGGCAGAACCATATTAGAAGTTGAACTAGATGCCGTGTGTGAGGGTAATTTGCGCCTTAGTGGGGCTGTGGTGATGGTCTGCTCCCTCCGGGATAGTAGCTACCTTGCAGCTCACCTCCCAGCCGAACATTCCATAGCGGTTAGGAACCCCAAAATGGTCACCCCTAAGGGGGTACTACGCTGGTAGCCCCTTCCTAACCTTTAGTTGAGCCATTAAGAAAATGACCTATATTTGGAGTTCCGAGCTGTCCTTATAATTGCTACCATGACTTTTTATCTAAGACTACTTGAATCAACTTGCATATTAGAATACTGAAGACTGGACCGACTTGTCTTTTATGTATTTGTCTTGATTCATTTTCCATATGACTATCGTAAATGATTAGTACACAATTTGAAAAGTTTACAGTTGAATTTTTGTAGGGAATGCTTGCAAATAAGTTTTGGGATAGATTTGATGTAGGAAATATTTTTCTTTGTAGTGTGGTGATTAGCATCTAACCTTTTTCCTTTAGTTGTGCCACTAGCGGTTAAACCAAAACATAAAAAAATTTCATGTAGCATAATTAAATATGAGTGGATTTTTAATGTAGTTTTGTGCGTTCTTTGTCGCCAATTTTTGTGATATAATTCATTATAGTATAAAATTTTTAGTTTTCAAGTTTGCTTTTGTGTTTCTGAATTTCATTTATTCGGTAGCTTGGAAGAATTAGCAACAATATTTATTCCCACCCACATCACGTGCAGTGAAATGAAATCTTGTGGTCAAGGTTGAGCTTAATTCCGAATGTTTGAGTAATTTTGGAACACGATTCTTGATCCTACTTGTAAGATCTTACAAATCATGCTTCCTCATGTTCTTGATATATAGTATATCGGATAAGATGTAGTGAAAGTCATTAAATTGATTCATGTACTGAACTTCTGAACTTGTGAAATGTTTTATCATTTTAGATGTTTGAAATCGAATTTTTTGACAGAAAATGAAGAGGAATCCATGTGCTAAAGGTTGATTGCTCTTAATTCGTGAATACAGGAAAATGAAGAGGAATCGTCCTACTATTTCAGCAAGGCAGAGGAAGGCTGACCAAACTTCAACTTCAGAAGTTGGAAAGTTGGAGGGAGAGGATGACGACAGAGGCAGAAAAAGGTTGTCAGAGAGGCCGGGGAGGAGGAGAATAGGTCCGAGGCAGAGCAACAAGTGGTCCTTTTAGACAGTTGCTTGGGTGGAACACAGATTTCCCCATATGAGATGAAAAATACCCTTCGTGAAGTGCAGAGGATTTTGAGGGGCCAAGACGCTGCTCACCCTAGCATACCAAGCCCTAGCTCGGGTTTTAGTTTTTACACTAGGCACTCTTGACGCAACCAATTCACTTGACACATAGTCTATGGTGGAATAACTTCTGTTTTATTATGGATGAGTAGTACCATATTTTGTTCATAAGGGGCATGTTTTGGACTAGTTGGCCATGGTAGTTCTCGATGGATGTTATTTATTTTGTGTATTATCTGATGATGTGGTAGGATATGGCGATTGGCGGATACCATGATCAATTTCTTGGACCCATATTTTTTGGAAAAAGGAAAATCATAGGTTGATGACAAATATGTTGCTGATATATGTTTGCTTATTCGTGTATTTGACAAATACTTGCGGCTACAGGTTAGTAGAGAGTTAAATAAATAAACAGCTGCCACATTTGTTTTACCAACAATCGGATGTTAGAATTTGAAAAGTCATATAAATTTCAAACACTAGAGTATGAAATTATACCAACATTACATATTCTAGAAATTGAATCCAACCCAATCTTTACCAATATACTATGCAAACATTTCAATTTTTAGAACTCGAAATATTACATAAACTTCATACATTAGAATATGAAAATCCTTGTAAATTTAGAATTCTAGAGTATGAAATTATATCAACATTTCAGATTTTAGAAGTTGAACTACATAATCAATCCATAATTATACCAACCTTGTCTATGCAAGCATTTCAATTTCGAGAACTTGAAATATTACATAAACTTCATACATTAGAATATGCAAATCTTGATAACTTTAAAACTCTAGAGTATAAAATTACACCATTATTTCAGATTCTAGAAATTGAACTACATAATCTGAAATGCATAAATAGAAATGGGTATTCAATTTTCTTTGTGTCCGTGGAATGCGTCGCCCTCTTCTTCACAGCCACCTCCTCCTCCAAAGACTTTTTCATAAACTTCCTATACTTCCCGCTCCTTTTGCATGAAAACCTCATCTTTGGTTTGCGATTTTGAATAAACTTCTGACCTTAATGATAATGATAAAGCCGTATCGTTTACCCATAGATCTTGTCCACTCTATCAACTCTTTCTCAGACGAAAATACCTATAGAAAAGTTTAAAAAATAATCATAACCTGTACCGTTTACCCGTAGAGTTTGAAATGTTGGCATAATTTCAAGTTTTATAATTTGACAATGTCGGGCCATAACCACTTTAAAAATGGAGGACTGATTATTGTCTACATTTTTCGAACTCTAGAGTTTGAAATTTTGGCAGAATTTCGAGTTTTAGAATATGATATTGTCGTCAATTTTCAAACTCTAAAGTTTGAAAATTTGGCATAATTTCAAGTTTTAGAATCTAATAATGTCGGGATAGAACCAGGTTAAAAATGGAGGAGTGATGAGTTACCTGTTGCTGTGATTTCGGCTCTAAAACTAGAACATCTATGGCTACATCTTCCTTGCAAACTTCTATTTCCATTGCACAGCTTTCTAATCCCCAATCAAAATGCACATTGCTCTCATATGTTGGGTGAAAGACTTCTTGTTTACTAATGGAGGGAGAGGAAGCAATGGAGGTTTCCATTGAGAGTTAGAAGGTGTGAGGTGAGAGTTCGAAGGCAGATGTGGACTGGGTTTATGGTGGGAGGTGGGAACTCCTGGAGCATGCTTCTAGTCAACAATGGTGGTAGTGAACCCACCGAACCAGAAGAACCAGAGGCAGATGGAACCTGGAAGAAGAAAATGGGATTGAAAATATTGAGGGAATTTTTTTGTGGGTTATGGGGTATGGGGTATATGTTTTAGATGGGGTTATATGTTTATGGTTGTATGTAATAAAAGTAGGGGTATTTTTGTCCATTTTTGTAAGGGCATTTTTGTCCAAATATTATTTACTTAAAAACAAGTTACATGCAGTAAATTCGCAGTTGCATTTATAAACTCCCTAATTTTTTCCCTAAATTTGTGTTCCAGCTGACCTTTAACAAAATAAGTTGATTTTCTTCTTATTTGAATTTTTTTTTGTTTTTGTTAATTTTGTGCTGATTTTTTGTGGATTATTGATTTATCGAGAAATTAATTTTTTTTACTTTTATCCAAATATTTTGAGAAATAACCATTTTTAAGAAGAAAAAACTAGCTATTATTTTTATATTTTTTTACTTTTCTGATTTAAAAGTTTGGCAAAAAATTAACAAACAAAAAAAAATTAAATGAGGACAAAAAGTGCTTAAAGTTAAGCAAAACATGGTCTAAGGTTTTTTCCCTTTGTAAAGTTAATACTTTTTTTTTTTTGGCACAAGCGTGCATTGCCGATCTGTACGGCTTTGGTGGCTGTTGATGGTGGCGGGTTGTGGTTATTTTGGACTGAGGTGGTTTGGTTTTGGTTTGACCGGAGTTTGGTCTAGGTCGGTTGGCTCCTTACCATCCTTTAGGTCTTGTTTAGGTTTTTTCTCTTGGTTTAGACTCAGCCTGTTGGGCCTAAATTATTTCCTCCATGTGGTTTGGAGGAGAGGGTCTTGGATGGTTAATTGTATCCAAGTTCCTATTATCTTTGTACTTCTGGTATTAAGTTAATGAAAATTTTTTTGCTGATAAAAAAAAAACCATACCCAACACATTTTCTATAATTGTACTTCCGGTAGTATTACAAGTTGTCCACACCTTCTAGCTTACCGGCCGCTCAGGAAAATACTTAACTACATCTTACCCACTTAAACTGTCAATTTTTTTTAAATTACCCCTAAACTACTTATAAAGTATGACAGTTGATCACCTCAAACTACGCAAATCTTTTAACTTGGCCCTTATCAGTCTTCGTCCGTATAAATAAGGATGGCAACAGATGGGACATGTTTTTTTTTTTTGTATGGTGTATCCCGACCCGAAAATTGCAACACGACCCTGGCCCTGCCCTGAACATTTGATTGGGTATGCGTGAGTGAGTGAACCCGTTCCCGCCCCCAAAAATTTGAGGAAAAAATTGTGTCAACTGAATACAAAATAGAATGAATAGCTCTATAACAAGTGTTATTCTACTTACTAAACCTTTTTTTGTCCATTTTCCGTATGAGATTTCTTTTCCTTATTTATTATGGGACACTCTCTCTCGGATCAAAGAACGTTGAAACCATCAATTTTCATGATAAATTTGTAAAAATATTTCGTGAAAATACATCTACTATGTATTTTTACATAGATATATATTCTTAATGATTTGTTTATGAATACAATAGATAGATCCCGTTTTTCGAGTACGCTTAGGGCCTCAAAAAATATAGGACCGGCCCTGCTTCATCTTTCCAATATCGGCCGCAGAAAGAACAATGGTATATCGGCTGTGACATATATAGCCGTTAGACGGATGGTTCGATTCAGAGCCAATCACCTCTACACACGGTATTTATCCACATCTTCGACAACGCCTAATTCAACTACTCCATACCTCAATTCTCACATCACCTTCTTCCTTTCCAACCGAATCCCAGGCCCCAAATCCATCCTCCAATCCCACGCCTACATCATCACAACTGGACACACAAACAACCCCTTCATAGCATCGAAGCTCATCTCCCTCTACGCTTCTCTCAGCAAACCCACCTTTTCCTCCAAAGTTTTCCATTCAGTTCAATCCAAAGATGCCTTTCTACGGAACTCTGTGATCAAATCCCAATTCTCCAATGGGTGTTACTCACAAGCCCTTGATTTTTACCACCAAATGCGATTATCTTGTATAAAACCAAACCCTTTTACCGTTCCTATGATTGCTGCTTCTTGTGCTGAGCTTTTGCTGTTAACAAATGGCATGGAAATACATGGGTTGGTTACGAAACTTGGGTTTATTAACACGGGTAATTACGCGGTTGGGTCTTCGTTTATTTACTTTTACTCGATGTGTGGGTGTATGGAGGACGGAGCTCTTGTGTTCAACGAAATGCCAGTGACGGATGTGGTTGCTTGGACCGCACTGGTTATTGGGTACGTGCAGAACGATGAGAGTGAGAAGGGTTTGGAGCGTCTTTGTGAAATGCATAGGGTTGGTGGGGACAGGGAGAGACCGAATTCTAGAACATTTGAAGGAGGGTTTAAAGCTTGCGGGAATTTGGGTGCTTTGTTGGAAGGAAAGTGCTTACATGGTTTAGTGGTGAAAACTGGAATTGGGTGCATAAATGTTGTTCAATCGTCGGTTTTGCGTATGTATACGAAGTGTGGGACCCCTGAGGAAGCTTACCTTTCGTTTTGTGAAGTTCAACAGAAGGATCTTGTATCGTGGACATCTGTTATTGGTAATTATTCAAGATTTGGGTGGAGTTCAGAGTGCTTGCGTCTGTTTTGGCAAATGCAGGTTACTGGAGTATATCCAGATGGAGTTGTTATCAGTTGTCTGCTTTCGGGGTTTGGTAATTCTATGAGGGTCTCCGAAGGAAAAGTTTTTCATGCGGTGATCTTGAGGCATAATTTTATGATTGATGAAATGGTAAGTGATGCCTTGCTGTCAATGTATTGTAGGTTTGGACTTTTTTCTATTGCAGAGAAGCTTTTTGATAGAGTACGAGATGGGAACACAGAATCATGGAATATTATGGTTTTTGAGTATAGTAAGGTAGGACTAGAATCAAAGTGCTTAGAACTTTTTACTGAAATGCAACATCTGGGTATTGAGTTTGATTCAAATAGTTTGGTATCTGTGATTTCTTCGTGTTCACGATTGGGGGCAACCCGTTTAGGTCGTTCACTTCATTGTTTCGTGATTAAAAGTTTAATGCATGAGAACGTCTCCATTGCCAATTCGTTTATAGACATGTATGGTAAAAGTGGAAACTTAGTCATTGCATGGAAGATATTTAGTCGGGCATGGAAGGATACTGTCACGTGGAACACATTGATTTCATCTTACAGTCGTAGTGGGTGTTCTACTGATGCTTTAGGCCTCTTTGATAAAATGGTCTCAGAAGGCTTCAAGCCTAATTTAGCAACACTGGTTACCATTCTCTCTGCTTGTTCCCATATTGCATCTCTAGAGAAAGGAGAACAGATTCACAGTTATGCCAAGGATGAAGGATTTGAGTTTGATATATCTCTTTCCACTGCATTAGTTGATATGTATGCAAAATGCGGGCAACTCGATAAATCGAGGAAATTTTTTGATGCAATGAAAGAAAAAGATGTTATTTCTTGGAATGTTATGATCTCTGGTTATGGAATGCATGGAGATGCAGAATCTGCAATAGAAATCTTTAAGCGGATGGAGCAGTCAAACGTCAGACCAAATGAGCTTACATTTCTTGCTGTTCTCTCCGCTTGTACATATGCTGGGCTTGTCGGAGAAGGGAAAAGCTTCTTTGATAGAATGGGGGACTATGCTCTGTCGCCAAATCTGAAGCACTATTCTTGTATGGTTGATCTCCTAGGGAGAGCAGGAAATTTATTGGAGGCTGAAGATTTGGTTCTTTCAATGCCTATTCCTCCTGATGGGGGTATTTGGGGTTCTTTGTTAAGTGCTTGCAAGATACACAATGATGCTGAATTCGGTATAAAGGTTGCTAAACATGCTATTAAAGCTGACCCAGAAAACGATGGCTATTATGTGATGATTGCCGACCTGTATACCTCTCTTGAGAAATGGGATGAGGCAGAAAATGTGAGAGTAAAAATGAAGGAAATGGGTGTGAGGAAGAGTGCTGGTTGGAGTACAGTCTATAGCGAACAAGGAGGAGGGCCTCAGCTGCTGTCATTGGAATAAGTATGCACATTTAAAGGTTTGAAGCATGCAACATTGTCCTTTCCCGTCCCAGGAGTTCACTCTACCTGGAAAAATGGCCAACCAATGGTGCTGCGTTAGGCTTGTAATATCTAATTAAGCCGAGAAACAGAATCTATAAATGCTAATATCCAAATAAGTCTTTCTTATTAAGTAGGGAGATAAAAAAGAAGACTGCATGTTGAGAGAGTGAAGAAGACAGACTTATGACGGTGGGATTAGTCCCCGGGTGTTACTTGTTAAAGTGCGTAAGCTTGCTCTGATACGTGGACATAACAAAAAAAGAAGAAAGACTTGCAAATTCAGAGGCAAAAACAAATTATAATTTTCTCTTCTGAAAAGAAAGTTGAAGGAGGTTTGGGGATGCAAGAAGCAACTTGGATAGATGCACTTGTAACACAAGAAGCTCCAAGGGTCTGAACAAATCACTGCATGCTTTGGGTATGCATGGGGTTCTTCGATTCCTGGAATAAACAGTCTCCCTTGCATCAGAAATGACCAGGTACTTTTTTTAATATATACAGTAGCAGTTTGAAATAGGCATACATAGTTCGTTGTATATGGTTAGAAGATTAATAAGTTTCCCTGAATAGATTGATTGGAAAATGTAGGACGACGAATTTATCATCACTTCAGCAAAGACGGGCTGGTCAAGGGAAAATTTACAGTAAAAATGCATTGGCAGAAAACTTTCCTGTTGCATGTCGAGTGTCTAAGGTGAAAGAAAGGAAAATATATAGAAATGGAAGCTAAAAATTGGTCAATCTAATTTTACTCATTTGTATTATACAACAATTTTTAGTATGGAATTCTTTTGCCTGTAAGAAGATTTTGCTTTAGTGTCCAAGGAAGATTTGCTTACCGTTGATAGATTAGTGAGAGTTAAAGGGGTTGGAAACCATACTTCTCAGGTTCTTTTGGTTGTCCATAGGGATGGGGTCGCTTTGGACTGCAAATCAACTCAAAAACGATTCGTAATTAGTGGAGAGGCCTCCAAGGCTAACAAGCTGTCCTGCATGTTGGGTACACCCAAGTGTATGTGTGTGAGATGTAGGGGATTATTCCCCTTGATATATATGTGCAGTGTGTGCACTGTGTGGTTTTGAGTTTTTAGTGTGTGTTTTGTGGTTGTGTGTGAGGTTTGAGAGAAAAGAGAGGGTTTTTGTAGCTATATTGTGTATTTAATATAGTGAAATTTCCCTACTCAATTTCTTGTGTGTTCCTTGCTCAACTATGGCTTGATTGTGTGTGTGTGCTTCGTTGGTGAGGTCTTGGGCGTGCCCCAACAGTGGTATCAGAGCTTCGGGTTGCCGTAGAAGCACGGTTCGGCCATTGTTGAGCTCGGAAGAGGAGGTTCGGGTTGAAGGTAGTTGGATTCAAGATCTGAGCACGGGGTTGTGTTCGTGTTGAAGAGAGGAGTTCGGTTTGGGGTAGCACGTCGCGAGAGGATCTCGGACGTGACTAGAAAATCGTTTTGAACAGCGGCGAACGGCGGCGGAGCAGCTATTTGGTTGGGTTCGGTCAAGGAGTGATCGGACGTGAGTTTTGAACACATAGGGTTGTTCGTATCGGTGAGATGAGCACGGGGGAGTTTAGATCGTCATCGTCAGACACCGGAGTGAGGCCGCGGCGTGTGAAAAGCGCGTTAGATCCAGTCGTGCGCGTGTCGTTCACGAGCGGTCAGAGGTTGAAGACGAAGCTGACGTCATCGGTCAAAGGGTTCGCGGGTCCGAGTCAGGTTCGAGGTTGGGTCATCGGTTCTGGTTGGAGTTCGGGCCATTCGTTCGGGTCAGCCCGATACGTGTTGAGCGGTTCATACCGGTTCAGGAAGAGTTTCGGCCAGTTCAGTCCGATACAGGCCGGTTTGTGGCCGGTTCAGACCGGTTTTGGGGGTTTTCAGACCGGTTCATACGAGTTCCAGCTTGGTTTCGACGTTTCGGATTCGTTTTCGAGGTCGGTTTGCAGTGATCAGGTTTGGATTTTTCTGGTTTGTGTATTTTCAGCTTGTTTTTACGCGTTCTTTGAGCTTTTGGATCAGTTTTGGAGTATTGTGAGCTCTTATTTGTTGAATCTTGCTTATTGAGGATTAAGTGAGATGGCGGATGCGAGTATGAGTAGTATGGTTCAATTGACGTCTTCCAATTACGCGATTTGGAGAGCGAGAATGGTGGATTTGTTGTCGTGGAAGGATTTGTATGAGCCGTTGGAGTGTGAAGGGGTAAAACCAATGGCGATGAAGACGGAAGATTGGAAGAAGTTGAACCGAAGAGCGTTAGGATTGGTTCGGCAATTTATTTCCGAGGAGGTGTTTTATCATGTATCCGAGGAGACCGATGCTTATAATTTGTGGATGACGTTGGAGGGTATGTATCAACCGAAAACATCCCGAAATAAAGCGTTGTTGATGAGGAGATTAGTGAATTTGAAGTTGAAGAGTGAAAAATCGGTTGCTACACATTCGAGTGATTTTCAAAATTTGGTGAATCAACTTAGTAGCGCAAGATTGAAGCTTGATGATGAATTACAAGCCTTGTTGTTGCTCAGTTTTCTACATGAGGATTGGCATATGCTTGTGATTTCTCTCGGTAACTCGGCACCGGAAGGAAAGGTATCTATGTCAATGGTTAAGGAGGCCTTGTTCATCGAGGAAGCACGACGGAATGAGGGGATGGGAACGAAGTGTGTTGATGATTCACAAGCTTTGGTTACGGAAGGGGCTAGAGGGAGAACCCAAAAGAAGGGTGGCAATTCACGGTCAAGCTCGCGTTCGAGGGATCGGGGTGAGAATCGGGGTTTGTCTTGCTTTTATTGGAAGAAAGAAGGACACATGATTCGAGATTGTCCAAAGTTAGCCGGTCGAACTTGCTATCATTGCAATGAAGAGGGACATATGATTCGGGATTGTCCTAAGTTGAAGGGCAAATCGAAGGAAGCGGCGGTAGTCCAAGATTCGGATGGGGATCTTATGTTGGTCGAGGAAAAGCCTAAAGTTGCGAGAGGAATGGATTGGGTACTTGACACGGGGTGCTCATATCATGTTTGTGGGGATAGGAGAGAGTTTTGTAGTTATGAGGCTTTTGATGGTGGTGTTGTTCGGATGGCGAATGGTTCGAGGAGCCGTGTCGTTGGTAAGGGGATAGTGAAGTTTCGCTTGCCGGATGGAAGGTTTGTGAGGTTGTCGGATGTTCGACATGTGCCGGGTGTGAAGAAGAATTTGATTTCGCTTGGAGTACTTGATGAGAAAGGGTACACGTTCTCGGCTAGTGAGGGTATTCTTCGGGTTCGGCAAGAGGAGCATGTGATGCTTGAGGGTAGATTGATTGATGGTCTATACCGGTTTGAGGGTCCCGTTATAAGGGGTGATATGCGCTTTAGTAGTTCGGTTGGAAGAAAAGTGTGGCGTGTGAAGGCGCAAGCCAATGAGTTTTTGTGTGAAGCGCATTGTTTGTTGAGTTTGGATGGAGCATCGATTGGAGGAGTTTGTGAAGAAGAATTGTGCACAAAGAAAAGGGTTTCTTTTGCACAAGATTTGATTTCCGATGTGTTCGTGTTTGCACCCAATGAAGAGGTAGGAGGCTACCAAGTGAGGGGGTGCGGGGCATCCGTTAAGGGGGTGCGAGCTATCGAAGTTTGGGATCGTGGACGCTCCGGTCGGGGAGCGAAGAGATGACCGTCCTCCCACTTGGGTGTAGGGGGTGATTGTTGGGTACACCCAAGTGTATGTGTGTGAGATGTAGGGGATTATTTCCTTATATATATATATGTGCAGTGTGTGCACTGTGTGGTTTTGAGTTTTTAGTGTGTGTTTTGTGTTTGTGTGTGAGGTTTGAGAGAAAAGAGAGGGTTTTTGTAGCTATATTGTGTATTTAATATAGTGAAATTTTCCTACTCAATTTCTTGTGTGTTCCTTGCTCAACTATGGCTTGATTGTGTGTGTGTGCTTCGTTGGTGAGGTCTTGGGCGTGCCCCAACACTGCACTGCGCGTGGAATCCTCGTTGGCATATGGGGAGAGACAGAAGAATTGGATGCTGTAATCTGGAGAGAATAAGTTTCAGCTATGACACAAACAAAGGGAAAATAAGTTACTGTGAAAGATATTTGAATGTGGCCCAAAGGCTTCCTAAGCCCAGATTTGACTCCATGTTAAAGCTTCAGACTCGAGAACAATTGCAAATGAGTGGGGAGGCCTAGAAGGTTCATTAACTAACTTGGGAACTGTTACTATACTGATGTAGGACAACCTCTAATAATGGATTGAGGAATTATCTAGTAATGAGACACCCCATTTTTTATACTCTTTTGCCAGATATGCAGATTGTTTGTCATAGATTATGTCTCGATATGTGGCTGCAGTTATTATCCACATGTCGTGACGTTCTACATTATATTTCTGCAATTATTATAGGATCCGTGTCTTGTTCTTGTGGAATAGCTCATGTTTAGTTTCTCTATGTGAGGATCTCGACATAAATCCCCTAGAAGTTGGGTATTTGCTGTGTGCTTTGATGGCTTCGGATATTTTGAGTCAGACTTCCAATTTTGGTGATGCATGGAACTGCTTTCTACTGCATGTGCTCCCATGTTTTTATGATAATTTTTTTTTGTCTTTTTGTCGAAAGAAACCCCCATGTACCGCAGATTGTAATTGAGTTGCAATATTTGCTGTTGTGCTCTACTATAGCTAACTCCTTTTTTGTATCAAGACATTTATAGCTAGGCTAGTTAGTTTGTAGAGATTAGAATGTGGATATGATCTCTTTGAAAATGTGTTAGGGCAAGTACACCAAGCTAGGTTATACATGCACTTTAAGCTATTTTACCTACAAAAAACAGGAAAGTCAGCATGCACCAGAGTAGGTAAACAGTTCGCTAGAGTTGCTTCGGCTCCCGCTCCTCTGTATTTCTAGCGATGGACTATTCACAAGCAATACATAATTTATTACTTTTTGTGCCAGGTGTCCTCCATTGCTCCCATTGCTCTCTCTTTCATACCTTTTGTTCTCTCTCCTTTGTAAATATTTTATCATATTTAATAAATAGAGATAATATGATAGAGAGATTGGTATAGGATGAAAAGAAAAAGTGAATAGGTAAAATACATTTTTTTACCTTTTTTACTAGGTATTTTGACTACCATTGGTGTACTTGCTCTTAGAAGGTGGAGGATAGCTAGCTACTGTATTTTGTACTTAAGTACTGAGATTGAATGATACAAGTCTCTTTGAATGGAATGGTAATTCTTTTGTGGCAATTGGGCGATTCGCAATTGGTTTTGATGATATGTTCCGGATTTTGCTATTCAAAATGAAAAGCTTATGGGATTTGGAGTTGTATGTATGTCGAAATTGACATAGTTGGCCAAAAATGTTATGGAATTAGTCATTTTCTATAGCAGTCAATGAACGCTATAGAAAGTGTTAACAACGGTATGTGATGAACGGTGTAGAAAGTAAAGACAACAACAGGCTATGAACGCTATAAAAAGTGTTAACAACAATGGGTGATGAATGCTGTGGAAAGTGAAGACAACAACGGGCGATGAACGTTGTCGAAAGTGAAGACTTCTAGTACCACGGGCTAATGCAGTGTACTTCGGAACGCTGTGTATTACATACTACAACATTTCTCACACGCTGTGAAATGCGTTTTTTTTGTTGTAGCGTAGGTTTGGCACATCTTTTTTAATACTCAAATACCCTAGTCTTACTGTCTCCTGATTCATTGGAAGCTTACATTATTTGCAATCTCGAAAAAAAACAAGACATGAACAGTTGGGGATAAGTATATCATTTCACATGTGACAATTCGGAGGCAAGGTATCGATTTACCATAGAAAGGATGATCCTGGTGACTCAATCTTGCATCGCAGTGTTAGTAGACAATATCATTCTCACAATGCGGGTTTGAGTCATCAGAATCAGTCACTTCCCGCCACCCCACAATGCCAATGCAAATTGAAATTGTCATCGAGCATGTCAAGACACCTAAGTTTGAATCATATTTTTGACATAACTTAAGTGATTTCTTAAGCAGTGATGGATCATCGATCCGACACTACAGAGGGGAGAACGTACTCTCAAAAACTTATTACTCCCTCCGTTTCTAATTGAGAGTCCTTTATTTCATTTTAGGATGTTTCAAAACGATTGTCCATTTCCAAAAATAGAAGTAGACATTTGATAATAGAGTTTTTTTTGGAAACATCCCTCGAACAATCCACCATGTTTTTACTTAGTCCTCAAACTATCAAAATGTTTTACTTAGTCCTCCAACTATTGGCTTGCATTTTATTTAGTCCTTCTTGCCAACTTCTGTTAAGTTCCAAACGGAAAAAAAAGTGGGCAGCACATTTCACACCTCAAAGGGCAGAAATGCCATTCCACACCAATCCTCCAATCTGGCGCCAAACTCTAATCTGGGTTCCCTCAATTTTGCCTTAAATATACATACATACAGTGAAGGAAAAAAACAGAGTACACCACCAGTGAGCTTACCTCCATTTCTTGACCCCAAATCCCCCCAGATATGGCAATATCAACACCAGATTTCAATCACAGCCGGCCTTAATGTAAAAAACTAAAGAAGTCTATCATTCATTCATTCCTTCCAAACACATAACAATCACCCTACAGTAAAAATCACCAAACATCAATATAAGCTGAACTGAGGAATCAATCCTCGCTTCAACAACACAACATATGATCAATCATCCTCACCGAAATTGAAAAAGTCTTAATTGAAACAAGAAGTCTAAGAACACAACTGCGATAGCACACAATATGGAACACAACTGAAAATGAAACAGGTGCCATCCCCATAATATTACAACAGATATGAAAATTTCAAAACTAACAGCAAATCATCCCATAAAGTGAAATTTAAATTACCAGATTGTTCCGAAAACACAACAGAACAGAAACTTCCTTTCATGTAGAGTCAATACTATTTCATCAAAAAGTAAAAAAAACAAAAGCAGATTGTTCCTAAAACCCAGATTAATTATCCACGGGTGGAGTCGTTAGGAGTAGAGGTGGGAGTAGTCAGAGCATTCAAGACACAAAAGCAGGTTTGGGTCCAGCATTCAATACAGATTCATCTACTGCATTTAGTTACAAAAAGCACAGAAGTGCGTAACTGTCATTAGTTACCAAAAAACAGACCACATTATGGTTCTGCTATTAGTTACAAAAAAACATAGTCAAATGACTCGGATTCATTGCGCACTGTTGGTGACTCTTTCCCTTCCTCTTCCTCTTGCTCTTCCCCTTCCCCTTCCTCTTGTGTTGGTGTTGGTGTTGTGGAGTGGAGTGGGGTTTGTAGATCCACTTGGGAGGGAATCCACAGGGGCTTTACATGTCCTGGTGTTGTGGCCTTGTGTCCCACATCTTCTACAAATCATTTTTACCCCAATTTTACCCAGCTTGTATTGGTTCTTTGGAGGTTCATCAGGTTCCCTTCTTCTTGCTTTTTTGGGCCTCCCAGGTTGCCTAGTGAACTCTACAGGTTCAATTGGAGGCTTACCTGACTTCTCCCACATATCAGAACCATTCATAGGATGCATTATGTGGTTGTAAGAAGCCAGGAAACTATGCTTATGGTACCATGCACTCACATAATCCTCTGGTCGTCCACCTTCTCGAGCTATGACTGTTGCAGCATGCTCACATGGAATTCCAGTGAGGTCCCATCTTCTACAAGAACAAGTTTGTGCTTGTAGATTCACTGTGTACTGACCACCATGTATGACTCTTGCTTCAAACTCTCGCCCCCCACATGGTACTATGATAAAGTCACCATACTTCTTAATCTTCTCTATCTTTTTATGTATCTTCGGACCCAAGTCATCTACCCATTTAGTTGCAAATTTCCTCTTCTCCTCTAACCTATTCATGAAATATGTTCTAAGTCTTTCCAACATAGTAAGTATAGGTTTGTCCCTAGCACACAATATGGCCTTGTTGAATGGTTCACAAAGATTGTTCAGTAAAATGTCACACTTGGGGGTGAGAATGAAGTGTGACCTAGACCAATGACAAGGGTTCCTATCTTGGTGAGACAACCAAGTAAATGCCCCTGGGTCTTCTTTCTTTAGTTCTTCCATCAAGAAGTTAAACTTACCCACATAACTTGCCGTAGCTAGATTCCACATCTTATCATGCAAGACTTGTCCTGGGAATCCAGCATTTTTGAAGTTGTTGTGCAAGTGTCTGACACAATGCCTATGCTCAATTGATGGTAGCAACTCCTTAATTGCATTCTCCAATCCCTATGCCAAACAAAAGAAAGTTTGTTTATTCACTATTTATAAGAACTTATTAAAACAAGTGTGAAAAACAAAAAGTATGTAACTAGGATTATGGATCTTTTTTTGAAAAATAAGAGAACGGGTTATTATAATAGCGGCGTACCTTCTGCTTATCTGAAATAATAGTCCAGGTTGGCTCATTCACTATTTGTATGTCACGAATCAAATGCTGCATAAATTAAGTCATAATTTAGAAGTTGATTTTTTACATCAAATGAAAGTTAGTAAATAGGCAATAGATTCATAATTAAATAGGCAAGATATTAAAATTTAACCTGCAAAAACCAAGTCCAGGTACTTGTGTTCTCTTGCTCCACAATTGCATACGCCACAGGAAAAGTCTGATCATTTGCATCTATACCCACAGCTGTTAGTAGTTGACCAAGATTATGCCCCCCTTTCAAGTGAGTTCCATCCACTCCAACAATTGGTCTACAACCCTCTAGAAATCCTTTTTTCAATGCTTCCCAACAAATATAGAACCTTTGGAATACGTTGGTAGGTATTCCATCTTGGTCTGGTTTCAAGTGTATCTACACAGAAGTACCAGGATTGGTTCTTTTTATCTCATGGCAGTAATCCCACAATTTAGCTTATTGGTCTTCAAATCTACCTTCAATTTTCCTTAAAACCTTCTGCCTTGCCATATAGCATTGACTTCGTGATACGTTACACGTGAAATTTTCCTGAACCTTTTCCACAAGCTCTTTTGTCTTAATACTAGGATTGATCCTGATATCATCAAAGTAAATCCTAGCCAACCAACTGCTATTCATCAACTTATTATCCCAAATCCTCCCACAATTATGGTTTGGGTTGTAAGCTACAACCTTTAGTGTATTGTTACTTGTCGCTCTATTAGTCGCGGAAATTTCCCATGTACAATCAACTTTGCCCTCTTCCTCCTTATAAACCTTGCATTTAGCCCTCACCCTTGTGGTCTCATTTTTTAAGAATCTAATTTCTCTCCCTTGCAGAATTGAATGCTGCCTAAGAGCTCCAGCCAATTGGGCCCTATTCCTGAATAGCATGCCCATGCAAAAGACTGGTTCTTCTCTCCCTTTCAGTGACCTAAAAACCTGTGCTTTACTAGCTCTTTGCTCATCCTCCCATTCAGCTTCATTCAAACTAGAGAAACCATCATCTGAATCTGAAACTTCTTCCTTATCCTCATACATCAGATCATCTTCAGAATCTCTCTCATCTCCATTAATCATACTATTCTTACTTTCAGCCCATTCTGTGTTCACATCAACATTTTCTTCATACATTCTATCATCTTCATCACTTAAATCATAATCACTGTCAATAAAAATGTCATAATTCGCATCAGACTCTGAGTCAACATCCCCTTGCATCCCATCATCTGCCACATCTCCTAACCTTTCTATGGTATTTCCACTCTTTGGAAAGTTTCCACACTCCCAATCCCAATTAGCAACGTCCACATCTTCCAAACCACTGGAGATTACAAGGAATATCTCTACTACATTATCCTTAATATGCCTAACCATATCCATTACATGGTTATCAGTTTGCATAATAATGAAACCTCCATCTTGGACTGAACTAGGGACATTGTAGTAGAAGTCTACTACATCAGTTAACCCACATTTTTTCGCAATTTCTTTCAAATCAAGAATTGAGACCC
Source organism: Rhododendron molle (assembly GCA_025413875.1). Classification (NCBI taxonomy): domain Eukaryota; kingdom Viridiplantae; phylum Streptophyta; class Magnoliopsida; order Ericales; family Ericaceae; genus Rhododendron; species Rhododendron molle. The sequence continues at coordinate 6,449,777 of CM046396.1, forward strand.
TATCCCTATCCTCATAATCACTGTAGCTTATTTGGCCACCAACATAGCATTTCATACCCCTTTCAACAGAGAAATTTCCCCCATGGTGGACCCTTATTGAAAAGAATTTAGAGTTTATATCTGCAATACACCGCCAAACAACCACAAAGCAATAAAATATTGTACTAAGGTGAAAAAAAAATATACAAAATGCATGAGGTGGGGGACCAGTAAGACCCGAAGTGGGGGACAACATATTAGAAAAAAAAAAATCAAAAAATGGGACCACTTGTGTTATACAATCCGACAATGCATGGGAATGTGAAAAATCCCAACTTTCATGTTTAAAACCTAGTTTCTCTCCTCAATCAGTGCAGATATATATATGTGTATATATCATAAACAAACGAAAATCAAACAAAACCCATGCAGATTTTAAAAACCCTAACTTGATCGCACATCATAACAGAAAACCCAACTGAAATTGCAAACTTACAGTTTGGGGAATGTTCGTTTCCTTGCCACAATCGATCGTCCATTGCACCCCTTAAGCCTTCATCGTCAAAAAAATCTGGGTTTGTGTGTGTAAGAATCGTGCGTGGAATGGTTTTGTGCGTGGAATCAGAGAGAGAGAGAGAGAGATGAAGGTTTTGAGCGTGGAATCAGAATATATGAGAGAGAGAGAGAAAGAGAGCGATGTTTTTTTTTTTTTTTTTTTTGCGTGGAATGGCATTTTTGCCCTTTCAGTGTTGGGGATCAAGGCATGTGCGGCCCACGTGAGCTTTTTTCCGTTGGAACTTAACAGAAGTTTGGCAAGAAGGACTAAATAAAATGCAAGCCAATAGTTGGAGGACTAAGTAAAGCATTTTGATAGTTTGAGGACTAAGTAAAAACATGGTGGATAGTTCGAGGGATGTTTCCAAAAAAAACTCTTGATAATATTCCAAAAGTGTCCCTCATATGTGAATACAAATGGTGCAAAATAGGTAGAATGTCGGGGTAATGGTGGAAAGTAGGTGTAATGATTACATGTCTCCTAAAAAAGTTAGAATTTCTAAAATGAACTCTCATTTAGGAATAGATAGAGTAATTAAAAGCCTCCCATGTTACTGACATTTTGCAAGACAATCTCAATTATACAAGTTTGCACCCCAAATTATATGATTTTGAACCTCCATATTAAGATCCTTGATTTGCCTCCATTTTAAACCATATCTTATGATCAGTCGTAAGTCATTTAAACATGCTTGTCACCATAAGCACTCATAAGCGTGTTTATGAGGCAGAATTTTTTTTGAATAAAGACAAAACAAGAAAAAGTCCCAAAAACCTTAAGACAACAAGGCTATGTGGAGAATAAATTCTAATCACCGCCGGTGAAAAACCCGGCTTTTCCGCCTCTGGCAATTGTAGTCCCCATTGAGTATTTATTGTTGTAATCTGAATTGTTTATTTTGTATGACCCACATATTAGTATTTTCATGCAAAAAATTTAGCTTGATAGAATATCGATAAGCATATCAATTTTAAATTTTGAATTGTAAAATGGACAGTCTTATTGTGTCAATAATTATAAATTGTCCATTTTACAAAACAATATTAAACTTTTGATATATCTTTCCATACTCGATCAAGTTTATTTTGTGCGTGAATTAATGCACTACTTTGTAAAGCTTACAAGATGAACGATTTAGATCAACAATAAACACATAGTAGACTAGTAATTGCTAAAAAGCAATGCTCCACACACACAACTTTAAAACAAAATTCTAGACGGTTCATGTGCATCAAACTGGACACAATTGTGTGTGGGTGTTATGTTTTACATTCTCTGATTGCGAAAATAGGGCCGCCCAAAAATTCCCACTTTTTTTTTTATTGAGAATATAAATAATAAAGTTGCTCATGGCTAAAGCTTTTAGTAGAATTGGTGGTTAACAAAAATATTTTTTTGGCTTTGTTTTGTGGGCGATGCTATATATACCATTTCAAAAACGACCACATTTGGATGATGGAAAAAAGTTTCAATGTAACTGTTATTTGTAATGTCTCTCATATGATGAATTTTCTCTCATGTAGGATGATGTGTGACTGTTTTTGTGGGGAAGCAGATCGAAGAAGAAGTCATACAAAACTACGCCATTGAATCGGAAGGCAATACTGACTTTGTCTTTGGAGTCGATCGGATATTTTCTCGCCGTCAGACTCACAACCGCCAGCGTAATATGCTTTCCAATATGCCACCGAAAGATCCAAACAAAACTGGATGACAAACACGTATCATCACCAACCTCAAATCTCTCTCCCTTTTTCCCCTATATAAACCTCCCACTTCTCTTCCAATCATGCATCACACAAAAACTGAATTATTCCAGTGGCAATCACATAATAACAAAGAAAAGGAGCCAGCAGTAGTGAGAGAAAGTTGGAGAGTGAGAGAGATGGGGAGAATTACTAGTGCTTTGTTGCTGCTCGTGGCGGCGGCCATGTGCTATGCGGCAGCAATGGCGAGCGGTGAAGGAGAGAGGACTACGGAAGAGAGGTTCCTGTTGCGAGACATGAAGCGGGTGGTGAAGACCGATGCAGGGGAGATGAAGGTGGTGAGGGGCTCTAAAGGCTGGATTTCGGACATGCCAAATATTCATGTCGGGTTTGTTACCATGGAGCCCAATTCCCTTTTCATCCCTCAGTACCTCGACTCCGACTTGATCCTCTTTATTCGTAGAGGTAATGTTATTCTCTCTCGGCGAAAGTCACTAGCGTTGAATTAATACCAGTCGAATGCATGGGAGCACTTTGTCTACCACTCCGCTTGCCTCATTCTCTCTTTTTCTCTGTCAACCACATGTATATAAAACTTGAAATTTTGGAAGTACTACAAAAGATAGATTTTTCCATTTGGGACGTTGACTTATTATGAGGTTGGGTTTGCAGGGGAAGCAAGGATTGGGTCAATCTACAAGGATGAGCTGATAGAGAGGAGATTGAAGAGCGGAGATGTGTATAGAATCCCTGCTGGTTCTACATTCTATGCGGTCAACACTGCCGATGGCCAACAGCTTCATGTCATTTGCAGCGTAGAGAAATCCGACAGCATCGGATGGGGCACATTCCAGGTAAATTGAACATCGAAAGCTTGATCGCAAAGGTTCTATGAAATGTAACAGTTGCATATGACTCAGAACAAACCCAGCCATTGCTTCAATAATGACTTCATGAACGTTATTTTTCAACTTGTTACGCTATGAAAAAGTAAAAATCCAAGTTGTTCTGACTTTTGATTAATTTTTGCAAAATTTACTGAAATGTTTGCTTTGTCTTAATGATTTTGCAGTCTTTCTTCATCGGCGGAGGCTCGTATCCAACATCTGTACTTGCTGGTTTCGAACGCTCAACCCTTTCTTCCGCATTAAACGTAAGCAAAAACAGATCACTTAAAAATACCAATCCATCCTCACATCTTTAGATTAACAAGTGGAAAACATCGTATGAATTGCAGGTCTCAGAATCACAAGTGAGCCAGCTCTTGACCCGACAAACATCTGGCCCGATCATCTCCTTGTCAAACACCAACTCCAACTCGGACTCACACCAATCAAGAGTCTGGACCCAGTTCTTGGAAATGAGGCATCACGAAAGAGCGCACTGTTTGAAGAGAATGGCAGCGAATTTCGAAGAAGAAGTAACCGAGGAAGAGGAGGAACCGATTATGAGGTCGTTCAGGAAGCTTTTGAGCTTTGTTTTTGGAAAGGAATTGAGTGCTGGAGATGATGCAAGGAGAAGCAGCAGCAAGAAGCCCCACTCCTACAACCTCTTTAACCGGAAGCCCGACTTTGAAAACGACTACGGTTCCAGCGTCGCTCTTGACCAATCCGATTATTCGCCTCTCAAGCGCTCCGGTGTTGGCCTTTATTTAGTCAAGCTTAACGCGGTAATGGATCGCTTACTCTCAAGTTATGTAGTATCGCTCTCATTACCCATACTAACAATTTATAAAAATGAGCATTCCGTTTCTATTGGGCCCCTCGCTAGTGGCCAGTCTAATTGATCCCGTGGCATTGATTGAAGTGCGTGTACATTAAATTAAACACCCCGACTTTCAAAAAAAAATTCTTAACTTCAGTGAACAACTTCGATTATAACTTCATATATATGGTTTGAGCTTCTTGGGATGTTGCACACAAATTGGGTTGCAACTGCATTTGGATCTTCTACTTCTTATTTTTTTTGCATTTGGATCATGACATTAGCTGACTGCACCTTGTGGATACAGGGATCGATGATGGCACCGCATCTCAACCCAACAGCAACAGAGTACGGCATCGTTTTGAGAGGAAGCGGCACAATCCAAGTAGTGTTTCCAAACGGAACCTTAGCCATGAACGCCCAGGTTAACGAAGGCGACGTGTTCTGGATCCCGCGCTACTTCCCATTCTGCCAGATCGCGTCTCACTCCGGGCGATTCGAGTTCTTCGGGTTCACCACCTCAGCTCGCAGGAACCGGCCCCAGTTCTTGGCGGGGTCCGGCTCTGTTCTGCAGAGCATGAGGGGGCCCGCTTTCGCGGCGGCCTTCGGGGTGAGCGAAGAGAGGCTCATGAGAATCGTGAACGCTCAGAGTGAATCTACTATTTTGCCCCCGGCGTCTGCTTCAGGGGAGAATGTGAAGAACGAGATGGTTATGGGCTTTGAGGGAATTTACTAGGCGGTAGAGATGTAGGAGGAGTTGGCTCTATTATGTAGTAATAATAATTTAAGGCAGGAAGAGTTGTTTTTCGGAAGCGTTTTCTCTGCGTTCAATTTTGTTTTTCTTTTTTTCTTTTCTTTTCTTTTCTTTATCTTTTGGATAGAAGTTTGGTTTTTGTTTTCTGGGTTTGCTTTGTTCATGCCCTTGAGGCTTGAGAGTTGTGAAATAAGATTGCGTTTTGCATTTCTTCCCAATCGCATTGGTTTTTTGTTTGAGATTAAATTTCTTCTGCCAGTGGTGAAAACTATGGGTTTTCCATCACCATTATTTTGGGATTCACGGCGTGTTAGTTGCCGATCTGAACTGTTCATCTTATGGAGCCCACAGAGTAGCATTCTCATTCAGAAATTTATCTTCGCCGGACTGTTGGGTCGAGACCCCAACCCCGATTCACACCTCCAAGCACAGGCACGAAAATAAACCAAGTACAAACGAGAGATATCCGAGGAAAAACTCCACTATGTATAAATCACATATACAAGTATGAAAAAACCTCAGTAGGATGGTCACAAACCGGCTTCTCCACTCCTCACTCTCTCTCCTTCACTCCGGTGGCTCTCCGACAATCTATTCTGGCATCTCCGAAGAGCACCGCTCCCCTTACGGGCCCTGACGGGGGAGCCTCAACCGGCTCTCTCACTGCTCTCTCTCACCCGTCTCTAGCGCCCACACACATTGCCTAAGGCAGTCAACAAAAGGGAGAATAAGTCAAGGGGAGTAATCCCTACACACACACCCACCACACTATGGTGTACCCCAACACGGACATCTATAGGTGTATCAAAATTTAAATTTTGATTTATAAAACGCATGGTTGTGAACAGTTTAACATGAATGATAGGATCAGACCGCTCATTTGATAAACTACACGGACATCTATAGGTGTATCAAAATTTAAATTTTTGTTTATAAAATGCATGGTCGTGAACAGTTTAACATGAATGATAGGATCAAACCGCTCATTTGATAAACTAAAATTCAACTTTTGATTGATCTATTATTATCCTATCAAGATGATTTTCTGTGTGAATATACACTCTGGGCCATACAAGATAAATGGCTTGGATTATACTCCCTCCATCCCTTATTTAGAGTCCAGTATTTCATTTTGGGCTATCCTTTAATAAGTGTCCATTTTGTAAAGTTAGTGGGTAAAAGTTGGTACATTATCTATTTTATCCCTAAAAGTACATTCCATTTTGAAAAGTTAGTGGGTAAAAAGATAATGATAATGGGTAAGTAGGGGAAGTGGAGGAAAAAGTTGATGTGAAAGGTATAATGATGATGTCTTTTTAATAAATTGGAGTTACGAAGCAGGACACTTAAAAATGGACGGAGGGAGCAATAATAAACGCATGGTGGGGTCCACAATGGGCGGCGGTGCAGAACACACTGTTTCCCCGCCAACGGATGAAATTTAATCTCTTCTTCTTTTTTTTTTTTGGATAACTTTAAATATGTATGGCATAAAGGAAAAAGATTTCCTTCAAATGTGATTCTCTATACTCGTACATATACCTAGTACTCCCTCCGTTCCTTTTTAAGTGTCCTATTTCGTAACTCCAACTTATTAAAAAGACATCATCATTACACCTTTCACATCAATTTTTTCCTCCACTTTCCCTACTTACCTATAATCATTACTCTTTTACTCACTTACTTTTCAAAAAGGAATTTACTTTTTGGGACAAAATAGACAATACACCAACTTTTACCCACTAACTTTACAAAATGGACACTTATTAAGGGACAGTCCAAAATGGAATACTGGACAATAAAAAAGGGACAATAAAAAAGGGACGGAGGGAGTAAATGATAAGCCTCACATGCGCTAAAATATTCAGCTTTTTTGTTATAAATAACTTGGTGTCTAATCAATAGTGAGTAGCCATGTATTTATCTTGTCTCTCTTTTTCTCGTCTAGACTAACTATTGCTAAAATACAACACGTGACCATGTTTTCGAAAGGTAAAATAATTTATCTCTGCAAACATTGTTTGCTCACATCTCAGAGCAGTTTCATTCATTAAACCAATTCTTGATTTAGATAAATGTGCTACTTGGATTAATTGCATCTTTGTGTTGTATAGAAAACAAGTGAATAGGTTTCACATGATCCTTCCTTCTTAGTATATAAGTTGAGGGGATGTAATCGTCAAATCGGTAGTTTAGGGACGAAATAGACAAAATGTGCCTTAAAAAAAAAAAAAACTCTACTAACATAGTAGGAGTAATAAGTAATGTGCAATTAAAAATCAAAAGATTTCCACCAACGTATGATCGATCTCCACCAATGGATCTTTGATGTGGGCTTACCACTTCCCAGCCCATCATGGCCCACTATGGACGATACGGTAATTGTCCACTTAGGCAGGACCGGCCCGGAAGAAGCCCAAATTGTACCAGGCCCAAATTATCAAAAATTTCTACAGCATCCTTTGGGCCCTGTCTTAATTACTATTTCAGCCTCATATATTTTGGGCCCTGTTTAAATCAAAATGGCCCAATTCAGTAAATGCTTCAGGACATAATTAGAACTTGCTGGACGCACACTACAAGAATATATACTTTTTGCGTCGAAGTTTTTGCGACGGGATCCTGATGCAAAAGTCATTATTTGCAACGGTAAATGGGTCCGACGCAAAAAAATTAATATTTGCAATAGGTATTTAACCCGTGGCAAACAAGTGGTCGCAAAAGGATAGTATTTGCTTCAGTCATCCCGTGGCAAATAGTTGTAATATGAAACGACCTAGTTCATTACAATTGGGATTCAAAGAAAACGCCTAAACTATGGCTTCCACCCACACGAATACACGATCTAATTCAGGTTCTCAGTTTTTGCCCTAGCACATTCCTTCAGCCGTCTCTGCAAACGCCTAAACCATGGCTTCCATCGCCACCCCTTGCCGGTTCCCCATGGTTAGTACTTAGTTCTCTCTCTCTCTCTCTCTCTCTCTTGCTCTCTCTGTCTCTTTCTCTCTCTGTCTCTCAAAATAGGCCGGGAACCCATTACTGCATGTTGCTTCGTTTCCGTTTCTGTTTACGGATAAGAAAACCATAACTAATTCAATTCGATCGATCTCTCTCGAAGTGTGTATATACGTATGTAGTTGCAGTCCCTTCGTATGCAGATTTGTACCCTTTCAAGTCTGTTTTAGAGGCAGTTAGTGCTTGTATTTTCAGATCTAAAAGAAATTTGCAATTTTACTTAACATTCCTATGCTTTTCACCAGTCAACAATGTGATGGTTTATGGTTTCTCGTTCTTTAAGTTAATGCTGAATTTTGTCTATTCTTGTCTTCCTTAGGGTTTTGCGTCAATTCGATTGCAATGGTGATGAATTTTTTGACTCCATTTCTGATTCCACCCAAATCAAGATTATTACACCACAGGTGCGGATTCTTGTAAGATTTTCCTTTAATCGAGCTATAAGTTTCTTCCCTTTTATTTTGCAAAATTTTTAGACTTGGGTACTTTCCCCTTTTTAGAATTTGGGTAGTTTGCCTCAAGTTATATTGTTCCTCTTGTGATATCTTAGAATAAAAGTAAATTTTTTGGGCCTTCAAATCCTTATTTGTTTAGTCATTTTTTCAAGACATGCTAACACCATATCGATCTGCCAAAATCATTTCATAAGTTGAATACTTCGGACAAATTTGAACTAGATTGTTCCTAGAAGATTAAATAAGCAGCTTGCATGCGTCCCCATCAATCTTTGAGAAAGGTTAGTTATTATTATCTTTTCTCCTTCCATTAAGTTTTCTATTGTGTGGAAATGCTGGAGTGAGTTTGCCACGGTGTTAATTGTTGTTACATGGTTTTTTGTTATTGTATGAATTTGTCTCAATAGCTAAGTTTACTGACAAATTCTAATCAAGACGGCACAATTATGAATTTCTCTTATAATTTTTGGTAGAGAATGGTGGGACTTGTAGTTTTGGAGGCATTGCTATGCTCATGAATTCTATCCACAAGTAAGTCCTTTCTCTTCAAATACTTTCGTCGTATCTTATAAGTTTACTGTAGCTTGAAAATCACTTAGAATTGAATGGTTTTGGTGATTAATTGCTAATTTTTGATGGGGTTAGTTAAGTTGTGGGATAGAAGACGCACTTAAGTTAAATAATTGCACCATGTACCGTCAGTGGGAAGGCTCAAATCCTTGGCCTCTTAATGATAATGTTGGTTTTTGCTATTGACAGAGATATACCTTATTTAAGTTTTCTGTGCAGCCAGTTCATTCTAACATAGTAAAAGCGATGGAAGTGGTTGCGATATACGTGATCATTAACAATGAGGTATCATGAAATGTGCATCTGTGATTTGAATTCAATTGCTATTAGAAAACCAAGTATAGCTTTAAGAATGTTAATACAATAGGGGGACAAGAACAAATAAAATGCCTTTCAAAAAGTGGATTAACGATGGCCCTTGAGTTAATATCTATATCTGAAGTGTTGAGGTTGTTATACTGATACAGCAAAAGATGTTTTCCTTGTCTTTTTTCCCTAAGTTTAATTCCTCGATGTTTGAGAACTTGGGTGGTTTGAAGATTTCATAGAGTTGTTCACGAGGCAAATCCATTCTGTTAGCCATGTTTCTACTTTCCGCGATTCGATCAGTTAATGGAAGCTCCCAAAACTGGGCTATCTTGCTTACATCTCCTAATCGTTCTTGAGCTATATTTTCTTATTGAAAAACATAGTGCCTGTGCTGAAAGTCCTTTAGATGGTTGTACACTTGGTATAGATATGAAGTCATTGTTGTATTCTACTCTGTAAGGTCAGAAGGGGGAGTATGTATCTGACTTCCACATTTGGCTTATTTCATCCCTTTTCACCTCTATTTTGCAAATGTTTTGTTGGTGGTCAGGTCTCTATCTCTTTCTAGCATTTCTTTGGCAATAGATATCTTTTATATTTTGTTGGATTAACTTGAGGAATGATATTTTGATTGTATATTTTTCGAGGAATTAAGATTGCATTCATGTTTGTGTTACTAGAGAAGTATTTGATATGACTTATCTCCCATGAAATCATTATGCTTATGTTGCTCTTTCAATTTTCAGTTAATCGGGAGTGCTAAGATGGAGGCCAGTACAGTTCGTGATCGAGGCTCACTTATTTCTATGCGTTTTGTTGTTTAGATGTTTGAGTAGTATTGGCTATGTATAGAAGCATGAATTGTAAACATTTTTTTTTTCACACCAATTGTAAACGTGGGTTGTTTTTCTTATTCATAATAAGAACAGTTTTTGCGATTATTATTGTTAGAATGAGTCAGTACAATTTTAATTTTTGCACATGGAATATAGTATTCTAATAGTATATTACGGGTAATATTAGACATAAAAAAAATGGGAGATTTTTTTTCAAATAATCTCAGCATTTGCGACGGGAATTGCGCGGTTGCCAAAGAAAATTGGTATTTTTAAATATTTTTTGCATCAGTATAATCCCGTTGCCAATACTACGTCTTACCGTCGCAAAGTATTTGCGACGGTACAATCCCGTCGCAAAAGGCTTTTGCCACCCCACCATCTGCCACCCCACCATTCCCGTCGCAATCCCGTTGCAAAAAGGCTTTCGCGATGGTAAAGCACTATTTGCTACGGTTTTTTACCGTCACTGAAAGTATTATTTCTTGTAGTGCATGTCAACTTATGTTTTTGGTGTAAACTTAAGTGTTCTAATAAAACATAAATCTCCAGGTGCTCCCTAATACTACATCAAAGTTGGAGCTGCTGCAATTATATTTAATTTTAAATAATTAAATTTGAACATTCTACCATAAACACAAACAAACTCAGGACGTTTAAAATTGACAGTAGAACTCAGACGAACAATTATTGAGTGTTTCTATGAAACCGCTCCCGCTACGTTGTATCTGAACACCTTCGTTTGCATTGGTGGAGGTACCCTTGGGAAAGTGAGTGATAAGCCTTAGCTATTTAATCGTACCATTACACTGTTTACACATTTGACCCTTAAAGAGCAAGTTTACTAGTGGATAGGTGTACTATCTTGTGAATAGTTCACAATTCTATTGTAGCTATCAATTTTTTCTTTCACAATTACACCAACACTATCTATTTTACCTAACACCAATTAAAATATACATTTCTTCACTCTTTTCCTTTTGTCTTTATTGTTCATTTATTGAGAGAGAGAGAGAGAGAGAGAGAGAGAGAGAGAGAGGAAACAATAAAATAATGAGTAGATTGTGAACAGTTCTTGGGCAAAAGAAGCGAAGAACTGTAGACAAAGAAATTTTACCTTCTATTTTACCTCTGTTGCTACAGTTGAATATTTCTCACTTTGGTGAGCTAAAATAGCTATTACGGTAGTTTACCTATGCTGGTAAACTTGCTCTAAGAATTGTAAAAATGTCCCTAAACCACTGAAAAATTAAGCAGTTGTTCACACTTGTTTTGCCTCAATCATTTTTCACTTGTTCCTTTCACGAAATTGGATAATCTTTGGTTCTTAATTTTGACTGAATTAAACAATTCGAATCTGGATTGTTCATTGTTGTAAGCAATTGTTCGGATTTGCTATTTGCTCATAGACTCTTGAGCAAATTCATACCATTGATTTTTCCAATATATTTGAATTTGCTCAAGGCTATTGAGCAAATCCGAACCATTAATTATCTCAATGTATGTTTCAGATTGGGAGTGTCTCGTCCACCCATCCGGTCCACAGTACGACTGACTGTGATTTGGGTGAGGAGCTGTAAACTAGTAAAAAACTTCCAGAGCACATGCAACTGATTTTTTATGGAAACTTTTAAAAATCTATTTTAAATGAATTGAGTGACTTCGATCATTTGTGTAAAATTTCGATTAATTTTGTGTTAAAATTAGTGTCAACTTTTGTATGAGGAGAACCGGCCCCATACTTATAAGTATTATTAATGAAAATATTATTTTTAGACTTGTAAGCGTGGAAAGGGCTGTAGGGAATTAATTTGAGGTGCGCGCAAGTTAGTCCAACACACTCTGCATTATATTAAAAAACTACTGTTGACTCTCTTTTTGCACTATGCATGGAAGTTTAGCTTTTCCCATGGAAATTAAACTATTCAGTGATCTCAGGCATGTCTCATGGACACGTTACCGCAATGATGAATTCGAGGTTAAAGTCCGACTGAACATATATATATATTCATGTAGACGGTGATAGAAAATTGAGTACGTAGTTTATTTTTCCTTTTTTTTTTTTGTGTGGATAATTCAAGTTTTCGGGTCAGTAAACGTGCAATCTCACTTAATCTTTTGGACCCAATCACACTCTTCATTTGCGGAGAAACTATTAAAATCGAAACAAAGCTCTGTATAACTGACCTATCAAGAGTTGATAGTACTTAAGAGGTTATAGAGTAGTTTATTTGCTGTATTAAATTATTCATTGTAAAGATATTGACAAACAAAACTTATTTAGCCTCCTAAGAAAACCACAAAACAATTAAATAGAAAAGTTAAATAGAATGAGAAATGCTACAATCCACACCCTTATTTGGGTGAAGACAATATGCTCCCTTTTGAATTATTTTAAATTTATTTTATTTTGCATAAAATTTAATGCATCAGTCTTGAAGTCATAACTTTGGTACATCCACGTTTCTTTTGGATTTATAACAGTTTTATGTTATGGATTTTAGCCTTGATGTTATGAATCATTACACAAATGTTATGAATTTCATACAAAAAGTTTCTCCCTCTATCCTTAAATAAATGCTCAGCGCACAAAGCTAGAACTTGTTTTCTGTTAAAACATTTAATTTTTTTTCACAACTTAAAAGATCTATTGATTTGTGAATAAAAATTTGATTCATTTTACGGAAAAATGCATCTTTTTTAAAGGCTTAGGTTTGTGCACGCAGATATTCACTAGGGAGTATTTTTTTTTAACACATAAAATTTTACTCCCTCCGTCCCCTTTTCAAAGTCCAATATTTCATTTTGGCATGTTCTTTAATAAGTGTTCATTTTGTAAAGTCAGTGGGTAAAAGTTGGTACATTTTTCATTTTGCTCCTAAAAGTAGATTCTATTTTAAAAAGTTAGTGAGTAAAAGCGAAATAATAATGTCTCCATAGATGATAATTAGAGAAAGTGAAAGTAAAAAATTGATGGAAAATGTGTAATGATGATATTTTCTTAATAAGTTGGAGTTACGAAATGAGACACTTAAAAAAAAGACGGAGTGAGTATGAATTGAGTAAAAACGATTCAAGGTGGTGTATACATCCTAACATTAGGGGTTCAAAAGCACAGTTGATTAATGATTAAGCTAAAGCACCGACAGTATTCTTTTATTTATTAAAAAAAATATTAATTGTTGGCAGCCTTGGAAGACATTTAGGTACAATTTAATTGACCTTTCTCAGCCAAAAAGTTTTTGTTTTCTCTTGGTTTGGTATACTTTCTGAAATTCTGGTACATATACATGCACGTGGAAGAAAAATTTATATATTGAGACCTTATTTTTCAACCATTACAGCTAGATATAGTACTATATATAGTGGTTTCAATCTGGGTTAAAAATTACCAATTAAGTACTTAAAAAGAAGAGCTTTCTCGCCCTTTCAAGTAGGGTAAACTTGAAGGGGCGAGAAAGCTTTTATAGGCAATAAAAGTTTTATTAAGAAAATTTGACAAAGGGCACATCAAGTTGGAAGAAGGGAAGGGGAATCCAACTAAAGTTAGATGAAAGACATACAGTGGACTGAGGTCCAAACACCTTAGGGGCAAAGCTCGAACACCTAAAGGCCTCAAGATGCCCTCAACTGAAATAATAAGCCCACCCTAAGAACCAAAACCAAATCCTAAACAAAGCAATCCTAATCACCGCCGCCACAAAAAAACAGAACAACCGCCATCACACCATCACTAGCACTAGCAGCAACACACGCACACACATACACAGCTAGCTTAACAAAATATCAAAACACCCCACACACCATCTCCTACACCCCAGACCCATTAGAAAGTAGATTAGGACTTCTGCCGAACCCGGAACTCATTTCTATAATCCTATGGTGCTTATTCCTTTGGAGAGGAGCGAAAGGATTGTGTCTCAGTATAAGTTTCAAATCCTTAGCTTCCTGTTCAATCATCTTTTTCATTCTCATTACACCAGCGTCATCATACTTAATGCCCAATTTAGTGCCTGCTATGATAGTTTCCTGAAGTTCCTCTGCAATCCTGTACGTTTGCGTCAATTACAATCGATATTCTCCATTTCTTTTTTTTTTTTTGGAGTAAATTAGCTTGAAATTAAAAGAGATTAACCGAATGTATAGTTTACAAGGGGCATACCTCAGGAGGAAAATAAAAGAAAAAAAAAGAAAAGTGAAAAAAGTGCGATAAACCATGCACAACCCGCATGGAGAGTAAGGTAGATTAAAGTAAATAACAAATAAATTAAATTAAATTAAGGTGGAAAAAGTGACGATAAATCTGTTCGAAATTGGGAGTCAAGATACCTCATCAAATGATCAATGAACAAATTAATAAATGATTGGAAAGTTGTAAATCATTGTTATTCCATAATTAATTCAAGTATCCCACCGACTACTTTGAAGGTGGCAGTGTAGCAGTTGGACGTCAGATCGAGACCTACTACCAGCAATTTCAACCGCTTCATTTCCGTTACGCCATGGACAAAAAAATAATCAAACCGGGGCCTTTCTCTCTTAGGAATCCTCCGACCATATTTGTTTGGGGATTTTGGATTTTGGGTAATGAGCGGAGAGAGATAGATAGATAGAGAAATGAGAGTAATAATTGAAAAAAAATTTATTCGGAATTGTGCGTAAAGAGAAAAAGTCGAGACTTGAGTTCCAAAATGAGCATGGTCTAAGTGGTTGTAGATTAAAAAAAAGGAATAGCCATAATCTAAGGAGTTAAATTTCTAGATTTGCATGGGTTGAAATTAAGGTTCCGTTTGTTTCGATGTAAAATGTTTTACAATGTAAAATATTTTTTCAGAAAACAAACTTTAAACTTTTATTTTTCGGTATTTGGTTGGCACTTGAAATTTTTTTTAGAAATCAATAAAATAGTGTAGAGAGAGAGATGGGGAGCTTAAATGGTGGAGACATATGAGATTATTGGAATCGAACATGGGTCAGGACTGACGATCGAGGAAACTGAGCAGTGATAATTGCACTAGAAGGCAGCGGGTTCATTTCGGAAAATAACTTACAGAAGATTTATGGGTAAGTCATTTTATCCAATTGATGCAAAAATATTTTACATGTAAAATATTTTTCTCATTTTTTACACAACCAAACACCGGAAAATAGATAAAATATTTTACCAAAAAATATTTTACGTCCAAACAAACGGAGCCTAATTGTTTGAGTAGTTGCTTGCTGCCTATATCCTCGGAATATTAAATTGAAAGAAGGGTTTTTTTTTGGATCGGCAAAGAGTTTATTAATTCGACGAGAGTACATTGAGAAAAAAAGGACAAGCACCCGCTACAAGATATTGATACAAGCAGCAAGGAGAAAGTCCAAGAGTCGAAGAAAGAACCATCCGACAAAGAGTCGAATGGAAGAGCCAAAACCAAATCTGAGAAACAACGGCCAATTCGACATATTCCAGCAGCTAAAACCTACCGATTCAAAAGAAAAATAAATTGAAATTAAGAGGTTAAAAGGGGTTGGTAGGTGCCACATCTTAATCGTGTTGATGCTAAACATCATCAAGTGGACCGCGACTTCGTCATTGTAATTCAAATAAATTGAAATTAAGAGGTTAAAATGGATGGGTAGGTGCCACATCTGAATCGTGATGATGCTAAACATCATCAAGGTGTACACTTCGTCATTGTAATTCCAATACCACTGTGTAGGTTGGGATTGCAAAACTTGATTCAGTTCGACTTGTGTTTCGTTGACTAGTCAGGCTTCAACGTAGGCATATGGGTATTACGACGATTGGTGAGGTAAATCTAATGCTATAATATGGCAGCCGATGTAACTCTTGTACTCTCTTTTCATTTGGTATATATATAGTGAAAACTAACGTGAGTCGTCGTGAATGTACGTACCCTGCCAAGTGCTAGTTTGGAGAGAAGCATGTAAATCTCCGTGTCTTTTGTTCTTTGCGTTATTTTTTTCTTGATTGTTCTCGTGCATTTGGTTTGTCGTCGTTTACCCGATTTCTAAATAGTGCATACGCCCTCAATGTCTCATTCTGCTAGGAAAAAAAAAAAAATTGTCTTGAAACTCCTCATTAGCTGTTAGTGAAGACTATTTGCTGTTATTCCCAGTTTCTGCAATTGGGGTGGACTGCTTGGTTGGCTACATGCTGACAAGAAGCTAGCCTTTTGGAGCATCTTGGTTTGATTGCTTTTCTTGGTTTTGGTTGTTGTAACTAAACTTCGTTATGTACTTTATTTAGGTTTGGTTGTTGTAACTAAACTTTGTTGTGTACTTATTGTGAGTTTGTACTCTTTTTTTGTATACATGGTTGTCTCCTTGTCAATTGTTTTGTTCTCTACGGCCGGGTTGGTGGCGGGATATGAGTGTGGGGACTTTTAGGGCGCCAGCATAGGTGGAATGCTTTCTCTCATTGTGACGCCTCTATGTCTCTGATCATTTGAATCTTTGCAGCTTATTTCATTTATTAATTTTTGCTGTTAAAAAAAAAAATGCTGCTAGAGCTGTTGATAGAATGTGACTTGAACTTGTAAAACCATCAAAAGGCTAGATTTTCCGGACTGTAAGGGAATATGTATACGACAACCATCATCCAGGCCTAACTGAAGTACTGGAGATGGTCACGCGGGTCGCTCATTCCATCGTAGAGAGTGAATGCCGACGTTCTGAGCTTTGTCAGGAGTGTGGTATTGCCAATGGAAAATGGGTCCTCTTCACTAAATTGTTCGGGACAGTTGTTGGAGGTGTTTCACAAACGTGAATCTCACAAGAATACTCTTACCAGTATGAGTAATTCTGTATTGTGCGAAAAATGAGAGTAACGCACTTTGGTTAGCCTAACACACTTTCGGTTTGATTTCAGGGGGACCATGTTACTGCTTTTCCTAGCTCCTCTATGAATAGGAGTGGTTGATTCTTCTTTTTCTTGAAATTAAATATCAGAAATATATACTGACCCCAGGACGTTACGTTAAATAAGTACGATGATAATTTCATTTGCACATCGAAAGAAAAGATCGTGACCAAATTTGGTGATCCATTTTTCAAATGTTTAACCCTAACTACTACTACTATTAATTTTGAAGTTGTTTTAAAGTCACGCTCCGCAATTTTCAACATAAACGTGTGGTAAGTAAGGATGTCGGGACACTATACGGTGCCACAACGCCTGAATAATTACTCTACGTTCCAAATACAATGCAGAGGTATCGAGGTGTTGGACAGTGACAAAATGGACAAATCCCATGCGATGTGGTGGTTTATATTATGGTTACTGTAAACCATGTCACGCACCAAGGCTCTCAATAGTTTTTTTTTTCACCCTAAAAATGATAGAGGCTCTCTCTCTCTCTCTCTCTCTCATGCCTATGAATGTTGTCAAGAGGAATTTTCCACCCTAATAATTATTATGTAATCTTCAAGGGAACATAATAATTACATTTTATCCAACAATTCAAAAGTTACCCTTCAACTTTTAATGAAGAATTGTTACTTAGCCTGCATTCAAAAGATAAGTCAAAACAAATGGCATCCTTTATTCATAACAAATTTCAGTGCACAATGCACAAGGTCGGAACAAAACAAATCACTATGATATATTACAGTGAACAAATTGGTAAAGATGAAACAATCTCTACAAACTCTAATCCATTACTAATTAGACCTTCGAGGCAACTCCCATGTTGAAGATAGTATCAATAGCAAATATTTCATTCCAAGAAGCCTTACGGCACTTACATGAAATAATCATAACAGTCGGTAAGAGCAAAATCCACTGAAAACTAGGAAACGAAAAAAAACCACAAAAGGGCATACAGGCTCAAAGACGTGTTACTGCAAAAACAGACCGCATGATGGTCCGTCCAAGAATCAGTAGATGAGCAACCTAGAGCTCAAACCATTAGATCGGTCCTTTAAATTAATGGCTAATGTTGGCATTCACGGCGAAATGGACGAATCCCTCACGCCGCAAAGGGGTGCTCCAGTGCGAGTTCTTGCTGGCACTTCGAAACTCCGGGCGTGGAAGATGACTAGACAATCCACAATAAGGCAGACCTCCTTGCAAGCATCACAAGCCGGGAACTGGCAAAACCAGTCCGAATAGAGACCGAACCACAGAAACAAGGGCAAAGCCTTGGTCCTTAATCTCTGGCGGGATATGATTGTCGGGAATTTTAGGACGCCAACATAGGTGGAATACTTTCTCTCGTTGTGATGCCTCTATGTCTCCTATCATTTTAATCTTTCTAACTTATTTAAGAGATTAATAAATGATTTTTTTTTGCTGTTAAAAAAAAATAATAATAATGCTGCTAGAGCTGTTGATAGAGTGTGATTTTAACTTGTAAAACCATCATAAGGCTAGATTTTCCGGACTATAAGGGAATGCATATACAACCACCATCATCCAGGCCTAACGGCCCGTTCGGATGGAGGATTTGTTTTAGGAGGATTTGTAATGAGGGGGGATTTGAAGGTGGATATGTAGTAAGGGGGGATTTGTTAAAGAGGGTGGCCCCACCTCTTAAGAATGGTGGATTTGTAATGAGGTGTTTGGAAGGTTTTTTGAGAAGGGGGATTTGGAAGGTGGATATGATGGGATAATATGTAAAATGACTTTATTGCCCCCATATTTTTAATTTAATGGGTAATATAGGTTAATTTAATTAAAAAAAATAAAAAAATTATTTTTAAAAAAAAAAACTGGTTAAAATTAAACAAAGTTCTGTTTGAAATGTGTAAACCTTAATTTTTTTTTTTTACAAAAACGAATTAAATGATAGATTAATTGTAATTGTAAAATAATTCAATTATATGAAATTATATAGGAAAACAAATTTCGTTTTTTGGTAAATAAGTTGGGTAGTTGATAAATTAATTGGAAATTTCGTTTTTTGGTAAAATAAATTGTAAATTTCATTTTTTGGTAAATTATTAATTCAATTAGTTTGGCAGTTGAAAGCACATGGTCAACAAATTTGTTGGGTGTGTGGTAATTGAAAACAGATGTTCACCAATTTTTTTGGGTAAATTTTTCTATGAAAGGCATATATTTGTACAATTTCCTTCATCCCATTCCATATCTCTAGTCCATTACAAGTAATTTTCAACTATTTTGGTAATTTGTCTCACAATGGCACGCGCCGCACGCCGAGCTTGGAGCGATGAGGAGGAGGAGGAGTCGTTATTAGAAAAACTTACGACCTTTTGTAGATCAAGGTGTTTGGCAAGCTGAGCACGGGTTTCATCCCGGGTACTTGGAAGTCTTGGAAAATCAAATGAGATCTTCTTTTCCCCAAGGAGGTATTGCCAAAAATCATATTGAGGCAAAGATTAAGAATTGGAAACAAACTTGTTTCCAATTACAACACATGCTTCAAATACCCGGGTTTGGTTGGAATGCAACTGAAAATAGACTGTTGGTAGAAGATGCAGTTTGGAATGAATATGTCCAAGTAAGTAATGAATATTCTTGCAATTTATATAAAATCATGTTTACAGTAAATTTTAAACAATTTTGCTACTATTTGTGTAGGTCAATCGACGAGCTAGGCAAATGAAGAAAATGCAATTTCCGAATTATAATCGATGGTGCCATTGCTTTGGACGTGAGTACTGATGTGGAGAAGTCGGAAGCTTAAGACAGATGTTGGACAATAAATTTGTACCCTTCGTAATGTACCTCAACTAAATGTTTGAATTTAATTGAGATGATTACTTTGTGTTCATATTACAGTCTTAATTTTGCTAATGTTTGAAAAACACGTACAAGTTCAATAAGAATCAAATAGATGTGCCAAGATTATACAACATAAGAAACCTAAGGAAAAAACTACAACGAAGTATGTGATTAGACTAGATCGATGTTGAACTTCCAAACCATTTCCCAATGTGGAACCATTGTGACTTGATTGTTGTTGGCTTCGAACTGACTGCATTTGAAGGAGCCGGTATCTTTCCTCATGGAACTGGAACAATGCTCCTTCCGCTTCGTCGTACGTGGTGTATCTTTTGAACAAGTTCCCCGAATATCCATTAACCTGCAGTCCCGCGGTCTCCCAACTAGTATAGATGCCCGGATGACGGCCAACGAAAACCACCCAATAGTGTTGTTTTCCTTCACTTGACATTGTCAAATCTACGAGAAAAAACCAATTATCACATTTATAACATAATGAATAGAAAGAATTTTTGAAATGTAATTGGCTCAGATTTTTTTCCCACCAGCATATAGTGCACAAGTTGGCTACAACTTATGTTGCCAAATGGTTAGTAAACCATTGACCCTCATAAGTTGTCCTGCCAAGACAAGTGTCTCGCCGTGAAATGTGTCAAAAATATCCTCATAGCCTAAGAAAACAGCCTGACAAAGTGGAAAAAATGCAGCCCCAAATCAGGCCAAAAACCAGCTTTAAAACTGTCCAGAAACAGATTGTAAGGCAACCAAGGAATATCAAAACACTGTCCAAGAAACTGCCCAACACACAGCAAAAAAACTACATAAATGTCCAAAACTGTCCATAATTGACCAAAAACCAGCCAGAACCAACCACAAAAAATGTCCAAATACCAGCCACTAAACTATCCAAATTATCAGCCAACAAACTGCAAAGAATGCAGCAAGAAAGTACCCAAAAACCAGCCACACAACTGTCCACAAACCAGCCACCAAACTGTCAAGCAAACAGCCAAAAAACAGCACGTATTGCAGGAAGAAAACTGTCCAAACAACAAGCTATGAAAGATCTAAAGCAAGAGTTGGGCTCAGGCAATTGTACCATAATTAAAGTAGCACTACCATTTGCAACTAACTTGCCATTCAGGCCGTCAGGCAAAGGCAATACCAACTCCTTCTCATTGCAATGAACATTGCATCATTGCCCAAAAAAACAGGGGAAAAACAGGCCAAAAACCTGCAGAAACCAACCCAACAAACAGGGGGAAAACAGGCCAAAAAGGCCCAACAAAACAGGCCAACAACCTACATGCAAACCTTGCCAAGATACAGAGAAGTATGCAGCCAAGAAAACTGGCCATAAACCTGTCGAAAAACTGCCAGAATTCAGCACCAAAAGAGTCCATAAAACTGTCCACATATGCAGCAAGAAAACTGGCCAGCATGCAGCAAGAAAACTGGCCAGCATGCAGCACCAAAACAACTACCAGCAAAACTTATGATAGATAACAGCAAAGTAGCCCATAAACCTCAGGCCAAAAACACCCCATAAAAACTGCAGCAAACAGCCCATAAACCAGCCAACAATTAGCTCAAAAACCAAAACAAAAACAGCCCTATAAAGCAGCCAAATAGCAGGCCAACAAAGCAGCCCATAAACCTGCACAAAAATCAGTCCAAAAACCTGCAGAAACCAACCCATAAACCTGCAGAAACCAACCCATAAACCTGCAGAAATCAACCCATAAACCTGCAGAAACCAACCCATAAACCTGCAGACACCAACCCAGAAACCAACCCATAAACCTGCAGAAACCATCCCAGAAACCAACCCATAAACCTCCAGAAACCTGCAGAAACCAACGCACCAACCTGTAGACACCAACCCATAAACCTGCAGAAACCATCCCAGAAACCAACCCATAAACCTGCAGAAACCAACCCAGAAATCAACCCATAAACCTGCAGAAACCAACCCATAAACCTGCAGAATAAAACTAGGCCTGTACACACACACACACACACACACACACAAATAGCCCTGCATGCTAACAGCTAAAAGCCACCACAATATGATCATTTGGGCTTAGATGTAATAACCATAATCAAAGTAGCACGACCGCTACACATAACCAGGTATGAAAATCAAACAGCCAAAACTCTAGTCATACATAGCAGCCAAGTCTCCAAAAAACTACACCAAAACTCTGGTAATTAATTATCCAATTTTGATTAATCCATTGTGGATGTTCTAGTCGCACTTTGTCTGCTCTCTACAGCTACTCTTCTCCAACCGGACGACAAATGGGTAATTGTTAGGAGGGACCAGTTGTCAGCAATAAGGTTGACATCGAAAGTGACCAGATATTTAGAAAGATCAAGCATGCGGAGCAATTTATGTCAAGGGGAGTAGCCTGCTATCGGTGAACTTGAAGTCATTGTCTGATTGACTATTCAAATTACATATATCGTTGTAAGATCTGTGAGCCGCGCGTGGTGATAGTACCAGTAGTATGTTTTGCTGGGCAAAAGATGAATTTGTTTAGAGCATGACAGCATGTGTGCACCAACAAGATAATATCTTTTTTAACGGTACAGTCGTTAATAGTTGTTTATGGAGCCAATTACGCCGAAACTCTAGTCATATAATGTGGCATAATCATAAATTAGGTCAAAATCATAAAATACGGCCAAATGAAAAAAAATTTATTCATCAATAGGGCAACTCAAATCTCAGATTGCTAACTCACTAATGAGTGATATTCGGTTCAGTATCAAAAATCAGATCGCAAAAATATCCAGATAGCAAAAATCAGATCTCAAAACATCCAGAACGCAAAAATCCAGATCGCAAAAACATATATAGGGCAACTCAGATCGCTAACCCCTGTCGTTTACAGTACACCATCGAAAACCAGATCGAAAAACCATCCGAAGAGTACAAACATGGAGTCCAGAACCATACCTCAGCCCTTTCAAACAAAGAAGGTCAGGACGTGTAGAGGAAGACGAGGTGGAGAGTAGAACCCGTCGGTGTACGGCGGTGGAGTCACCAGAGAGTAGATCGGCGACCTCCTTCTTCTTCTCTCTCTCTCTCTTCTCTCTTTCTCGGTCTGGTTCTAAAATGAACGAGGAGAACCCACAAAAGGGAAAATTTAAGGGCAAAACAGTCAAGAACCAACCCGGATTCACTAGCGACAGGGTCACCCCTGTCGTTAACTAATACGGGAAGAGGCAGACATGGAGTCCGGCTGGGACCTCAAATCTCCCTCCCATTTTACACATCCAAACACCGGACAAGAGGAAGAGGGGGAGAACAAGTCCAGGGGTTTGGCAAATCCGGGGCCAAATCCCCCATCCAAACAGGGCCTAACTGAAGTACTGGAGATGGTGTACTTCAAAAAAAAAAGTACTGGAGATGGTCATGCGGGTCGCACATTCCATCGTAGAGAGTAGTGAATGCCAATCAGTTCCAAATGCAATGCAGAGGTATCAAGGTGTTGGACTGGGGGAGGATCCCGTCCAGTCCAATTTGGACCATTAGTGGGCTCGAAATGATCGGAACTGTTCACTTCATAGAGCTGATCACGTAAAAAATCACATTAACCGGATATCGTTTGATATGATTTTGAAATGCATTAAGATTGTAAGAACGAAAGTGTGCAACACTAGATTGCACAATAATTATTTGAAGATCAATGCATCTAGATATCTTATCAAAAGATATCCGATCAACGTGATTTTTGGCGTGGTCAATGTTCTCGACGAGTTTTAAAAAGTCAACGGTTTCGATCATTCCGGGCCCACAAATGGTCTAAACTAATTGGAAGGAAAGATTGGATGGGATCCTCTCCTGTTGGGCAGTGACAAAACGGACAAATCCCATGTGATGTGGTTGTTTATATTATGGTTATTGTAAACCATGTCACCAAGGCCCACAAATGGTCTCTCTCTCTCTCTCTCCTTCCTTACGCATGCCTATGAATGTTGTAAAGAGGAATTTTCCTTGGTAGAAGGAACAAAATTGACGAGCTGACCATAATAAAAATGTTCTTACTCCAACTCCGTCTGTCTCAATATGTTTGTTTATTTTTTGAAACACAAGCATC
This sequence comes from Rhododendron molle, assembly GCA_025413875.1. Lineage (NCBI taxonomy): Eukaryota > Viridiplantae > Streptophyta > Magnoliopsida > Ericales > Ericaceae > Rhododendron > Rhododendron molle. The sequence continues at coordinate 6,473,461 of CM046396.1, forward strand.
CGTTCGGTTAAATAAGTCAATTGACTTATTTTTTTTTGTCCTTATTCAATTTTTTTTCGTATTTGTTAGTTTATTATCAATTTTTTGGGGATTGTTACATCGTCATGATGAGAGGAATTTAAAAAGTAAAAAAATTATGATCAAAATCCAATTTTTTTTAATAAAGACGAAAAAATTGGCTTATTGGCTTATTTTTGTCTTTATTCAAAAAAAATTGAATTTCGATTATAATTTTTTACTTTTTAGATTCCTCTCGTCATGACGATGCAATAATCCCCAAAAAATTAACAACTAGCAAATACGAAAAAATTTGAATAAGGACAAAAAAAAATAAGCCAGTTGACTTATTTAGCCGAACAAGGGCGAGTCATTCGGCTCAATAAACCATTTGGTTTATTTTTTTGGTCCTTATTCGATTATTGCTTCGTCATGACGAGAGGAATCTAAAAAGTAAAAAATTTCGATCAAAACCTAATTTTTTTTGAATAAAGACAAAAATAAGCCAATTTTTTCGTCTTTATTAAAAAAATTGGATTTCTATCATAAGTTTTTACTTTTTAGATTTCTCTCGTCATGATGAAGCAATAATCTCCAAAAAAAATTGATGAGAAACTAACAAATGCGAATTTTTTTTGAATAAGGACAAAAAAATAAGCTACTTGGCTCATTTAGATGGACAACGGAACATAATAATTACATTTATAAATATCCAACTTTTCAAAAGTTCTTTTCAACAAAAAAAAAAAAAAAAACTTTCCAAAAGTTATTCTTCAACTTTTAATTAAGAAGTGTTACTTGCATTTAACTTTATCGAACTTTTCAAAAGTTATTCTTCAACTTTTAATTAAGAAGTGTTACATGCATTCAAAAGTTAAAGGGGCAAGAAGGAAATTAATTTCATAGTTTTAGTCTATCAATTTGTTAATCTCGTCATACATTTTGGGACAAGTCAAAGTAAAAAAAAAAAAAAAATTGAACAAATAAATTCGGACATGGGAGAGAGTGTATGCGTATGGCGGAGAGAATTAATAAAGTTAAAACAAATGGCATTCCTTTATTCATAATAACAAATTTGAGTTCACAAAGCACAAGGCCGGAGAACAAACAAATCACTGTGATATATTACAACGAACAAATTGCTAAAGACGAAACAATCTCTACAAATTCTAAAAACCATAGTACTAATTAGACCTTCGAGGCAACTCCCACTTTGAAGATAGTATCAGCACAATGTGAACGATGCCTACCAGAGAAGTAGAAGGAAACTGGTCAAAATTGGTAAGGCTGAACCTTTGCATTAATGGAGTCCTCAAGACCTTATTGACTGGACAAGATTGACAGGAGACTTGATGTTTGATTATTTGCCTCAAAGAACCTTCTTTTATTGCATTCTCAAAACAAAAGCCTGCAAGTTGATAGCAATAAGAAAATAAGAGATCTGGTTGCTCCTTCATTGAACTTAATTTGTAAGAGAAGCGATAATGCAATGGAGAATTATTACTTACATGGAGGGTTATGGTGCGTGGCTAAGCGACTTGAGCTTAGTAGGGAGGGGGTGGTGACTTCACGGGCGGGGGAGGTGATGTGTAGTAGTACGGGGGTGGAGGAGAAGGAGAAGGGGGAGGTGGAGAATTGTAGACATATGGAGGCGGAGGAGAGGGAGACGGTGGTGGTGGGGACTTGTAGACATAAGGTGGCGGGGGGGATGGAGATGGTGGTGGTGGGGACTTGTAGACATAGGGAGGAGGGGGAGAGGGGGAAGGCGGTGGTGGAGACTTGTAGATGTAAGGTGGAGGAGGGGACGGGGAAGGTGGTGGTGGAGACTGGTAAACATAAGGTGGTGGAGGTGACGGAGATGGGGGTGGTGGAGACTTGTAGACATAGGGAGGAGGGGGAGAGGGGGAAGGCGGTGGTGGGGATTTGTAGACGTAAGGTGGAGGTGGGGACGGTGATGGTGGTGGTGGAGACTTGTAGATGTAAGGTGGAGGAGGAGACGGTGAGGGTGGTGGTGGAGACTTGTAGACATAAGGTGGTGGTGGGGACGGGGATGGTGGTGGTGGAGATTTGTAAACATAAGGTGGTGGAGGGGATGGAGATGGTGGTGGTGGGGACTTGTAGACATATGAAGGAGGAGGAGAATGGGAAGGTGGTGGTGGGGATTTGTAGACGTAAGGTGGTGGAGGGGAAGGTGACGGTGGTGGTGGAGACTTGTAGACATAAGGTGGTGGAGGAGATTTGTAAACATAAGGTGGTGGAGGGGACGGAGATGGTGGTGGTGGGGACTTGTAGACATATGGAGGTGGGGGAGAAGGGGAAGGCGGTGGTGGAGATTTATAGACGTAAGGTGGAGGAGGGGATGGAGACGGTGGTGGTGGGGACTTATAGACGTAAGGAGTAGGATGAGATGGAGATGGTGGTGGTGGGGACTTGTAGACATAAGGAGGAGGGGGAGACGGTGAAGGTGGTGGTGGGGACTTGTAGACATAGGGAGGAGGGGGAGACGGTGAAGGTGGTGGTGGGGATTTGTAGACGTAAGGTGGTGGTGGGGACGGTGACGGTGGTGGTGGAGACTTGTAGACGTAAGGTGGATGAGGGTACGGTGATGGTGGTGGTGGAGACTTGTAGACGTAAGGTGGATGAGGGTACGGTGATGGTGGCGGTGGGGACTTATACACATATGGAGGAGGGGGAGAAGGGGAAGGCGGTGGTGGAGATTTATAAACGTATGGTGGATGAGGGGTTGGAGACGGTGGTGGTGGGGACTTGTAGATGTATGGTGGAGGAGGGGATGGAGATGGTGGTGGTGGAGATTTGTAGACATAAGGAGGAGGGGGAGATGGGGAAGGCGGTGGTGGAGATTTATAGACATAAGGTGGAGGAGGGGATGGAGATGGTGGTGGTGGGGACTTATAGACGTAAGGTGGAGGAGGGGATGGAGATGGTGGTGGCGGAGATTTGTAGACGTAAGGTGGAGGAGGGGATGGTGAAGGCGGTGGTGGGGACTTGTAAACATAGGGAGGAAGAGGAAATGGTGATGGTGGTGGTGGGGACTTGTAGATGTAAGGTGGAGGATGGGACGGTGATGGTGCTGGTGGAGACTTATAGATATAAGGTGGTGGAGGAGACGGTGACGGTGGTGGTGGAGATTTGTAAACATAAGGTGGTGGTGGTGGTGACTTGTAAACATATGGAGGATGGGGTGAAGGGGGAGGCGGTGGTGGAGATTTATAGACATAAGGTGGAGAAGGGGATGAAGACGGTGGCGGTGGGGATTTATAGACGTAAGGTGGATGAGGGTACGGTGATGGTGGCGGTGGGGACTTGTAGACGTAAGGTGGATGAGGGTACGGTGATGGAGGCGGTGGGGACTTGTAGACGTAAGGTGGGTGAGGGTACGGTGATGGAGGCGGTGGGGACTTGTAGACGTAAGGTGGGTGAGGGTACGGTGATGGTGGCGGTGGGGACTTGTAGACGTAAGGTGGATGAGGGTACGGTGATGGTGGCGGTGGGGACTTGTAGACGTAAGGTGGATGAGGGTACGGTGATGGTGGCGGTGGGGACTTGTAGACGTAAGGTGGATTAGGGTACGGTGATGGAGGCGGTGGGGACTTGTAGACGTAAGGTGGATTAGGGTACGGCGATGGAGGCGGTGGGGACTTGTAGACGTAAGGTGGATGAGGGTACGGTGATGGTGGCGGTGGAGACTTGTAGATGTAAGGTGGTGTACTCGGCTTGATCTTTTCACACTCCTCGTAAGGGGTCTTGGGAGCATAAGCAAAAGACTTGGCTTTGAGCACAACTTCATAATCAGTCTTGGACTTCACTTTGAGCTCTGCACCTTTGATGCCACCGTGGATATCTGTGGGGATGCTGCACGGAGAGTGCTTCGGAGGGCTGTGGAGTTTGGCCACACAAGCGTGGGCTGCATGCACGCCGTAGTCAAACCCGGGAATAACGACGCCGTATTTGCCGTTGATTTTGGTTGTGCCATATGCCACGATTTCCTTCTCGCCGGCCTTACACGTCACCTCCACGACAGCACCTTTTATGAACAAAAATAATAGATAAATTATTAACCAATTTTATAATGATCAAATGCATGTTTTAATATTTATTATTGTAGTTGGAGAAAAAAATAATTTATTATGGTAGTTATGCAAAGTCAGCTAAATCATATCTCGAGGTTAGTCTTTACCTACTACATACGACAATAACTAATCTTATGTTTATTTATTTGATAATTGGATATCAGGATCAGTTTATGTGCGGTTCGACTACTTTCAAGACGTTTAAGTTATTGATCGGATAAACCTCCAGTGACTACAAGGTTTAAAATGTTTAGTTCATGGGATTCAAAATCGTTACCTCTCGGTGAACAAAGCCTTTTAATTGTTTTCTTATGAACACTCGGCTAAACCCTTAAAAACTAACCTTACGTTGCCGACAAAAAAAAAAAGAAAAGAAGAGAAACTAATCTTATGTTTGGTCGTTGGCTTGACAAAATAAGTGTTCTGCTTTGAAAACTGGCCGCTGTGTCACATCCACATGTATAATGTATTTGAAGGATATCAACATTAATAAATTTACAAATCTCATTGATTTTGAAATTATTATTATTTTTAATTTTGGGCCGGCACCCATTGGTAGAAATTATTGTACTCTTGTCACGTGCGCGATTAATTCACGAAAATAGAGTTTGTTCTTTTATCGGCAAAAATATAATTTTATTAAAACCTCGACAATCTGAAAGAGTTCGGGATAAATTTTTTTTTTACAGCAAATGGTAAATAGAATTTTGAGCCAAAGTGATTTCATTAATTAAACAGAATGTTTTTGTACAAATTTTGGCATTATTGTCACAATCTTTTTACTGGGATTCAAACCTTACTAGCGACAAGTAACACTGCTAAGTACCGACTTTTGCCGAGCCAAAAAAAAAAAAACCCGGGAATGTTCGTGTAAAAATAATCATATATACATGACAACACAGTACTGATGTCAAAGTTTATAATTTTAAGCCACGATGATTTTGTCTTTCTGTCCGAAAAGATGAGACCACAGTGCAAGGAGACTAAAACAAATTCACGGCATTATTGTCCAATTAATGTTTAAATTATATTCCCATTTAATTTATTGCAATAGAAATTAGAGAGCAAAACCTAATCACAGTTTAATAATTACGTAGTCATGCTTACTTTATATCTTTGGGTCCTTAATTTCTAGATCTCCTGCAATCAATTTCAACTAAATCTTTCGCTATCTGGGTGAAGTCGACATCATTCGATACTTCTTTTTTATCAGCAAAAAGAGAAATACATAATTAAGAATCTCGATACGGTACATCAAGGGGAAGTAGGAACTCACTATATTAGATAATTTACTTTCCGAATTCACTCGCTTTAGAAAAAGGAGGCTATAATTTTAGAATCTGGCTTCTCCGCAGTTTATTGTTGAACTGCAGAGTGTCATCCGTATGATCTCAACTGTCCAAAAGTATTTTTTTAACAGTTCTTGAAAGAAATTTTCTTTTTAAAAAAAACTGGACAGGTGAATGGAAAGATGAATGACTACAATTAAACGGCATAGGCCGGGTCCTAATTCTACGGGTGCTCAGACCACCTCGCCAACGGCACATAATTAAATAGAAGGATGGCGATCTTAGTTTTTTTGGACATTAAAGAAATAAGTACGATATAAATGGAGAGAGAGAGAGAGAGAGAGAGAGAGAGAGAGAGAGAGAGAGAGAGAGAGAGAGAGAGAGAGAGAGAGAGAGAGAGAGTGTGTGTGTGTTTCACGGGGAATATACGTACCTTTAAGATGCTTCTTGTCATGAGACTTAATTGGGTTGCTCCAGTTATAGCATCTGTAGCAGTAGACTTTTCCGACCACCTTAACAACCACGGAGTGGTGGGGTGGTGGTGGAGATTTGTAGTAGTAGGGAGGTGGGGATGGTGATGGCGGCGGTGGTGATTTGTACACGTAAGGCGGAGGCGGCGACGGTGATGGCGGAGGTGGGGATTTATATATGTACGGTGGTGGAGGAGAAGGTGATGGTGGTGGTGGTGATTTGTACACATAAGGGGGTGGTGGAGATGGTGATGGCGGCGGCGGTGATTTGTACACGTAAGGCGGTGGTGGAGAAGGTGATGGTGGCGGGGGTGATTTATATATGTATGGTGGTGGTGGAGATGGAGATGGTGGCGGTGGTGATTTATAAATGTAAGGTGGTGGCGGTGATGGTGATGGCGGTGGTGGAGATTTGTATACGTATGGTGGTGGAGGAGAAGGTGATGGTGGTGGTGGTGACTTGTACTCATATGGTGGTGGGGGAGAAGGTGACGGCGGTGGGGGTGACTTGTACAGATAAGGTGGTGGTGGTGACTTGTACTCATAGGGTGGTGGGGGAGAAGGTGATGGCGGTGGGGGTGACTTGTACACATAAGGTGGTGGTGGAGACGGAGAGGGTGGTGGGGGTGACTTGTATACATAAGGTGGCGGTGGAGATGGAGAGGGTGGCGGCGGTGACTTGTACTCATACGGTGGTGGGGGAGAAGGTGACGGCGGCAGCGGTGACTTGTACACATAAGGAGGCGGTGGAGAGGTGTACACATAAGGAGGTGGCGGTGACTTGTACTCGTATGGTGGAGGAGGGGAGGAGTAGGTATAAGTGTCTGCCGAGACTACATTATTGGAAACGACGACAACGGCTAATGCCAGTAGCAATTGCGGCCAGAGACGACCCCTGCTGGAGGGGTCGTGGCCGTGAACTCTCATTGCTTTGCTAGCTAGAAACCTTCCACCAAATGTGTCCGGCCAATTGAAAAAAAAAAAAACAAAAAAACTTATCTATTAAGAGAGAGACATAGAAAAGAAGTGAGGGAATAGTTGAGGGGGTAATGGACTCTGGGGATACAATGCCTTTGAATATATAGTGGGAGTTGGGAGAGCTGGTTGTTCGAATAGAGCTGTCAATCAGAGACCAATTCACTCTCCTTTGAAAAACGGGAGGAGATAGATAGATATATAGATTATGCAACCCAGCTGGATTTAATTAATTACCCAATTATTTTAAGGCTCTGTTTGGGTGATTAATGAAATTCGGATTCCCTCATGCAAAATATTTATTCTCACCTTGTAATCAGCAAAGAACTAGTCACCTGCTACATAGACTTACATTATTCATTGTCCGGCCACATTTTCACAATTCTGCTCCAGCCACATCGTCATTTCCTTTTCCTTTTTTTTTTTTTTTTGTAATAATTAGATGACCAGTCAACTTGTACGCAGCTCGAGTAGCACCGCTATACGGGTTTACTCTTTTTTGGGACTTTTTTTTAAAAAAAAATACAGACCATTGATTGTCGAGACGAACGGCGAGATTAAGCGCTATGGTAGAAGAAGGTACTTCAATAATTTCTAGGACCATTGATGTTTGACATCATCACCTTCTCATGCACAGTGGAGCCATTCAAACGGAGAAAGAGGTACTTCAATAATTTCTAGGACTCGAGGGGCTATGATTCAGTAGTGTCTTTTCTCCGGCAACCCGATCATATGAAAATGCGAAGTTTTGGGGTTTGGAAAATGTACAGCAGCTTTCGGATCCCACTTTTGCATTTCAAAGAAACAATCCGAACCGTTTATTAAAATAATGAACAGTTCGGATTATTTATGTGGGACCCAAAAGTGGATCTCGAGAGCCATTGTTCATTTTCGGCGTTCCACAATTTCGGTACCAAATTAATAGTCGGATTCCTGATCATAGCCGCTACAATCATTTTTCCAACAGGACAGGCATGTCCATCCAAAAGATGTCCTGGTGCCATCTCATATAACCTTGCCAACTTTATTTTTTATTTTTATCAACTAGAGTATAACATTGCTATCTTAATTAATTAACCTAAAGAAATTAAGCAGGGAAGGTCTAAAGTCTTTAAGCAGGAGAGAGAGAGAGAACAGAGATATTGCTTGTCCCTTTGAGCGGTCGTGAGTCGTGACACTTGAGAAATTACTTATTTTTCTATTTGTAATGTTTTATTTAAAAATTTTTTTTTAATAAAATTAATTGAGATCTCTTAAAAAAAAAAGATTCATATGCCATATATTATTCTTCGAGAGTTCCGAAATAGGCATAAGAGACCAACAATTTCGGACGTAAAGAGTGTCTATTGTGAAAAAAATATGCACCCGTGAAATGAAATGGGGATTACAAACCTTCGGGCTTCAAGTCCCTACCAGAATTTAAGCTAGTCCATACGAATTTTTGCACCGATTTTAATCGAGTCTTAGTGAGTGAACAATAGGATTGATCCAAAATTAGCCCAAAAACGAGTTATCCAAAACAAGGAGCTAGGGTGGGGCCGGGTATAGAAAGTTCTCCATATATTTCGAGTGTGTTTAGCTTGTACAGACTAACTCAGCTAGAAATGAGTCAACTTAGAAGAGATATGGTCTTCCACAATGCTACGTACACTTCTACTAATCACTCCTTTCTCATACATGTGTTGGCTCCACACGTTTAATTGTGGGATAGGCCTCACACATATGTGAGAGATGAGTGGCTGGCAGGCGTGTCTGTATAGTATTATTGATTAACATCACTGATTCTTGATACTCTTGATTAATTTTAAACTAAAAAGACTTGATATTCTTGTTAATATATGGGAGGACTTTAGTTTACCAAAAAAAATATATGGGAGGACTTTCTTGAGAAATTTTTGATTGCCTTTGGTTCTTTCTAGTTTGTCTTCTCTTCCCAGATGATATTCTTGATAAAGAAATGCATGTGCAAACCCAATCGATGCAGCTTTTGCAGGTCTTTTGACGACCACAAAAAAAAAAAAAAGAAAAGAAAAGAAAAGAAAAAAAAAAGAAGAAAGAAAGCCAATTATGGAATTTTAATAATTTTTTACCCTAGTGATGAGAAAATATCGATTTATTACTAAAACTAAACAAATCGGATGATGAAAATAATAATATGTAATTGAGGACCATAATAGCAAGAGTTGAATCGAGAATTTATTATTTGTTTAACAAAAAATAAAGTCTCAGACAAAAACCGACTTTAACTTTGAATATTTTTACACGCAATATATAAACTCTCCTATCTTTCAATAAAAATATTGGCTTGGGCCACTTGTCATCTGAAGTGTCCTGTTTGTAGTATCATGCATAATTGGACCCAATGATCAGGGATAACTTGCGCCCAATTTATCAAAACTTAGTTCAACCTATTTTTTAATTGTATTATATGGTGGTAACATATAACGGTTGGAAAACCTCTCGGCACAAAAGATTTTGCCTCAGTGGATGGCATACTGATCTATGCTCGAGACTTAGAAGTTCACTCCCTTTATAAGATCTTAGTCTCTTCTGCTCGTTTGTCAGGCGGATAAGAGCTTAGTTCCCCCTCTATCTCCACTTAACAAACAGGCCAGTAGGCAATGACAGAACTAGGATTTTAACCCCTGGGGGGACCGACTTAGTAGACATATATATTTTTTTATCGGAACATATACTTATTATATCATAAGGTTTTTGTTTTCCAATTCAATACAGTTGTACATTGAAATGATTCTTTAGGCTATATCAACTATCACGTGCTTATTTTTAATTTATAAAAGAAATTGAGAAATGAGAATGTAAAATAACTGAGTTTTTTTTTATCAAATCGAATCAAAATTATTAAGATTATAAGTAGTTATACACGAATAATAATAAAAAATATTCAAAACCAGGGATATACAAAATAAAAATTTTAAAACCCGAACGTTTGGGGAGCCGGGGCCGGAGGGCTGAGGCCCCCCGGGCCCAACATAGTTCCGCCCCTGGCGTTAGGTAGGTGCCATCTTTTTTTGGGCTGGTTCATATGAAGCATTTGTTCGGGCTCTTCAAGAGCAACTTTTGTTAAGGGACGGTGTATTTATGATCTCCGAAGATTAATTCAGGTACGCGTAAGCTAGGCTTAGACAACTGTTAATAAAAAAAGAAGTTCCAACCAAGGAGAAACTATTTCAGGGCTAAATGAGCCGTTCGGATCAGTGTTTTGACCTTAGAATAAGCACCACATTAATGGCACAATAGGGATTGCTATGCCCTAATCACAGTAAGCCCTTTCCAATCAGAATAATTGTGTAGATAATGAAATTATTGTCCAAATTTACAAAAACTCGTTGTAAGCAATAATGAACTGTGAAATGTAATTTATTTTCTATAACGGATATGCGACAGAAAAATTCTCCCATCTTTTTGTTACCGCTGACTTACGATTGTAGAGTCCATACTGGGTCTTTACGCGGAGTTGACGGATAAATGTAATTTTGTTTTCTGTATTGAACATGTAATACAAAAATTTCTTACATGTTTCTGTCACCGGCACACCGCTGACTTTATAATAGTGGAGTCTGCATTGTGTCATTTACGCGGAGTTGACAGATAAAAATATTGTGCAGAGAGTCAAGTAAAGAATAATTTAGAAAAAAAAATTAAATAATCAATTGTTTAACATTTTTGACCTTAGAATAAGTCCCATATTGATAGCATAATACGGTCTGCTGCACCCAAATCAGAGCGTGCAAGCCCTTTCAAGTCAAGATAATAGTGTTAATTAAGTAAATGAAATTATTGTCCAAATTTACGAAAACTCGATCGTCAGTGATATGATGAACTGTAAAATTTAACTTTATTTTCTATAATTTTCCTATCAAAAAAACTTTATTTTCTACATTAAATCGATAGTAGAAAAAACCGTCTCTATGTTATTTTCACCATTTACGCATAATTGTAGATCCCACACTGTTTTATTCACGTTCCGTTGATGGGCAGATGTGATTTTATTTTCAATACTAACTCTGTTGTATAACAATTCTCCTATATATTTTTTTCACCGACTCACCGCTGACTTACAATTGTGGAGCCCACATTGATTCATTCACGCGGAGTTGACGGGTAAATGTACTACTATTGAGAGAGTCAAATAATTAATAAATAATTAAGAAAATAAAATTTGAATAGTAGAGAGAAATTGATTTTCCAATATGGCCATTTAGGCTCCCTCGGGACTTAATTTTCCGATCGTTTTGAACGAATCATTTTGGTTGGCTTCTCATAATTTTTTCAAGAATTTCGTCAAATTTTTTGAATTAATCGTTTGTCTCGAAAAGAGAAAACAGAAAAAGCATAAAAATATAGACAAAAGCTGAAAAAAAATTCACTAAAAACAGGAAAGACAGTCTTTAGTACCAATTAACTAAAATTTGGATAATACCAATTTTGTTTTATCAAAAAGGAATTAATTTTAGTACAAACGCTCTCAGTCGTAGTTTTTCTGTTTTGTATTTTTGTCCGAATTCATTGGTTAGGATTCTTCCAAAGAACTCAGCTTAATCGCTATGCTCATTCCGTGTTTCCTAGATGAAGCAGCACTTATCCTTATCCATTTCATCTGAATTTGACTAACAGTCTACTAGAAAATGCATCCGCAAAAGGGATTCGAGTAATGGTCGGGCAAACTTTATAGTGATCCCAAAGTTTAGAATGTGACATTAAAGGGATTCGAGCATGCGATTTTATGGCCTAACCTTTCCGGGTTCCAAAAAGTCTACCCCATCACTCTGTTCCAGAAAGATTGTCGAAACAGACGGTGAGATTGAGCTCTGCGGTAGGGTCGGGAGAGCGGTGGAAGTAGCACCGCTATACGGGTTTACCCTTTTCTAGAATTTTTTATTAAAAAAATCCAGACCTTTAATTATCGAAACGGACGGCGACATTAAGTGGAGAGTTGCTCTCCCCCGACCCCACCTCCCATTTTCCCGTTTTAACCCCATCAAAACACACACCCCTTCCCCCCCCTTCACTCTTTCTTCCGTTCCAGTTTTTTTTTTCTCTTTTATTTCCTTCCAGTTTGATTTTTTTCTTTTTTCTTTTTAATTATTTTATTTGTTTATTTTCCCATTTATCTTCTTCTTTTTTTTGATTAACTAAAATTCTATTTTCAATTAAAATTGACTTTATACTTAATAAATTTATATTATTTTAATTAGTTAATTAATTTATCTTAACAATGAACAATAATAAATTTAAACAAAATTTCATTTTATTATAATTGAGTACATATTGTCAAAACATGAAAATACTTAAAAACACAAATTCTAAAAATACAAAATTTAACTAAAAATGTGACTAGAAATATTTTACTGTTCTTCTTAGCGGATAGTATGGCTATGGAAAAGAAAATATGTCGGTTTACGGAAGGTGAATGTGGCTATCGAACGAAGTGACTTCTTACGGTAGCTTTGAAAGAGAAAAGAGAAGACTTGTAAGACAATTACTCCCTCCGTCCCATTTTCATTGTCCATTTTCGTTTTTCGTGTCTTTCTTTCAACGCTTATATCTTCTGATATGAATCTCCAAAATATGCAATATGGATCTTGTTTGATAGTTCTCGATTAGATCTATAATACAAAATTTTCAAAATTATGAAAAACATTGTAGATTGAGAGATATAAGTGTTGAAAGAACGACAAGAAAAACGAAAATGGACAATAAAAATGGAACGGAGGGAGTAATAGGTTCAATCTAATCCTAGGTTTTGTAAAGTAATTGAGAGAAGAAAAAAAAGTGTTTCAATTGATCATGTTTATCCGAAGGGCAATAATAGCGAAGCTGCTGTACCATAATTGAATTAACCTGCCGTACCATGCTGCCTTATCCGACTGTTTTTTTTTTTTTTGTCTTTTTTTGTCCTCTATAGATTAAAAAATATAGTTAAAAAAAGTACACTTATTTTTCTAATGAAATCTGAACCTTTTTTTCTTTTCTTTTTTTGCCCTATATGTATATTACAAAAAAATAGTTAAAAAAATAAGTATTCCAATTTTAAATCCGTTTGAACCAGTGCAAAGATGTTATTTTTCTGATCATTTCATCCTAAATGGTTATAATAAATTTTTGGTTCTAAGACCTTTCAACGAGCACCCTAAGACTCTTTATTTAGTTTCAGGGCTCTCTTAGGGTGCCTATTGAAAGGTCTTGAAACCAAAAATTTATTACGACCATTTAGGATGAAATGATCAGAAAAATAACATCTTTGTACTGATTCAAACGGATTGAAAATTAAAACAATTATTTTTTTACACATTTTATATATTAAAAAATATGGTTAAAAAAATAAATGTTTCAATTTTCAATCCGTTTGAACAGGTGCAAAGATGTTATTTTTCTAAACATTTCATCATAAATGGTCGAAGTAAATTTTTGAATACACTTATATATATTACAAAAAAAAAACAGTTAAAAAAAATAAGTGTTTCAATTTTCAATCTATTTGAACTGGTGCAAAGATGTTATTTTTCTAATCATTTTATCCTAAATGGTTATAATGAATTTTTGGCTCCAAGGCCTTTCAATGAACACCATAAGAGAACCCTGAAACTAAATAATGAGTTTTATGATGCTCTTTGAAAAGCCTTAGAGCAAAAAATTTATTATGACCATTTAAAATAAGATGATAAAAAATACGATTTTCGCTCAAATTCAACTGAATTAAAAATTGGAGCACTTAATTTTTGAATTATATTCTTTCATATAGAAAGAGTGTATTTATAAAAATTAAATAAACAAAGAAATTAAAAGGGCCGAGGGGGGTAAAAGGGGAAAAAGGATGTGGGGTCAGGAGGGGTGCGGGTGTCGGGGGTGGGAAAAGCAATTTACTTCTTGTGATCAGGTTGCCGGAGAAAAGTCACTACTGAATCATAGATTCATAGTCAAATTGATTATTGAAGTACCTTTTTTTTTTGGTCTGAATGGGTCCACTGTGCATGAGAAGGTGATGATGACAAACATCAAACGGGCCACGCCATCACTAGTGGACTCTGCAAAACCCGTACAGCAGTGGCACTTAATGTAACGAAAGTTCTAGGACCACACGTATGTACACACCCATATACACACCCATACGTACTGCAGTGTGCAGTGTGTGTGGGGCCCACACATTTGTGTGTATGGGTGTGTATATGGGTGTGTACATGGATGTGGAGGTAGCACCACTGTCATATAAAAATGCGAAGTTTTGGGGTACGGAAAATGTACAGCGGCTTTCGGATCCCACTTTTGCGTTTCGAAGAACAGTACTGCTACCCCAACAGCAATAATACACAGATATGTACAGATCGTACGTGGGGTCTACTATGGGTTCCATACAAATCATCCGAACCGTTTATTAAATGTAAAGTATTTTTTAAGGGATTTCGAAAAAGATTAGCTCAATATGATAACTTTAGATGCTCGATTCAATCATTTAACTTTTTATTAGGATGTCACGATAATGAAATGTTAGATGATTGAATCGAGCATTTAAAGTTATCATATTGAGCTAATTTTTTTTTTCAAAATCTCTTGAAAAAATAATTTACATTTAATAAACGGTTTGGATCATTCGTGTATAACCGGTAGTGGGCCCCACAACAAATCTGTGTACAATATGTGTCTAAAAAGTTTGTGTCAATAGACTTTCTGTTCAAAGAAACAATCCGAATCGTTCATTAAAATAAAGAACAATTCGGATTACTTATGTGGGACCTAAAAGTGGATCTCGAGAGCCATTGTTCATTTTCGGTGTTCCACAATTTCGGTACTAATTAACTTTTTGTCTTTTTAAATTATGGCTAGAATATATTTTGAATGATATGTACGGAATTCATTTTTCAACAGGAGTAGTGTTTAGAAGGTATGTAATGAAAATAAATTATGGATTGTTTTTTACCATGTTGCCCCTGGTTAATGGTATATAATGTGTATGAATAATGTTTTAACCAAAATTTTTAAGTTATATTGCGAAATTATTTTCTTCTTCGTTAATTGAAAGTCTCAAACTATTATTTAGATTATGTTTTTTTTTGTTTGAAGTCTTTTTCGTTCATACTTTATTTTTTGGTACTTGATAGCCTCCGACAATGTTTTTATTTTTTATTAAAATAATTATTAAGTTAAATTGAAGGAACTGCAAAAAAAAAAAAAAAAAAAACAAGAACACTTCGAACTATCATTAATCCAAAAAAAAAAAAAAAACACTAGGGGGGTTTTGGGTATTATCTGAAAATAGTGGAAGATGTGTATCAGAAGTGCGAGGAGGATAATGTGAAGTCGCCATTTTTTTTTTAAGTCTCTAATTTTTATATGTTCTGTTAATTGAAAGTCTCCAATTTTGTTTGCTAATTAAGAATAAAAAAAATAGACGACTGACTTAAGAAAAAAAAAAAACCTCAAATCCAAGTAATTGCAAAAAAAAAAAAGGAAAAAAAAAAAGACGAACCATCATTAATCCGAATGCAAAATATGTAAAGGGTAATTGGGTGATTTTAAAAATATGTGAAAGGGCATTTGGGTCTTTTCATTGAGGACAAAAAAGAGAAGTGGAAAAGGAGAATGAGAAAAGCTCCACCCTAGGATATCTCTCGCTTTTGCTCTGTAAAGTGAAAAACGGAAAACACGTTCTCACAAACACACATTCTTCAATTCTCAGCCAAACAACTAAAAGACATAAATCTGAAAACGAAAAGTGGAAAATGAAGGGGCCAAACAGGCACTAACATTGCTATCTAAACCTTAGATTTTATAAAGTGGTGAGAGAAGGAGAAGAGGGAGAGAACTCCACGAGTTCGGATCTCCTGTCCGACGACCCTCTTCCGGACAGGCGCTGTGACACTCCGCTTTTCGGTGGTCGGCGGTACTGCAAGATAGCAGGCTCCGTCCGGACGGGAGGAGGCAAGTCATGGTTTATAAGAAAAGATCCATCTTATTTGTACAAGGCCTTTTAAACCGTTAGGTCGGGCCAAAGAGTATAGGAACTTCATATTTAAGCGTGCTCATCTGTCTAGGAATGGGTGACCTACGGGAAGTCTATGGGCTTTGGGCGTCCAAAGCGAACAATATTGTACAAAGATGGAGCGGGTCGTTACAAATGGTATCAGAGCCCCGCTTTGAACAAAGTGGTGGGTAGGATGCGCTTTGTTGCCATAGACCCTAGGGGAGGTTGTTGGCCCTGTGCAACGAGGACGTTGCATCCCTAAGGGGGTAGATTGTGACACTCTGCTTTCCGGTGGCCAGCGGTACTGTAGGATAGCAGGCTTCGTCCGAACGGGAGGGGGCAAATCATGGTTTATAAGAAAATATCCTTTCTACTTGTACAAGGCCTTTTAAAGCCGTGAGAGCGGGCCAAAGCGTATGAGAACTTCACAGTTAAGCGTATTCATCTTGGGGTAGTCTAGGGAAGGGTGACCTACTGGGAAGTCTATGGGTTTTGAGCGTCCAAAGCGGACAATATTGTACAAAGATGGAGCCGGTCGTTACAGCTCGGCCTATCTCAGCCGTTGATTTGCAATCAATACAGCTTGGAAGTTGGGCAGGTTTTTCGACGAGCACACCCACCAAAACAGTAAAATAACGGAAAATTAATTTTTGCAATTCCCTTTTAAGTATTCACACTTCTTTTTTTGAAAATTTTTTTATCCACGTAAATTTACAATATTATCTTTGAATGTGTGAAAAAGTGTATTGAATAAAAGGCAAGATAGTACAATAAAGTGGATAAAGACAAAAAAAGGGAAGTGTGAAATGTAAAAAAGGGGAGTGCGAAAATTAATTCTCTAAAATAAAGCGTGAAGCGTTTTACTTTGAATTTTCATTTGCTAAAAAAAAAAAAAACAATTATGGATAGAACAGAAAATAGTACCTGAGTCCCCGACCCTCAGAAATAAGTCAATTATGGAATTTTCACAATTTTTTACCCTAGCGAGTTACAAAATAAACAAATCGAATCTTGAAAATAATATCTCCATGGTTACCATAATAGAGTTGAGTCGAGACTTTATTATTTTTTTAACAAACAAACAAACAAAAAAATCCTAGACAAAAATCTTGATTCCGCCACTTGTCATTTGAAATGTCCTGCTTAGTATATGCATATTTGGGTTCAATAATCGGGGATAAAGTGCGCCGAATTTTGTCAAAACTCAATTCAGCCTATTTTTTAATTGCATGTTGAATATACAAAATCGCAAAATATTTTCTAATTTATCAATTTCGGCGAGAGTGGTGTACACAGTTGAAGAAACTCCCGCATTCGAAAAATTATCCAATGCACCTGAGGTACTGTCACGCAGTGTCCACAAAGCTCTCTACTCGCATGCCAGTGAGAGATGCCCAAATGGGTCCCCATGGCCATCATGAGATCCACATGCAAACGAGGAAATTCAAGTTCAATTATATGACCCTTGTACGGTAAAGTAGCTCCAAAACCAAACGAGAGGCTCTTTTCGCAACCCCATATGACAGCGCCCTCCTCCTCCCTCTCCGCCAAAAGACAGAAATACACCCAACCCCATCCTCCCTTATTTTTCCTTTATTTCTTTAATATTTTTTATATCTTTTTTCTTTTATTTATTTAATATTATTTATTAAATGCTGGCAGATAAGAGTTTAGCCCCTCTTCCTTCTCCACTTGACAAGCATGTCGTTAGGTGTTAGCAACTCTTTTGGAGCTAGTTCATATAAAGCATTTGTTTCGATTTCAAGTGAGACTTCTGTTAATGAATGGTGTATTTATGGTCTCCGAAGATTAGTTGAAGTGCGCAAAAGCTGGCTCAGACAACTCAATATAAAAAAACAAAGTTCCGACCAAGGAGAAACTATTCAGGGCTAATTGAGCCGTTCGGATCAGTGTTTTGAGCTTAGAATAAGCGCCATATTATTGGCACAATAGGGATTGCTAATGAAATTATTTTCCAAATTTACAAAAACTCTTTGTCAGCAATAATGAACTGTGAAATGTAACTTTATTTTCTATAACGAATATGCGATCAGAAAAATTCTCCTTTTTTTGTTTGTTTGTTGACTTACGATTGTAGAGCCCACGCTCGTTCATTCACGAGGAGTTGTCGAATAAATGTAATTTTTATTTTCTGTATTAGTTAAATCTGTAATTCAAAAAATTCTACATGTTTCTATCACCGCTAACTTATAATAGTGGAGCCTGCATTATCTCATTTAGCGGAGTTGATGGATAAAAGTATTGTGGAGAGAGTCAAGTAAAGAATAATTTAGAAAAAATTTATATAATCAATTGTTCATCATTTTTTACCTCAGAATAAGTCCTATATTAATAAGCGTAACACGGCCTGTACCCAAACCAGAGCGTGCAAGCCCTTTCAAGTCAAAATAATAGTGTTAATTAAGTAAATGAAATTATTGTCCAAATTTACGAAAACTCGATCGTCAGTGATACGATGAATGGTAAAATTTAACTTTATTTTCTACAATTTTCCTATCAAAAAAGCTTTATTTTCTACATGAGATCTATAGTAGAAAAAACCGTCTCTATGTTATTTTCACCATTTATGCATAATTGAAGATCCCCCACTATTCCATTCACATTGCGTTGATGGGTAGATGTGATTTTATTTTCTATACTGACTCGGTAGTAGAACAATTCTCCTATACATTTTTTTTCATCGACTCACCGCTGACTTCCTATTTTTTTTTCACCGACTCACCGCTGACTTACATTTGTGGAGCCCACATTGATTCATTCACGTCAAAAAATTAATAAATAATTAAGAAAATAAAATTTGAATAGGAGAGAGAAATTGATTTTCCAATATGGCCATTTAGCTAGGCTCCCATGGGACGTAATTTTCCGATAGTTTTGAACGAATCATTTTGGTTGGTTTCTCATAATTTTTTCAAGAATCTGGTCAATTTTTTTGAATTAATCATTTGTCTTGAAAAGACAAAACATAAAAAACATAAAAATATAGACAAAAGCTGAAAAAAAAAATCACTATAAACAGGAAAAAAAAAGTCCGGAAGTGACAAAAAGACAGTCTTTAGTACCAATTAACTAAAATTTGGATAATACCAATTTTGTTTTATCAAAAAGGAATTAATTTTAGTACAAACGCACTCCGTCGTAGTTTTTCTGTTTTGTATTTTTGTCCGCATTCATTGGTTAGGATTCTTCCAAAGAACTCAGCTTAATCGCTATGCTCATTCCGTGTTTCCTAGATGAAGCAGCACTTATCCTTATCCGATTGATCTGAATTTTACAACGGTCTCCAATAAAATGCATCTGGAAAAATTGAACCGTTCTGATCATCAAAGCAAGGTACAGAATGAGCATACCCGCACCGAAAATGAACAAAGCGAAGGTGGATGTAATTGCTCTAAAAAAAAAAGTCCTCCGAAGACAACTAACTTGGAGTCCCGGTGATTATAATACAGAAAATCTGCCCACACGGACATTTCATGCACATATTGTGCACAAATTTTTTTGTGGGATCCAGAACGGGTCCCACAAAAATGATCCTAGCCGTTCATTAAATGTAAGGGAAATGATAATGCCAAAACCGTTTTTGTTTGTGCCAAAATCACTAGTGCACAAAAGACTTGTACCATTTGCAATGTACAAGACTTTTATACACTTGAGTTTTGGCACTAACAAAAACGGTTTTGGCATTATCATTTCCCAAATGTAAAACACGTTTTCGGGGGTTTCCGCAAAAAATTAGCCCAATCCAATACTTATAGGTGTTCGGTCCAATCATTTAACTTTTCATTATCCTCAAATTTCAATGAAAAGTTTGATGATTGCATCAAGAACTTATAGGTATCGGATTGAGCTGATTTTTCGCGGAAAACCTTGAAAAAGTGCTTTACATTTATTGAAAGGCTCGGATTGTTGGATGGGCTTGGAAAATAAAATTTTTCGGAATTCAATGTGCTTTGTTTGGTTTCGTTTTTGAAAAAAAAAAGTTAAGAGTAGTAGGGGTAATAAGTGGAGAGAGATAGAGATAGAAATGATTAGATGTAGGGGAAATCTTTTGAAAAATATTTTTCAAAAGGAAAACAAACAAGGCATCAAAATATTCCAAACCTTTGGGTGCTGGAGGGATTGCTGGGTTGTTTTAAAAAATTACGTTTTGTATCTGATAATTATACATTTTTGAAGATTGGGATGGAGGAAGTATCAAAAGGGCAAAAACATAATTGCTGTATGGAAAAAATAACAACGGCCCCTCTCCCATCACAGTGGGAACAAATTAATTTTTTTGAAGGGCACATATGTCATATTGGACAGACAAATCGAGAAAGAGGGAGTAAAATAATTGAAGATTGCAATTAGCGATGGTGAAAAGGGTGCGAGATATAGATAAGTACATACACTGTGTACATATGCACTTTGGCCCATCGCCGGACCTACAAAAATGATCTGAGCCACTCGTTTTGTTCAAAATAGTTTGGTTAGGATTCCTGTAAAAAAGCAACTCAATCCCATAGCAGTAAAGACGTTCACGAAACATCCAACGTTGCTACAGAATCCAGGCCTGAATTCTAATGTAAAGTTGGATGTTTCATAAACGTCATTTCCGACATCGGATTGAGTTAATGTTTTACAAGAACCTTACAAATATTATTTTGAACAAAATAAGCTGCTTGGATCAATTTTGTAAGATCCGAAACGGATCGAAAATATGTATGTATGCACTGTATGTACTCAAAGATTTTTCCCGAGATATAACTCAGACTAAACAAATGCACCGCCGGAAGAACAACAACGCAGTTGGAGATCTGTTTTTTTAACTTCCAGAAAGTCTACCCACTGCTCTGCTTCACTGTTCACCCGCTGCTCTCAATCTCACCGTCCAAAAAACTCTTCCGCGGATGAGTTTAACTCTTCACTCGAAGAGTTCTTTTAAAATTTGAATCTTTGACTGCCGAAACAGACGATGAGATTGAGCGCTGCGGTGGGAAAATCGGTGAGGGTACCAGTGATGTTTAACTTCATTTTTAAATTGTCAGGGTCTCCAACACACGTTTGATCCTGTTAGCGAAATTCGGGGATCTATGTCCGCACGATAAACGTCTTTTTACTGGTCCGACATCAATTTAGAGGGAATTTGATGGTGTGCGGTTTCAATTACGATTATCTTATTCTATAACTTTTACTAGTATTTTGGTAATGTAGGATATTTCAGGTCGACTTGCATATACTTTAGACTAATAACCATATCCCATTCTATAGTCGTTTCACACGCTTATGCGTAGGAACGAGTGAAGTGACTCGAAATAGAAAATGTATTAGTTTTTGAAAAAAAAAAAAATCGAAGTTGAGATCTGAATAGAGAGTAAACTTTTAAATGTCAGGCCACTAGATAAACCCCTTATTAGGGTTATTATATTCTAACTTTTGTCAAAGGCTCAAAAGGCATTCGGTTGAAGAATGGCAAACTTGCAAAAGTCTACAACAGTGCACGTGTGGTTACATAACACGTTAATTACTGCAACACTGTACGTGTTTTCTCGTCGAGACAAATGATTTGCAGCATGCAAGATAGGTCTCTTTGTAATATTGGATATATCTAGAAATATACACCAAGCTTCTATTAAGGGCGTTCTTAACTTGTTAAGTTAAAGACTCCTCTTTTTCTGATCAAATTTTGGTAATTCGAATCGTTCAATTTGTGCAGAACGTGATTTTGAGGATTCTAGCGAGAAATTGGCAAAAAATATGACCGGGAAGGATTTGATCCGAACAGTATTTCATAAAAATGCATTTATAGGATTTTTATGGAAAACTGCTTTGATCAAGCCCTTTCTGGTCATATTTTTTGCCGATTTTCCTTGTGTACTCTTAAAATCATGCTTTAAAAATATTGAACGGTTCGGATCATCAAAATTTGATTGAAAATAATACTCCCTCCGTCCCTCTTTAAGTGTCCTGTTTCGTAACTCCAACTTATTAAAAAGACATCATCATTATACATTTCACATCAACTTTTTCCTCCACTTTCCCTATTTACCCATCATCATTATACTTTTACTCACTTACTTTTCAAAATAGAATATACTCTTAGGGACAAAATAGACAATGCACCAACTTTTACCCACTAACTTTACAAAATGGACACTTATTAAGAGACAACCCAAAATGGAATCTAGACTCTAAATAAGGGACGGAGGGAGTATCAAACTCATGAGATTCTTAACTTAGCCAGGTAAGGGCACCGTTAATAGAAGGGGATTGCACCTAGAAAATAGATAACCCTATATTACTGTTATTGAACACTTAGGGTATGTTTGGTTCGATGGAATCAATGTTGGAATGGAATAGTCATTCCAACGACTTACTTATTCCAATGTTTGGTCCACCATTGAATAATGGAATGATGATTCCAAATGGAATCATTATTCACCTTAGTAAAGGAATTGTTATTCCATCCAAAAAACTAAGAAATTGTTATTTCATTTTTTCGTTACGCCAAAATTACCAGTGCCACTCCAATATTCACTATTGCCACACCAAAAATTACTATTGCCACTCCAAAAAATGCTATTGTCACTTCAAAAATTACTATTGCCACACTGTTTCATTGGAGATGAGAATGACTATTCCTAAGCACAATCACTATTCCTAAGCACAACCAAACATGAGAATGAGAATGATTATTCCATTCTCAATTCTTCCAATTCTATTCCATTCTTAATTCTATTCCTATTCCATCCAACCAAACGCACCCTTAAATTTTTTTTTAAAGTAAGTGATGATTCCAATGGTGAAAAGTCCGCAACACCACAACACCGCAACACCACACACGTGGATACGTAACGTGTTGACTACAACGCCGGACGTGTTCTCTCGTCGAGACCAACGATATATTTGCACCTTGCAAGATAGGCGTCCCTTTATACTAATATTAATGGACCAAGAAAATAGATAATCCTATTTATTGTTGTCGACTACTCCTACTTGTTTTTTTTTTTTAAATAAATAAGGGAAGATACAAGTGGATAACAGTGTGCAAGATACTACTAGTATAACACTCAGGCTAAACAAACCGCCGCTGGAAGAACATTACGGTTCAAGACTTTTTTCCACTTGCTAGTATAATTTTAAAATTGAGTATGGGTATCCCATACACGGCATAACGTCATCACACAGTCGCGGATTTACTGTCCCATTTTTCACGGGGCCTTAATAAATGCTGAAGAGGAATGTGACTTGCGTAATAACAGAAATTCTACGCGTACCGCTCAACTTTTACCGTTTTCTCACTGTTCACAATTGTACTTTGATGTACTATTAATAGATGATGTATTGTCGAATGGCGGAGGATCCATTAATTGGAATTTGCAACCCACAAAAACCGAATCTAGATGGTGCGAGATGCGGAACAGGCAAACGGGTAACAGAGAGAGAGAGAGAGAGTTTTGTCAATGGCTCAATGCCTAGTCCAAAAAAACAAAAAAGGTGCTGGAAAAACTCTGCAAGATACCAATGCGGCAATGCCAAAGGCCCTGATATCACTCTAGCGTCTAGCACAAATGATTTAATCTGTTTAATAATCTCACAATAATTTATCGATCAGTTGTGCAAAGATCAGCTCAAATGATTAACGATAAGTGCTTGATCTAATCTTTAAATTTTTATCGAAAATAAAAAAGTTATACAATTGGATCAACGACTTACCGACACAGTTATCCGATTGAATATGTTTTCGACAAAAAACTTGAAAAATTATTTTAAAACGAATAAACCATTCAAAACGTTTACAGAAGAACCCGAGGTAGACCACAAAAAACCATCAAAAAATATTACTATAAGGTTTGAGAACTCTAGAGATAAAATTTGATTATGTCACTTTAGAATAATATGACCAGAATAATAAGATCTTCACACCAGTTCAAACGGATTAAAAATTGAAGTACTTAATTTTTTAACCATATTTTTTAATATATAAAGTCTATAGAGCAGAAATTTGATTATGAGAGTCTTATAAACAAAAATTAATAATTATTACCCTTTAGAATAATATAATAAGAATAACAAGATATTTGCACTGATTTAAACGGAATGAAAATTTGAGCACTTAATTTTGTGAGATCGTTTATATATTAAAAAATATAATTACAAAAGTAAGTGCTTCAATTTTTAATTCATTTGCACGGATGTGAAGATCTTATTATTCTGATCATATTTTTCTAAAGAGATATAATCAAATTTTGTCTTTAAAACTCTCATAATCACGTTTCTGCTCTATAAAATTGCAAATTAATAGTAAGAATTTTTTTTTTTAAACCAAAACACGTTGCCGTTTTTAGTCTGGATAGGGGCGGCTGTGCCATAGAGGCAGCTGAGCCCCGGGTCCGAGGTAGACCCCAGAAAACCATCAACATCGGTACCCATATTCGGTCTGCTTTTGTGGGGGTTTTTTTGAACACATGGTAGAGTCGGACTAGGAAAGCAAAATAAAGAGAGAGTTGCCAAACGTGATAGTTATCAATTAAGACATTGAGAACAACCATTCCTCTCTCTAACCAAGAAATTCAAAGGATGTGGGCAATTGCAGCCTCATCATGACAGCCTGCGAAGAACAAATTCTGGACGTAAGCCGAAGCCACCGAGGATCCCTTGTCAGAGCCCAATCCAGACAGGGGTTTGTTTCACTCCTCGGAGTCGTTGATTTCGCAAATCAACGACTGCGATATGCCGAGCCAAAACAACGTCGTTTTAGAACCAAAAGTGTTTGGCATATCTCAGCCGTTGATTTAAGAGATCAACAACTCTGAGGAGTGGAACATATCCCTGTCTGAATTGGGCTCGGACATGGGATCTGGTTTCAGCCGAAGCCACCTTCTCATAGGCTCCATTCTTCTATTATTTTCCTCTTGTTTTCTTTAAGTTTTTCTTTTCTTTTTTTCTCCTCCTACCTTATAATATGTTTACTTGCGAGATTAATCCTATACAAGTAGCTATATATATACTGATAAATAAAATAAACAATGGCTTCAATAATCGGTGTAAATTCTTTTCTCATGCTATCCCGGGCTTTGTGCCGGACTTCAACTTACAAGCTTTTAATCGGTGTAAATTTAACTTCAAAAAATAATAAAATAAAAATATCTACCTAAATTTAAAAACTACTTGCATGACAACTTTTTTTTATCATGTACTTGCCTGACAATCGTGCGCCTATTCTTTAACCTACCACACGTGATCTCACAGAAATTGATAGCATTTAAGAAATTTCAAAGCTAAGAACCTAGATTCAAAGCCATATTCTCAGAGAGACAAACAGGCCAGGTAACTGTGTATGGGATGAGAGAGAGACACACTTGTCAGCCCCAAAGGTAGTCCGATTGATTGGTTTGCTCTTCATATAAGTGACCATAATTTAATTTTTGGAGTGCATGACCTGTTTTTTGATTAGACTGAAAAAGAATTTTAAGCTGGTCCTAACACCTAAACCATGAAAAAGGAAAGAAGAAGTGACCCTTGTCATTTGTCAATGCTTGATAAGGTGTCGTTTAGTTTGGAAGAAGGGTAGCGTAAACTAGGAGGCAAAATAATAAAGAAAGAGCAGCCAAACGTGGTAGTTAAAATTATTATTGTACTAGTAATGAAAGACATTGAGGAAGACCCCACCTCGTTTTCATTAATTCGTCTTTGACAAGTTCAAAGGACGTGGGCACTGCAGTCTTGTACAGGCTGCGAAGAAACCAACTCTTGACGAAGGCATAAAGCCATCTTCACCTGACACAGTCCTTGTAGGCGTCTGTTAAGATTTTGAATACAAAAAAACTAAGAGCAGGGACAACTTGCAGGGATCTGTGCAGAGACAATCGCGTTTGGCCTTATTCCGGGTCCCAAAAAAATTTAGAAAAATATCTATAAATTTTTGAATATTATTTTATGGGGTCCTGTAAAAAATCAACTCCTGCGGATATCGGTAAGTATTACTTTTGGATTCGTAGGGGCAAACTGAGCAGCTCGCCCCTACGAATCCAAAAGTAATACTTACCGATATCGGCATGAGCTGATTTTTTACAGGGCCCCATAAAATAATATTCAAAAATTTATTAATATTTTTCTATATTTTTGGCGCCTGAATGGGAACGCAATTATCTCGCATTTACCCTCAGAAATTGTCCCTGCTCATAGCAGGACTGTTTTGAATACTGTAACAATTATAATACTCCTATCAGTTGGGCTTATTAACCTTTTTGGTCCCCAAAGTATTCAAAAAGTCTCAATTTAGTCTCCAATCTACAAATAGGAGATATTTCGTTCCCAACGTATGTAAATGTGTACCAATGTAGTCCCTCACCCCTCACGCCGTTACCCCAGATGTCAAAATCAGGGGCATGTTTGTCATTTTCCCTCCCCCACGGCACCTATTAGGGTTGGGGACTAAATTGAGATTTCTGAATACTTTGGGGACCAAAAAGGTTAATAAGTTCAATTTTTTTCTTTATTCAAAAAATTAGATTTAAAAATTACGATCGAAATCTAATTTTTTTTAATAAAGACAAAAATAGTCGAGTCGGGCGTTGTGTCGGCCCTAATCCCTCTAATGAGGTGCGCCGATCCGTGAGCCCAGGAGCACGTCGTCACGGCCTTACCGAGGGATTCTTCGGCTAAATAAGCCAAGCGGCTTATTTTTTTGTTCTTATTCAAATTTTTTTCGCATTTGTTAGTTTCTTATCAATTTTTTGGGGATTAATATTTCGTCATGACGAGAGGAATCTAAAAAGTAAAAAATTACAATCGAAACCTAATTCTTTTGAATAAAAGGTTTTAATAGCTGAGTCAGGCGTTGTGCCGGCCCTCATCCCTCTAATGAGGTGCGTTGATCCGTGGGCCCAGGAGCATGCCGTCACGGCCCTACTGGCCCCGTTCGGCTAAATAAGCCAACTGACTTATTTATGATCGAAATCCAATTTTTTTGAATAAAGACGAAAAAATTGGCTTATTGGCTTACTTTTGTCTTTATTCAAAAAAAATTGGTTTCAATCATAATTTTTTACTTTTTAGATTCCTCTTGTCATAATGATGCAATAATCCTCAAAAAAATTGATGAAAAACTAACAAATATGAAAAAAATTTGAATACGAACAAAAAATAAGCCCATTGGCTTATGTAGACTTGACGGCGTGCTCTTGGGCTCACGAATTGACGCACCTCATTAGAGGGATTAGGGCCGGCACAACGCCCAACTCGACTATGAAAACTTTTTATTCAAAAAAATTAGGTTTCAATCGTAATTTTTTACTTTTTAGATTCCTTTCGTCATGACGAAATAATAATCCTCAAAAAATTGAAAAAAAACTAACAAATGCGAAAAAAATTTGAATAAGGACAAAAAAATAAGTCATTTGGCTTATTTAGCCGAAGAACCCCTCGGTAAGGCCGTGACGACGTGCTCCTGGGCTCACGGATCGGCGCACCTCATTAGAGGGATTAGGGCCGGCACAACGCCCGACTCGGCTAATTTTGTCTTTGTTAAAAAAAATTAGATTTCGATCGTAATTTTTAAATCTAATTTTTTGAATAAAGAAAAAAATTGGGCTTATTAACCTTTTTGGTCCCCAAAGTATTCGGAAATCTCAATTTAGTCCCCAACCCTAATAGGTGCCGTGGGGGAGGGGAAATGACAAACATGCCCCTGATTTTGACGTCTGGGGTAACGGCGTGAGGGGTGGGGGACTACATTGGTACACATTTACATACGTTGGGGACGAAATGTCTCCTATTTGTAGATTGGGGACTAAATTGAGACTTTTTAAATATTTTGGGTACCAAAAAGATTAATAAGCCGTTTTGGAAGGGAAAAAAAAGAAAAAAGAATATCGATTTTTCTGTTGGTACGATTTGTATTGATACTAGTGAAACTATGATGTAACATATGCAGAGTTACAAAAAAGTGACAGCTCTAGCTTTGCTTTTATATCATGAGCATAAAATGGACCGAAACCCTAAAAAAGTTGACCTACATGCATCTCGGTTCGCACTCAGCTTAATTAAATACTGTAGATTTCATCTCAACAGTTTTGAATACTGTACCAGTTATAATACTCTATCCGTTCCATATTGAGAGTCCACCATGAAAAGTCGTATCATTTTTTTCAAATAAAAAAATCAACTACTTCTGTGTATAATTTTTTGAATTTTTTCGCACCAAATTAAAGTATTAATCGAGATCTTTAATAAGGTTCAAAAAAATTTGGAAAATTATGAAAGGAAGTAGTTGATTTTTTGATTTGAAAAATGATAAGAGAGATAGAGTGAGACTCTTAATATGAAACGGAGGGAGTATGAGTTTTCCAAGGAAAAAAAAAAAAGAGTACCGATTTTTCAGTTGGTACGGTACGTATTGATACTAGTGAGATGCCGAGGATTCCGTTTCGATTTTATTTATATTCCGATTGACCAGAAAAAAAAGAAAAAAAAGAAAAGCAAGCCTAAATCATATTTTTTGATTAAAAAAGAAAAACAAATTAATTCAAAAGCTTGTCCAGTACCAACATGTATTGGCTGGAATCGATTAGTGCCGACAGGTAGCAATCCTTATCGTCCGATATTTGAGCCAGAATTGTAGCTCTGTGGTACCGGATTTTACAAAACACAATACATATTCGCCGGTACGGGGGGAATTTTTATTTGGTCAAAGTTTAAAAGATTCCCATTGCAGAGAAGAAACCATTACAATAAGGGGAAAGAGCGTAGATTGAAACTACTTTTTCACACGTAACTCTTAGCCACGTACTGAGCCACATAATTTACGTGTCTCGCAAAACTCACACAGAGTTCAGTAGACAAAGAAAAATAACGCCAACCGCATGGGGTGTGAAAGACATCCACAAGGGATGATAAACAACATATCCCAAAAAAAGCAACAACCCAAAAAAAAAAACAAGGGCAAGAAATAACTGACCCACACACCTAAATCCAGTCATCCAAACCGCCGACCAGGACCGCAACAATCACTGCCGCCACCATCGTTGCCACAAGGCAGCCAACAGCAAAGACCACGGATCTGATCCCCAACCACCACAACAGCCACACCCCACCATCTAACAACACTAACAAATACCTCCGGCCCAAGAACTACGACCCGGTAGGAGATTCAAAACCCTGCTTCTTGAGGCTATTTTTCTCATAGGCTTTATTTTATTTTTCGGTCCTTCTATAGTCCGCCTCCTGGGCGGACGATTGTTTTTAGTTTCAGGGCATAATGACAGTCCTTTCTCGTCGACCGAGTCAAAACTGACAGCCTCTGTCGTTCTGTCTTCTTTTGTACTCTGGCACCCTACGCTATTGTTTATTTAAAAACAATCATTCATGCCTCTTCCTTTTGAAATGACAATTATACCCTTCACTATACTTCACCAAATTTTGCTTTCTACCCGTTCTTTAAAGATAAAAAGGCTAGTCTGAAGATCCCCGAGAAACCTTTTTACCCGATCGGTCCCCGAGTAAATTTTTGACAATCTTTACACTATTGATTAATTTATGCAGTATAATTTTTTTGATTTCGTTTTATTAAATTTTTTTTGTCATTTGTTACTTTTACGTCAAATTTTTATGTGATATGGGTTCGTCTCAACGAGAGAAATCGGAAAAGTAAAAAATTATAACTTTTGCCCAAGTA
Organism: Rhododendron molle; assembly: GCA_025413875.1. Classification (NCBI taxonomy): domain Eukaryota; kingdom Viridiplantae; phylum Streptophyta; class Magnoliopsida; order Ericales; family Ericaceae; genus Rhododendron; species Rhododendron molle. The sequence continues at coordinate 6,502,944 of CM046396.1, forward strand.
TTTTGGGAAATATCCAAAAAAAGCTTAAAAAATTAGTTTTTGGATTTTTTCTTGGATTTTTTTTCTGAAATATTTGTGTAAAAGTCACAATTTTTTACTTTTTCGATTCATCTTGTCGAAACGAACCCATATCACATAAAAGTGTGGCGTAAAACTAACAAACTTGAAAAAAAAATTGAACAAAGAAAAAACCAAAAATTTGTGGTACATAAGTTAATCACAAGCATGAATGGATATCAAAAGGCTTGGATACAAAAATTACTGCTTTTCCTATGTCAAATAATTTTTTAACAAAAATTAACTCAATTGATAAACATCGATTAATCATAAGTGCTCCATTTCAATTATTTATTTTTGAGACAATGTAAAAATTCAGATCGTCACAGGATCTCACACAAATAATTCGAACCTTCAAATAATTTTTTAAAGTTATACTTAAAAAATTAACTCAATTGATTAATTATAAGCGCTTCATTCAATTATTCATTTTTCCAATTAGAATTAATGATCTTGGAATTTGAATAAATTTTGAACAAAAACTAAAAAAGTACTTAAGATTATCCAACAAATTCAATTGTCTAATTTTTTTAATTAGAAATATAAACTAAATAATTATGATTAAACTGATGACATACGAAAGGGAATGTCGAATTCGAAGTGGGTTGTTGTTGGCGATGGATCTCCAAATGGAAAAATTAATCAATGCCGCTGGGCATCGCCACGTGCAGGGGCGGACCTAGATTGGGGCTTGGGAGCCTCGGTCCCGACTTTGAGTTTTTATTTTTTTTATATACCTATTTTTTATAAATATTATCGATAATTATTCATGTATGGGTAGGTACTTATAATTTAAATAATTTTGGTTTGATTTAATAAAAAATCAATTATTTTACATTCTTATTTTTCAATTTCTTTTGTAAATAAAAAAGAAACACATGATAGTTGATGTAGTCTAAACAAAAAATAAAATAATTGATATATTTTAATTACATTAGGTTAAAATTATTTCAATTTACAAATTTAATGTATTGAAATTAAAAACTTTATGATATAATAAGTATATTCTGATAAAATATACATGTCTATTATGCCGGGCTCCCTTAGATCAAAATTTTGGCTCTGCCACTGGTCAAGTGGTGCCCCAAGCCTTCCAATCACACATTTTTATAGGGTGAAACTGTATAGGATAATAGGGCCTCATAACATGTGAAAAAAGATTCGAAACACGTCACGTGGTGCCTAATGCAATAATCTGTCCTCCGAATGAATAGCTGTGCTTGGTGTAAGGCTGCATGCCCCGTACTATTTTTTTTTAATTATTTTTTGTCGAACGAAAATAGGCCCAGTGCTATCTTATGCTAGGGGAAGGGGAGTAGGGGTTTGTAGGGGTATGGGGTCCTAAAGATGAGAAATTATTCGTTGCCCTTGGGGCAGGGGTGACGTGGTGCCCCTCGGGCACATCCGAGCCGTCCGTTCGGGTACCGAACGGATGAGATTAAGACACCCTCTCTCCCCCTTTCTCTCTCTCCTTTCTCTTTCTGCTTTCTCTCACTAAATCCGAGCCGTTCGGTATCCGAACGGACGGCTCGAATATGCTGGGGCACGAACACGTGTTGCCCCAAGGGCAACGATAAAGATGGGCATGTCAGTATTACTTGACAGAATGTACTGATGGCTGACGACAAACAACGAAAAAGTACGCACGCGTCAAACACTACCATCCGCCCTTTAGGCTGATTTTAGCATTTACTTTTATTTTTTTTCCCTCTTGTTTATTTTGAGTTCTTTTTTTCTTTTCGTTCTCCTACCTTATAGTAATATTTTTTTTTCCCCCGGTAATTCGGAATATCTACCTTATAGTAATATGTTTACTTACGAAATTAATCAATTGTAGGTCTGCATAAATTAAATAAATTGCCAGAAAAAACATCCTATTCAGTTAGCTATAAAAGAAATACAGTACTAGCATTAATAACTTTTCTCGAGCTATCCCGGGCTTTGCGCCGGACTTCATCTTGAAAGCTTTTAAATATTAATCGGTGCAAATTTAAAAACTACTTGCGTGACCTTAATTTTTTAACGTACCACACATGGTTAGCGTAAATTTTACGTAGAAAGGCTGCATAATGTTGGGATAATTTCGATTCCACCCGCAACGGAAGCACAATTGAAAAAGAATGAGAACACAGAAGATTTTACGTGGTTCAATTACTATGCCTACTTCGCCTCACGACCTGTATACTCGGCAACACCCGAAGAGTCTGCTCTCTCATCCACACACCCAGCACGCATGCACTATGCTTTAAATTGGAGTACAAGAGAAGCAGAGAACGGATCCCCTGTCCGACTGGGATTCGGACAGGCGCCTGTCCGAGTGTTTCTCGGCCGTTGATCTCGCAAATCAACGGCTGAGATGAGCCGAGCACGTTTTTTTCAAAACGACGTCGTTTTGGGAAAAACGTGCTCGGCTCATCTTAGTCGTTGATTTGCGAGATCAACGGCGGAGACACTCGGACAGGGGAGTCGGACAGGGGATCCTCGGTGAGAGAAGCATCTAAGAATCCATTCAAAATATCTAGGTGGCTGTTGAAATTCTCAAGCCCTACTCATTTTCATAGATGTACCCAAGTTTCCCATGCTTTGTTGAGCTGGTCAATAAATAATAGTATTACAGTCCCCAACTCTTGTTCCGCCATTGACAACAAAAGAGCAATGCTACAAGTGCACTTTTAAAATTCAATTCTGGACACAATCCTGTTCGGAACCGTTAGACGTACGTCTATTGCTTTCAATGATCGTGTTTGTTCATTTTCGATTTTGTTTGTTCATTTTCGATGATCGTGTCAGCTTTCAATTGCTCACATTTTTTTATATGAATTTTAAAAAGAAACTGATTTTGGCACTCCAAAAATTGATGGAGGCACACCAAAAAACAAAGAAAAGTAGCTTTGGAATTATATTGATTTTGGAGTGCCTCCATCAATTTTTGGATTGTCAAAATCATTTTCCTTTTCAAAATATGTAATATGAATCTTGTTTGATACTTCTCGATTAGTTATATTATACGAAGTTTTCAAAAAAGATGAAAAATATTATAGATCGAAAGATATAAGAAATTGAAAAATGACACAATGGACTAATAGACAAATAAATTTGGTCGGAGGGAGTAATTATTATTATTTTTTTGGAGTGTATTATTTTCCGATCCGGTCGTCATTTTTCTTGGCCCCAAACTTTTTTGACCTAAGAGAACCTTCTGAAATACTGTTAATTCATTGGCGGCTAGTGGTTAGGTAAATGAACGAAATTTCCATTGCAATTTCTCACTGAAGACTATATATGGAAGAGTAATTGAACAAGCATTTGTTGATCAGTACAATGCTAGGTTATACGTACGTATTGAAACTTTTTCTTTCTTTTTTACTTAATTTCAGAATTGTGAAGAGATGAACAAGCACAAAAATTTGTACTGAGTTTAACCACTACAAGAAAGAAACACCACAAGGCAGACCAAATTTTGGGTCGCCCAGTGTACCCAATTTATTAGTCTCTGAAACTTTACCCCAAGGTCCCCAACCAAGAAAATTTATAACAAGGTCTGTTACTTGAGTTTGGACCAAACTCCAAAGGCCCAGTCCACCAGTCTTGTTTTGTAAGGCCTTGGGTCTAGAGAGAGAGAGAAGTAGCTTCTTGAAGAAATTCTTAACATGTAACTGAACTACTTCAAGAATCAGGGAGATAAAGTGAGAGGAGAGAGAGAAGATATTCTTTTCATTCCCAAACTAATTCTCGATGATTACAAAGCAACTAAGTTCCTGTTATTATATATGCCTAATTACCGATTACCGAAACAGAAAACTAATCACCACCGACTAAGCAACAAACTAACTACTCATGTTGACGTGTCAAGAGTTTGAGCTAACTGGCTTTGAGCTGACTTGAGCTGGTAGAAGTTGAACCCAAACTTGAATCCTTTTCACCCCCTTGCAAACCCAGGGGAGGAGCACCTACCATGAGTTTGGACTTGAGAGTTTGAAATCTGCAAACTGATAAAGCCTTGGTGAAAATGTCTGCTATTTGATCTACTGAACCAATATGAGCCAAAACAATACGCTTGTGAAGCACTTGCTCACGAATAAAATGATAGTCAATTTCTATGTGCTTTGTCCGTGCGTGAAAAACGGGATTGGTGGCAAGGGCAATAGCAGATTTATTATCACACCACAAAACTGGGGAAGAAGATAAAGACAGATGCAGCTCAGAAAATAGTTGTTGAAGCCATACTAAATCAGCTGCAGTATGAGCTAAGGCTCTATACTCAGCTTTAGTTGATGAGCGAGCCACTGTTTGCTGCTTCTTGGCACACCAAGAGACAAGGTTACACCTTAGAAAAATTCCAAATCCAGTAGTAGACTTCCTGTCAGAAGGGTCTCCTGCCCAGTCTGCATCAGTATATGCTGTGATAGTTAAAGGACTTGGACTGGAAAGAAAATGTAGACCTTGATTCACAGTGCCTTTGATATATCGTAAGATCCGTTTCACAGCAATGAAATCACTAAGCTTTGGACAATGCATATGTTGACAGGCCATATTAACAGAATAAGAGATTTCTGGTCTTGTCAAAGTCAAGTATTGCAAAGAACCCACAATAGTTCTATAGAGACGAACATCCTCAAACACATAATCAGGAGAAGGCAAACCAGGTTTTACGGAGGCAGGAGAATCACTAGGCTTACACTCCACCATACCAGCCTTAAGTAAAAGCTCTGAAGCATACTTAGCTTGGGAAAGAAACAAACCAGAAGAAGAAGAGGTAACCTCTATGCCCAAAAAATAACTGAGTGTACCCAAATCTTTCATAACAAACCGTTTGCTAAGAAGTTGAATAAGCTCAGTGATAAAGGCAAAATCACTACCGGTGATGACTATATCATCAACATAGATCAACACAAGAGTGATATTACTACCTTGAGATAAAAGGAATAAGGAAGTATCAGCTTTGCTAGATGAAAAACCCAACTGGACAAGATAGTTGGAAAACATGTCATACCATGCCCTTGGTGCTTGTCGAAGACCATACAAAGCCTTGGAGAGCTTACAAACATAATCGGGATGAGTGGGATCCTTATATCCCAAAGGTTGCCTCATATAAACATCTTCAGAAATAACATCATGTAAAAAGGCATTAGAAACATCCAATTGCCTAAAAGGCCCGTGATTATGTACTGCAAGACTTAAGATAACCCGAAAAGTAGGTTGTTTGATGACTGGGGAAAAAGTCTCAGTAAAGTCCAAGCCTTCTTCTTGTTGATTGCCATTAGTAACAAGTCTAGCTTTATACCTAGCTACTGTGCCATCAAAGTGCTTTTTAATTTTGTAAATCCATTGACAGCCTATAATATGTCCATGAGAAGGTGAAGGAACAAGATGCCAGGTTCCTTGGTTAACCAATGCTTCATATTCTTCTGCCATAGCCTTTTGCCATACATGATGATGAGTAGCCTCAGAAAAGTGAGAGGGTTCTTTAGTAGGAAGAGAAGAAACGGAAGAAGGACTGGAGTGCACTGAACTAAGAAGAGTTAGAGGATGCCTAGGCTTGAAAATGCCATCTTTAGACCTAGTTCTCATAGAATGTGTAGGACCTGTAATATTAGTTGGTATAACAGAAGAAATAGGAGCAGAACCTGAGACTGATGAAGTAGAATCAAAACTGAGAGGAACAGAAGCTGAATCAGAAACATGTGGAAGAATAATAGAAGAAACAGACTTAGAAGGAACAGAAAAAGGAGGAGGCAGAACAGTCACAACAATATCATTAAAACTAGTAAAAGGAACACTAAAAGTAGACAAACAGGACTCAGTAGGAGCTTGAGCAATTGATTTGATCATAAGAGGAGAATAAGGAAAATCAGTTTCAATAAACTTGACATGTCTAGAAATGTAAACCTTATTAGTCAAGGGATCAAAACACCTGTATCCTTTGGAAGTGGAACAATAGCCCAGAAACACACAAGGTGTAGATTTAGGGATCAGCTTGTGAGAATGATAAGGTTTTAACCATGGAAAACAAGCATAGCCGAAAGGTTTAAGAGAAAAATAATCAGGAGTAGCATGAAACAGAAGAACAAAAGGGACCTGAAAATGCAAAGAAGAATGAGGAAGTCTGTTGGCAAGAAAAACAGTTGTAAGTAAGGCTTCCAACCAGAACTGGGCAGGCATACCTGCTTGATGCAAAAGAGTGAGTGTAGTGTCCATAAGATGTCGATGCTTTCTTTCAACTACACCATTTTGTTCAGGTGTGTGAGGACAAGTTGTTTGATGAATAATGCCACTAGTAAGAAACAAACTAGTGAGATAATTGTTGACAAACTCTTTGCCATTATCAGATCTTGCAAGTTTAGCAATGGTTTGAAACTGATTTTGCACATAAGCTTTGAAGTGTGTTAGAGTTGTCTTTACCTCTGATTTATAGTGCAAAGGGAATAACCAAGAATACCTAGTACAATCATCAATGATCAAAAGATAATATCTAAAGCCTTGAACAAAGGGTATGGGTGCAAGGCCTCAGACATCCATGTGTAACAAATCAAAAGGTTGAACATAATGAGAAACAGAAACAGGAAAACTCAACTTGTGACTTTTCACACTATGACAACTATAACATGTAACATCGACAGGTTTAGAGATAGGCAAACCAAATTGCTTTATTAAAGCTTGAAAAAGAGGGAAACTTGGATGACCAAGCCTCTGGTGCCATAAAGTAGCAGAAGATGCTGGCACAGTCTTATTACTATGAAGGGCAATAGGAACCTGAGTAGAAGCAAGCTTAGAGCAAGTCTGTATAGGGTAAAGACCCTTGTGACATGGGCCTTGGAAGAGAATCTGATGTGAATGGTTGTCCTGAATGACATAACCAGAAGAGTTAAAAATTAGAGAGCAATTATTATCTCTATCAAACTGAAAAATAGATAGAAGATTATGAGTTATGGCAGGTGTATGCAAGACATTGGTTAACTGAAACTTGGTATGTGGTGTAGGCAATATTCCTTTGCCAACGCAAGTGATAGGTAAAGAATTACCATTTCCCACCATGACTCCTGCTCCAGCTGGATAAGGTTGAGTGTGAGTAAGATTAGTGGCATTGGACGTTACATGATGAGTGGCACCACTATCAAAGTACCAATTCTGAGATGGCGTACCAAATCCAGAGGGGCTTGCAGAGGAAGCAGACGTAGCACTAAAAGGTGATGCAGAGGATGGAAAACCTGTGGAATGCATGGTTGAAGAAGCTTCAAATCCCGGAGGAACATGAGAAGAACTGCCATAACCCCCAAAGTCACCAGGTCCTCCATGGGAACCAAAATGGGAAGGAAAACCAACATTCACCAAGTGAGCTTGAGGAGGATGTCCATAAGGTACTGAATACTGAGATGAGGCAGAAAACTGACGTTGTGCATAAAATTGTGGTGGTGCAGAAAACTGTGGTGGTACAGGTCTCCCATGTTGGAGTGTGGAAACCCTGAAGAAGAAAACATGCCTTGTTGTGAGGGAAAGAAAGAGGCCTGTGTGTTTCTGTAATGGCAAGTACGAGCAGTGTGGTTATCCTTTCCACAAATTTGACAACATCCTGGCTTAGAAAAGGGAACAAACCCTTGGCCTCTTGGTTTGTTCCTACTGATGTTAAATCTAGGACCAGATTGTGGAAATTGAGGAAAATATGGGCCTTGAGCAAACTGTGGTTGAAACATTGGAGTCTGAGCTTGCATTATCTGTGGTTGAAAAGACTGTATCACTGGAGGTTGAGAAGATTGGGCCACAGATGCAGAAAAAGGGCCATTGTTTGAATAACTGACCCCAGAGTTGAACTACTCGCACCAGAAACATTAAGATCTTGCATCTTTTGTGTTGCAATAAACACACTAATGGAACTAGTATCACCCTTAGACTTGTGTATACGTGACTCTTCAGCCTTCAAAATAGGAATAAGCTCATGGAACTTTAAGTCTCTTTGAGCACCAATGGCTGATTTTGAAGGATCAAAGTCTCCTGGTAGTCCATTCATGGTATGGAACACCATATCGTCATCATCAACCATATAACTAACAGCACTCAACTTTTGTGAACAGACTTTGATTTCATCAAGATATTGATCCATGGTTCCAGTCTTGGTGAAATTAAAGAGTGTTCCCTTAAGATCATGAATATTAGACCTAGTCAAAGAATTAAAACGTTGCTCCAAACAACTCCATACATCAAAGGCATGTTCTAACCCTAAGACCAAAGGCAAAGTCGAAGGGGATAAGGACGCAGTCAAGCAAGATAGTAATTGATTATCAATGAGCTTCGAAAGCAGATAAGCAGAATTTGTCACAAGATTATTACTATCATCACGAATCTGCACTGGTGGTGGACTAATAATACCATCTACATATTCAATATAACCATTCGCACGAAGAGCATTGAACACCTGAGTTTTCCATAGCAAGTAGTTATCAGAACTTAACTGAATCTTGACGAGTGTATGAAAATTGGAGACCAGAAAAGCCGGAGATGGTGGCATAATCACGGCTGTGTCGCTCGAATTTGCAGACATTTCTTCAATCAAACCTTGAAACCCTAGGTTGAAGAAGAGAATTGTTCGTGAGAACAAAGCTGGATGAAGCTCGTACCCTAGGATCTATAGACTTTCGCCCTTAGGGCTCTGATACCATGTGAAACTTTATATCCATTTCAAAACCAATTGGCAATGAGTGGAGAGGTCCCAAATGTTATTAAGTGATCACCCATTCCACTCCCAAGCAATGTGAGACTATATTTCCTTAACATCATCCTTCACGTGCAGCCGCATTTGATGTCTGTCACGTGTGGCCACTTTTGGGTTCTATCATCGTGCAGCCTTTTTGCTGGTCTGTCATCGTGGGGTGTGGATTGTAAATTTTTAAAATGTGGGGTGGAACGGGCCCCGCTCTGATACCATGAAGAAATTCTTAACATGTAACTAAACTACTTCAAGAATCAGAGAGATAAAGTGAGAGGAGAGAGAGAAGATATTCTTTTCATTCCAAACTAATTCTCGATGATTACAAAGCAACTAAGTTCCTGTTATTATATATGCCTAATTACCGATTACCGAAACAGAAAACTAATTACCACCGACTAAGCAACAAACTAACTACTCATGCTGACGTGTCAAGAGCTTGAGCTAACTGGCTTTGAGCTGACTTGAGCTGGTAGAAGCTGAGCGCAAACTTGAATCCTTTTCCCATTCCCGCTTAGTTCCCTCCCTCCCTCCCGATCAGATCTTTCACTTCAATTACTCCGGCTCCATGCCGGAACTAAAAATAAGTAAGTACTTATTTTTTAAGAAGGCAATTTCAAATTAAAAAATAATATGTTTACGCTAATAATTTTCTTTGCAATATGGATCTTGTTTGATAGATCTTATCGAGATTTTTTATACGATGCAAAAAAAAAATTAAAAAAAAAATTTTTATTTACATTATTTTTGAGTTTGAAAATGTGAAATAAGTACTTATTTTTTAAGAAGGTGTTCTGGAATGGAACCTCAGTGGTACGTATATTCCTACGATTGCAGTTACAAGTGTGTGCATTCTTTGCTCATTTCTTTATCTAGTGTTGCAATGCATTGCGTCATTGATTAGTGATCCTCACTGTTCCATTTTTTTGTGAAGTGATGTTGTCGTTGAAGTGTTCTGTTTGGAAAACTAGATCGAAATGACTTCTTGGATCTGTTGCTAGGTAGATTGAGGAAAAATTTGATAGCATGTGTAAATCTTAGAGACTAGGACACTGACATTTTGGATTTGACCTGTTGATTTTTGCTTTGATTCTTTCCAGTGATTTTCTGTTTCGATCGATGCTGTAACAGGTGTTCTATAACAGATAAGGTTATCTGGTCAAACAATACAGAGCATGAAGTTGTACAGAGCATAAACTTGTTTTATTGTGTGTTTTTTTTGTACAGTTGAGTTGCGTTGCGGGATGATGAATTTAACAATTATGTTGCTTTGTAATTATGGGTTGCAGATTCTTCTTGTGGGATTATCTGGTAGTACTAGGTTGAAAGATGTTTTAAAAAGCATTTGTAATAGGTGGAAGAGTCTGCTCTCTCGTCCACACACCTAGCACACATGCACTATCCGTTAAATTGGAGTACAAGAGAAGCATCTAAGTATCCATTGAAAATATCTAGGCGGCTGTCGAAATTCTCAAGCCCAACTCATTTTCATATATGTACCCAAGTTTCGCATGCTTTGTTGAGCTGGTCAATAAATAATATTACAATCCCCAACTCTTGTTCCGCCACTGACAAACAAAAGAGCAATGCTACAAGCACATTTTTAAAATTCAATTCTGGACACAATCGTGTTTAGAATCGTTAGATGTACGTCCATATCTAACGGTTTCGGACACAATTGTGTCGGGAATTGAATTTTAAAAGTGTGCTTGTAGCATTGTTCTTTTGTTGTCGATGGCGGAACATGAGTTGGGAACCGGAATATTTTTTTTTTCCCTTGGCCTGTTGGTGCTTGTAGGTCAATTTGTGACAGGCATCACATTTCCAGTAGTATTCTCCAATACAAAAGGGGGAGCTCCTGCCGTTGGTAGTCTGTCATACTACTCCTCTCATCTTTTAATATAAATTTTCAAAAATATGCATTATGAATTTTGTTTGATGCTTCTCGTTTAGTTATATAATATGAAATTTTTAAAAAGATGAAAAATATTATAGATTAAAAAATATAAGAAATTGAAAAAGACACAATTGAATAATAGACAAACAAATTTGGTCGGGGGGACTACTTTTTTTTTGGAGTGTATTATTTTCCGGTCGTCATTTTTCTTACCCCCAAACTTTTTTGACCAAAGAGAAGCTTCTGAAATACTGTTAATTCATCGGCTGCTATTCATGGAAGACTATGAAATGGTTAGGTAATTGAATGAAACTTCCATTGCAATTTCTCAAAGAAGACTATGAAAGAGTGATTGAACAAGCATTTGTTCACTGCAATGCTAGGTTATACGTATTGATACTCTTTCTTTCTTTTTATAAATTTCAGAATTGTGAAGAGATGAACAAGCTAATTGAGTTTAACCACTACAAGAAAGAAACACCATAAGGCGACCAAATTTCCGGTTGCCCGATGTACTCAATTTATCAGTCGCTGAAACTTTACCTCAACCAAGCAATTTATAATACGGTTTTGCTAATCTCTACCCACAAGGCGGAGAATAATATACACATAATTCTAACAAGTTCGGAGGTCAATGCATATTTCATGAATATTAATACAATTTTATAAATATCAATATATTTTTTTCCCGGATATCAATGTACTTTTTACCTATTATCTTACACTCTTTGGGAGGATGTTAGAATAATCCTTAATAAGGTCTATTATACGAGTTTGGACTAAGGCCCAGTCCATCGGTCTTTTTTGTAAGGTGTTGGGTCTAGTTTTAAAATTTTCGTAAGGGCTAATTTCCACTACATTCAAAACCTATTTTCTTATTTTGTTACCGATCGATCGATCGATCGATATAGGGAGAGAGAGAGAGAGAGAGAACTAGCTTCTCCAATCCCGCTCAGTTCCCTCCTGGTCAAATCTTTCACTTCAATTACTCAGAGGCATGTATATTCCTACAAATGCAGTTACAAGCGTATGCATTGTTCGCTTATTTCTTTATCTAGTGTTGCAATTGATTGCGTCATTGATGTTCCAATCTTTTGTGAAGTGATGTTGTCGTTGAAGTGTTCTGTTTGGGAAACTAGATCGGAATGACGTCTTGGATCTATTGCTAGGAAAGTTTAAGGGAAAATTTGATTGCATGTGTAAATCTTGGAGACTAGGACACAGACATTTTGGATTTGACATGTTGATTTTTGCTTAAAATCTTTCTATTGTTTTTATGTTTCGATAGATGCTGTAATAGGTGTTCTATAACTGATAAGGTTATCTGGTCAAACAATACAGAGCATGAAGTCGTACAGATAAGGTCATCTAATCAAACAATACAGAGCATAAACTTGTATTATTGTGTGATTTTTTATTTTGTTTTTTGTGCAATTGAGTTGTGTTGCGGGGTGATGGATTCACAATTATGTTGCTTTGTAAGTATGGGTTGCAGATTCTTCCTGTGGGATTATCTGGTGGTACTAGGATGTTTTAAATAGCATTCGTAATAGGTGGAAGAACTTGTCTGTTAGTAGGTTTTCTATTTCGTATACGTTGGATTATGGTTATTGCACCCTTGAGAATGAAGATGATTTTGATAATATGTTGTTCTTGTTTAGTAGTTGTGATTGGATAAACGCTAAAATTGATGAGGAGAAATCTAGTAGCGTGGTAATGGTCGGTAGGATTAGTAATGAAGTGGTTTAACGGTGTAGTAAAAGTTGTAAATAGGCAAGACCCTTTGAAAAAGATTTGTGGGCATGCTGAGAGTGGATATTTGACGGATGATTGTGTGTATTTAATAGAGGAGGTTAGACAATAATTTACCGTAGGTGTGAAGGAGTTTATGGAAGTGCCGTAGAATATTCAATTTAGAATGGTTTTATATACAGTTTTGTGAAAATGACAAATATAGGTTGATTACTAATTGTGTTGTTGGTGGTTTTGAATGGCATATGCATGCCATTTTGAATAGATCTAAAGGAGCATTTCATGTAAATGAGGATCAAAATGAGCATAATTATGGTTCAACGAATCGTTCAAATAAGCATAAACGCATGACGTCTAGTTTGGTTGCGAATGAGGTTGTTGGTATCATAGAGAAAGCCCAAGACTACCCCAATAGACATGCTGAATTTCTATACGGACAAGTATGGTCTTGATTTGCCGTGTCATAGTGCTTGGTTAGGTGTTGAGAAGGCGAGAGAATTATTTGAAAATTATGAGGGATCATTTGGTAAACTTCAATGGTATGTTGAAGCTGCAAAGGTTACAAATCCAGGGAGCATCCTAAAACTTGAATTTGATCTCGTGAACTAAAGGTTATGAATCCAGGGAGCATCCTAAAACTTGAATTTGATCTCGTGAGCAAAAAGTTTTCTAGGCTGTTTGTGGCATTCAATGCTTGTATCGAGGGGTTCAACCATTGTCGACTTTTTCTCTGCTTGCTTTGATGCAGTGCATTTGAAGGGTAGATTCAAAGGTTCTCTTCTTGCTGCGACAAGGAAGCATGCAAATCAATATACTTTCTTTTGGGGTTTTTTTCCTTTTGTTTTATGCTTTTCTTTTGCAATTGAAAGACTATTGCAGATTAATATAGATAATATTTAAACATAGAACAAACTGAGAATAGTCTTGAATTGCAAAAGATAAGCATAAAACAAAAAAACAAAAGAAACGAAAGTACCTTGATTTGCATCATTCCCTATCGCAACAAGGAGAGAACCTTTGAATCTATCGTTCAAATGAGTTGAAAAAGTCGACAATGGTTAAACCCTTTGATACAAGCATTGAGTGAAGGCAGAGGAAAGGTTGACAATGGTTAAATCCTTTGATACAAGCATTGAGTGCCACTGACAACCTCGAAAACTCTTTGCTCACGAGATCAAATTCAAGCTTTAGGATGCTCCTCAGATTCGTGACCTTTACAGCTTTAACATACCACCGAAGCTCATCAAATAACCCCTCATATTGTCCAAATAATTCCCCCATCACCTTCTCAACACCTAACCAGTCACTATGATATGGTAAATCAAGACCATATTTGTCCATATAGAAATTTAGCATGTCTATTGGTGTAGTCTTGGGTTTTTTCTCTACGATATCAACAATTTCATTCGCAACCAAACTAGATTTCATGCGTATATGCTTATTTATTCGATACATTGAACCACAATTATGCTCATTTTAAAGCTCTTTTATACGAAATGCTCAATTAGATCTATTCAAAATGGCAAGCACATGCCATTCACAACCACCAATAACACAATTAGCGCAATTACCCTATTATTTGTCATTTTTCACAGGATTGTACATAAAATCATTCACAATTGATTATTTCTACAACACCTCCCTAAACTCCTTCACACCTGCGGTAAATTCTTGTCCAACCTCCTCTATCAAGTAAACCCAACCATCCGTCAAATATCCACTCGAAGGGTCTTGTCTATTTACAACTTTTACTACACCGTTAACCACTTTATCACTAAAGCTATCAACCATTACCACACTGCTAGCTAGATTTCTCTTCATCAACTTCAACGTTTATCCGATCACAACTACTAAACAAGAACAACATATATATCTATCAAAATCATCTTCATTCTCAAGGGAGCAATAATCATCATCCAACACATATGAAACAGAAAAGCTACCAACAGAGAAGTTCTACCGCCTATTACAAATGATACTTTAAACAACAAACCCTTTGAATTTTTTAAATTAATTATCTATCTCGATAAGGAGTTAAAAAGGAAAAAATTATGATCAAAAGCAAAAGGAAAAATTCACTAAAGGCAAAAAAATACCAATTTTATATGAGGATTTTTTCAATTTTGATCCACATTTTTATATTTTTTCCGATCAATCCAAAAATTACGATGAAAAGTTAAAAAAAATTAAGAAAACTAACTTTTAGTAAAGAAAAAATACTAAAAAACAAAGACTATAACGTGAACTCATCCTAAAAGCCTTGAAAGATCAGAAAAACAACCATACAATGGTAGACAATATTATTTTTTCAAAAGTAAACAAACAGAGAGAGAGAGAGAGAGAGAGAGATGTAATACCTTCTCTATGGTGGTGTTAAACGGATCTTGATTCCGACTTACGGGCGGTTCTCGCAACTTTTTGGATACCAGACACGCCCTATTTGCAGTGTTTTGTTTCCAAAGAATAATAAAGTGGAAAACTACCTAACCTAACCCCGCAACCACTTATGGGCCTAAAACCTGGCTTAGCCCATTTTTATTTACTGGACTTTTGCGGAGGGATTTAACCGTTGTGAACTTGGGAGTCCGATCCAAAAGCAAGCAATGAGAAACGACCAAAAAAGCCCAAAATTTGAGATTACGGAACTTGAATGGACAAATTTGCACGGCCATGTGGTACCCACCCAGTATCAAAAAATTTCACCCAAAACTTGAATAGACAAACAAGAATTTATACTGCCAGGAGGGCTAGTCAGGATGAGTTTATTCTAGTAGTAATTTTTTATGGATTTTTTGACACGATGCTTTAGTTATTTTCTCTAAAATTTTACCAGATTCGGACCAATTTTTTTGTCTTGATGAGAAAGAATCAGAAAAAAAAAAAAAAAGAAGTCTTTGGGTTTTTTTCGTTGTCTTGTATGGACGATTTAAATCAAGTGCTGAGACAAAACAGTTGGCCACGACCAATCTGTTCATTGGGCAATCATCGTACGATAATTCGTGAGTTTTTCAATTAGCGCAAAAAATTAATCTTCTGCAACTAAAATTAATCTAGCGGCCTGGAAAGATAATTACCGAATAAATGTCATGTCGCCCAAAAAAATCCAGCCATGCCAGGCGAAAATTTCGGTTTGGCACGAGAGATTTGGCCTTATTAACTGGGTTCTACCCCTAGTTATCATACATTGTTTGGGCGTCTTGGCTGGATTTTTTTGGACTAGACTTGGCTGGCTCGAAAAAATTCAGCCAAATCATCTTGGGTTTATTAACTAGGGGACGTCTCAATTTTTTCTATTTACTGCGTTCCAAATTCTTGTTCCTATACGATTTTACGTGTAATTTTCAATTGTCTATATCCCTCAATGTAATTTTTTTTTTTTTTTTGTAGTGGAGGAACAGACCCCTACAGCCAAGCCACTAAATGGACTAGTACGGCTACACCAGTCACGGGCCCCCACTTATTTCAGGATACTCAACCTATTGGGAATCAAACTCCAGACCTTGGGAGTACTCCCAAAGCCTGGGCATCCGCCCGAACCACTCAGGCAACTCCTGGGTGTGTCTCTCAATGTATATTATTATTATTATTTTTTTCTGTTTTTGGAAATATTTTTTTATAGAAATAATTGAAATCCCTCAAATAAGATTTATATTGTATATTTTAAACAATATACATTGAGTGATATAAACCATAAAAAATTGCACGTAAAATCGTAGAGGACCAAAAATTTGGGACGGAAGGAGTAGTACCCAGTTTTAATTATGATTTGGTGGGTATCATCTCATATTTAACATTTAGCTTTTCTGCAAAATCGATCCCACAACACAACCTTTCAGGATCAATTCAATCCTTTACAACGCTCATTATCATCAGCAACTGCAATTTATAGACATCATGACCGGCAAACCGGCCAGTAAGCTCAAGCAAACTTGGAAGCAGCAGTGAGATGATCACGCAATGGTGCATCAGCTTGGGCAGCCATGGCGAGCTCGAACTGCCTCAGAGAGACCGAATTCGGAAAAGAGAGAAATTGATCATCAGGAGGAGGAGCTGTGACTGTGAGATTTTCCCAGCTGCTGCCTTTGTGATCGGGTTTGATCATCGTATTGGTCCCGTCCCATCCGATGTGAGTGACATGCTTCACATCGGTTGGAAATCCAATCTCCATCTCCATTTCTGATCTCTCTTCCATCTCTTCTTTGTAGACTGAAAATTCAAAGAGAATATTAGTAGAACACACTCAAATATGCATGCATGGAGGCAGTTTATTTGGAAGAAAATTAGCCCTTCCAAGGAAGAAAACAAGGTGACTAGTTTAGTACTAAATACTATTATCTCTATTCATTTTTAAGTGTTCCGCTTCGTAACTCCAACTTATTAAGGAGAGATCGTCATTACATCTTTCATATTAACTTTTACTTCCTCTTTCCCTACTTACGCTCTATAAAGACATAATCATTAGACTTTTACTCACTAACTTTTTAAAATAGAATCTAATTTTAGAAGCAAAATTGAAAAATATATTAATTTTTACCCTCTAACTTTGCAAAATTGTCACTTATTAAGAGACAATTCAAAATGGAATACAAGACTCTAAAAAAAGAACGGAGGGAATAACAAACAGCCAATCGACATGGCAGGACCAACATAGGCCAAGGATATGGCACCACAAATTTAAGTAAGATTTTGACCCCACTAACTCAGCTTTGGCAATAAGGGGCATGACTAACGCTGTAACTGGTGTGACCATGCTAGTTCCTCTGAAGGTTTGATTCGCATAGTTTGGTCTATATAGTGGCTTGCTAGTATGGCTGTTCCTTCGTTAAAAAAAATGATAGAAAGTTTGGAGGGCATCTTGATCGCTCAGAGTCAAAGGGTAAATCTGTAATTAAACATCAGACGATTGGCAATAGATGAGTATGTCCTTTTTAATATAAAAAAGGGACACCACTAAATATATCGAAAAAATGGAATCATGCCAGTGATCGAAAATTGTGCATTTGAAAGGATATGTTTCTCTTGGTATACAAAAAACGAAATGCATGATTGGAATCAAATCATTTTTTATCACTGATTACAAGGATATATCTTTGACATATAGATGCATTTATCGATACAAAATCCAGATCTCCAGAGCTAGCTTCCATATGTTGTCATATCATAAGGTACATGTTTTTTTTATTTGTTTTGCCATAGTAATAGAGTCGATCGGCAAGTTATTTGTTAATAAGCAATAACAATGTTATTCCATCAACTCGAACAAGATATATCATCCATCGGCATTAATGGCCCCTGGCCACCACAAGTTAGGCTAGCTAGAGACCTGGGTCATGTTGTAAGGTATGTCATGAAATACTCCATCCCTCTGTTCTTTTTTAAATGTCTAATTTTAATTGAAAGTTAAATTTTTAAAGAGACGCATTAATTGTAGTTAAAAATTGTGACCTTTCCTCAAATATCCTTTATCTATTGATCCATTTAATTTGATTCTTTGGATTTGGAATGGTCAATATAAAAGAAAAGGGCTAAATAGAAAATTTACAATGGCTTACCTATTAATTTTTCAAAATAGACATTTTTGTGAAGACAAACCAGAATAGAATAATGGACACTTAAAAAGAGACGGATGGAGTAGTAGCATTTCTTGACACTATCTAATTAATTCATACCGGTAAATAAGTAGCTAATCATGAAATTGATGGCAAATAGGCATGCCTTTTGCATTATTCAACTTCTAAATTCTCCACTTACCAAACAAGTGAGAGAAACTTTTGATAGTCTTCACCAATCTGTGCACTCCACTTGAAATGTTAGGCTTTGGAATCGCTAGAAAACTCCAAGAGTTCTTCATGTTCACCACCACAGATGAACCCTCTTCACTTTGTTGTTCTCCTTCTACAACACATAAGACAGCAAACATAAATATCACACACCCCTGTGCGAAGAGAGAGAGAGAGAGAGAGAGAGAGAGATCATACTTGTTACAGCTGAGTTTGGTTCTGATTTTGTTCTCTTGGGCTGCAGGTTGTGGCCTCCTAATGCTACACTGGAATGAGACACGCAGCCTAGAGAGAAGGGAAGAACTACTAAGCTTTCCATTCTGTCTCTTATCATTTCATAGAGTGTAGAAGCAGTAAGGGAATGCTTGAGTTTCCAAAAGGAGTTATTGGAAGTTGATGGTTTTGGATACTTGCACACGAAGAATGGTTTGTTATAGTATTGGGTGGTGGGTTTTCCCTTCACTATCAATTCAGAATGATGGACGAGTGGAAAGTGTAAGAGCCACCCAATTAAGTCTGGTAGAGAGAGAGAGAGAGAGAGAGAGAGAGAGAGAGAATGGAGTAGGTTAGAGTAGTTAGTTGGTTAAACTGTGCAATTCATCCTTCTTTGGCTGATTGCTAGCTAGTTCAGATTGATCATGAATGAGTTTCGAGCCCACAGACCATCCACTTTTCATTTGAGCTCTTTATGGAAAGTACACTCTTCCTAAACTATACTTTTTTTTTTTAGAAAGTCTATTGGCACAGCAAATCTGTGCACAGAACTTGCACAGATTTTTATTTGGGACATATCACGGGTTCTACACAAGTGATCCGAGTCGTTCATTATGTTTAAAACCTTTTTTCAAGTGTCCTGCCAAAAATCAGCTCAATCCGACACCTAAAAGTACTTGATCTAATTGTCTAACTTTTCATTCTCTAAAAACCCAAATGAAAAGTTAGATGATTTAATCAAGTACTTATAGGTATCGAATTGAGCTAATTTTTCGCGAAGGCCCTTGAAAAAATGTTTTAAACATAATTAACGGATCGGATTATTTGTATGGGATCCTTAGTGGGCCCCACAACGCAATCGTGCACAGATCACTGTATCAGTAGCAAGGTCCATTTTTTTCCAGAAAGTCTACACACATACAATCTGTGCATGTGCACAGATTGTGCATAGAATTCATTGTGGGGCCCACCAAGGGTCCCACACAAATCATCCGAGCAGTTCATTAAATGTAAAATAGTTTTTAAAGGGTCTCCATAAAAAATAAGTTCAATCTGATAGCTATAGGTACTCGATCCAACCATATAACTTTTCATTATCCGGAAATTTGAATGAAAAGTTAAATGGTTGGATGAAGCACCTATAGGTATCGGATTGAGCTTATTTTTTACGGAGACCCTTGAAAAATGTTTTACATTTAATGAACGGCTCGGATGATTCTGTGGGACCTTTGGTGGGCTCCACAACGAAATCTGTGCACAGATTACATGTGTGTGTAACATGATTCTTTTTTTTTAATCTCTTTCTGTTGAGAGCGTACAACAGCACAAGCACAGATAGCCCGTACAATGTGCTTTTTGGCTCGTCTCAGGTCCAATAAAGATTATCAAATCGAGCTGTTTATTTTGTTCAATATATTTTTATTTAAGGTCCTTGTAAAAATTCAGCTCCATCCGACATTGATAAGGACGTTTACAAACGTCCAAAATCGCTTCAGAATTTAGTAAATGGCCTTAGTAAATTCTGAAGCGATTTTGGACATTTCTTAAATGCCCTTATCGATGACGGATGAAGTTGAGTTTTTATGGGGACCTTAAACAAAATATATTGAACAAAATGAGCGGCTCTGATTATGTTTGTTGGACTCGAGACAGGTCCGAAAGCGCGTTATACGCGTTGTCTTTCCGCGCGCTGCTGTACTAGTATTCCTTTCACTTTCTGTAGGGGTTGGAGTGCCCTATGAATTTGTTTACGTAATGTCACTCCGTGCAACTCCTTTAAAAATAGGCTTGTAGATGTGACGTCGAATGCCATTAAAAACTTAATTAAAACATTTTCTAAAACCAATTAGAAAAGTGATCCACCATTCAAGGGTTCATGCTCTTCAACACGATGTTTGATCCTAAGGTGTCTCTTTTGGGTGTTTTTTTTTTTTTTGCTTTTTTTTTTTTACCTTGGTTGGATTTTGTGTCGCTCTTGGTGCTGTTTTTCCTTTTGGGATTAATGGCTTAGGTGGCTTCTTACTAGCCTTAGGGACCCGTTTGGACAAATAAGTCACTGTGGCTTATTTTTTGTCCTTATTCAAATTTTTTTCGCATTTTGTGGCTTATTGTCAATTTTTTGGAGATTATTGCTTCGTTATGACGAGAGGAATCTAAAAAATAAAAAATTTTGATCGAAATCCAATTTTTTGGAATTTCGACGAAATTTGGCGGGAAAGCCTCGTTTTCGTCTTTATTCAAAAAAATTTGGATTTCGACCAAGATTTTTTACTTTTTAGATTCCTCTCGTCATAACGAAGCAAATAATTCCCAAATAATTGACAATAATCCACAAAATGCGAAAAAAATTTGAATAAGAACAAAAAATAAGCCACGGTGACTTATTTGGGCAAACAGTCCCTAAGTTGTTACTTCTCGCCCTTTGGGTCATAGCAGCATATCATATGATTGTCGAAGTGTGGATGTGTTCTTTGTGGGTGTGTTCATGTTCTGGCTAGCTTGATGCCTAATGCAAAAAGTTCTTTTAATCTTTGTAATTTATTTTCGAAGTAATAAAATATCTCTTCGACAACGTTAATTAGTTGTTCATAAAGTATACTTTTTTTTTTATTTTTATATAAATTTGATGCCTGATATCTATAATTTTATATGAAATCGCTATTGATTATTCTATGACTTTTATGGGCGGCCGTATGATCTGTTACCCATGTTTCTTGAAATCCACTTCTAAAGGGCATAGTGATAAAATCGTAATCAAATTATTGTAGACATTCATGTTGAGAGTTACAATTCAATCAGTTAACTATTTAAATTATTGGGCATTCATTTAAAAGATCCACTCCAAGTTGAGGAGGTAATTAATTAAGTAGCTATAGTTTTTCTAATTGTTTTTTTTTTTTTTTTTGCATTCGTTAACCTAATTGTTTCAAAATGGTATAATATAATTAGAAGCAGACTCACACCTCCGTCCCACTTTAAATGTCTCCTACGGAAATTCGTGCATTTTTAAACCTCAAAAAAAATATTTTTATATGTTCTATATTTATTTGATTTTTTTTGGCACATTAAAAAGGATCAAAGGGACATTAAATGTATACATGTAAGATCATGTACATATTTTGTCCAACAACTCTCGCAGCTTTTTAAATTTGAGTCAATTTGGCTCACTTGCAAATTGTAGGATAAATTTGACAAAACAAAGACTTGAAGGACCGGAGTGATACAAAACTCATAGTCTAGGGACCATGCACATCCAAATCAAAATGATCGATTTATTTCTTAAACTGCATGCACATCCAAATCAAAATGATCCATACAAAAAGAAATGAACTATTAAGGGACTGTGGGACGATATGCCCGTCCATGTGAATATCCAGCCCGACCATATATAGGTATACTATTTTGGGCACACCAAATAGAGACAGGACTCTATGGGACTCAGCTCGGGGTTTCACACAAACGATTCAACCCATTTAATTTGTATAAAATCCATTTTTAAAGGTTTTTGTAAAAAATCAACTCAATCAAATATCGATAAAAGTTTGATTGATTTATTCGATTTTCAATCCCTAGAAATTTGGAAACTGAAAAATCGAATGGATTGACGAAGTCACTTCCTGATATAAAAAATTAGTCTTAGGTCCATTATGTGAACTTCATAAGTCCATTAGTCTACCTATTAGTTTTGTAAGGTCTCAAGTCACTACTACAAAATGATATAAAGATCACGGTACAAAAATTAAAAAGATCTCACTTTTTGTAAAAGCGTAATAAAATGTTATGAACTATAGTTTTAATCTCAGTTATACGAAAAAACTGAGATAGATTTTTTAATCTCAATAATCTAAAAAGTGAGATTGTAACTTGTAGAATAGATCTCATTTTCAAAAAACTGAGATTATATATGAAAGAATGTGTCTCGTTTCGAAAAAAACTGAGATGAAAAGAATTTTTAATCTCAGTAATCTAAAAGTGAGATTGTAACTTAAAGAATAGATCTCGTTTTTGAAAAACTGAGATTGTATATAAAAGAATATATCTCATTTTAGAAAAACTGAGATAAAAAGAACCTTTAATCTCAGCCATCTAAAAATTGAGATCCTACGTTAAACGCATATGTTATATATATTAAATATTTCAATTATATGTTGAAAAGTGTGTGTGGTGGAGTTGGTTAAAGTTTCTATATAAAACTCAAGAGACTTGGGTTCAAAACCCAATAGGAGACATAGAGTAGGATTTTTTCCTTTGGGAAAACACTACTTTTAATCTCGATTTTTTCAACAAGTGAGATTACTTCTCTATAAACAACCACGATTTTATAATAAAACTGAGATGTTAAGCAATTAAAGGTCACGGTTTTGTCATTTTAATCACAGTTTTCATGTTTTTTTGTCACAGTTTTAATGAGTTTTAACCACGGTTTTTATCCTAGGGTTAAAAGATGGAGACTTTTAGTTACACCTTGATAGACCACGATTTTGAATGCGAGATTAAAAGTGAAAGATCACACCAGATGACTGAGATCTTTATCTATTTTTGTAGTAGTGAGTCCATTTTAGGGTACCTTAGAGTAGAGTAGGGTACCATAGGGTTTAGGCACTTTCATAAGATTTTACGGTCCACTTTTTTATTATAAGATAGGGTACCCTAGGGTTTAAGCACTTTTATAGGGTTTTAGGGTGCACTTTCCTATTATATGGTTTTGGTGGTTTAGACAGTTTCATAGGATTTATGGTTTTAAACACTTTCATAGGATACCCTAGGGTTTAGGTTGTGTGGACTTGTGACTTCATAAAACTATATAGGTGGACTTATGGGCTTATGAAATGTCTATAGTGGATCTATCACTAAGCCTTGTTCGGTTTGGAACTCCAAACCCAAAATTTTGAAAAAAGTAACTTTTTTACTTTTTCTCTCTCTAACTTTTCAATCATTACTTTTACTTTTTCATTCTATCTCTCTCTACTTTTTACCTCTCTCCACAATCATTACTCTCATTTCTCTCTCTACCTTTATTCAAAAACACTACTCAAAACCCACAACCGAACAAGGGCATGTCCCTTTCTGATATTCAATTGAGCAGATATTTTATGAAGACCCTCGCAAAATTATGTTAAACAAATTAAACGGCTCGATTCATTTGTGTAAGATTCAAAAGCAGGTCTCATATAATTCAGTGAACATTTTAGTGTATCAAAATGGTGTACTCACAATTTTTTTTATTTATAAAATTGCTCATTGCACAATAATTAATGGAAATAGATAAGGCCTGGTGTTCTCCATCTTATCTCAATTGAATTGATGGAGACATAAACTCGACCATGAGTAAACCCCAAGGAAATTTGCATTTATAGTCAACAGTCAGACTCGAGTATTTCTTGATTTCTAAGACGTGGGGCGAACTTAGGTTGATATAAAGCTAGTTGGAGGATTTTCTAAATTTGCTCTCTCTCTCCCCCTCTCTCTCTCTCTCTCTCTCTCTAAATCTAGTTGAAGGATTTTCTAAATTTGCGAGCTCTCTCTCTCTCTCTCTCTCTCATCGTAATACCCAGTAAAATTTTTGTATATCCCGAACAATTTTCCTTAATACTATGTGAGAAGTGTCACAATCTTAATTTTCTTAAAGTTCGGATACATGACAGAGTATCCAAAATACATCCGATACTTCAAATACAAAAATTTGCGAATACTTCTGAAATACATGAGAACAGCTACGGTACTCACTTAGTAAAACTAAAAATGTTACGTCTATCAATGATTAATGTTATGTCTCTCAATGGTTAAGGGCATACAGTATGCACGGTTACGCCTAGGTTGAGCCTCTCATTGATTTTAGTTACGCCTAAAATATTATGCCTACGTTACGTCTCTCAATGATTTAATTATACGGTGTATATGGTACGTGCTTGTGTACCGTAATTTTTTTTTTCTGAAATACACATATGAGAATTTGAAAACTAATGCACATTGAGTAATATTAAAGAATTGATTGAGCCAAAACCACCAGAGGACCACATAAACATCATTTCGGTGGTGAAATAAAATTTATTTGTTTTCAATATTTAACCAATATCTCTCCTGGGTGATTTGAGCACTTGAGCAACAAAATCAAATGTGTAGATTGCCAACCAAAGCTCTGCCATATTGTTCAAACAATATCCTCTCTCATCAGCCAGTTTGTTAGTGGTACCGGCAATTACATTTATTCTTATGTGGAGGGTCACCATGGGTGGCTTCTTGGATATGGTTGTCAACCCCAACTCACTCCAACTTAAGGGCCCCACCAGCATCCCAAAGTATAGCCACCTAATGCGCAGACGGGTGCGGGTGCAAGAGTGTGAGCGTAAAAGCGTCTTTCGAAGACCTCCCAAACAACTAAAATTCGTAAGTTTGAGAATTGAGAGTGTCGAGCGATGATTGAAAGCTGATAAATGTCATTTTGAAAGATTATATGAGTAAAGTCACAAACACACGCAAAAAGAAAAGAAACCAAGCAATGGCAAGCTAAAAGTTCATTCTAACTTTCAGAAATAAATATATATGAAAAGATCAACCAACACTGATCCATCATGACATCAGTATAAAATATACACTTATCTGCAGCTGCAATTTGAAGGCTTCTAGAAGTTTTGATTGGTCCCATGACTATCAAATCTTTTGTTTACATCTCTTATTTCATCAGAAAGTTTATCCACCCGTCTATTTCACCGCCCTAAATTTTACCGTCTAAAGTTTACCGTTCAAAAATGCTTTGGACAGTCCGGATTTTAAAAGAATCTTCTGGAGAAGAGTTTAAAATTCAAATCATTAATTGCTGAGACGGACGGTGAGATTGAGCGCTGTAGTGAAGGAAGCGGTGAAAAGTGAGGGTAGCATCGCTGTTATTTCATTGCTCTGTTGCGTATAGGTGAAGATGGTGATAGAGAATCCGAAGGCTTCTAGAAGTTTTGATAGGTCCAAATGTCCACTGACTATCAAATCTTTATTTACAGCTCATATTGGATTGCTCTGTTGCTTATAGGTGAAGATGGTGATAGACCTTGATAGATGAAGATGGTCATAATTTATTGCTTTAAAAAATTAGAGCAATGATACACAAACAATTGTGTCCGAAACTGTTCAATGCGCAAGGCTCCACATGCATCGAACGAGTCTGGAGTACGTTTCGAGAAAAAATTATACTACTCGTTATCTATCGAATCTTTAACCCATTGGTTGAGATCTCCAATACTTAGCCATCTCAAAACCATTCTTGGAGTGCTGATAGTCTTCAATAGTCTGCTCAATTTCGGCTTGCGTGTTCATCACAAAGGGTCCATACTGAACCACCGGTTCGCCGAGGGGCTGCCCCCCGATCAACACGAATCTCAATGGCTTTGATGACTTGTTCCATACGCTGAGACCGTCTCCGGGACCCATCACCAAGACGTGGTGGGCCGTTACTGGAGACGAGTTGAAGGAGGCAAAGACCCCTTCCCCTTCGATTAGATACACGAAGGAGTTCCAAGACTCGGGAATGCTTTGGTGCAGCTGGGCTCCTGGTTTTAGAGTGAAATCAAGATACATTGTCGGCGTTCGGGTGTAAACTGGAGACTGGACTCCCATTGCTTCTCCTGCTATAACTCTGACTTCAACCCCATCTTTCTCTGCCTTTGCAATGTCCTCACTAAGCAGCTCTTGGTACCTGGGTTCGATCCTGCAGTTTTTAACAAGTTTAGGAGTTCAAATACTGAAAAATAAAATTGGTTTTGACTGCATGGGCTAGTAACTATTGATCATCACAGGATTCATTCATATGACGATCGACTACTGCTATCATCGCCCCATTTCTAAGGCGGTGTTTGGGACTTGGTTTTAAGGAAAACATAAGGTAAAACACAAATGAAGTGAATGAGCAAAACTTATTTCTCTGGTTCCTTGAAATCCTAAGTCAGGATTAATTCGAATTACCATTGACTATCGAGATCACCGCCCCAATTTCTAAGGTGGTGTTTGGGGCATGGTTTTGTCAAGGAAAAACAAAGGTAAAATGCAAATGAAGTGAATACGCAAGAGTTATTTCGTTGGTTCCTTGAAATCCTTTGCATATTCATGTCCAAACTAAGCCTGAAAACTATGAGTGTGAGTGCTAATTTCTGTATAATGATCTGCTGCAACTAAAATTTCCAAATATCCGTTCAAATGCGAGTTAGATTATAGGAGCATTTTTCTTTCTTTCTTTTCACAACTCATGAATAATTCATGTATCATCGAAGTATTTTAGTTTAGCAACTAATAGTTTCTCCGTGATGCTCTAACTATTGAAAAAGAGATTGGCTGAAATCAGCGACTTTTTTACATTTTATCTTTCGAGGCTAGATTGATCCAGAGTTGCAAACCCCTTTGAGCTCCGTCTCCAGCTGGCATTTCCGAATGAATTATCCCTCTACCGGCAGTCATCCACTGCATATAATCATACAAAATAAGATTCTAAAACAATACAAACAGGAGTCTTGATGAGTTTCTGATATTAAAACATCAGTTGTATCCAACAAGAAAATTTCGAATTTCAAAAATTTCCCGTACCTGGACATCACCTGTTCGGATTGTTCCTTTATGCCCTGCAAAATCTTGATGAGTGAAAGCCCCCTGAAATCCACATCACTCAGTTGAGAATCCCACGGTATAACTAATTAACTACCTTTGTCGAATGAAATTACTTAGCAGCTCGTGGATTAAACAAGTGTACCTGCAACATGTATGTGACTGTCTCGAAACCTGATAGAAACAGGGTGTGAATTAGGATGCATGGACAGAAAGCACAATCCCAGAAATGACGTGGATTTAATTAAGCAGATGAGAATGTCAATGGAACCTCTGTGTGGGTGATCTGGAAATCCAGCAGGAGGTGAAACTGCAAGAAGATCAACAAGAGTTTAAGTAACAAATTTATGAAAATGACGGGGGCGTTTGGTTCATATGAGCATTTGTTCGATTATTTATACAACGAGACCGCATATCCAAGAGTTTTGTTATTTTTACAAGCTGAATTTAGATGCAAATTGAATGCATAATCTCATAGGATATATAAAATGCCTGGGAGGAGTGGTAATATGAATTGCATGACGATTAAGTTCATTGACAACACATCAGGCTTAGCTACTGATATTGTCTGAACGGATTAAATGGTCTAAAGCCCACAGAAACACAAATTTCGACACGGATCATTCTCCTCACATACATCAACTAAAGCTCTAAATATCGAAAACAACTTGTCTGAAGGCCATAACCCTGAGTGTGTATAACTTAAGTATTGATCCCGTCAAACAAAGTACAAGAACTACGATTACACTTTCGACAATTCTGTACCTGTGAATTCATCCAACATGAGAAAAGGATCCACATATTTAAGCTCAGGCCTGAAAAAGTCAAAAACCACGCACAATATCAACTCTTCGAATCACCAAACAAAATCTCCAAAAGCACAAGAATTCAGGAAAAACACCCGTGAACAAAAGAAAGCAGGATTATACTTGACTAAAATTCAGAAAACCTGCAAGGGATTCAATCCCAAGAAAGCATCTAGCCGAATTTGATTATGCTATAATAGAAAACTATTGAAAGGCGGATCTGGCGCAATGGTAAAATTGCTCCACTCTGAACTCCTCACAGGTTCAAGTTGCGGAAGCAACCTCTCTGCTTTCAGGGATAAGGCTGCATACATAAAACTCTTCCCCGTACCCCGCAATAGAAAACTATTGTTACATGTTAAGACATTTAAATCTAAGGAGAGTACAAAGACACACCACCCCATTTTCTATCAAAAACAGAGCCTCACAATAAACACACCATGACTAGGAATGCAGTAGAAGGAGAAGGAATTTCCAAGCAAAAGTTTTTTTAATAACTTCATTTTTTGACCAATTCAAAAAAATAAAATAAAATAAAAATTCATTCTTTGACTAAACCAAGAAGTGCAAAGAGAAGAACCCAGGAATTCAAATGGCAGAAAGACAAATAGAACCCAGGAAACGCTTTTAAGGAAAACCCACAAATAATAAGGAAATAAACGCAGCAACAACCTTGTTTTATACCTTCCAATACTTCTCCTAACAGCAGCACCATCACCCTCGCGTTGCGGCTTGGCTAAGACCTTCTTGGCCACTAATCTTGGACAATCGAACAGCGAAATTTGTTCTGATCCAGACATTGTTTCTCTCTTTTGTGGGGGGTTTTTTTTTTTTCTCTCTCTGAATCCGTTTAACTTCCAGATTATATATAGTGATCAATGACAGGAGAAGGAGGAGAAAGAAGAATTGAATAGGGAAAGGGGTGGGTCGGTTGGTTGGGACTATCGCCCAAAAAAATCTTGAGGACGAGGCGTGGGAGGAAAATGAGTGTGGGCCCATATAGTTTCTCTCTCCTTGGTCCAATGATATGATGATGTCAGCCACATCTCATTATGATGATGGGAAAGCCTTTTATTTATTTTTATTTTTATTTTATTTTCTAATATTGTACTCCCTCCCTCCCAATTTGTTCCATTCGAACCGGATAAAAAATTAGTTATATCTTTGAATTGGTAATAAATTTTACATTCAATATGGATCTTGTTTGATAAATTTCGATTAGTTCTATAATATAATATTTTCAAAATCACATAAATATTATAAATTAAAAGATATAATCAATTGAAAAATGACACGGACTCCCAAAAAAGACAATTAAATTGGGACAGAGTACATTAGCGGGGGTTAGAGCATCCACAGTGGAATAATCAAAAGTTGCCACATCATTTTTTGGTTATCTATCTAATAGGTTGCTAAGGTTAGCAATATAGATGTACGCGTCATAACATAATCAAAATTGAATAATTAAAACTTACCATGTCATCTTTTTAACCTATATAAAAATCTAAAAATTGCCACCATATAAAATAATTTTAAAAAAATAGTTTTCAAACTAATAAAAATAGGTTATTAGAAATAGAAATAATTTTTTGAAAACTTTTATTTTGAAAAAAATATTTTTAAAAAAGAATTTTTGAAAAAAAAAGGACATTTTTTTAGGTAGTCGATTTTGCCACTTCCTTTTTTGTTTTTATTAAAGTGAATTTACTAAAACACCCTTACATTTAGAAAAGTGAGAAAAAGCTAGCATTATAAAGTGTAATGGTGTTTTAGTAAATTCACCCTAATAAAAACAAAAGGGGCGTGGTGTTAACAAATAGTGGAGTGGCAAAATCATTAGCCGTTTTTTAAATAACAGTTTTTGAAAAATGAAAAAAATACAAAACTTATTTTAAAAATATGAGAGAGAGAGAGAGAGAGAGAGAGAGAGAGAGAGAGTTTTTATGTAATGATGGGTGTAGAGGACGACTAAATTTGGTTATTGTCAAAATATTTCTAGTTTTGATAATTCAATGGTCAAAATTTGATAAGTTGATGCCACTGTGAGTATTTTTTTGCGAAAACATTACTAACTTTAGCAAATCTATGATTTTGGTTATTCCACTGTGAATGTGGTGTTAGAGTCAGCACAAAAGGTTTAGAATCTATTTATAGCTTTGGCTCGCAAAGCCTGGCCCTTGTAGGGCTCGAACCGAGACTTCCACGGAGAGGGAAAAGGAGACAACCAACTCCACTACCAGTGGTTTCTCTGATGATGGGAAGCCTTTAGCCCTTTGCCTTTCCGGCATTTGGAAAGTGAACCCTCATGTTATGCAATGACCTGAGGATGTTGCCACACACCCCCACCAAGCAGGGGCTGAGTGGCATCCGATCATTCATCTCAGCATGAACGACACAAATTGAATTCGTGCGCATACAGGTTTAAACCGTCCATTGCTCGATCAAAATCCGAGCCATCGTTACTAAAATGAACGACCGAATCGGCTGCTCCACACCGCTGCCAATTAAGCACTCCCACTTGGCAACATCTCCCAATCCGAGAACTACATGGCTCTATTTTACTACTCCATCCATCTCAATTTGTTTGTCCAATTTCGACATATGCGTCCTTCAAAAAATTATCTATTATCTTGCAATCCAACCATAATGTTTTATATAATTTCGAAAACATCATGTTCAAGAACTAATTAAGATTTATCAAACAAGATTTATATTGCATATAAAAAACTCTATACGTTGAAACATATAGGCAATTTTCTCGGGGGTCCCAAATAATGAAAAGGGATAAACAAATCGGGATGAAAGAGATCATTCTAGTAGTAGGTCTGAATTTGTTTAATGTCTGTGTCAAAAACCAAGTTTATCAAAATAGGTAAAAATTTGGTTCAATTATATTTGTCTAAAGGAAATAAATGGACTTTCTATTTAAAATGGATAATAATTTCCAATAAACTTGATTTTTTGCATGAACATTAATAAACACTATTCGAGACTTACAAAATGAACTATTTGAATCGTCACAGGACTCGTGATCAAATCCATTTTGCTGTCGCATGAGAGCTTCTTGATTCACTTCTTTTGCCTAATTTCTTTGGTCTCATTGACAAGTCCTTTTTATTGTTTTAGTTCTTATAAATTATACGAACTTTGGGTAAAAAAATTCATATTAATTGTTGGCCGGGTAATATTTTTTAGATAAATCGTTGATCTAGACGAGAGAAATTGGGAAAAGTACATGTAAGAATATAAATTAAAATTCATAAAAGTTTATATAAGACGACAATAAAGATGCTAAAAGACTACACTTTTTAAAAAAAAAAAAAAAACCTTTTTCTTCTTTAGCGAACTTCTTTCAACCTTAATCTATGTATTTATATTTTCTTATTTCTCGATCTCAACAAGACAAAGGATGTTATGAAAAATTGTGATGAAATGCTTTCTAAAAAAAGTAACTAAAAGGTAAATAATACTCCTATTGACTGTTTTTAACAAAAAATAATTTTGTCCAAACACGCAGAGTTTAAATAATGCTAATTAATTATGATTCATGAAGCCTTATAAAATGGACCACGAGATTTGACCAGATTACGCTATCTTGGTGATATAAAATGGACTTACAATTATTTGTGTAATTTACTCAACGAACGGTTCAGATCATAGTTTTGGACCAAAAAATGTGGACAAAAATTGAGAATATGAAGAGATGGGGGTATTGAGGCTTACTGCAATCGGGTAGTACAAAATGTGACGCCAGTTTTGGTCATGACAACCGTAGCTGAACAAATTACAGTATATATTGTCAACAAATTATCTTCCTTAATTGTAAGGGTTGACTTTAATTGAACAAATTATTTTCCCTGTCAGATGTAAGATTATCCGAAGCTTCTCCTTGTCGCTTTGACCTTTGGGATTGTCATTAGTAGTACTCTTTCTGTCTCAAAATAAGTGTCTTTTATTAGTAGTTGTGATTTAAAATAAAATTTTATTTTTAAATTTATAATGTTTTTTTAAGACTTTTCAAATTTTGTATGAAAGAACTAATTGAGATTTATCAAACAAAAAATAATATCCATATTGAATATAAAAAATATTATAAATAAAAAGATATAGACAATATATATTTTGAGACCTTTCAAATAGTGGAAATGGACACTTAATTTGAGACGGAGCGAGTATTATTTGTTTAGTGTAACTTGAAGTCAACCCCGAGATATAGTCCGTCCCCCTTCAATTTTTTGTTATAAAAAATTCATAGTAATACTTTTGAAAATTTTGAATTATGAAACAACTTTGTACTAAAATTGGTTTTGATGAGGTTTAATTACAATCATTTTAAAGAAAATAAGAATACCAACAACAATTACTTAAAAATATTGGCTAAAATAAATAAAAGAGTAAGTAATGGGTAGTATTGTCATTTAATCAAATACGTCTGATTTTAGTAGATAGGATTAGAGAAATGTTAATCCTTTTGCAATCTAAGTTGATATACTCCACAAACATGCTAATTAGTTTTATATGCATTGGTATTATTTTCTATTTTTTGGAGTTAGTAAAAAGTTTCCATTGTTATTTCTCTTTATTTTAATTTCTTTAATTGTGTATATTCTTCCCTTCTACGTAAAAATTCTGACTCCATCCTTTATATAATTTCGAATTAAAAAGATTAACTAGCTTGAACTTCAGATAAAGCTCGTGCGCTTGGGCTTTATTTTTTTTTCTTTTCTTTTTTTGACCTTAATGTTGGCCTGTGAATTCTTTCAAAAGTCCAACATCAAAGGTAAGGCATCAATAAACAAACCGGATGACCTGAAACTTAATGAGCTTTAAAAAGTATGCTCGAACTTGACTTGTTTATGAAACAAATCGATCTCAAACAACTTTTAATCACAAACCAATCTCGGGTAACTTGAATTTTAATAGTACATCATGAGTCGAGCGAGTTGAGCAGTAGTTTGTCCGAGTTTGGTTTGAAAGCTTAATCACCTTCAAAAAGATATTCAAGCAGAGAAACCAATCTCAAGTCAGATTTACCAAGCGAACACTAGCTCCCAACTCCAACG
This sequence comes from Rhododendron molle, assembly GCA_025413875.1. NCBI lineage: Eukaryota > Viridiplantae > Streptophyta > Magnoliopsida > Ericales > Ericaceae > Rhododendron > Rhododendron molle. The sequence goes on from CM046396.1 coordinate 6,535,799, forward strand.
GTTTTGTTTGTCAATCAAAATTTCCATGTCCACAAATTTAATGAAAAGCTCAAGTGTACTAGTGGAGTTACTCTAATGCCTCATTGGATGAACGGCTTCGCTTTTTCAGCACCATCAATTGGAAGAAAAGCACTAGACTCTGTCATGCCCTCTCCCCACTTCCTTTCATTGAATAATAAGATAAGATACAACTACATAGTGAATCCAGAAAAGATAAGTTGAGAGGTGAGCTTATATTGATGAGGCCAACTATGGGTTTATATATTTGGTGTACACGAAATATACACTAGATTTTACATTTCAGGACCACATACTAATTATCATAGCTGTTTAATTTGTTTAAAGCATCATTTTAAGTGGTTCCTACAAAAGGCAAGTCAGTCGAACATCGGTAAGGGGTTTAACCTCTTCATTCAGATTTTGGCCTTGAACATTCCAAAATTCCTTTTTTGTCCCCACGAATTCAAAGATGAAAGTCAATCAAACCCTTACCAATATCTAAATCAGGTGATTTATTAAGGTGGATTTTCAAATCATGTTTTAAATAAACTGAACGACTTTGATCATTTTTGTGAGACCTCAAAAATCAATCTGACACAATCTAATGTACATTTGGTGTACGCCATATCCATTTTTTTTTTTTTTCTACATTAATGAGAATGCTGAAGAGTAGAGGAGTTTGACAATTTTTTTGTTAATGAGAATGCTGAAGAGTGGAGTTTGACAATCCAAAAGTGGAAAAGATCCTCAGGAACTCTCCACAGTCAACTTCTAGAAGCTTTTGGTGATCATTCCACCGAATTAATTGTGATGGTGGGAAAGAGGATTTCCTGGTTGACCATGCTGGGTCCTTTTGACTTTGTAACCACTCAACAAGATGTCCATAAATTTTTGTTGCAAATCGGGTATCATATGGTATCGTGCAGCACATTCGAGCTGTCCAAACAATGCAATCGACGGCTCGGATTGAAAGGTACCGAACAGATTTAAAAGAAAAGGAAAGGGAAAGGAGTGTTTCAATCTGACCCGTCGGTTGCATTGTTTGGACGACTACGATGTGCTGCACGGATAGCATGCCAACCATACCTTATTTACGCCCAAAAATTTCTCCCAAAACATGGTGTCCATTGGCCTAACCATTTCGCCATTATACCCCAGACTTTTTGGTGTATCCATTTTCGGATTTATTCTTTGTAGTAGATGAACTTGCTCTCATAATTTTATGAACTTATTCTTCCTTTCACAAGATTTGCACCTTAAAAGATATCCACATGCCTCAAAGGATAATAATTTCAGGGGCCAATTTGCTTCTCCATTTTTGGACTTAACCTTTGTATTAGATGAACTTGCTCCAATAATTTTATGAACATGTTTTTTCTTTTTTATGAGACTTGCAGTTGCACCCCCAAAAAACGTGAGCATGCCTCAGAGGTTCATCATTCTAATTAGATTGAAAAAATAAAATACATAATTATGTGTATAATTGATTTTATTTACAAACTTGTATATGATATCTATTTATACTTTAGATATCAAAACCAAAATTCTATCAAAACCAATCCTCCACTTCCCTCCCACACTCCACCCTTATCCTTTCACACTCAACCACCCACCTTCTCTATATAAAAAAATACCGAACCCATTTTCCCCATTCCCATTTTATTCGGCTGGAGGAAGGAGAGAGAAAATTTCTTATCCCTCCCCATTATAAATTCCCCATTAATTTTCATTTCCCCATTTTTCTTTCTACAGAGAGAGAGAGAGAAGAAATCTGGAAAAAGAGGAAGAAGAAAGAAGCAGGAGAAGAAGATGAAAGAAGAAGAGAAAGAGGAAGGAAAACTAACCATCCCCATTTCCCTTTTTCTTTCCATTTTCGGGACCTCATTACACCAGCATTTCCAACTCTATTTCAGTCTCAAAATAGCCGTGGAACCAGTCCCCAAACCGGCCCTGTTTCGGCTCCAAAACAACCCGATCGCAGCCCATTTCGACTTCATAACAGTCCCGGCTCGGCCACCCCGAGGTCCCCGTTCCGGCCCCTTCTCCATTTGCCGAAAACCCACCAAAACCGTTCACTACATTTCCGACCGGACTTAACTCAAGATAGAATAATCGCTTCCCTAATTTCTCATATTTATTCCCTTTATAATGATTTTAACAAATTATAATGGGGGAAATCGTAGCCACCCATGAAAACGCTACAGTGCTCTGTTTTGCGAAATAGAACCGAAATGCCACTGTAAATGCACGTTCTGTCTTTCTTTCTTTTTTTAAGGGTGGTGTTATTCGCAGCTACGTATTTTCTCCCATAGCCCGCTATATTTCGGTAGGTAGTTGTTGAAAATTATAAATAACATTTCGGTAAATAGATGTTGAAAACAAAATTATATTTCTGCAACTGCATGTCGAAAATATGTTCAACCTTCGGTATGCAACTGCTAATACATACATTTCGGTAAATAGCTGTTGAAAAAAAGATTATATTTCGATAATTAGGTGCTGAAAATGTATCTCAATTTCGGTAACTAACTGTCGAGTATAGTTGAAAATTTTTAGCGGGTTATGGGAGAAAATACGTAACTGCGAATAACATCGCCCTTTTTTAATTTCTATATGTACTGTTAATACACTTTAGCCCTTAGTCTTATGATTCCTTATATTTCGGCCCTAGAACTTGGTATTAACGGAGTATTAGATCTTCCACTTTATCAAATTAGATACTGACTTATGAAACTAGTTATTAAAAATTATTACTGTGATGAATGTTTCAGGTGAAATTATGTGATTCCAAAATCTTGATGATAAATGAATCTGCATCAATGATTAAGACTAAAGCTTGGAAATACTAGAAACTTGAATGTGTATTGAGAAAAATTGCAAAACAAGAGTTTATATACTAACTGAATCAAAACATTAACCAATCTAAAAGTCTAAATAAGAAAATGATTGAAAGCACTCTTTTTTTTTTGGACATAAGTTTATGCCACCAGGTTGCTTTTGGACAACTTGTCAAAAAAAAAAAAAAAAGAGGTTGCTTTTGGACATAAGTCTAGGGCATTAAAATATTATAGGTAAATAAGAAAATGATAGAAAGCACTTTTTTTTTTTTGCCAAAAGTTGAGAGGTAGTATTCATCAGAAGATCTCTATGAGGGTAGGTTGAGAGTCCACAGATTGGACACTCCAACAGAAAGAGCGTATAAGCGCATAGATGTAAACAGAAAAAAACACAAAAAAGGACAAACCCTCTCAAAGGAGGACAAAAGCACTTCAGGTTTTGTAAACCGTAAAGTTACCTATGTAACCTAAATCATACCTAGACCGCAAAGAACTTTAAACCCTAAGATCGTTTAGTCGCACACTAAGCCTAAGACTTCGCTACATTATTAAAAATAGTATATGGTTTACGAAATCCCTAATTGAATCTCCAAGTGTGGTAAATTAAAAAAAAAAAAAATCCAAAAAGCATCGGCCTAATCCAAATTCACTATGTGTTTGATTATTTGCACACATCGATTGTTTAATTGTTATCTCATTGAGATGTATCATGTTATGAATTGAGCTGTTATTGATTGTAAGATGTTGTACGTGCTAGAACCTCTCCCGTGGCGGTACGGGAATTATCGAGAGGACTTAGGTTCATGAGGTGGTTTACGATTAGTGATTCACGTAGCCGATGTTAAGTAAATGGAAAAATAATAAAGTGTTGGAAGTGCGAGGTTGTGGAAGTGATTTGAGTCATGGCTATGGCAAGGGTAATGATAAGCACCCAAGATTGTACAATCTCGGTGCTCAAATCCTCTAATTTACAGCTTTTATGTATTTAAGTTGTTGTTTTTATTCAATATTGCACGTAAGGTATTTTTGTAAGTGTTTCAAGTAAAACGTGCTAATAAAGTTGTTTTGAACGCCGAAGGACGCTTCAGGGTGCAGCCAAGTGTCCAAGTGGGCACACATTTCATGGTCACCGGAACCTAACGACACTATAAGAAGCCTCGTAGGACGTTCAGTGGTCAAGAATGACAAGGAGCATGCCAAAGCATAGCAAGGCAAATGCATCAAAGATAGCCCTCGAGGGCATTCGAGAGACCAATGCCACATGACACTCCTCCGTCGAGTCCCATTGATCGAGTTTTGAAGTATCGGAGGGCCGTCGGGGCACCGCAAGGCATGAAGAGCCAAGCTGCCATGTCCTGCAGTTTTGCAGACAAAGGTATCAGTACCTCCACAATGAGGTACTGGTACCTTGTTGATCCAGTGGAAGACAAGTTGATAGGTACCGATACCTCAAAAACAAGGTATCGGTACCAATGTCCTTCAACCAGCACTTTTTGTTGAATGGTTCAATTTTCCATTTATGAAAAGTTTCTACTTTCTTCGGATTGATTTTGGGATATTTTGGGGACCTTTTGGTCCATTGTAAGGCTGATCTTTGAGCCATATAAATAGGCCTTTATGCTATATATGGCCATTACCTAGACTTTCAAGCTTTAAGCTTTCTTCTCTCCTAAGTTCCTCCATAGATTTTCAAGCTTTTTAAGTTGTAATCCTTGTAAGAATAAGTTACGGTAATTGTTATTTGTTAATTTCTCGTTTATTAAAATTGCTTGTACGGATTGGATCCTTCATAATATCAAGTTTACTTTCGTTTTTATAGGTTAAATCTTATGCCTAGATTTCTTACCATGCTTAGTTCTTTGAGTATGTGTGAGTAGTCGATTAGGCTAGGCATCGGGGTGAATAACGCCCTGTGATTTCGGTTAATCTTGCCTTTCTCAACTCGGAACTTGAAGTTTGGTTTGTTGTAGACACCCCAATCCGGATCTCGGAGAGTCTTTGTCCACCCCGATGATGAAACAGAGGAAACGGTACCTTTTGTGAGCTCGAAAAGGGATCTCCTTAAGCCTAAAAACCCAAAAACCTGACAGGCCCAGATAAAGCCCAGACAAAGCCCAAAAGACTTTGGACCGAAGGAAGAGGTACCGTGCGGATTGGCACTGGAGCGCACGACACCTTGGAAATTCAAGGGACCGTGCGCGGCAAAACTAAGCCGCACGGCACCTTGAGCAAAGGTAGCTCAGAGGCTGCCACATGATTGAGCACAATTGATGCTCGGCCGAAAATGCACTGCCGGCCCAGAAAATACCTCCACAACTTGAAATTCAAAATCCTTGGCCTTTGCCTATAAATTGACCCCTCCACTCAAGGAGAAAGGGCCCTTCTTTTGAGTCCCCTCTTGGTGTTTCCTTTTGGTTCTCCTTACTTTCTCTCTCTAGTTTCCACACCCACTTTCCCCTTACCACTTCCATTTCCAAGTCTTAAAGGATGTCATCCCCTAAAGACATTCTTTAGGCACCTCTCCTCACTCCTTTCTCATCATTGAAGTTGATCATTCATTAACTTCAAAGCCCCATTTCTCGAAATACCTAACCTTCACTCATACTCATACTCTCCTTGTCTCATTCAACCTCCTCTATCCACATCCGTCACGGTCCATCCACATCCTTGCACCTACGATCCTTGATCAAAGCTCGAAACCAAAGGTAAAAACTAGTTTCCTCGGACTAGACCATATTCTGGTCCTGAGGGGGCTTTCTTGTCAGCAAGTCTAACCCCTTTTGGTTAGATCCTGACCAAAAATCCATTTTCGTAGGAAGAATAAAATGTACAACTGTGGAGGTTGGGGAAGCTGCATGCTGGATCGACCTAGCGGCACCTCGACCATCGGGCCTGACATGGCGCATATGGATGCTATAGTAAGCAGTGCCTGAATCCAGTCTTCCTCTCGCCGTGGTTGCCAGTTCAAGCTTTACTGCTTTACATTTGCTTTTAAAATAAGACCATATCTACAAGCCATGCTTTGGCTCTTAAAAAGTCTTTATAGATCATCCCAATGATCAAATATGTCAAAACCTGCCTTAAAACCTTTGTTTTGAGAAACAACCACGCTTTGGGATGATCCGACCGTCATGAGGCTTAGACAAGTTTTCCAAAAGATGCACAGGAGAGGAATAATGGGCTAGAATAGTGTTTTTGAAAGTCAAAATAAGATGACAAAGATCGGTAGTTTCTCAAGACGGCATGTTGAGTTACTGCGTACTTTCAAGATGCCGTGAATAGTCTGACCCAAGTCCGCAGTTCTTTGAGTGTTGTTCATTTCATCCGCTCACATCATTTTACCACTACTGTACAGGCAGTACCACATGCACGCTAATGTGATATATTTCCCATGTCCCTTCCCCGTTATGTGCTTTTATTAAAGAGTTTGGTACTCTGAATGATATTGAAGATTCCCCTTTTTGAAAATATTAAGTAGAGACCGGTTTTACCGGGCGAGTGGGGTGCTTTTTAAAGAAAAACCTTCCCCATTCGTAATGTGGCTCCCGAACCCGAAATCTCAACGTTTTTCGCTAGACCAAAAGCCTTTTCCAAACGACTCTTCGGTTTCTCGGATGATCCATCTCAAAAATCCGGGTGGCGACTCTTTCAAGAAGGCGGAGAGCGCGGGAGCCCACATTTGTAAAATGAGAGGGTTCGCCTTTATGTAACAAAGCTTGCCGATGTTAATCTCCGGTGATCATGTGCTAGGACACATGGTTCTAGAGCGACGTCTCGGTTCGTGTTTGCCAAGAGAACTAAAGAACTCACTTGTTTTCCGAACTACACTTCTAGTCTTTTATTGATTTCATATATAGCTAAATCTTCTGGTTGATAGCCTATGCCGTACAATTCAACCGAGTTTTCGTACAATGTCACATGCATGCCTGTATAGATTCTATAAATTTCCATCACACGAACACTAAAGGTGTTTGAGAGCCAATTATTTTTTAGATAGTAATTCTAGTTTGTAGGATACGGATTTTTGTATTGAAATAAGAATACGATTTAGGTGTCCAAAATAGAGTTGGTGGAAAAACATGTGTGTGGAAGTATATTCAGATTCCAAAGAGTTCTTTCAAATGTGATTTTTGAATTGTTCGTCTTTTTTATTTCACTTTCCAAAAGATATTGAAAAAATAGATTTTGTAATGGCTCCCAACCACCAATAATTCACATACATAATGTATATATATTCAAAAAATAGAACTCCAACACACCCCTACAGGATCGGCCTGGGGCAAGATTCAAGAGGCTGCCGTCTCGAGCTTTCTCTTTTTTAGCCCAAAATAGGTCCTAGTTGGCATACTATTTATATATAAAGTACTCTTAAATTTAACAGCAATCCTCCTATGGACCAGCGTTAAAGTGTTTGGCTTCTCCACCCAAGGTTTGGTTGGGGTTTGATTCTTCTCCTTTCTCTTTAGCTTTTATAGAGGTTGACGGTTACGAAAATACTTTAAGTTTAGCTCGTTGAGATTAATTTGAACCTAGCCCAAAATGGATTTACATTCTTTAATAATTATAATTCACTTTTGAATTTGATCAATAATAAAGAGGGTCCCATATGGCAACTTTGCCTAGGGTCTCCGAATGTCCAAGGTCGGCCTTGCTCCCCTAATAAGCAAAATATGAAAAATGAATGACCAAAAATGCATATATATATAAAGGAAAAGATATCTTTAGATTTAACTTACAAATACGTTGGAACTTCTCTTTGAATTTTGTCTTGTGCTCGCTCTTTGAGTTTTGTCTTCTCTTTGAGATAATTGTTGAGCTTGTGAGAAACTTGGTGGTCTTCTGGGTTATATATATGTGACCAATAAAATGGTTGCAAGGAATTACTCCTAGCTAGCTCAACAATTCTCATAATTAAGCTGGCCAGTCCGGTTAGCATGCGAGAGGCCCACCTAACCCGCCTACAACCAAAATCTCAGATAATGATGCCTCAACAGATTTTATACATTGATTTTGTGTGGGGCCCATTAGTATGGATCCCACACGAACGATTCGAGTCGCTCTTTATATGTGAAACATTTTTTCTAGGTTCTTGTGAAAAATCAGCTCAATCCGATGCTTATAGGTGCTCGATCCAATCATCTAATTTTTCATTCAGATTTTCGGTGAATGAAAAATTAGATGATTGATCGAGCACCTATAAGTATCGGATTGAGCTGACTTTTTCGCGGAGGCCATTGAAAAAATATTTTACATTTATTGAACGGCTCGGATTATTTTTATGGAATCCATAGTGTGCCTCACACAAAATCTGTGTAATCTTGTTGTGTGAGTAGCACCATTGTTTCTTTATATATACATATCCCCCCAAGGGCAACACGTTATTTATGTCAGGTGATGCTTCTCACCAATCAAAATCTGCCTTATGAGTAAAATTTGCTGTCGGAAAGTCTGTCACCGTTTGAGGCATTAACCATCATTCTACCTCCACACTCAAATACACCCTCATTTACACACTCACATATATAATAGGAGTGAAGCCCGCACACATTAGAATTTTTGGAGGCCCTAATAGCCATTGACACGCATTTTTCACTCCACTACACAGCCTTCTCTCTCTAAAATAGGCGTGTAAATCAATTTTTTTTATTGAACTGCCCAAAATTGTGTAGACGCAAAAAAAACTTAACACATTTTACCACCTCGTTTCCATTAACAAAAAAACACAAAAAATTTAACGCATTTTACCAACTGGTTTCCAATAATAAAGAAAGTTTTTACCAATTTAACAACCTTTTCACTCACATACCCAGTAATAAAATCACTGCTGCAAATAATAACTTGACATTTTTCAACAACTTATTTACTACCAGAAACACTTAACAACTTTTCAACCATAATTAAAAATCTACGAAATTTTCATTAGCAGAAACACTCTAAGAAGATCCGCCCTGTTACACTAAAATTTTTGAGCTTTTACTTGTTTTGTCCATAGTAAAAATGTTTTGTTTTGTTTTTTAATTTTGCGACAAATTTTTATGGATTATTGATTCGTCTCGACTTGAAAACAGAAGGAAAAAAATATGAATTTAATCCAAATACTTTTAAAAATATTCATCATAAAGCCCAAAAAGTAAGCTTAAAGTAAAAATTATGACTTTTTTACCTTCAATATCCAAGATAAAGCCTCTCGGATATTACAACAAAAATATTAAGGTAAAAGTAAAAAAAACAGACGTTGATGGTTTAGATTAAGGTTCCGTACGTTTTTTTTTTGTCTTTATTAAAAAAAATTAAATTAATTTGTTCATTTGCAACAAAATAGTTGTCGTTATCAAGCAATTTTTTAATCGTTACTCGGTGTTACCCAACAATTTTTTAGCCATTACCCAGCGTTACAGACGAGGGGAATCATTTTTTTTTTTTTTACTTTACCCTAATATTTTTTTATTATCCGAGAGACTTTATCTTGGATATTTCCAAAAATGTTGGGATAGAAGTCATAAATTTTTATTTTAAGCCGACTTTTTGGGCTTTACAAATTTTCTTTAGTAAGGGCATAACAAGAAAAAATTCAAAAATCTTTGCGTAGAGAGCGGGTCTTCTTATGCTTTGTTCTGTTAAGATACTTCTATTTTAAGTATTTATTAATTTCTACTTTATGAGATATGCCATTTTCTCATCATATAACACATTTAATTTAAAAAATAAGTTTTTGGTCTTTTTTTTTTTTTTTGGATACACAGAACTTGTGTTCAATTTTTAGATCTACCCGCCTATTTTAGAGAGAGAAGGCTATGTCTGTGGAGAGAGAAGAAAATCTGTCAGCGAGTACTAAGAGCATCTCCAATGGGAGATGTCAAATATGACGTAGACGGTATAACAGTAACTTTTGGCATCAAGTCACCTTCCAACCCATTTGTCTTCAATCATGTCAAAGCTGACGTGGCTTTGGCAACAACCTTCTGCATGCCAATTTTGACAACTACTCTCTCCCATGCCAAATTTCAAAAAGTTACTGTTGAAGTTTAAAAGTAACCGTTGAACATTTGTTTTGAAAAGTAACTGTTTGACATTAAGGGTTAGAGAGGAATAACTTGATGTTAAATAAATAAAATTTGGCATAAGGGTTGGAAAGGAAGGCTTTGATGTCAAATTGGAGATGCCAAAATGCCACGTCAGCCTTCAAAAAAAAATTGACATCCCCGATTTGAAGTCCAGGATTGGAGATGCTCTAAAATGCCTCAAATGGTGGCAGATTTTAATTGATAAGAGACACCGCTGCTTGACCGATTCCTAGACCTAAAATAATGGGTTGCCCCAAGCGTAGGGCTGAAACCGATGTAGCACAATACCCCGTAAGACCGGAGTCGAATCCACAGAGACAGCGATGTGTGCTGACTAAAAATTCGGGCTTAACTAATTTAACGGGCTCTTAGGTAGCCACCCCTTGTCTTTAGGTTGATTAATTAACTAAACAAACAAGTAACTTGCTCAAACGATTAAAAAGAGAGGCATGGTCGTAGGGAATCTGGCGCTCGCTACCCAATCAGAATTTGCTCGCTTTTCAAAGTTCTAAAAACAGTTAAAATTAGGGAGAATTGGAAACTCCGAAGGATGCGAATCCTAAGGTTGCCGTTCCCGTACACAATAGAGAACAGGTTTTGGTCCCCCGTTCCCGCTCACATGAGTCCCGGCAATGCCTCGGATTTGTCCAACGAACGTAGTTTTTCTCCAACTAAGATTATTTAATTAAATCAATGAACGGAAAAATTGCGAGACGAATCTAAATTGGGTCGCGATGCGCCTTTACCCAGCGAACAAACCTCAGAAAAACTACTCACTCATCATTAAAAATAAAAGGAATAAAATCCTAGGATTAATCTTGCTTTTATTATTCGATACGGAAAATAAATAAGAAATTCAAACCAAACAAAGACAAACAAACAACTTTTATTAAGAACAAGAATTAAAACGAGATACCGAGATGCAAGTAATTAAACAAAATTTAAAATATCTTGAAGAAGAAAAAATACTCTGAATGAATCAACGAACGAACGTTTTCTGAAACTGCAAATAATTATTCTCCGGAGCTTCTGTCGTCGCCAGTCCTTTTCTTTTTTTTCCGTCCGTAACCCTTTCTCCCAAAAGCTGCCGCTGATCAGTAGGGTAATTTGGATTTACAGGGATTGAAAAGATTAATCACACAAAGATCCTTGGACTTCATGAACTAATAAATTAATAATTCATCTTTAAACACTTTGCATTTAGACCCCAAGTTTCTTGTATCTTCTGCTTTAATCCAAAATCTCGAACAACGAGCTCGAACAACCTCCGCTTTGACACCCCGGCAACGTACGAACCGGCCTCGAGGCCACGCTTTCCAACTTTGGCGCTAAAACCGCCTTATTACCTACAAGAAAAGTAAAAACACAAAACACAAGAAAGCACGGCATCAAGTGATAAATGTAATAAAACGCGCCTCTAAAGCGCTTAATTCGCCCTACTTAGGCGCTTATATTTATGATATTGCGCGCCTATCACTATGTCATAGATGACGTGTTGCCTTGGGAAAACGAATAATTTCACGGAAAGTGACAGCTGGTTATGCATGTACACGGAAAAGAGCGGGCGAACGTGGGCTGTGGCAGTTGGGATTGGATTGATAGAGTGGAGGTATTACCAATACCTTGTTTGGTTTCATAAAAATGGTCCGGACTATCAATCCGTTGGGATTGTTAAGATCCCCAATTTGGGGATATTGCTAATACCATCTTGGAGATGGTATTGGTAATCTCATCCCGATCTCTCCTCATTATCAATCCCTTCTCAATACCAATTTCTTCTATCAATCCAATCTCATCATCTAATCTCATCTCAAACAAACATAATATTAATAATTCTATCATCGAATCACATCCTAAACAAACATACTCATTATCAATCCATTCTCATTATCAATTCCAATCCTAATCCCATCTCGATACGAATCTCATTCATCTATTACTTTTATCAAACAGCGCCTAAGTACCTTCTTTGCCTTGACAGTTTTTTTTTTTTTTTTTTTTTGTGTAACGCAGATAATTGTAAAAATATTTTTTCTTTTGGGGTAATAAAGGAAAGGAAATTATATCAAAGGGAACTCCCCTTTATGATTATTATAATAGATACCCTTTATATATTAAATAGAAATATTTTAGAATAATAGAGAGGTTGTTCCACTTTTAGAAAAAGTGACTTTTTTTTTTGTCCAAAAAAAAGGCTGGTTCCAGATTTAGACCCTTTCCTTTTTTTTAAAAATGTTCGGCCAAAATGACGTCGTTTTGGTCGAAGATCCCCACAGTCCCCGAGTGAATTGACAAAAGTGCCCTTGCCCCATTTTTCTCTCCTAGGGCTTCAGTGTGGCGTCACAACAGAAGCAAATCAGCCGTTACTGCAGCCCTCCCTCATCTCCTTTCCAGAAGTCCCCGTCCCCTTCCCCCTCGTCGCCCTCTCTCTCCCCCTTTCTAGAAGTCGGAACGGGCCGTCAATCGTAGCAGCCACTACTGTAGCTCGCTGGTCCTACCGTACGATTGTATCACTCGCTCCCAGCGAGTTCCCCTGTCTCTCTTCCCCTTTGTCTTCACGAGCATGAGATCTATGTTTTTTACGGCCTCATCGCCATCGTTTCGCTTCGGCAAAGGTAAGAAAGGTTACCCCTTCCTCTCTTGCCTTCTTCGTCTGGTGTAACGATTTTTGGGTTTTCTGGCAGCGACATCTAGGAATGTGGCCGGAATCTCGCACTTTTTTCAGATTACTCCAACTGGGTTTTGATGTTGGATTTTCATATATTGTGTGTGTGTGATTCAAAAGTTCAGATTACTCCGTCTGGGTTTTATTTCAAGGTGGATTTTGAGTGTATACCCAAATTGAACTTAAAATTGATAGAGTTTGGCGATGGTTTTGATTTCATGAATTTTGGACATCAGTGGCCGGTGGTTTAATTTTGATTTCGATTTCTAGCTAATTTCGATTTGGATGTTGGTGGTTTTACTGCCAGTTTGTATTGCATGTTTTGATTTCGATTTGGATGTCGGGCTGGGGGCCGGTGCTTCACAGATTGTGGACACAATTCTCTAAGAGCGTAAGATTGTGGACACAATTCTCTAAGAGCTTATGTTTCGTACGAGCTTCGACCGAACTTGAAAAAGATTGAAGAGAGAGACACAGAGAGAGAGAGAGGGAAAGAAGAAGGAGGGCGTCTGGGGAAGAAGAGGGAGGGAGGGCGTCTGCGTGTCTGCTCTGTGCATCAACAAAGAGGGAAAGAAGAGGGAGGGTGTCTGGGGAATTTAATTGGTAGAAGGGGTAATATGGTCTTATGGCAATAATCATTTTAAAAAAGAACAACTGTTTAAGGGAAAGTGAAACGAAACTTTGGTTTTGGTACTGTTATTACACGAAAAGGTGCTTTGGCAAACGAAAGCAAAACTGGAACACCTTCAGAATCTATCTATTCTATTTAATATAAAAAGGAAGAGCACTCTTTGGTATGTGAAGCTGTATGGACTCTTATACCGAAAATGCAAATTTAAAAACTGATTTTTTTCCAGAAAATTCGACTACCGTTGGTAAAAACCAGAGGGGTGAAATAGTAAAATCGCAACAATAATTGTCGGAGTGCAATTTTGTTCACCTTCCTTAAAAGATGGTGAACTTTACCCACTTTTTTATTGGTTGAAATGAAGTGGATTCCACCACAAAGCGATGTCATGCTTACTATGCAATACACTTTTTGGTAAGTATGACATCATTTTGTAATGGGATTCACATCATTTTAACCAATAGAAAGAAGGATAATATTTACCTTCTTAAATGGAGAGTGAACAAAACTCAACTCTAACGGTCGCCCACACGTCTGCTTACACCCCATTTCCTTCAATTTATTTCAGTTTCTTCATCTTTACCCAATGGTTACATTCACAGAAAAAGAGAGACCGATTTCGGTTCTAACCCAAAAAAAAAAAACACCGTGTTCTTCATATTTTCCCCTTTAGTTGAGTTTTAAACGTTTGTTTATTAAGCAATCAAAAAATAAAAATAAAAAAACGTTTATTTTTTTTATTTTTTTTGCTCGGCAATGTTTATTTATTATACCGCGTTTAGTAGCCTTTTTCACACTTTAGTCACACTTTATTTGGTTTGAATTTTGAGGGAAGGCCAAAATTATTAAGAACTGTGCTAAAAAAAAAAAAAAGTATTGAGTCTAGACCCAAACCGAACACAGTCAATTTTGGATAATTGGCCTTTTCCTACGGTTTTGAATAAAAAAAAAAAATGAAGATTGTCCAGTGAAGATTTTTTTGAAAAAAAATTCAAGACTGTACAGTTTCGAAAAATAATTGAAATTAATTATACTGTAGATTTTTTATGCAAAGTTAGCTGATAAAAAGAATAAAAATATGCGAAGGACTCATGACTTTGGAACATCTCTTTGGTGTAAGCTTTATGCATGGTACATGTCCTTAACGCCCAAGGAAATGCACATCCAAAGTTATGGGCGTCGACAACCGCGTTAGCAAGGTAACGTATGATTCGATTACGTGCAATCTATCAATTGTTATTATAGTATGTATAATGCTTATTCGATCAATTGTTTATCTCCCATAAAAGATTAATAGTACTACAGGCTTGGCACATGCGATGCGTGTGCAACTCGAATTTTGACCTACTGTTTATCAATTTTTCCCTCGATTGAAATCGATAGAGATTTCGGAAAACAATGTCAACAACAAAAAATAAGGGCGAATGCAGCTGGTCTCCAAAGGTGAACCCATGGTTCCATGCCGTATTTCAAGACTTCACCGAAAAAAAAATGACAGTCTAGTTAAATGTGAAATTAAGAACGAAATTGAAGACAAATAAAAAAGACTTCCATTAATCTTCAACGATCGATCTATCGACACGAGCAGTACATCGAATATTCTAAGTTAGTCTTAGAATATAAATCATACTCCTAATTATAACCCAGAAGTGGGTTAGTAAGACAAAAATCAAGACAAATAAAAATAGACTTGATTTGTTAATGGAGAGGATTTACAATGAGGCCTAAAAAGGTTATTTATAGGAAAACAAAGATATGCATGAAATAATTTCTTCAACACTCTTCATTCTCCTTTGCTTCAACTTGTCCAAATAACTTCCCCTCAACTTCAAAATGTGTATTAACATGCCAAGTGTCCTACATGCATGCAACTAACAATAATAAAAGAAATATTAATATTAATACGAATACTTAATAATAATAAAATATGTTGCATTCCCATAATCGCCATCTTTTGGTCGATCATCGATATGCGGTAAATATATGGTGTAAATAATGCCTCCCTATTTACCTGAGTTAAGGATTAACTTTGGTAAATATTTCTCTTAGTTTTAAATCACTACTCTGTCGATATCGACAGGTGACAATCTTTTACGGTGTAAACATTTATGCCCCCAACTCTCAAAAATTTTTAGATAAATTTTACACAAACTCTTTCACTTTTCGAATGATGTAACAAAGCCTTAAAGGCTTAAAAACCATTGTCGATTGAGAATGATCACGGTGTCATTTCAAGGCCTAAATACCACTGTTGAAAAGCCATGCGTTGGCTTATTAGATGCAATATTCGCTCGGTCAATAATTTTTCCTTGAACTGTAATTCCTACTAAAAAGAAACAAGAAATATAGAAGCGTGGCCTATTGGAATATATCAAAGGCAAAACTCTGTCGATTGTATGGACTTTGCAAGCTAGCCACGAACAAGGACGGTGCCCATGTCCTTCCATTCTTTAAAACAAAAGAAACCGACAGATCTTGACTGGCCTAGCTATATGTCCTTTCATTGTTGCGCCCATGTCTATCATCGTCATGTTTGATGCATCTGATATGGCAACATATATTTTTTGAACCTTTTGGAATAGGTAAGCCCTTTGAAGTCAAAAATTATTTACCCCTAAATAAAACCGAGCAACCATCAATTCTGACATGCTTTTCGAAGGGTTCTTTTGGCCCACGAACAGAATTAAAGTTTTTAATCAATGGCTAATAATACAAGAACGGTGCTTTGAAAGCGTGTGCAATATTTTCTGTCCATGCTTGACTGAAGAATTTTCAACTCGACAGGAGCATATCCTGCTATCCATGGCCAAAGTATGGATTTGGCCAAAATATAGGCAAATCAAAGTCCATGCAGAACCATTTTCTACACCACAATGCAGACAATAATTTTGGCCAAGTTGGCCACTTATATTAGCCCAAAACTCTAGAAAAGTAATGAGCATTATCTATTTAGTTTTAAACAAAGATCGACTGTGGATGATAACTGTACCCACACTGGGTATTTTTCAACCAAAGCCAGTATAAAAGGCTTCGAAAAATTCATCTCTCTTAATGTATGAACAACGTCGATCACAAATTCATATTGAACATATGGTTGTTCATGATTTGAAGCCATGATTGGCTTGAACTCGTACTCCATGGGCAAGTTTTCACCATTCTTAACCTGTATAGATGAAGCGGAGGGATCATTTCTTACTTCGACCATCCATGGTCTAATTTGAAAAACTCTAGTCGAATATTTTCATCACTCTTTGAATTTCACATTTTCGAGCCACTTAAGTTTTATAGTTGGCTCTTCTAAAGATAAGTTTGCCCCCCATGCAAACTCCATATCAAACATGTTTTTTATCCTTTCCAAAATCTGGATGATAGGGGATAAAGATGCCAACAGTTTCATATTTTGGAGCCACTTAAGTTTTTAGTAGGCTCTTCTAAAAATGAATTTTTGCCCCCCAAATTCATTTGGCTAAACCAAATAATACCAGGCAACCATCAACTTTCACATATTTTTCAAAGGGTTCCTTTTTTTTCGGCCCATAAACATGATTAAATTAAGTTTGTAATCAATGGTCAATAATACAAGAACCATGCTTTGAAAGTATGTGCTACATTTGCCAGAAGCCTTTGTCCGTTATCAACTGTGCAAATATCGACAGGACCATGGCCTAATTATCCATGGCAAAATAACCGTTTCGTTCATGGCCATATACTGCCACGTACAGCACAAACCACTGGACAAATGCCTTTCCTTTACCTTAGCTAGGCATCTGATAAATTAACCTTCTGCCAACCTACATGTGATTAAGCCATTATTTGTGGAAGGAATCAACTCTAGTCGAATTATTGTCATGACTCAACTTCTTTCGAGTCATGATTACTCTGTGCAGCAAATATTCACAATGCCTCTGTCGAATATTTTTTGTCAGAGGTAAAGACATTGCCCAAACCTTCCATGCAAGACTGGAAACAGTTTTGGTTCTTCTCTGATGTAAACCACTGAGAATTACTCCGCGAATTAACCAACGAATGGCTTTCTCTGCATGAATAAATTGTCAAGAGGCAAGGCTTTTATTAACATTTGACCTTGCTTCTTCCGGATATCATCCATATATGCAAACAGATCGATTCGAGCATTGGCCATTACAGCCATTATCCGTTTCTGTCGGTTCTTTTCTTTTTTCCAGAATGATTCAAGAGTTGGACAATAAATGGCCGTTATTCCATTTTCGCAAAATGTTCAAGCCTTACATGCAAGGCTTTCACTTTCACAATTGATCTTTACCATTACTTCCGATTTAGTAATGTTTCCCCCCTTCTAGCGCCAAAATTGTTTACCGGCCAATTTTTTCCTCAATCGAAATCGATAGAGATTTCGGGAAACAATGTCAACAACAAAAAATAAGGGCGAATGCAACTTGTCTCCAAAGGTAGACTCGTGGTTCCATGCCGTATTTCAGGACTTCACCGGAAGAAAAATGACACTTGAGTCAAATGTGAAATTAAGAACGAAATTGAAGACAAATAGAAGAGACTTCTTTTTGTGCTACTTCCACCCAAAAGGTATGCAAATCCCTTAGATATTAATGATTTTATGGGCCCATTTTAAATATCCATTAGATTGCAAGCCCTAGCAATAATCGTAGTTGCTTTGAATAGTAAACTGGGTTTATTCATGACTTGTAAATTTATGCGGTTGTAATGGATTCAAAATAAATCCTACATTGTTCTTCCCTAGATTTTCATTACTTTAATTATTTTGTTTCATCTAGTTCTTGCTTTAACAAACAAATCACTTTTCTTAATTTAGTTTATCAATTAATTGAATTTAATGCAACTTACCCGTTTGAGTCCCTGAAAATGATACTCTGCCTTAACGATCATTATTCTGCGGAGTAGTTGTTAATTCTAAACTTTTACAAAAACAAAATATTATCGAGCACTCCGGAAATTGATTCATTACTATTATTATCAATTAAAATGCAAAAAAAAAAAGTGAAATCAACCAGGAAAAATCTTCACCACAAGGAGAAATCAAAGAGAATCCAGAAACAATGTCATGATAAAAATAAATAAATGCTCCGGCAATAACCACATTCAAGTGCACAAACTATGGAGCACCATAGTCTCAACAGTGATCCCAAGTCCAAACCCAAGGAGCACGACCCACTCGAGCCCCTCGCCGGTGGTCTTGAGCCCTTCCTCGGCTGACTTCTTTCTCATCTCATCCAAGACGAACAACACACATGCGCTCGACATGTTACCGTATTCGCTCAACACATGCCTCGAGGCCCGTAGCTTCTCCAGCTTAAGGCCTAGCTTTGACTCCACTTGGTCTAGAATAGCACGCCCGCCAAGGTGTGGAACCCAGAAAATAGAGTTCCAATCTGAGATTCCCAATGGTTGAAACGCGTCTGTCAGGGCCTTTTCTATGTTGTCAGAGATTAGCCCTGGAACCTCCTTGAGCAAGTGGAAAGTACGGCCCGCGTCACAAAGGTGTCCTGCAAAGGCCCCTTCGCTATTAGGTAGAATCGTTTGGTTTGCAGAGACCAACTCAAACAGTGGCTTCTCACCTCCGGGTATTGGGTTTGCACCTACGATAATAGCGGCCGCGCCATCTCCAAGCAGAGCTTGCCGACTAGACCGTCAGGATGGGTGTTGCTAGGGCCAGGGAAAGCGACGGTTGTGATCTCAGAACACACGACTAGAACCCTGGCAGCCTTGTTGTTCTCTGCCAAATCTTTGGCTAGCCGGAGGGCGGCTACACCGGCAAAGCAACCTTGGAAGTACATCATGAGGCACTTAACGGACGGGCTGAGGCCGAGGAGCCTGGTGAGCTGGTAGTCGGCACCCACCCGGCATGTCGACACAACTGGAGGTGCAGAAGACCAAGTGGGTGATTTTGGATTTGGGATGGCCCCATTCCTCTATGGCCTTTGTGGCAGCCTCTTTGCCTAGCTTGGGGACTTCCACCACAACCATGTCCTGCCTAGAGTCTAGTGAAGGTGCCATGCACTCGCACAGATTAGGATTTTCCTTTAGGATTTCTTCGGTTAAGTACATGTAACGCTTCTTGATCATGGATTTGTCACCTGTAACGAAAACATACTTAAAAGCAAACTAATAATTCAGAATATATTTAGTCCGTTCTCATATCATTTTAGTGTTGAAATCAAAATCACCATTGATTAGAGTGTGTGTCTGTGCATGTGGGGTGTGTGTGTGTTTGAGAGAGAAGATCAAAAAATATTGGTGAAGGTGCAAGTATATACAAGGACATAGGATTCTCTTGTTGGATGTATATGTATGTCCATAACTTCAAATAAAACTTTTAGTGCACTAGTATCAGTATATGTAGGAGTGAGCAAAATTACCTTCAAAAAAAAAAATGCAAAAAAAAAAAAAAAAGAAGAAAAACAAAGTGAAATCAACCATAAAAAATCTTCACCACAAGGAGAAATCAAAGAGAATCCAGAAACAATGTCATGATAAAAATAAATAAATGCTTCGGCAATAACCACATTCAAGTGCACAAACTATGGAGCACCATAGTCTCAACAGTGATCCCAGGTCCAAACCCAAGGAGCATGCCCCACTCGAGCCCCTCACCGGTGGTCTTGAGCCCTTCCTCGGCCGACTTCTTTCTCATCTCATCCAAGACGAACAACACACATGCGCTCAACATGTTACCGTATTCGCTCAGCACATGCCTCGAGGCCCGTAGCTTCTCCAGCTTAAGGCCCAACGTCGACTCCACTTGGTCCAGAATAGCACGCCCGCCAGGGTGTGGAACCCAGAAAATAGAGTTCCAATCTGAGATTCCCAATGGTTGAAACGCGTCTGTCAGGGCCTTTTCTATGTTGTCAGAGATTAGCCTTGGAACCTCCTTGAGCAAGTGGAAAGTACGGCCCGCTTCACAAAGGTGTACTGCGATGGCCCCTTCGCTATGAAGATATGCTACAGAGGACTGTTTGGATGTCAAAAACAATGTAGACACCCCAATTTGGACCTATTAATCATCTTTAATTTGTGGCCTTGAGGCTCCCCGATGATGAAATTGAATCAAAACAGGCCTTGGAAAATTTGGACGACGCTTCTTGAACTTTTTTTTTAAACCAAAACATTCCTTTTTCCTGACACCCTGAGGGTAAAATTGGCACAAATTTCAGCCTATAAAATAACTTTGAATGAAACCAATTGGGTTAGAAAGAGAACTTAACGAGCTTTCCAACGCTTCGAAAAACACCCAAAACTGAGTTCGGGAGTGTCCGTGGCGCCCTTCTGAAGTTGGGCTGCCACTCTAGAGCGCTCGGGAGCACTCCCAAGCGCTCGGGACTGCCACTCTAGAGCGCTTGGGAGTGCTGACAGACCAGTGCATGTTGAGCTCGGCCTTTGACCACCTTTTATCAAACTTTTCAAACCTTCCATTCAAACCTGCAAGAAACAGAAGCATGCCTGAGCCAGCAAGAATCTCATCATGTCATTTTGCCCTCCCAAAGCCATTTTCTCCTTGTTTTTGATTTATTTTTTCATGCTTCAAACCTATTTTTCCTTCCCCTATATATACCCCTTCATTACCAGCTGAAATAGACCACGAAATTCACCTCTCTCACTCCCTTGTTTTCAGAAAACCTTGGTGAAAACAGTTTCAAGTATTTTCCAACTCAAATATTCTTCAACTTCCATCATCAAACAATTTTCAAAGGAAATCTAAACATCACTAAAGCAAATGAAGTCTTAGACTTCATTTTTTTACTGTTTTTCAATCATCATTCAAGCATCCAAGTTCATCCAAGAGGTTTTGTTCAAGCACAAAAGGTATAAAATTTCATTTTTGTACCTAAAATCTACCATTTTTCTACTTCTGAGGGGGATCAAGAGCTCATGCTAGTTCCTCATACTAGTTGTGAGTTCATTTTGTTGAATCTTAGTTGATTTGGCTTGCATGCAAGTCAAAAGGGATGCTAAGACATGTTGTAATTTTAGGACAGATTTTCTGAGCTTCAGTTTTTGCCATCTTTGGCCTTTTTAAACCACGAATTATTTTTGGGTTCCTTCATGTAAGTTGTAGATCTTCTTGTTGGGAAGATTTGGCCGCTGGAATCAACTTAATTGGATTTAAAATGAATTAGTTATAATTTTTTTTTCTGCAAGCTGTCCAGTGTAGGACGAATCTGGAAATACCCATTTTATTTTGAGATTCATGCATTTGTTTTCTAAAGAGAGTCTCTATATTTTCTTTTCTAGAGTTAGTTTAACAATAAGAGCATAGGGTGCACAAAAACGTTTTTCTTAAAACCCTTACTGGAAACACTCTCGAGCACTCGAGAGTTCTCCCGAGCGCTCGGGACTTTTTCCAGTCCCATGCATGGCATTTTGGTAAGCAGTGAGCTGGGGGTGAGGTGTACTCTCAAAAAAAATGGTTTTATTCTAGCATGCAGACATAGAAAATCGTTTTTCCGAAAACAGAAGTGTTTCTTGCAAAAGTTCAAGTAAGAACAAGGTTTTCCAAAGTTAAAAATAAGATTTTCCCTTGTTAAAGACCTAGACAAGTGTGTCTGCATGACAAAATAAGATCATTTTCCATTTGAGGGTAAGTTAACATGCAGCTCACTCCCAAGCGCTTGGAACCATTCTCGAGTGCTCGAGAGTGCGTGCATGCCACTTCATTCCATTTTCCCCCATTTTGCTGTATTTTCTGACTTTCTGCATGCATGAATGTATCTATCTGCTCTTTCAAAGTTGTATATCTAATCTTGTCAGTGGTAAGGATGCATGGCTTGAGAGATTGAGGTCCTATCTCAGTCTGTCAAAACCTCTGTTGAGCCTATAACATGCTTAAATTTATTGGAGTTTATAGTTTAGCATTACTCTCTGTCTGTACTAACAAAAGCTTGTAGGTTGAACATGCAACACTCCTAAGCGCTCGGGACCACTCCCGAGCGCTCGAGAGTGAATCCAATGACAGGGTTTCATTTTATCATAACTTGTATATCTTGCATGGCCATTCTTCATCACCCTCTGTACATATGCACATGCATGCACTCATTACGTGTCATAACTGTGGATACTTGCTAGTTGGTTTAATGAAACAAAATCCCTTTGAAAAATCCCGCAAACGTTTAGTAGAGACCGACATTGCGTCGGGCGAGGGGGGTGCCGTAAAACTCTTCCCCCCTCGTAACATGGCTTCCGAACCCAAAGCAATCTCTGGTTTTCAAATTCAATCAAATTATTTTCAATCAAAACGGTTTCTCGGGTGACGAACCACAAATCCGGGTGGCGACTCTTCAAAAATTTTCAAAATCCAAAAACGGCGTGGCGCTTCTTTTTCGGGCCGCCCCGAATCCACCCGGGGCTGTGGTAGCCCACAAACAGTTTCATTTTTTATACACGCCTTAATCCTAAAAGTAAAGAATCAAGGCGCGGGGGGGCATTGTTTACACCCGTTTTTGGCACCCAGTCCTGGGCAAGCATTGGAGGGCCATTTAATTATCTTTTAATTAAATTGGGCCAAGAAATAGAGATATGTTGAGTTAAAATTAATGGGCCACAACATTTTTGAGATCAAAGCAAGGCCCAAGTAATTTTGATGTGATTCAGCTATGGGTTATAGGTATTTTAGGCTTGAATAAAAAGGGCCATAGTTAAAATTTGGTTATTTGAGAAATTCTGGAAGCTACCCATGTTAGCAGGAGGAGAATTCATGGGTTTAAAGGCCATCTGATTAATTAAATATGGCCCACGATCAAGAGCAGTTGACATTTTTACTTGGAAGTTGCAAGTCATCATGGGACACTTGGCATCTTGGTGTTTCATTGGAAGTTTTTGAAGCCCATTATCTCCTAATTACACGGCACAAGGGAGTGGAAACAATTATGGGTTTTAATTAGAAAAGAAAGTGGCAAGCTTGTTCTCAGAAACCACGTGCAATTGGTTTTCCAACAACTGGTACCCATGATTTCAAGTAACCGCCACAAACTGCTGCAACGTGTGTGGTGCATGGGACACTTGGCGCGACAAGAAGCAAGGCTGGAAAATTTACATGCAACACCGTAAAGAACATTTCGGCCTATAAATACAAGTTTCGAAGGCTTAATCCGAGTTCACACACCAATCAAGCTCAAGGCTTACAATCAAAAGCCTTCCCTGCGAAGCAAATTATCTCTACTCCCTCACCTACACTCGGTTATTTCTCCAAATAATTCGAGTTTCTCTA
This sequence comes from Rhododendron molle, assembly GCA_025413875.1. Lineage (NCBI taxonomy): Eukaryota > Viridiplantae > Streptophyta > Magnoliopsida > Ericales > Ericaceae > Rhododendron > Rhododendron molle. The sequence goes on from CM046396.1 coordinate 6,559,209, forward strand.
TCTCTCATCCCCAATTCATATTTCTCTTGTATCCCCAATTTTATTATTACGACATAATAAAATTATTCTACGATGTTCTCTAATTTTTCTCACACAGTTGGGAAATTTTAAGTCCACTTCGTTGTGGCAAACCACGAACCTCTTTGTGGCCTCACCCTTTGGGTCACACGCAGTCGCAATACATATGAAATCAGATCGAGACGCTCACGCCTTTCATACGTTGGACGCCGACAAGTCCTGACATGCCCGCGCTCAGTCCTTGAGCCAAATCTGAGCCGAACATTCTTTTTACGTGCCTATCTCATAGGTGAATCTTAATGCTCCCACAATCAGGCCTATTTCCACTAACAAAAGCCTGTGTTCAGGTCTAATCGTAGAAAAACGATCAAACCATAAAAAAGGCCTAGTAAGGACTGAGACTCCACTTTGAGTGCTCATAATAGTGATTCAGTCCTTTGGGAAAGGTTTGAACTCCTATTTGAATTGCTCGTAATATTGGCTCACACCTAGGCAAAGCGCTCAAAAGGCCTTCGTACCTGTAGATAGGGCTTGTGTCCAGGCCTTGTTGTAGAGAAACCACAAACCCATGCAATGCCTAAAAGGACTTGAAGTATGTTGAAAGGCTTGAATTCTTGCACGGACTGCTTATAATATTGGCTCAGGCCTAGACGAAGGGCTCTAAGGGCCTTTGAACCTGTAGCAAAAGCCTATTTACACTAATAGAGTCCTATGTCCAGGCCTGGCTATAGAGAAACCACAGAATGATGAAAAGGCCTGGCAAGGACTGAAAATAAATTTGAAGGTCTGAACCTCTGCTTTGAACTCTCAGGCAAGCTTAATGAAATAAAAAGGGCCTCCACCTCTTGAAAAAAGCCTAGTAAAACTCTGATAAGGCCTACTTAAGGACTGAAAGGCCATGGCCGAACATTTTAGAGGTGTTTGTTCGGCCTATGAAGGACTTTTCTTTGTTCTTAGCCTTTCTTGAAACCAGTTTGGCATTTTTGTGTAAGCCAAGTGAATGACACTCGCTTTTGATGTGCCCCACAAATCCAATGCGGGCGTAGTTCCACAACTTTAAGGCCTACAGTTGGCCTATTCTTGCAATGCCTTTTAGCGGTTTGGACAATGCCAAAAAGGCCTTCTTGAACCGGGGGAGGAGGGGGATCTCCGATTACAAATAAATCGAGATCAAGCCCAGGAGTGTAGTCGCTTTCCTCTTCTTCATTCAATTTCTCCTGCTCTGGAATGGGTGCAACATCCAATTCAGTCCTGCCCATAGGGCTGATGGCAGGTCTGGATTGTTCTTGATTTGTATCTGTTATCTGCTCACGGCTTAGGACTGAATCTGGATGTGGTAGCTCTTCAGGCACTTGAGAAAGCTTTTGAGAGGAGAGAATGGGTGATCTTGCCTCATAATAGGACTTTCTATGTTCTGACTTATCTCAGGTCTGAGATCTTGCTCCCTTTGCGTCGAGACAGACATATCTTCTCGCTCCTCCAGGCATGGAAATAGCTTACCATCCAAAAGTTTTTGGAACACTCCTGAATGTTGGCTATTGCGCTCAGATCTGAGACTGTTGCCTTGATCATTTTGGTGTTTATCATCCAGACCTTGGTGTTGTTCAGGAATCCTCAGAGGACTGAGCTGAGAACTTTGCCCCCGAGTGCAAGACTTTCAGGAGTTAAGGACTGAGAGAAGCATGGAGATCTGGTGTGCTTGCTGGGAGCTTGTTGAGACATTTGCCCCCGAGTCCAGGTCCTTGGCCTCCTTGCGCCCCGAGTGTAGGGCTTTTAGAAGCTAAGGGCTGAGAGAAACCTGGAGGGTTGGAGTGCCTGTTAGAAGCTTGCTTAGAGACATTCAGGCCTGAAGTTTGGCCTAAAGTGCTAAATTGTGATATCCGTGGTGGGATGAGAGTTGTCTCCTTATCTTTGAGATTAGCCCTTAACTTTTCAATGGCGTTGTCAGAGTCCTCAAAGGCCTTGTTGGAGTCCTCAAGGGCCTTTTTGGAGTTGATTATCAATTCTTCAATCTCGCGCAAAGATGCATGCAAGGGATCTACAAACTCCTGTGAGAGCTCCTCGTTGGATGCAACGGTATAGGACTGAGTGCTCATATTTTCTTCAACATGACCCCTAAAGGTCTTAGCACCCCTAAAGGTCTTAGCAGGAGGATCATCAAGCCCACCATTTTGGAATTCGTGCTGTTCGGGCAGGTCTGAAGACATGATATGTGAATAGCCATGTGACTTAGCACTAAAGAGACGGTTTACCTCATACCGTAATTGGCGATCCTCAACTTCAAGCTTGTCAACTTCATCTTCAAGCCTTCGAATTGCATCAATGTAGGAGTTTTGTGTGTCGATATATCCATCCTCCTATGATTGAGTCGGAGCCTCTCTAGGTCGAGACGGTAGATTTCATCTTCAAGCTCATCGACTTTGTCATCGCGCCAACGAATTTCTTCATTAAGACGCCGAATTTCAACATCCAATTCAACATATTGAATTGACATGCTGATGAATCGGCGTGATACCCCTTGAAACGATTGGGGTCCCACTGGGCGTGCCAAAAAGAATGTTCGGCTCAGATTTGGCTCAAGGACTGAGCGCGGGCGTGCCAGGACTTGTCGGCATCCAACGTATGAAAAGCGTGAGCGCCTCGATTTGACTTCGTATGTATTGCGACTGCGTGTGACCCAAAGGGTGAGGCCACAAAGAGGTTTGTGGTTTGCCACAACGAAGTGGACTTAAAATTTCCCAACCGTGTGAGAAAAAATAGAGAACATCGTAGAATAATTTTATTATGTCGTAATAATAAAATTGGGGATACAAGAGAGATATGAATTGGGGATGAAAGATAGAGAAACTCGAATTATTTGGCGAAATAACCGAGTGAAGGTGAGATAAGTGAGATAGATGCTTCGCTGGAAAGACATTGGTTTAAGCGTTGAGCTTGATTGGTGTGTGAACCCGGATTAAGCCTTCGAAACTTGTATTTATAGGCCCAAATGTTCTTCACGGTGTTGCATGTAAATTTTCCAGTCTTGCTTCTTGTCGCGCCAAGTGTCCCATGCACCACACACGTTGCAGCAGTTTGTGGCTGTTACTTGAGATCATGGGTAGCAGTTGTTGGAAAACCAATTGCACATGGTTTCTGAGAACAAGCTTGCCATTTTCTTTTCTAATTAAAACCCATAATTGTTTCCACTCCCTTGTGCCGTGTAATTAGGAGATAATGGGCTTCAAAACCTTCCAATGAAACACTAAGATGCCAAGTGTCCCATGATGACTTGCAACTTCCAAGTAAAAATGTCAACTGCTCTTGATCGTGGGCCATCTTTAATTAATCAGATGGCCTTTAAACCCATGAATTCTCCTCCTGCTAACATGGGTAGCTTCCAGAATTTCTCAAATAACCAAATTTTAACTATGGCTCTTTTTATTCAAGGCCTAAAATACCTATAACCCATAGCTGAATCACATCAAAATTACTTGGGCCTTGCTTTGATCTAAAAAATGTTATGGCGCATTAATTTTAACTCAACACATCTCTATTTCTTGGCCCAATTTAATTAAAAGATAATTAAATGGCCCTCCAATGCTTGCCCAGGACTGGGTGCCAAAAACGGGTGTAAACACTTGGCCAACTAGACCGTCAGGATGGGTGTTGCTAGGTGTAGTGGGCCGAAATATCCGAAGAGGGTCATAAGGTCCAAAGGGTCGCACCGGGGGTCCATCGTTCAGTTGTCTCAGTTCGTTAAGGGTTGAGTTGGTCTGGTGACACGTCATCCATCTTTCACCGAACGTAAGGAGGGTCAGGGACTGCTCGCCGAGCGTGGCTTGTTGTCCGAACGTCGGCGCTCAATGATTTGTTCGGCGGATAAGTCTTGTGTTCGGCATGACTCACTCCCCATTCCTGACCTCCGTTTGTTCGGCCAGTAATCTTTCCTTCGGGACCAGTTTGTTCGGAGACCGCTGGTACAGAACATTCCAGAACCTTCCATGTGATACGTGGGTTGCCATCTCTTCTCACTGATGTGACGTCTCTGCATGATGTGACATGTCTGACATGAACCCATGTGCGTCTGCAGATCTGGGAAGGCGGCCTTCATTAAATGCTCCTGACACGTGACGTCAGCTGAGCGTAGGAACGCGCGTGACTCCTACGCTCGGCTTGCTTAGCATGACAGACACCTCTGCCTATAAATACAGAGGTACCTCTTACCACAAAAGGACTGATACACATTTCTCCCTCTCACATAAGCAGCTCCTCTTTTCCTAGCATACACTACTGCACTTACTCTTCTTTCTCTTTCTAACTAGACCGTCGGAGCTTCTACCCGGAGGAACACTCCCCTCCGGTTTGCAGGTACCCGGCGAGCCACGTCATCCTTCCACGGCATCACAGCGGAAGAGAAGAGAGTTCAAGAGGTCCAGGTTGAAACCCCGCCCACACACACACACACACACACACACTAGGGCCGTGGAAAGCGACGGTTGTGATCTCAGAACACACGACTAGAACCCTGGCAGCCTTGTTGTTCTCTGCTAAATCTTTGGCTAGCCGGAGGGCGGCTACACCGGCAAAGCAACCTTGGAAGTACATCATGAGGCGCTTAACGGATAGGCGGAGGCCGAGGAGCCTGGTGAGCTGGTAGTTGGCACCCGGCATGTCGACACAACTAGAGGTGCAGAAGACCAAGTGGGTGATTTTGGATTTGGGCCGGATGGCCCCATTCCTCTATTGCCTTTGTGGCAGCCTCTTTGCCCAGCTTGGGGACTTCCACCACAACCATGTCCTGCCTAGAGTCTAGTGAAGGTGCCATGCACTCGCACAGATTAGGATTTTCCTTTAGGATTTCTTCGGTTAAGTACATGTAACGCTTCTTGATCATGGATTTGTCACCTGTAACGAAAACATACTTAAAAGCAAACTAATAATTCAAAATATATTTAGTCCGTTCTCATATCATTTTAGTGTTGAAATCAAAATCACCATTGATCAGAGTGTGTGTCTGTGCATGTGGGGTGTGTGTGTGTGAGAGAGAGAGAGGATCAAAAAAATATTGGTGAAGGTGCAAGTATATATAAGGACATAGGATTCTCTTGTTGGATGTATATGTATGTCCATAACTTCAAATAAAACTTTTAGTGCACTAGTATCAGTATATGTAGGAGTGAGCAAAATAACCTTCAAACCATTAATCTAGTCCAAACCAAACCAATTAAACCCATCCAAACCGACTAGTTTGGTTTGATTTTTTAGTGATATGGTTTGGTCTTGGTTTTAAAAATCTTGAAACCACGTTAATTGGTTTGGTTTGTAGATTTATGTTAATGATTTTGCTTCCAAACCGTATAACGCACACGTATACTATAATTTGTTTAAATACATCAAATTAAATTAAATTCCTAATCTAATTCTCAATTCCACCATCCTATTCTTTTACTTCCAAGACAAGATTAATTCCCTAAATGTCTATATGTGATAACCTATTCTCACAATTTCATGATCAATACGCTAAAACATACATAGTTTGAACTTAGTCAATTGTTTTCTCTCTCTTTTCGCTTGGTAACTAATTTTCTAATCTAATACTCTATTCCTTCGTTAATTATTTGTATTCTACTCTTATTTAATTGGTTGATGTTAGTGAGTTTGTTGATTTTAATCTAGTTTTAACATAAGTTTTGTAAGCAATTTTAAGTACTTCAAATAGTTTATGGGAATGAGATCTCTATTTCAAGCGAACCGTGTTTCAAAACCAGAACCAAACTATCTTAATTTTAATGGTTTGGATTTATAAATTTTATGGTTTGATTCTCCAAATTCTTAATCCGTAAGTAGTGGTTTAAGTTCTTGGTTTACTATATAACCGGACCAATCTAGTCCATGCTCACCCCTATATGTTCCAAAATAATGATCTTTATTTTTTAGATATATGCTTTCCTTTTTTTTTAGATATATGCTTTCCTCTATACATTGATGATGGACAATATTTAATTTCATCCTTAATTCACTAAACTACATACATTTGTGGATAATTAATTAGCAACAGGGCTGGTCCAAAGTATTTGGGGCCCTAGGCCAAATCATCAAATGAGGGCTTAAATTTTTTCACAATTAAACAATAGTATTAAGAGATAATTTCTATATATAAAAGTCTTAGAACACATTTCATGTAGAACAAGCTTTGGTTAAGTGGTTTGGGGGTTTCCTTGTATTCTCTTTGAGACAAGTTTGAATCCCAGCAGTAATAGATTCCCACGAGACTATTATTTTGTTTACATATAAAACTTAAAGGGAGTGTTAGGGCAGGAATCAAACCCAACCACAACGTGCATGTGGATTGTTACTCATCGTACCACTGAACCAAGGAGACTCATATAATATCTTTTGCAAATAAATAGACTATTTGGGACGATATGGACGATAAAAAGAAAAAACCAAAAAGCCCGATCTGTACGTATCTAGTCGGAATACGTACGTTTATCTCGTAATTATTTTCTTTTAACAATGAGTTTAGCTTATACATTTATCTCCATATTTCTTTTTGAAAAAGTGGGCTAGTCTAGAGTGCTGAATTTATTTTTATTTTTTCCAAAAATAAATGTTTGCCAATTAGATACTCCAATCGGGCTCTGGTCAATATGTTTTTTTGACACGATTGATGTGACAAATTCTACAAAGTCAACGATCCGACCAACAAAATAGACCAATCATTGGCGCAAAAATTAGCAAACTACATATATAGTGCACAGTCTTCCCTTTAACTAGTGATAAGCCATCGATCTCTTTAGTACTATATACACAATGTCACATGCATGCCTGTATAGATTCTATAAATTCCCATCACATGAACACTAAGGTGTTTGAGAGCCAATTATTTTTTAGATATAATAGTTCTAGATTGTAGAATACGGATTTTTGTATTGAAATAAGAATACAATTTAGATGAGATGTCCAAAATAGAGTTGGTGGAAGAACTGTCTGTGGAAGTATATTCAGATTCCAAAGAGTTCTTTCAAATGTGATTTTTGAATTGTTCATTTTTTTTTTTTTGCGGATCAAAAAAAAAATTGTTCATTTTTTATTTCATTTTCCAAAATATATTCAAAAAATAGATTTTCTAATGGCTCCCAACTGCCAATAATTCACATATATATATATATATATATTCAAAAAATAGAACTCCTACACACCCCTATAGGATCGGCCTGGGGCAAGACCAAAGAGGCTGTCACCTCGAGCTTCCTCTTTTTTAGCCCAAAATAGGCCCCAATTGGCATACTTGTTATATATAAAATACTCCTAAATTTTACAGCAATCCTCCTATGGGACCAGCGTTAAAGTGTTTGGCTTCCCCACCCAAGGTGTGGCTTAGGTTTGATTCTCATCTTTTCTCTTTTGCCTTTTATAGAGGTTAACGGTTACGAAAATACTTCAAGTTTAGCTTGTTGAGATTAATTTAAACCTAACCCAAAATGGATTTATATTCTTTAATAATTATGATTCATATTTGAATTTGATCAATATTACAAGTTTGCCTAGTTTGAATGTCCAAGGTTGGCCCTTCACCCCTAATAAGCAATATGAAAAATGAATAACCAAAACTGCATATATATAGAGGAAAAGATATCTTTAGGTTTAACTTATAAATGCGCTGAAACTTCTCCTTCAGTTCTGTCTTGTGCTCGCTCTTGATAATCCGGAAATAGTAATTCGGGTATGTCCTCTGGTCGACACAGTTTGGTGGGGTTGAGGTCCCGATCGCCATGATTGTCGCCGGGCTTCTGCCCGTTGTGCCTTCCTAACATCCTCTACGCTGACCATTTTCCCGCCGGAAAACTAAATTAGTGGTGGCCGAACTTTTTGTGATGTGTAGATATGCTCTTGGACCAGTTCCCAGGAGTGAGAGATAATTGTCGAGCTTGTAAGGAACTTAGTGGTCGTCTGGGTTATATATATGTGACCACTAAAATTGTGGCTAGGAATTACATATCCTAGCTAGCTCAACAATTCTCATAATTAAGTTGGCCAGTCTGGCTACTAACGTTCTTAAAAGTTGGCCAGTCATGTTAGCATGCGAGAGGCCCACCTAACGCACCACCAAAATATCTGATAATGATACCCACACAGATTTGGTGTGGGACCCACTACGAATTCCATATGAATGATTCGATCTATTCATTAAATGTAAAATATTTTTTCAAGGGCATCGCAAAAAATCAGCTCAATCCGATGCTTATAAGTGCTCGATCCAATCATATCAATGAAAAATTATATGATTGGATCGAGCACTTATAAGCATCGGATTGAGCTGATTTTTTGCGATGCCCTTGAAAAAATATTTTACATTTAATGAACAGTTCGAATTATTCATATGGGATCCGTAGTGGGTCCCACACAAAATCTGTGTAATCTTTTTTTTTGGATAAACTAATCTGTGTAATCTTGCTCTGTGAATAGCACCATTGTTTCTTTATATATACATATCCCTCGTTTTCCAGATGGAGATTAAATTATATACGTGCTTCGGTATGACAAATGATTAACGGAAAACTAATGGAGAGATGTGACAAATTAAGAAAAGGAGGCATGATGCTCTTCATTGCTGGAATAGGTTCAACCATACTTAACAACCCAAAAAAAAAAAAGATTATTTTAAGCTTTAATTTGAAGATTTTTTTGCCTTTTGTTTTAATTTATTAGAACATGATACAAAAAATCCTAACGTGAATATGTTGGGGATCCAGACAACTTTCAACAGCCGAGTTCAGCAACAGAGTTCCGCGACCCGCGCAGAGGGTTCCGTGGTAGATGGTCTGTGACCAGCGCGGAGAGTTCTGCGACAAGTAGGCACACAGTCAAGCTTGTGGCAGTAGCGCGCGACAGGGAAGCTCGCGCCCAGGATGGGCCGTGGGCCGCAGCCCAAGTTGGTTGGAGAGGTCCAGTTGTCACTTAGAATTTGCCTATAAATATTAGCTGTTGTATTCATTATTTTTTTAGCAGAGGAGAGCAATTTGCTAGAGAGGCTGTACAGAGAGAAAATTTCTAGAGATGGTTTCTAGTGAGAGAAAGTGCAAGAGAAAACTTTTCTCAAAGAGGAAAGAGAAGATTTGTAATCTTTCATTTTCTTTCGTTCATAGTGGACTGGTGTGGCTCCCAGGGACGTAAGCAAGTTGCCGAACCTCGTATATCTGTGTGTTCTGTTTTCTGTTCCTCTTTCTCTGGTTTATTTTCTGTGACGATAGTATCCCAAGATCCTGAATGTTTTTTGTTCGTTGTTCTTACTCAAATTTTAAAGATAATCTTGCTTGACCGACCGGGTGTTAATAAAATTAGACTAAAAATGCGTCCCAAGCGTAGGACTCTCGACCAATGTAGCACAATAATTCCGGAAGTACCGGAGTCGAACCACAGAGACGGACGGACGGTGCTTGACTCAAAAGCGCGAAATTCTAGTTTGATCAGGCTCTTAGGTAGCCACCCCTTGTTCAGTTGATAGATTTACTGACTAATTTATCAAACTAAATTAATTAACTATGAACTTAAAGAGGAGTACAGCCGTGAGAGTCCAGCGTCTGCAACTAGCTAACTGGACACAATTATTCGATTCGCTGATTTTAGAATAGGGAAAAATGGGTTCCTAATAGATGCCCACCACTCGTCACCAGTTCTCGTGCGCACTTAAAATCTGATGATGCCTGGGTTTTGTTTATCAGAAAGGGATTTTTTTCGTATCCTAAAATTGTTGGAAAAAAATGAAGTAATTCATACCCGAGGTAAATAATCAGTTAACCTAGCCACAGGACGCCTTCGTCCCGCGGCCGCACCCTATGCGACTACTCACTCATAACTTTATTAAACGCAGAAATAATCAAAACCCTAGATCTAAACATGCTTTGAATAATCGAAATAGAAATAAAAACACGATTCACAAACCTACGAAAGAGTAACGGATACGATTACCGAAGAAGAACAAGATTTAAAGCCGGAAAACTTGAAAGAACTTCAATAGAAACTGAATCTGCAATTGAAATCTAGAGAGCAGCAGCCAAAGGTTAAGAACGTAACAAAATAAAACGTAAAATAATGAAGCGTCCCCTCAATTCCAGTTAAAACAGAGTATTTATACTAATCCTAATTAAAAACAATAAATAATCCTAATGTTAATCGGAATAGGAACCGACGTAGACAAAAACGCCGTCGTTTGAAACCCTTTGAAGCCCCTCGGTAGCGCTACATAACTTTCCCAGTAGCGCTACCGCGCCCCTTATGTCGCTGACGTCACGTTGACCGATGCTGGCACGCGTTGACCAATGCCCTGGGTAGCGCTACACCCAATTCTATGTAGCGCTCGCGGAGCTACTGACCATCTTGCTCAAAACTCCATGCTCCATACTTAGTTTCCACAGCTCTTTTGCTCTCAAGCTTCACCACGACCCTTCCGCTACCTCCATATGTGCCAAAACGTCCCAATTTCCTGCAAATAAATTACAGGCACAAAATCCAACCACGTGCACGCATTAAACGGAAAATAAGAATTAAATGCACGTCTAACGCGCTAAATTCCCTACTTAGGCGCTTAAATTCATGGGAATTCACGCGCCTATCACATCCCCCAACTTGAGCGTTGCTAGTCCCTAGCAACGAACGAAATAAACATAAGAAAAACAAGAGATGAAAACTAAAGGAGGGATACGAGGGTTATGCGACTTGTACAAAATTAAATGAATCATGAACTTTCCTCCTCATTGCCACCGTAACTCAATCACATGCATGCCCCAGCTAAAATTCGAAAAATTTCACACCAAAGCAATTATAAAGATAAAATGCCCCCACAAAGTCACAATGTCACTCATCGCTTACCGGAACTTTCAACATCCCATGTGAGGCGCTTGGCAAACAACGTGGGATGGAACAAAAGCTCACCACGTGCCAATCAAAACAACGCCAGTTGTAACAATGAAAGCTCAACGAAATGAAGATACCACACATCCATAGCTAAATATAAGACATGCATGCAAGAGAGTTAAACAACGTACATCGGGTCAACTAAGGGCTTCATTAGGCTTATAACGACCGTGGTTGCAAAAAGAAAAAGAACATGCAAAGGGTGGCGGCCTATAGAAGCGCATGGATAGTCTACCGTGACTGACCGTCACCTTAACTCAGACACCACTTCGGTACTCAACTCAAAACATAAACATAAACAAAACAAAGTGCGAGTTACTACAAAACATCAGAAATAACAAGTCTCCAACTACTGACTCTCAAAAGACTCCCAGTACACAGATGACATAACACCACCACATGAAACAACAAATAAAATAACAAGACTCGACACATGAACTAACACCAACACTAGCCCAGCTCTATGCTCAATCTTCCTCCCCATCATCCCCAGCATCTGAATGCTCCTCCTCCTCGGGTGCATCCGCAAAATCATCACTCACCTCCAAAGGCGGCCACTGCTTAGGTTGGAACGGCCCCGGATTTTGCCCAGAAATCTGCGCCTGCAGGTGGCGCTGCCTATCCATTAAATCCATTTGGTTCCGAGCCAACTGCCTTTGCTCCCTTTTCAGCTTCCGCTGGCTTCTAGCAATACCCGTCACACAACCAAAAATCTTCTCCAACCAAGTCTTATTATTAGCACTAGCCGGCGGTGGAGTAAGCAATGATCCCTCAACCCCTCTCAACTGAGCCTGACTCCGCTGGATGATCGAAGAGTCGATATCTCCCGGGATCAAATCATCATTACTATAAAATCGCCTCCCCGGGACATTCCTGCTCCTCAAGATTTTGGTGACTAAACATGGGAAAGGCATTCTCAAAGTCGTTGGGGCATCCCTAAAGTCACACATCTGCCCAAAAATATAAACTGCCCAGTCACACACTGTGTCCTCATCCATGAAGGCGAACATCAAATTCCCAACCGACCTCTGGGGTGCGCCCTCCCGACCCCTAGGATAAATGTTGTAGCAAACCACCTGATTTAGAAACCTATACTCTGCCCTAAACTTGCCAATCCAGTGGGGGTTTCTAGCATTTTTACGGTTGGTATACAAATATCTGGACACCTCCTCCTGATTAAACGTCTCATCCGGCCTAGGGAAGTTTATGGGCTCCGTGGGCCTTTGGTAATCCAGAGCAGTGGCTATCTCAGCCACATCAACAAACACCGGGGTAACACCTATTTTCGAGGTAATCCGAGCACCCGGAGCCAAGAAGTGACCCGGCTCCGGTACAACCATATTTTTATAAAACTCCTCAACTAAATCATTGTTATATCCAGGGTTAGGTTCGAACCAATACCTTAAACCTTGGTCCTGAATGGCGAGGAAAGGAGCGTAGTTTGGCGGCCATAAACCGTCATCGACAATGTGCCTCTCATTCTTCACTCCCCGATTCTTAATGGAAGCCTCCCATGCAACCTGATTATCTCTCTCAATCTGCTCCCTATCCCTACGTTTACCCCGGGACTTTGGAACTTCCACCACTGCACCGGAGCTCTCAGCCACCGCCTTACCCTTCCCAGTATTCTGCTTTTTAGGTGCCATGACTCGGTAGGTTTTGGGCTAAAAAGTGGGTTTAAAATTTTTCTGATCTGGAGATTTAAGGGGGTTAGGGGAAATTTGGTTTGGATATTATGGTAGAGGAGGGTGAGAGGAGTGTTCCTGTAAATTTTGGTGGAGATTGGTGAAGGTTTGAAGGAGTTATGGAGTTTTAGGGTTTGGAGTTTGGGCTGGCTATGGAGTTTACCAGCCTTGGCAGAAGATGAAGATGGTGATGGAAGAGAGAGAGAGAGAGAGAAAATTTCGTGGCTGGGGTGAGGAATGGGAAGTGGGGGAGTATAATGGGATATGGGGGAGAAAAAATCTGTGCAATGCCGCTTCTTTTTCTTTTTTTTTTCTTTTTTCGGCCATATTGTAGCGCTACACCAATTGCGGTGTAGCGCACCCGAGCGGCTATTCCCTTCTCTTTTTTTTCTTTTTTTTTAATTCATAATTATCGGTCAAAAAGGTGGGGGGGTGGGGCCGGTTGACTCTCTTTTTTTCAACTCTCTCTTATAACTGGGTCTTTTCAATTAGGATATTTAGTGGGTTAAGGATTTGGGGTTTTGGCTGGGAGTACGGCTTAAGGTTTTTTTTTTTTAACCAATGACACAGCACCTACAAGCAAAATTCTGTTCTCCCACTTACGATGATTTCCCAGAATTCGAGGCCACCAAAATGAGCACAGAGTTGGACTACCAAATCACATTCCGTCCAAACACCGGTTCCCTAAGTTTGACACAGAAACTGACAGACACGGACGGGTTTAAACTGGGCTCAACGGGACTCATATAGTGGTTTAATCACACAAAAATGGCCCTGTTTCTTCCCCTAAACACATTTCCAACTCTCTTAGCATGCATGCAAAATATCCAGACTATAACGAATGGTACAAACGCCTACTATTTTGTGCAATTGCGGAAATCGATAAGCAAAGAAACATGGGAATGCTCTAACGGACACACTGTGAACTAAGTGGGGACACCTACTCAACATTGCTTGTGATGCAAAGCTATTCGACAGAGATGCCAGATATATGCATGTAAATGAGTTAAACAAGAAAATAATGAGACAAGAATCTAGCATGCTCACCTAACTCAGACAAACAGGCATAACGATCGTATCCCTTGCAAAACAAAATAAAAATAAAGAAAACAGACCCCTAAACCAACTAACAACGCTCAAACACAAAAGTAAAAGTGTACAAAGTACACCCCTTCCCCCAACTTGAAATGCGCATGGTCCCTAAAGCATGAAGACCAAGAAAAATAAGAACAAAGAGAAGGAAAGAGTGAACCTGAGGTGGCAGCCAACCACCATGACCTCGGCCGATGTTCGAGGAATTTGCCGCCTTCGCACTTTCCGTCATTGCAGCTGCTCCAGGGCTTGCTCATTCGGTCCCAAACAGTGGGACCACAGCTAGTCACACAAAGCCGCGCTGGGGGCTTCGGGCTTACAACCGCCACACATAGTGGCACTCATGACTCTGAGCTCCTGAATGCCTCCATCACCCCAGCGGTGAGGCCTAATCTACCAAGGCTGGTGTGGTAGCATGCGTACCCTGCCAAAAAGACTGAAACCACAACTACCGAAAACATGCAATTAGCATTAGTCTTGCCCGGCACGTGTTATCCGGGCCACAAACAAACAAAATAATGACAATAAAAAAAATAAATAAAGAACAGAAAAGAACACCACCCGACATTCACGCAGTCTCACGTGTCATACTTTTCTCCCCGTGTCAAGCGGATGAGCAAGACACGGGTGGCTATACAAGACCGTTGAACAAGTGTTATGCTAGTGCCCGTAATAAAATTTATCGTTCGACCTCGTCAAACAATTAAGTCCAGCGTCCCCTACGATCCAAACAAAGTAAGACAAGAGACCACCCAGAGTATAAACCAGGCAATGACTAACCTCACCCACAGACCTAAGTTGCCACTGATAGGGGCATATTCAGAGAGCATGGATCGTTACCGATAAACTATTACCAAGAAAAGCTAATGAAAGCCCTTTGTCCACTAACATAGGTGAAATCTTTTTATGTGAGAAATTTCCAAAACTTTATGCAACTATGCAACACTGTAAACTAAACAAACATGCAAACTAACGAACTTGCTTAAACGAAACCAACATGCAAAGCTAAACAAAACATGATAAAGCAAGAAAAGAAAAACAAATATGTACAATATTTACAAGTTTTGCCCTTCGAACCGGAGCTGGGCACACGATCCTTATTTGAATAGCGGCGTGCGAAGCTATAAACCCAAGTCAATGATGGGTGCCCCTACTGCTAGGAGCCGGGTCCACACTCAATTAAGAGCAGGGTATGCGTGAGCTACCCGTCAAAACATGGCTGAAAAAGCCTACTAAACTGGAACGTCCTGATAGGCAGGATCGACTAACTCCTCATCGGGTTCACCTACTTCCAGAAATTCCAAATAGGGTTTAAGACGCTGCCCATTAACTTTAAACACATGATCATCCTTAGGATCGCGGACATCGACTGAACCATTCGGGTACACTTGAACCACTACGTAGGGACCTTCCCAACGTGACCTCAACTTCCCTGGAAATATATGGAGACGCGAATTATAGAGCAACACTTTCTGACCAACCCTAAAGGTTTTGCGCTGAATATTCCTATCATGATACGCCTTAACCTTAGACTTATAAATGCTAGCGTTCTCATACGCGTCATTCCTAAGTTCCTCAAGTTCACACAACTGCAATTTCCTATGCTCACCCGCCTCACTCAAACTAGAATTGACCTTCTTAATGGCCCAATAGGCCTTCTTTTCTAATTCAACTGGCAGGTGGCAGGCCTTACCGTAAACGAGCCGATAGGGTGAAGCACCCAAAACGGTCTTGTAAGCTATGCGGTAGGCCCACAACGCATTGTTCAACCTGGTGGACCAACTTTCCTAGTCACACCCACAGTTTTCTCTAAAATTCTTTTAACCTCTCTGTTAGCTAACTCGGCCTGCCCATTGGTTTGGGGGTGGTACGATGTGGATACCTTATGATTAACTTTAAACTCCCCCATCAATTTCGCAAATGACCGACTCGTGAAGTGCGTGCCCTGATCCGAGATAATGGCGCGTGGCACGCCAAACCTCGATAAGATATTGGCCCTAAGAAACTCTAGGACAACTTTGGACTCCATAGACTTGGTGGGAATCGCCTCCACCCACTTGGACACATAATCTACTGCTAACAGAATGTACTCAAAACCATGAGACTTAGGAAATGGACCCATAAAATCGATGCCCCAACAATCAAACACCTCTAGCACAAGAATGGGCTGGAGGGGCATCTCCTGACGTGCAGACAGTTTGCCAAGCCTTTGGCAACGGTCACATGCCCTACAGAACGCCTGCACATACTTAAACATATCGGGCCACCAGAACCCGCACTGCATAATCTTGGCGGTGGTTTTCTTCGCAGAGAAGTGACCCCCACACGCCTCCCCATGACAAAACTCTATGACCCCCTGTTGATCAAACTCGGGGACACACCTACGCACAATTTGATCCGCGCAGTACTTGAACAAATATGGGTCATCGAAGATGTACTGGCGGATACTTTTCAAAAATCGCTGCTTCTCTTGGGTAGACCAACGGGAAGGAATCTGCCCAGTTACCAAATAGTTGGCAATATCAGCATACCATGGGCACTCGTTAGCAGCGAACAACTGCTCATCCGGGAAAGAATCTCTAATGGGAAGATTCGAGGTGGGGTCCTCGAACTCCAGACGAGATAGATGATCTGCTACTACATTCTCTACCCCTTTCTTATCTTTAATAATGAGATGAAATTCTTGCAGCAAAAGAACCCACCGAATAAGGCGAGCTTTCGCATCCTGTTTGGTCATTAAGTACTTCAGAGCTGCATGATCAGTGAAAACCGTGATCTGCGAGCCCACCAAATAGGATCGAAACTTATCTAAGGCAAACACCACCGCTAACAACTCTTTCTCAGTAGTGGTGTAATTCATTTGTGCCTCATTGAGCGTCTTGCTCGCATAGTAAATCACAAACGGGTCCTTCCCTCTCCTCTAGCCTAAAACTGCTCCGACTGCATAGTCCGAAGCATCACACATTAACTCAAAAGGAAGGCTCCAATCAGGAGACTGCACAATGGGCGGAGTGGTGAGGCTCCGCTTTAGCTTTTGGAACGCCTCCTCACACGCATCGGACCACACAAAGGGTGCGTCCTTTGCTAACAACTGACACAACGGGCGGGAGATAGCACTAAAATCCTTAATGAACCGCCGGTAAAAACCAGCGTGTCCCAGAAATGAACGCACATCCCTGACAGACTTGGGAGTAGGAAGTTTACGAATCAAGTCTATCTTAGCCTTATCCACCTCGATACCCTTGGAGGACACAATGTGTCCCAACACAATCCCCTGGGTCACCATGAAGTGGCATTTTTCCCAATTGAGCACTAAGTCCTTCTTCTCACATCTCTGCAACACTTTACCTAAATTTTCGAGACATCCATCAAATGAGTCCCCGAAGACCGAGAAATCATCCATGAATACCTCTACAATTCTTTCCACCATGTCGCTAAAGATTCCCATCATGCACCTGGAAAAAGTACCAGGTGCATTGCACAACCCAAAGGGCATGCGACGGTAAGCATAAGTACCATACGGACACGTGAACGTGGTCTTACCTTGGTCCTCTAACGCGACCTCTATCTGATTGTATCCCGAATACCCATCCAGGAAACAATAAAAAGCCTTACCAGCTACCCTCTCCAGAATTTGGTCAATGAAAGGGAGGGGGAAGTGATCTTTCCGGGTGCTCGCATTGAGCTTCCGGTAATCTATGCAAACTCTCCATCCTGTGGGAATCCGGGTTGGCACTAACTCGCCTTGCTCATTGGTCACTACTGTTACCCCAGCCTTCTTAGGCACTTCCTGAACTGGACTTACCCACTCACTATGGGCAATTGGGTAAATAATACTTGAATCTAAAAGCTTCAAAACCTCAGCCCGAACCACCTCTTTCATGTGGGGGTTCAGGCGCCGCTGAGGCTGCCTAGAAGGCTTCACACTGTCCTCAAGATCAATTCGATGTGTACACACCGTTGGGTTTATACCGTGCAAATCAGCTATGGTCCAGCCAAGCGCACCTGTGTGCTCTCTCAATAACTCAACCAACTTCCTCTCTTGACTCTCCCCAAGGGATGAGGATATCACAACTGGATAAGTATCATTGCCCTTCCGAAAGGCGTACTTAAGCGTGTCCGGCAGAGGTTTTAATTCTGGTTTAGGTGGCTGGACCGATGATGGGAGAACCTTGGGCGGAGGGTCACCCAGAGGCTCGAACATTGGGTCATAGGAGACCCCACATACTTCCTCCTCTGAATTTTCGACATTTAACAACTCTAATAAACTTCCTATCTCTGGAGAATCTAAAATTGACGCCTCCTCGGCGGTAAGAGCAATCTCCAGAGGATCCTTATACAAAACTGTGTCAATATGTTCCTGAACTAACGCATTAATCAGACTTACCTCTTCCACTTCCTCATCATCCTCCTCAAGGGTGCTAACACTATAGACATCTACTTCCATCATCTCCTCGCCAACAGACAACTGGACTCTGCCAGTTTTGCAATTCATGACAGCATTGGAAGTAGCTAGGAAAGGACGACCTAGAATGATGGGGGTCTTTTCTAAAATCTCAGGATTCTGGCAAGTGTCCAGAACAATGAAATCTGCAGGAAAATGGAACTCACCTACCCTAACCATCACATCCTCTACCACACCCTTGGGTACTCGCACACTCCTGTTCGCCAACTGCAGCGTGACCGGAGTAGCTTTCAGCTCGCCTAGACCTAGCCTCAAGTATACTGAATAGGGGAGCAAGTTGACACTTGCTCCTAAATCCAGCAATGCCTTACCGAATGTCTGGCCTGCTATATCTATGGTAATGGTGGGACACCCAGGATCCTTGCACTTTGTAGGAATCTCAGTCTGAAGGATGGAACTTACTTGCTCAGTCAGAACTATATTGTTGTGGCTCTTGTGCTTTTTCGTGCAAAGGTCTTTCAATACCTTCGCGCACTGGGGAAAAGACTCAATGGCATCCATCAAGGAGATAGGGAATTGCACTTTCTTAAAAAGTTCTACCACCTTATGGTTCATGTTCTGCTTAGGTTTCACTGCCAGCCTTTGGGAAAACGGAGCTACTGGCACAGCTGGCGGTGTTGGAGTCGTGGGGGCTGTTGCTGCAGGCACCACCACCTCAGGTGACTCCTCCTCAACCTCTACTTCTTTCCTAGGGACATCAACTATATCAGGAGTGACTCTTGGTGTAACAACCGGCTCCGGAGGTGGAGCTGGTTTTTGTTTGAGCGGAATGGACTTTTCGATCTCCTTTCCACTACTTAGAGTGGTGACCAACTTAGCTTCCTCCTGATTAGAACCTGAAGAATTTCCTAAGTAATGGGCACCCCTATACTACCCTGGGCTGGAAACTTACCCTTTTCCTGCTGCAGTTGACCGATAACTGCAGTGAGTTGTGACATTTGGGTTGTAAGGGCCCCTATTTGCTGTCTAGCTTCCGTCTGAAATGTCATCTGTGACTGCATCAGGGAATTGACATTGTCCTCCAACTTATGTTCCCGTGCAGTCACCTGTGCATAACCCGGGGGAGGACCACGGGTGGATGGACCTACCCCCCTACCAGGTTGTGGCTGGAATTGGAATGGGATGACCTGGCCTTGAGAAGGCCTAGACGGTTGGGCTTGTTGGAACTGTTGCGGCGGAGGTAGCGCAAGGGGTTGAGCTTGACCTCCACCTGCAGGTCTGGAGTCTGACCACCCAAAATTGGGGTGATCCCTCCATCCCGGATTATACGTGTTCAAATACGGATCCCAAGCCCTGACTGCATTGATCTCCTCTTGACTAAGTTGGTTCGCCCCCTTGGCGGCTATAAACCCAGGGCAAACGGTTGCGGTGTGCCCTTTACAATCACACCACACGCAAACTTCCTCAACTGACACCTCACTAACTGAACGGACCTGCCTCACCTCTAAGTCCTCTAATCGCTGAGCCATCTTCTCAACTTGAGACTGAAGTCGCTGGTCACGAATTG
This sequence comes from Rhododendron molle, assembly GCA_025413875.1. NCBI lineage: Eukaryota > Viridiplantae > Streptophyta > Magnoliopsida > Ericales > Ericaceae > Rhododendron > Rhododendron molle. The sequence goes on from CM046396.1 coordinate 6,578,875, forward strand.
TAACCGGGACAATGTTGGACCCAAAAGGTCCGGACCGCTCAAAATCGGATGGTTCTAACGCCCTCTGCCTATCAGCTAGGTCATCTAAGAAATCCCAAGCCTGATCCGCTGTTTTGGACAAGAAATCGTCCCCTTTGCAAGAGTATTCTATGTGCTGGACTGTCTCAGCGTTGAGACCCAGATGGAAGAACCCGACTAACTGAATTCTCGAAAAGCCATGGTGTGGAAGCCTCAGGAGCAATTCCTTAAAGCGTTCCCATGCTTTGAGAAACGACTCATCCCTATCCTGTCTAAACCCTTGGATTTGACGCATAAAATTCTTAGTCTTAGCCTCAGAAAAGTACTTCCTATAAAACGCATCACGGACATGTGCCCAAGTGGTGAAAGATTGGGATTTTTGCATTCTAAACCACATAAGTGCACCATCCCTCAAAGTTGCCTCAAACAGTTTGAGGCACGAGTTCTCATATTGGGTATTAGACGCAAGGTTGCGCACTAACCCCTCGAATGTCCGCACATGCTCGTACGGATCATCGCTCTCTTTCCCATAGAAGGTAGGAAGGTTATTAAGGACACCAGGCTTAACTGTAAAGGCATTACGTGCCTCTTGTGTCTCCTGAGGGAACACAATAGGTCCGAGAGGAGTGGTCCTCTCCGGATGCATATGCTGCCTCAAGGACTGCGGATTAGCTAACTGCCTATCTTCCATCTCAGATGATTCTGATTCTGTTCCTGACACTGACTCTGGAACTGACTCTAACTCTGGCTGGAAAAGCGGATTGCTGACACTAACTGACTCAAATGGTAAATCTATATAAAGACTACTAATGGGAATAGACTCTGACTGGTGCTCAGCAAAGTCTGACTCAAAACTAGAAGATGAAGAACTAAACAACACAGGTTGACTCGACTCCAGTTCTTTTCGAACTAAACGACGTGTCGGGTCGCGATAATAAAGAGGGTCCTGTTTAGGGGACACCTTCTTATTTCTACCTATGGTGACTCAACTAAATAAAAACTCACACTCTTAAACACGCGTCGCCGTCCCCGGCAACGGCGCCAAAAATGCTTGACCGACCGGGTGTTAATAAAATTAGACTAAAAATGCGTCCCAAGCGTAGGACTCTCGACCAATGTAGCACAATAATTCCGGAAGTACCGGAGTCGAACCACAGAGACGGACGGACGGTGCTTGACTCAAAAGCGCGAAATTCTAGTTTAATCAGGCTCTTAGGTAGCCACCCCTTGTTCAGTTGATAGATTTACTGACTAATTTATCAAACTAAATTAATTAACTATGAACTTAAAGAGGAGTACAGCCGTGAGAGTCCAGCGTCTGCAACCAGCCTAACCGTTATTTACCCGGGACACAATTATTCGATTCGCTGATTTTAGAATAGGGAAAAATGGGTTCCTAATAGATGCCCACCACTCGTCACCAGTTCTCGTGTGCACTTAAAATCTGATGATGCCTGGGTTTTGTTTATCAGAAAGGGATTTTTTTTTAATCCTAAAATTGTTGGGAAAATGAAGTAATTCGTACCCGAGGTAAATAATCAGTTAACCTAGCCACAGGACGCCTTCGTCCCGCGGCCGCACCCTATGCGACTACTCACTCATAACTTTATTAAACGCAGAAATAATCAAAACCCTAGATCTAAACATGCTTTGAATAATCGAAATAGAAATAAAAACATGATTCACAAACCTACGAAAGAGTAACGGATACGATTACCGAAGAAGAACAAGATTTAAAGCCGGAAAACTTGAAAGAACTTCAATAGAAACTGAATCTGCAATTGAAATCTAGAGAGCAGCAGCCAAAAGTTAAGAACGTAACAAAATAAAACGTAAAATAATGAAGCGTCCCCTCAATTCCAGTTAAAACAGAGTATTTATACTAATCCTAATTAAAAACAATAAATAATCCTAATGTTAATCGGAATAGGAACCGACGTAGACCAAAACGCCGTCGTTTGAAACCCTTTGAAGCCCCTCGGTAGCGCTACATAACTTTCCCAGTAGCGCTACCGCGCCCCTTATGTCGCTGACGTCACGTTGACCGATGCTGGCACGCGTTGACCAATGCCCTGGGTAGCGCTACACCCAATTCTATGTAGCGCTCGCGGAGCTACTGACCATCTTGCTCAAAACTCCATGCTCCATACTTAGTTTCCACAGCTCTTTTGCTCTCAAGCTTCACCACGACCCTTCCGCTACCTCCATATGTGCCAAAACGTCCCAATTTCCTGCAAATAAATTACAGGTACAAAATCCAACCACGTGCACGCATTAAACGGAAAATAAGAATTAAATGCACGTCTAACGCGCTAAATTCCCTACTTAGGCGCTTAAATTCATGGGAATTCACGCGCCTATCAAATCTAGACATAACGTGAATACTAGTAACCTCATAAAGATGATATATTTCTGAATAACAGCGATTTTTAGATGGAGGAGTTAACGAAAGAGACTTAGTACCTATAATAAGAGAAGTGGAATAAAAGGAACTAGCCATGTCTGAATAGTTGCTTTTCCCCAAGTCTTCTTCCTAGCTTAAAATACGTAGGACATCATGAAATATGAATGCTCAAGATATGGTTTTTACCATGTTCATTTGGAGATTTTAGATTTTGGATTCTCTCTCAACACATGGTTCCTAATAAATTTTCTCTCAATCATTACTATCATTCATCTCCCTATCTCTCTCCGCTCATTACCCAAAATCCAAATACCAAAACAAACATGGCAACCACAGAGCATACTTTTAGAGTTCTGATGTGGAGGATCCACAAAGAGTGGCAACCACAGAGCATACTTTCTAAAAGAAAGTTATATGGAGAAGATGTCAATATGTATTCTAAGTTAGAACAGAAAATTCCCTCTCTGTCTGTGCCTTTGAGTAGCTATTAGCTGTCTTCTTGCCGAGTCTCCCAGGAGTAAATCGGAAAAAAAGGTGTTTAAATGCTAGGACTCTGATACCAATAAGACAGCCACAAAGGAGGAAACATGACTAAGATACTGACACAAGCTATTAGAGATACTAGAATGAAGGAGGGGATGTACACACACAAAGAGGACTTGATATTACTAGAGCAAAGGATTACAATGGGGAGGGGAGAGATGTGTAGACCTCTTGCCCAAAAGTCCCTTATTTTCAAGTTCACATGACCTTTGCTACAACATTTACTACTCCATAAAACATATTTATTGAGGTCGGGACGTTCACACACGGAGCTTTTTGGTTCTCCTTAAGAGTGTCCATGAAGTAGTATGGAGTGAGACCTTCCATTATAAGACATTCCAAAAACAATGGCATGATAACAAACAAATAATAACAATAATCATAACCACACTCAGGGGCACAAACTATGGAGCACCACAGTCTCAACAGTGAGCCCAGGTCCAAACCCAAAGAGCACGCCCCACTCGAGCCCCTCACCGTTGGTCTTGAGCCCTTCTTCCGCTGACTTCTTCCTTATCTCATCCAAGACGAACAACACACATGCGCTTGCCATATTACCGTATTCGCTCAGCACGTGCCTCGAGGACCGTAGCCTCTCCGGCTTAAGGCCCAGCTTCGACTCCAGTTGGTCTAGAATACCACGCCCGCCAGGGTGCGGAGCCCAGAAGATAGAGTTCCAATCTGAGATTCCCAAGGGTTGAAACACGTCTGTTAGTGCCTTCTCTATGTTCTTGGAGATGAGCCCTGGAACCTCCTTGACAAAGTGGACAGTACTGCCCGCCTCGAGAATCTTTCCACCGATGGCCCCTTCGCTATCGGGCAGAATGGTTTGGGTTGCAGAGACCAACTCGAACAATGGCTTCTCAACTCCGGGTATCGGGTCTGCGCCTACGATAACAGCAGCCGCGCCATCTCCGAACATTGCCTGGCTAACTAGAGCTTCAAGATGGGTGTCGCTAGGCCCGCGAAAAAAGGCAGCCGTGATCTCAGAACACACAGCTAGAACCCTTGCGCCCTTGTTGTTCTCTGCCAAATCTTTGGCTACGCGGAGGACAGTACCACCAGCGAAGCAACCTTGGAAGTAGATCATGAGGCGATTGACGGAGGAGCGGAGGCCAAGGAGCTTGGTGAGCTGGTAGTCGGCACCCGGCATCTCGACACCAGTGGAGGTGCAGAAGACCAAGTGGGTGATTTTGGATTTGGGCTGGCCCCATTCCTGTATGGCCTTTGTGGCAGCCTCTTTGCCAAGTTTGGGGACTTCCACCACGGCCATGTCCTGCCTAGCGTCCAGGGAAGGCGCCATGTACTCGCATATATTGGGATTTTCCTTTAGGATTTCTTCAGTTAAGTACACGTAACGCTTCTTGATCATGGATTTGTCACCTGTAATGTGATAGCAAAAAATGTTTACACTTGGTCATGCTCAATTTTTCTTAAATTCATTTACTAAAATTAAACTTGGTTAGATGGGTCCTGAAACTTGGATTAGTAAATAAATTTTGAGTGAAGCCAGGTTCATTTGTGGGAGTATCAAATATAAAGTAAGGATTATGTTTGATCGTGCTTTTAGACATGGCCATTTACTAAGATTTCGCAGTAACCTATAAAAAGTTTTCGTAAGAACCGATAAACACTCATAATACGAATTCACTTTATAGATAGTATGCATATTTTTCCAACTAGATACACAATTTCAGATGTGAAATTTAAGCTGGAATGTTAAGTTAGACAACTAACCAAATACCCAAACATTATGCATGACACCTATATAAAACATTTGTGTTGAAGATATAAGTAATAAAGTTGTCACTCTAATATTAATGTTCATGATGTTATTAATATTTAATTACAAGGGTAGTATCGTCCTTTCTTGTTATAGGGTCATTTACTTAGGATTTCTATGTTTTTCCTATATATAATGATGTAGTGACCTCTTGTAATATTGTAGTAACACTTTGAATAATAGAATTTCTCTCTTCTAGTCTCACTACAATCTGTATATATAGCAGCACTATAGCAGGAAGGGAATATGTTCTTAAAAGGGAGTGATTTTGTCACTCCTCTTTTTGTTAAGGTCACTCCCCTTTCAGTCTTTATTAGATGATTTGTATTTTGAGAGAGAGGAAATGACATTAACAAAAAGGAAAGTGACAAAATCAATTCTCTTCTTAAAATGTTTCTACTATATTTTTTTTCTTTCAATTGCCGTACATAGCACGGGGTCATGCTAAGTTAATATTAAAACCTTAATTCATAAGAAACTTTAAACATGCAATGCGTTAGAAACAGGTATTATGAATTAGAGTTTATAATTAAACATTTCCTCCGTCCCTTTTTTAGAGTCTAGTATTTTATTTTGGATTGTCCCTTAATAAGTGTCCATTTTATAAAGTTAGTGGATGAAAGTTGGTAAATTTTTCATTTTGCCCCTAAAAGTAGATTCCATTTTGAAAAGTTAGTGAGTAAAAGTGTAATAATGATGGGTAAGTAGGAAAAGTAAAGAAAAAAGTTGATGTAAAAGGTATACTGATGATATCTTTTTAATGAGTTAGAATTACGAAGCAGGACACTTAAAAAGTGATGGAGGGAGTACCTGTTTGGTCGGCGGAAGGTCTAGTGTGTTCCTAAATGGGATAAGTACTAGAGGTGACAATCTCAACCCATATTTCTTAACCCGCCCAAATTCGTCCACTAATAATGAAACCCAACCCGTCCATATTGTATAATGAGTTGATATGGGTTCAACTCATATAAACCCATATTTACATGGATTTAAATGGGTTGAAAATATGTTCAATATGGGTTAGACTTAACAGACCCACACTCGTATTTTTCTATTTTCGCCCCCGCATTTTCTGTTTTGGCTCTTGTACACATCCTGTACTAGACAGTAGACAACAAAAGCACCATTTTTTGTTAGAAAAAATGGGTTCAGTGAGATACCGCTAGCTCTCTCTCTCTCTCTCTCTAAGGACCAAGACCGACCAACCCCTGGAGCTATAAGATATAGCAATTATAATTGAGGCTATTTTTTAGCTTAAATAAGTAAATTGGCTTTTTTTTGTTGTTGTTATTATTCAATTTTTTTTTGCATTTATTAGTTTTTTGTCGATTCTTTTGTAAATTATTGTGTCTTCATGACGAGAAAAATCTAAAAAATAAAAAATTACGATCGAAATCCAAACTTTTTTTGAATAAAGACAAATATACGCCAGTAAATCAATTTACTTTTCCAATTCCTTGCGTCAAGACGAATCAATAAGAGTAAAAAGTTTGATGCAAAACTAACTAACATCCTCTTTTTTTTTTTAACTTTTTTAGTTTCTCTTGTTTATAAGAATCAATAAATCACAAAAATTTGATGCAAATTTAACAAATACGAAAAAATTTAAATGAAGACAAAAAAAGAGTCGCTAACTACTTTTTAATCCTTAATCTAGTCTCATTCCTGCATTTCACTGAAATTGATAGTAATTCGTATTTGACCTGCTTATATTCAATTCATGACCCGTTTCAACTCGTCCAAACTCGCCCATTTGCCACCTCTAATTTTAATAGTAAAACGATAGACGATTTCGTGTGTTTTTTTTTTTAAGGCATGCCTTGGGATTTTTTTTTCTTATTGATTCTGAAAGGTTCATGGTATTTTTGTTCAGCAAGTCTAGGTTTCGATATAAGGGAATTAGTTTTTTTTAAAAAAAAATTAAATTAACTTAAAAACGGGTCGGGTCAGGTGGGTTTGGGTTTGACTTGTCCTTTATTTGACCCGACCCGTTTTAACCCGTTCACTTTTTGACCCATATTTGGCCCGCCCATATTTGACCCACGACCCGTTTCAACCCGCCCAAATCCGCCCGTTTGCCACCTCACTATTAGTGACCTTTTTAAAAAACTGTTACCGTATACACCTTCCGTCTCATTTTTCGTTTACTAACGTTTTCTTTGTGGGTTATCTTCAATTTTTTGCAATTTTTCATAATTAGTAACCACCAAAAGGATAAAGTTTCAATTATGCCCCTTCAGTTTACAACTAATTAAAGTTATTGTATTTTTCTAAAGGGTATTTTTAAAAATCTAAACATTTTTCAACCCTAAGACTTTGAATTAATAAAATGGAAGAATTCTCGTAACGAGCAAATAAATTAGAATGGAGGAATACTTTTTAGCAAAACACATTCAGTGACACCTTTCTGACAAAATATTTTGCACCACAACGTTTTGGTGACATTTTTTGGTTGCCAATGTAAGTCAATTTCTTGTAGTGTGGGCTCCCAACAACCCATTTTTAAATACCTAGCGTAAAATTCCAAAAATAGAACTCTCATGCACCCCAAATAAGCAACATGAAAAATGAATGACCAAAACTGCATATAGAGGAAAAGATATGGGCAAAGTCCACTTTGACCCTCTGTAGTTATCATTATGTGCAGATATCTCTTTTATTGTTCAAAACGAAGCACATAATCAACTTGTGGTTTTAAAAATATGCAAATAGACCTTCTGCCGTCATATTTTCCATTCATATTAACAGACACAACATTAAAAGACCGATATACCCTCATTATGTCCCTTGATTCTTCTTCTTTTTTAAATCTAACAACACCATCCCCTATACCAAAAATTGAACCCAAACCGTTGATATTGTAAATTTTGACGAGTATTATATCTATATCAAAATTCAAGTCAATCAAAAAATAAAAAGCTCATGGTCGAATTTGTTATGAAATTAAAATTTAAAATTTGAATTTACTAAAAATTAGATCACTGAGTTATTGATGTCTGATCGAGATGATTTTTTTACAGAGATACTCTATTCTTTATTTAATACATTATGAACGACTCAGATTACATTTCAAAGGTGTGTGAGATACACCTCCATTAATATGGATGGAAAACATGACAGTAGGAGGTTTATCTGTACATTTTCAAAATCACAAGTACGTTATATGCTCAGTTTTGAATCATAAGGGGGTATCCGCACATGGCGATAACTACAAGGGGGTGAAAGTAGACTTTGCCCAAAAGATATCAATATATCTAACTTACAAACGCGCTTCAACTTCTCTTTGAGTTCGGTCTTGTGCTCGCTCTTAGTAATCCGGAAATAATAATCTGGGAACGTGCTCTGGTCAATACAGTTTGGTGGGTTTGAGGTTCCGATCGCCATGACTGTCGCTGGGCCTTCAGCCCGTTGGGCCTTCCGAACATCCTCTATGTTGACCATTTTTCCGCCGAAAAAATAACCTAGTGAGGACCGGATTTTATGTGATGTGTGGGTACTAGCTTCCAGGAGAGAGTATAATAGCTGAGCTTGTGTGAGAAACTTGGTGGTCGAGTGGGTTATATATAGGTGACCAATAAAATGGTAGCTAGGAATAGCACTTTGCTACAGCCACTGACGAGGCCCAATTTATTTATCCTTGTCTTTATTTAAAAAAGTACGAGTTTCGATCAAAATTTTTTATTTTTTTCGATTTTTCTCGTCGAGACAAATCAATAAGTCTTAAAAATTTAACACAAAACAAATAAATAAAAAAAATTGAATAAAAAAAAATCACTTAACTTTTTTATTCAAATCCACCTAGAGTGTCTTTATGTTGCATTGAATGCCGTAGACCGTAGATGTTATGAGGGGAGAAGACATGCATAAAGTTTGCTTCCAATGCATAGAATTGACTTGTGAAAACTTTTGTGGTTAGAAACTTGGAAATTCGCGGGCAAGAGCATGCACAGCAGCAGTAGTTTTAGTTTTAGCTATTCACTTTACATTAGAAGCTGCAACAGCACTAGGGTTTTTTTTACCCATCCCTCGAATATATCGGAAATGCTACCAGGCGCGACATAGCGTACTGTTTTGCAATCAAATCAACTTTTCGTATGACACATGGGACAGAAACAACAGCACATTTGGTACCTTTCGAAGAGAGGTGTTAATGAGGGGATAAAGTCTGGTGGCGGGGGGTGGGGAGTAGACAACAGCACATTTGGTACCTTTCGAAGGAGGAGTTTTTTTTTTAGTGCCAAGCGAGTATTGTCGGTGTGGCATCCGTTCAGGCCATTCGAGCCGTTCGATTCATTTTTAGACAGCTCATATTGAAATCCTCTCTCTATTCTCACCTTAATACTTTCTCTTTCTTTTTTCTCTCTCTAAATCTGAGCCGATCGAACACAAAATAGATGGTTCGAATGCACGAGCGGACACCATATGGTACCCGCTCGGCACTAAAAAAATTTCCCTTTCGAAAAGGTGTTGATGAGGGGATAAAGTCTGGTAGTGAGGGGGAAGGCTGAGGGTCACTCTCAGTCTCTCACCGTCCCATAATATTTGTCCGGTCTGTAAAATGATTACGTAAAAATAATACAATTTTTGTGAAAAAAATTTAATTTTTTTTCAGCAATTTACTAGATATCGATGAGTTCTTTGAATTTATGGAAAAAGTTTGAATTTTTTTTTGAAAGAAGTACATTATTTTTGAGTTCTCATTTTATGGGTCAGACAAATATTTAAGGACGAAAGTAGTATGATCATCCGGTAAGGACAAGGGCAAGATAGTAGAATTAGAATCGATGGGTACTCCAGCAAACGGAAAGATGTGCTCATAAAAAACGTCATCGCAACTATTAAAAACAGTTTGAGGGGGTGTTTCGATTTCTCCAAAAAGAAATTTTAGAAAAACAAGATAATTTCAAGTTCAAAAATCATGTGTTTACGCAAATAATTTTCCTACCAATATGGATCTTATTTGATAGATCTCATTAAGATATTTTAAACGGTGCAAAACAAATTGAAAAAATATTTTTCATTTTCATTATATTTGAGTTTGAAATTACGTAAATTCGAAAAAAAAAGTACCTTTAGAAAAAGTGGAACGCCACCTGAGAATCAAGATCAAAAAATTTGTAGGCCTTTTGTAATGGAGGGTAGCCAATAAAAATTAGTATTACGCGCGCACATAATAACAACGACAACCAAAAACCTTTCAGTGAGAAAGATGTGGTGGAGAGTTAAAAATGAGTTTGTAAGAGCATTTCCATTGTAATAAGTAAATGGGTGTAGATAAGCAAATGTAACAACAATACTCAAAAAATACCCCATATTGTAATAAGTAAAGTTACAAATCTTTTAGCAAATAACTAAATTCCATCATTTTCATAACCAAACTTAACAATTTTTACAAATAACCAAGACTCAATAACCATACTCAAAACTCAATAACTCAAAAACAACCTGTAGGATAGGTCCGAAATCTGAATGAACAATAGAAGTTGGAATAGTCAATGGAAAGAAATGAGAGCAGTGATCTAGAAGAGTGAAAAAAAGAGTAGGGGTGAACAAAGAGAGAATAGGCAGTGGAGAACTTAGCCCAAGATCCCAAGAAGGAGAGACAATAGAGCCTTGAAAGGAGGATAAGACCCCATTAGAATCAGTGCTCCCCAACTTCTCTGTCTAGGGAATGTTCACAATGAGCTCTATTTGGGATTTGATGAAGAGCCATTTAATATTTATAGACCACACGAGCTAATGCTCGGGTGCCAAGTGGCAAGCTAGTAAAATGACACGTGTCCCTTCCATACCCCCTGGCCACCAAGGAGTCGCTACCCTCGCGATGAGCACGAGCATGACGATAAGCGTATTCTCTTATTCACGGAGATCCTCCTCTTCTTTTATATCCACCAAACCACTAGATCCCATTCATTCCCGTTAGGACAAAGTCATGACCTATTCGGTCGCGCCAGTACTGCTGTCAAGCCTCAAGGGGCCCCTCAGGTCCTGCCTAAAGGCCGGAGCAGACATTAGAGTCTGGGTAAGTTGTTAGTGTATTTTGGTTAAATCGCATTATCGTCTCCATTACCTTGGGACCGCGCCAAGTACTCACATGTATAAATACAATTCTCTCCTTAAAGGAGGAATATGGGCTTGCGACCCTCATATGGGGGCAGCATAGCGATCGGTAGTGCTTGGCTCCCATGCGCAGGGCCACGTGTTGCGCGACTGAGGCGCCACGTGGCGAGTTAGGGTTCGTCGGTCAAACCGTCAACCCCGCAAAGGATGAGTATATGTGTCGCATGCCCATTGGCTAGTCAAATGGTCAACGGTCGCGTCCATTGACCCTTCCTACAAAACCCACATCAGAATCGTCTCATTGAGACGAATAATTTGGTGTGGTCGGGTGCATAATTGAAACTCGTTTGCAATTGAATAGATGTGCATTGTGTATTGTAGGATTTTTTGGTTAGGGATGTTGTAGACACCTCAATTTAGACTCTTCGAATTTCCTTAATTTGTGGCCCGGAGGCTCCCCGATGATGAATTTGGATTAAAGCAAACCTTAGACCAATCAGAGCAATGCTTCTTGGAGGATTTTTAAAAAGGAAATAAAAGATTCAAAATCAGTCTCGAGCGCTCAGGAACATTCCTTAGAGCTCCAAAACATTTTTCAAAATTTGGGACCAGACTCACTCTCGAGCGCTCGAGAGTGGTGGTCCCAAGCGCTCGAGACCACTCCCAAGCGCTCGAGACCTCTGTCGCTGCCCAATGGGTGAAAAAGATTCCCCACTATCCATGCAAACCATCATTGCAGTCGGCTGGTCCAGGATTTTCTTCAGGCAACACTCCATCTCAGTCAGAGGGAGTCAGACCTGGAGATTTTCCCTCCAATCAAATGATTTCATTTCATTTCATTTTTCAAATGAAAACCTTGAGTTATATTTGCTATATATATAGCCTCTGGTCAGTGGAGGAAGGACGAAAGAAACTCTCTCTCTCACACTCTCTCTCTGGTCAAACAAGTTTCAAACTTCTTGCCAAGAAAAACTTGCTTTTGAACTTCAAAGGGATTTTCAAAAAAATACATGGGGAAAGATTCAAGTATCAAAAAAATGTCAAGACTTCAGGGTAGTTTCAAGTCCTGATCTCTGAAAACTTCTTACCATTCCCATTTCTCAAAGCAACTTCAAGAAGCAAAGTTTCTCAAGAGGTAGAAGCATTTCTAACTCTCTTTTTTTGGTTCAAGTTAAAAGTGTTGTTCTTCCTTTCTGAGGAAGGTCTCCCAGTCCACCTCAGTCTTCAATACTGAGTGTGTGACTGGAAGACCTTGGTGAAAAACAAGAGTAAAGGGGCATAAAAACATTTTTGTATTAAACTTACTGAGAGCACTCTCGAGCGCTCGGGAGTACTCTTGAGCGCTCCAAAGTGCCTCCAGTCCCATTTCCCTTTTTCTTAGGCATTTTGGGAGACATGCAAGAGGAGTGAAGTATGATTTCACATAAAGTGACTCTCTTGAGGCATGTTGACGCGAATGATCTACTTCTTAAAGACAAAAATTACTTTTTTTATAAATAAAAAAAAGGGTCATGCAAAAGCATATCTTCAAGAATTTAAAAGGAAATTTTTCACCTTCAAAAAGGCAAATCTGGTACGTCAATATGTAATAATAGGGTCGTCAGCTGGTCGAAATAGGTTTGGGGTGCAGATCACTTCCAAGCACTTGAGAATACTCCCGAGCGCTCGGGAGTGTCTGCATGCCATCTCACTTCACTTTTTCTTGTCTGGACTCTCAGCTGCCTTTTTCTTGTCCATGCATGTGTTTGTTTCCTCCTTAGAACTGTAGATCTGGTCGTATAGAGGCAGTGATGCATGATTTGAAAGATTGAGGTATTATCCCAATTTGTCAAATTCTCTGTTGAGCCCATAACATGCTTAAATTTACTTCAGTTCACAATTTTTAGCATTATACTTTGTTTGTACTAACAAGATTTGTAGGATGAGCAACTGCACTTCCAAGCGCTCGGGAATGCTCCCGAGCGCTCGAGAGTGAAGTCAGTGGCAAGACTTCAGTTTCTGTCATTTTTGCATCTTTTTAACCATTTTCACCACTTCATGTTCACTGACACCAGTATACACCTTGTACTTGATATATCTGTGGATACATGCTGCATGCTTAACGAAACAAAATGTCTTGATAAAATCCCACAAATGTTTAGTAGAGACCGATCTCGTATCGGGTGAGGGGGGTGCCGTAAAACCCTTCCCTCCTCGTAACGTAGCTTCCGAACCCTCAACGAATCTCTGGTTTTCAATTCAAAATCAATTTTCAATCAAAACGGTTTCTCGGGTGGCGAACTATAAATCCGGATGGCGACTCTTTAAATTTTTTCGATTCGATTCAAAAAACATTATGTTTTTCGGGCCTCCCCGATCCACCCGGGGCTGTGGTAGCCCACAGATGCAAAAATAACTAATGTAAATGTAGAGATTGTTAAGTTTGATTATGGATTAAATGAATAATCAAATGCTAACGTGACATATTTTGGTTATTAATTTTGATTATTACCATTGCGGATGCTCTAATTAAGGACTTTTGCCTTTCAACAATGGCATAGGCAACCGATTGATTAAGTAGGTGGCTGTAAGTATGCAATCTCCCCAAAATGAAACGGGTAATTAAGTGTGATTGGAAAAGTAAAGCATGAGCAACTTCAATTAGATGACGATGTTTACGTTCAATTATGCCATTTTGTTGAGGTGTATCGACACAAGAATGTTGATTCAGAACACCATGGGTTTGAAAAAAATGATGCATGTCATTAGAAAAAAATTCTTGGCCATTATCTGATCTATCCGAGATTAAAACCAACATTCCATCTCAGTTTTTTCTGAGGAGGAACGAGAATGTGATATCATTAATTTTGAGGAAAATGAGAATGTGATATCATATTTTTATGTTCCCCACATTTGGAATCGACTAGGGGTCGATGTAATTCCTGATAACAAATTGAATCATGAATCACATCCCCAAATTATGTAAAAATTTGATCCCTTTCACCTCATGAGAATTTTATATACCCGGCGATGGCCCCTTCGCTATTAGGTAGAATCGTTTGGTCTGCAGAGACCAACTCAAATAGTGGCTTCTCAACTCCAGGTATCAGGTTTGCGCCTACGATAATAGCAGCCGCTCCATCTCTGAGTAGAGCCTGGCCAACTAGATCGTGAGGATGGGTGTCACTGGGGCCACGGAAAGTGACGGCTGTGATCTCGGAACACACGACTAGAACCCTGGCACCCTTGTTGTTCTCTGCCAAATCTTTGGCTAGCCGGAGGGGCGGCTACACCGGCGAAGCAACCTTGGAAGTACATCATGAGGCGCTTAACGGACGGGCGGAGGCTGAGGAGCTTGGTGAGCTGGAAATCAGCACCCGGCATGTGCTCGCATACACTGGGATTTTCCTTTAGGATTTCTTCAGTTAAGTACATGTAACGCTTCTTGATCATGGATATGTCACCTGTAAGTGATAGCGAAAAATGTTTAAAAGCAAACTAATTAATAATTCAGAATCTATATAGTTAGCTCTCATGTCATTTCAATTTTGAAATCAAAATCACCATTAATTAGCAAGAGTGTGTGTGTGTCAATGAAAGAGAAAGAGAAAGAGATAGAGAGCAAAAAGTAAAAGTGAAGGTGCAAGAAAAGACAAGATTATCCACCCTTTAACAGTTAGTAACTTACTAGTGAAGGAGTAAAATTTATCTCCACATTTCTTCTCTTTAGGAGAATAACTTCTACACGGAGGGTCCGTGTAAAAATAAATGTCCACCAAGCCAGTCACAACATGCCAACTCAGCAAAAAGTGGGGCACCCAGCAAGGCGTGGGATCCTCTCTCTCACTTAACACTTATTCGGCAAAATCACTCCCTCTGGGCCTTATCCTCATCGCCGCCGGCGAACTGAACCATAACGGCGTCACCATACTCGCCAGACCTAACCCTCTTTCTTTCCTTCTCACTCTTCTACCACAGCTTCTCACTCACCTGACCTGACCCTTCTTTTCTTCTCTGTTTACAAACCCTCACTTTGAACCCAGAAATTACCAAAGCGCCAGGAAATGCACACTACAAATTGTGGAGTTCCAAAATTAGGATGAAAGGGTTTGTACTCCTTGGGATTCGAAAATGAAATTGAAACTGAAAAAAATAAAAAACAGATCGGAAAACCCACTTTTTGGGACTCTGAAACTAATCGAAACGGAAAAAATTAAAGTTCAAACTCTAATCAGTTGCTTATATTGAGAATACTTGAAGATGAATTAGAGTTCAATCCTTACTATAATTCTATCTGATTCTTATAGATGGTTAGATTGTTGTATTTAGCTAGGATTCAAATCCAAAGAGCTACGAAAAATGGTGATCAGGGAAGGCGAAGTGGGTTACATAATCCGTGGACTTTTTCTTCACAGAACCCACAATCTACAGTAACTATGGTAGCGCCGGGATGGCTTAGTTCGCCGGCGGCAAAGAGGAGGAGGTGTTCACCGGGGGAGTGATTTCACCGGAGGAGTGATAAGTGAGGGGAAATTGATTCAAGGGCTGGGATTAAATTAAGACACGTGTCGAGATAGGAGAATTTGGCACATATGCTGGGTTCAAAGAGTTGAGACAGAGAATCCCACACCTTGCTAGTTGCTCCAGTTCTTGCTGAGTTGGCTTGTTTTGATTGGCTTGGTGGAAATTTGCTTCTACACGGACCCTCCGTGTAGAAGTTATTCTCTTCTTTTAGAAAGCATGTGCACTTTCACTAGAATAGTTAAAAAGTCTATTCATAAGAGACTTAATTTAGAAAATGCGTTACAATTTTTCCCTGTTCCGCTAAGAATTTTTGAAAAATAAATACTTATTTGCAATTTGTAAACTTAAAAATAATATATTTACATCAAAAAAAATTTTTTGCACCGTTCAAAAGATCTCATCGAGATCTATCAAACAAGATTAATATTGTACAAAAAAATACTCCATTCATCCCAAATTCTTTATCCGGTCCGCAAAACGAAGTGTTAAAAATAATAAAATTTTTGTAAGAAAAAATCAAAAGGTTTTTAACAACTTACTAGATATCCATGAGTATTTTTAATTTCTAAAAAAAGTTTGAATTTTTCTTGAAAAAATTGCATTATGTTTAACACTCCGTTTCGCGGACCGGACAAAGAATTTGGGACGGAAGGAGTATTTCATAAGTCTATTGTTTTTAAGCTTAAAAATTGCAAATAAATGCTTGTTTTTTAAAAATCCTTAGCAGAAGTATGCTATATAAATGACATGAATGTAAATAAATACTTCTTACGAAAATGGTATAGAAAGCGCGTTTCTCAACAATTCTTTATGTTGTCACTAAAAGTGAGTTCATGGTGACAAACTCCCATGTGTCCTATTCTGCTAAGGTTTTTATTTTTCAAGTACATATTTTATGTTTTACGAGACAATTCATTTTCTTACAATACATCACATTTAATTCAAAAAATAATCCCTTAGCGGAACAAGGATAACTATTAGTGACACTTTTTAGAAAATTGTTACTTTTAGCAACACTCGTTTAGTGACGCCTTTCTGACAAACATCTTTGGGTCACTAAAACGTTTGAACGACAAATTTCCAATGTTGGTGACATTTTTTGGTTGTTAATACCGGTCAATTTCTTGTAGTGTGGGCTCCCAACAACCCATAATTTAAATACCTAGTGTAAAATTCCAAAAATAGAACTCTCATACACCCCTAATAAGCAACATGAAAAATGAATGTGGTGTACTATGTTTCTTTCATTAATAAAATTTCTTCTTTCCGCCGTTCAAAAAAAAACATGAAAAATGAATAACTAAAACTGCACATAAAGGAAAGATATCATTATATCTAACTTACAGACGCGCTGGAACTTCTCTTTGAGTTCGGTCTTGTGCTCGCTCTTAGTAATCTGGAAATAGTAATTTGGGTACATGCTTTGGTTGATACAGTTTTGTGGGGTTGAGGTACCGATCGCCATGACTGTCGCTGAGCCTTCAACCCGTTGTGCCTTCCGAACATCCTCTACGCTGACCATTTTTCGCCGGCAAAATAAAATGATAAGTGAGGACCGGATTTTTTGTGATGTGCAGGTGCTAGGACCAGCTTCCGGGAGTGAGTAAAATAGTTGAGCTTGTGAGAAACTAGGTGGTCGAGTGGGTTATATATATGTAGGTGACCAGTAAAATGGTAGCTATTAATGCTTAATACTGTAATTTGAAAAGTTGGAAACTTTATATTCATCTCAAAATTAATTGACAGTGAGTAGAGAGGTCCCAAATGTTATTAAGTAATCACTCATTCCACTCTCAAGCTCTATTTCCTTAACATCCTCTCTCATGTGCAGCCGCATTTGAGGTTTGTCACGTGTGACCTCTTTTTGGCTCTACATCGTGCAGTCTTTTTGCTGGTCTGTTATCGCGGGATGCGGATTGTAAATTCTTAAATGTGGGGTGGAATGAGTCACGCTCTAATACCATATTAAAACTTTATATCTATCTCAAGACCAATTAACAATGAGTAGAGAGGTCTTAAATATTATTAATTAATCGCTCATTCTATTCCCAAGCTCTATTTCCAATGGCAGACTGAGTGAGGTGCAAGCGGGGGCCCGAGCCCCTGCACACCTCCCAATTATCCTACTAGCTATACTAAATTAATTTCAGATTAATTTGTAAAAGTTCTATAGAATTGGCTCCTGCAAGTCTCTTAAATAAAAATGTTTCCCATAAAGTTTTTATATACTATGTGTGAAACCACCTCCCCTAAAATTTCAAGTCATCGACCATTTTTCGATCGTGGTTACAAAAAAAAAATTGCGATTATGTACACAACTTCGTCTTCTTCTCAAAATTAGTAAGCAACAATATTTATATTATAGACTACATTTTTTCTATAAAAAAAAATGTAATTCGGGCTCCCGTAGAGTACAAATTCTCCGTCCGCCACTGTCTATTTCCTTAACACTGGCTAGCACGGCATGTGCTAGGACCAGCTGGCAGCAGTACTACTTGTTCCAGAGACAGAAATGTTGATTGGATTGTGCAAGAGCAAGTAATTGTGGCAAGAAATATTCACACGAAATGGGTGACAAATTAATACCCCCACTCCTTTTCTTCTTATCCCTGAATTGGTCTGAATTGCCCATACCTTCTTATTGGGAAAAATTTCAGTGTTGGGTGGTACCACGCAGTGCCCATTTAGCGCATTCGAGTCGTCTATTGTGTTTTTGGACGGTTTGAATTTGGAGAGAGAAAAATGAGAGAAAAAGTTATGGGATGAGAGGAGAGAGATGTTGGGATTAAACGCGGAAGCACCCAAGCGCCGAGATTCAAACACAACCACAATTGCAACTAATAGAAGTTCGATGAAAAATACTACTAAAATAGAGAGAGAGAGAGAGAGAGAGAGAGAGAGACGCAAGATATACGTAGTTCGGCAAAAATCTGCTTACTCTACGGAAAGAATCCGGTTCTTTTCACTATGAGAATTTCCATACAAGTACACTTGAGTATGAAAGAACCCACACACAACTTTTATACACTCACTCATATAAAAACGCACTCTCACCAAATACTAGACTTAACCCTTGCACACACAAAATTTACGGTAGAAAAACCCGTGTACCCGGCAGTTCCTTTGGGAGCTGGCCCCCACACAAACTGTTTTTCTTCCACTCTCTCTCTCTGTCTCACAAAAAAACACTTCCTCATGCCATTATAAAGCACCCATGCATTAAAGACATAATGCATGATCCCAACAAGTTGGAAGGACACACAGCAACAAGGAATGAGCTAATACCAGCCCATGCACTTTTCGGAAAAACCAGAGAATAATAAAACATGTGCAAGACTTTGACCTGGGTGGATTTTGAACCAACACCATTGGGAACTCAGAACCATCCCAACAAGATAGGGTTTCAATCGAGTCATCCAAAAGTGTATTGGACGGTTTGATTGTGCCGAGCGGGTACCACGTGGGATATACCCACTCGGCACCGAAAAATTTCTCCTTCTTATTACCAATCATTCAGCTGAATCACAAAACCACACGCGTCTCTCCCTCTTTCACAAACCCCGGAGCCTGTGAGGAGGCGACGAAGATCATCTCCCATCCGTAACTCCGGCCAACGACCAAGTTTCATTTGGTTCAGACTCTAGAAATCTCTGCTGCTTGTGATCTCACTTTTTTTTTATTTTGAAACGGCAATTTTTTTATTAATCCTTTAAATTGTTGCAAAGATTAAAAGGACAAAAGATGATGACGTCAAATCCTAAATAAAGCTAAGAATTATTTTTGGCCCACTCGAAACCTAAACCCTAAGTTAGCAAGAAACCAACCGAAGAGAACATTCATTGAGGCAAAGTCTCATAACACCCATTGAGCAAAGCACAGAAACCTATAAATCTCAAACTCAAATCTACAACATCTCAAAGGCGGGCCAAGCCCAGCTTAGCTCAACACCTAAGCAAAACCCTAAGCCTAAAACTGTTGCCGACCACCCAACCACCGAAGACTCTCCCGGCAAGCCCAAACCACAGCGAAAAATCTCCAACACCGAGAACACTAAAAAAACCCCACCGAAGACTCTGCTCTTGCGATCTCGATAGATTTTTACGTGCATGATATGTGTTTTGTGAATCGTAAGATCTGAGATATTGGTTTCTAAGTGCAGGAATGGTCAATGGAGGCAACTGTATGACCAGTTGACCGGCCAATGGGCAGGCTACACGTGTGCCCATCTTTCGCGGGGTTGATGTTTGACTGTCGAACCCTAGCTTGACACGTGACACCATAGTCGTGCGACACGTTGCCTTGCGCGTGGAATCCACACGCTACCCATTGCTGGGGCGCTACACCCGAACAAGGGTCACGAGCCCACGAGTCTCCCTGGATGGGAAGATTATCCTTATCAAACAAAATGCTTGGCATGCACGGTCCTGGCGTAACGGAGATGATAATGCAGTATAACCAAGACGTACAAACACATTGCCCAGACTTTAACGTCTACTTTGACCTTAAGGCAAGACCCGAGAGGTCCCTTGAGGCTTGACAGCCGTACTGGAGCGACCAAACAGTTCACGACCTTGCCCTCAAGGGAATGAAAATAGATCTAGTGGCTAGCTTGGTGGCTATAAAAGATGAAGAGAATCTCCGTGAATAAGAGGACACGCACACTCACATACTCGCAATCATTGCGAGGGTGGCGACGCCTTAGCGGTCAGGGGGTACGGAAGGGATATGTGTCATTTTATCAATGCGCCACTTGGCGCCCGAGCATTGGCTCGCATAGTCTATAAATATGAAATGTCTCTTCACATAAATCCCGACAAGCTCATAGTGAACATTCTCTAGAGAGAGAAAGTTGATGCGCACTAGTTTCAAAGGGGATTTCATCCTCCTTTCAAGGTTCTATTGTTTTTCCTCCTAGAATTCTTGGGCTAAGGTCTCCACTGCCTTAAACCCTTCTGGTCACTCCTGCTTTCTTCTTCACCCTTCTAAAATCCTTGAGAAAGATAAGTAGATGGAATTTTCTTTTTAACTTTTCGTGAAAAGGTCTTGTTAATGTATGCCCCTGAGGCACATGATAGGAATACATTATACCTCCAGAATTCGATTCCACTTCCATGGGAATTCTAAGCGTATCAATTATGTTTTTAAAGAGGGCAACTGTTTATGTAATGGACGGAAATGCCCCAGCTTCACATGTTAAACATAACAACCCATGTTTTCTTCCTCAGTAATATTCTAAGCATGCATTGATCTCAATAAATTTCTTGACAAAGGAAAATAGAAAAAGTCAGGCTATTCAGAAGCCGTTCTCCCTAAATTTTGGTATTCTTTGTTTTGCGCAATTTGTTCTATTTTTTTTAAATTTTGGTTAGATTCACATTATATTTATTGGATTAATTGTCCATCTCAACGAAAGGAGTCTAAAAATATGATCAAAAGCAAAAAAAAAAAAGTTCACTAGAAACGGAAAATACCAAACAACTGGTATTCTTGGTATCTTTGTCGTCTTATATGAAATTTTTTAAAGTTCAATTCATGTTTTTAGACTTTTCTGATTTGTCTATTCGAGACTAATGATTAATCTAAAAAATTAAGATAAAAATGTAAATAAAAAAGACCGGACCAAAAGTTGAGGGAGAGTGGGGCATGAAGGAGACCCGCTATAGCATGTTAAGAATTTTTTTGATACTTATCCGCGAAGATAAATATAATGATGTAAAAAAAGTTATAGCATGTGAAGATTTTTTTTTTTTGGCACACAGCATGTGAAGAATTACATGCTCTATGGTGCAACATTTTCGTTTCTCATTCAATGTAGCCGGCTGGGGAGTCGAATGCAGGGAATAAAAATGAAATGGCAGCTTGAAGGTTTTGTAAAGGGTATTTCGGTCTCACCAAAACTAGTTTTTCACTTTGTCCAATACTCCAGCTAGCCTATTTCCTGATTTCATTATTTCTCGTGTTAGTTAGTGGGGTTGGTTAGTTTCATTAAATGATGGTTAACATTTGCCTTAGAGACACGTATTAACAAAAGCCTTCGTGAAAATGAAAGGTGAAAATAGTTGCTCAAGTACTAATGCAAACAGTACACCGCTGAGGTTTCGCTTCGGATTTCGTGTGGGGTTTGTTTTTTCCCCCCCTTTGCCAGACACAAGCATGCATGAGTAGCTGAGCAATGAATTCATTCACGTACTGTTCCACCTTCACGAATTGCAATAATAGCCCGATAGCCTCCCTCCAGCAACTACATTGAGCAATAAATTCATTCACATACTGTTCCCACCTTCCCGAATTGCTCCAATAATAGCCCGATAGCCTCCCTCCAGCAACTACATTGACCGATAAATTCATTCTCGTACTGTTACCACCTTCACGAATTGCTCCAATAATAGCTCGATAGCCTCCCTCCAGCTACTACATCCCATCTAACATCTATACTATCCAGGGACGGATTTAGGTGGGGGCATGCACTATGGGATCGGATTCGGGGGTGTTGTAGTGCATCTCTCGCACTACACGTTTAGTGCGGTCAATTCAACCGTCTATCTCGATAATAGATCACTCGGATTTTCATCCAAACAATGGACGGCTAGGATTTGTAGGAGCTCGGATTAAATCCAAGCCATTCGCACCGAGATTGGACGGTCGGATCGGCCACACTACACAGTGTATTGTGGCAGGTGCACTACAGCCCCTCTCATTCCCGTACTATCAGCAGGGACGGATTTAGTTGGGGACACGCGGGGCACATTCCCCCGCTCGAGATTAAAATATTTTTTTTATATTTTTGTATATATTAGCATAATTATGAAAATGTGTTAATATATAAAAATACACACTTGCATATATTTCAAAAATACACATATAGAATTAGTTTTGTGCTTGAATTTCATCGTATGGTGCATTTATATTTGTTACTTTACGAGCTATTTGTCTATTTGGAGCAATTTTTTCTTGATTTTCTTTATTTTTAACCGTCTAGGAGAAACATATTAAAATAAAGTCATTAACAGAACTACAGAACTAGCTCAATCATTCTAAAACTTGTCAATATTCATTTAAAACTAACTTAAAAAATTTTGTTTGAGATTTTGTGCTCATTTTTACCTAAGTTAACTAAAATTACGCGTTATAAACTTTTGTAGTTAGTAATGCATGCCTTAATTTTGTACATCTTACTGTGGTTGACTAAAACCGCCCGGATTTTAAAAAAAAATTTGAAAAAAAGTTAAACTCTTTCCGGAAAAGTTTTTTTAAAATCCTGACCATCCAAAACACTTTTGGATAGTCCAAATTCACCCCACTCTCTCTGAATAAGTCTTACTCCTATACTCTCTATACGTATATGTATACTAGTGTAATGCACGTGCGTTGCACGTTTTCGCGTGCTCATCTGTTGATTTGTTGTTTCCAAGTTTTGTTTGGCTGCCGTAGTGCCGTAAGATGTGAGGTCAGAGCATAATATTGGTAATTTTGTATGGCTGGTGTAATTTGGTACGTTTGAGAGAGGTGAGTGCAAGCTCTTCCTTCGTGCTAAGCGTATTTGTATTAAGGTGCTAACTTTGAGTGTAAAATTGGCAGTTTTATATGACTCTTGGTTTTATTTTTTCCCATTTTTAAAAAAAATTAAGGTTAAGGCCGAATTCATTTGTTTTGAAGTTCATAGTTTTATGGTCGTTACTGTGTTTTAAATTTGCAGTAGTTTCGAAGCAGAAGTGGAAGAGTGCAAAAGTAAGGTATTGAATTATGAAAAGATTAGTTAAGTTGTATTAAAATGTTATTTTATAGGCGATGAGAAGAAGTTATTTTATAGCTATGGAAGCTGTAAACTGCGGTGCAAGGATACAAAATTCTGAATTCCTATGCTTTGTTTCAGCATAGAAGTGCAGAATTTTCAAAACGACAACGCAGAAAAATACACAAAAATAAAATCCATAAAATCCAAAAGAAATGACCAAGTTCTTGTTATAAATTCTTAAAATAAGTACTAATTTGGGAATAAATATTTATTATGAGTATAAGAGACAACGTAATATAAAAGAATCACCTATTTTAATAAAATCGAAATAAATAAGTATTTTTTAAAACACGAATTTAGACTAAAGCCTGATTGGTTCTTTATAAATTTACTTAAAATGACATTTTTTTTTCAATATATTTTATGGTCTGCGTTTATGCAGGCTTTGGAAAATTTAGACCAATATTTGAAACACTAATGAAGAAAACCTTTTACACCAATAAAATACTTAGGCCCCGTTTCCGAAAGAGGAATAAGTACTTATTTTTAAATAAAATAATTTTGAGCTAAAAAATCATGTGCGTGAGTAAATATTTTTTTTATTAATATGAATCTTGTTTAATAGATCGGTTGAAATAAAATTTTAAAATTATTTTTCTTTTACATTTTTTTTAGTTTGAAAATGTGAAATGAGTACCTATTTGTAAAAAATGTGTTCTAGAACAATGCCTTACGTATTTTGCCAACTTGACTTTTTTTTTTTTGGGTATTCAATTATAATTTTAAATTGCTAAAAGCTGGGTTAATAGAATATATAGGTATTTTATAAACAACCCATTGGTTTTGGTGTATGGTAGTATCCACCGAATAGATTACGACTTGTAGTATAGAGCAGCAAGCACACCGATACATACGCTTCGCATGAGGTTGCAAACGTTTTTTACCTTCGTGCTCCTACATACATTTTGCACGAATTCAAATCTCTGGAGACTGTATGCAAAACAATCACAATGCTAAAAATTAATATCCCTTTTACAAGATATCCATACTACTTACATTCATCAAAGTTACATTACATCCCATTAAACTTGCTTAAAGTTCACCCGAAAATCTAATCTATCTAGTATAATCTATCTAAAATCAATGCTGCAAATGGAAGACTGAGAGAATGCCTATTTGTGGGAAGGCCTATGAAACAGAAGACAACTATTATGAACAAGAATTAAGTTGGACAACAGGAAACTGAAAGGTAAATCAACTTCTGAGAGATTAAATGGCAGAGAACATTTTCATTCTGTAACTATTGTGCTGTCTCTTTAAAAGTAAACATCTGGTAGATATCCAAACAGTTGGATAAGTGTGGTAATCATCAAAAGGTAGCTCAACAGACGCAAGCCTAAAAAAGACAAATACTTTTTGCAGTTTCTGAATATCAAACAGAATCCCAACAACATAACGGTAGGAAAACGGCTTTAATAAACACACTCCATAAAATAAACCATTTCAACCTCCACTAACTGGGAAATATACTTATAAAAATACAAAAGCACATCCAATTTAACCAACACAAGTTAAACACATTAGCCTGCAACTTCATTGCCATTTACAAAGTCAGTGTACTCTTGGGACACTCTACAATCAGATATGGCAATACAAAATGGTTTTTTCAAAAAGCTATGAGCCATTGTCATTGTAAGGAACTCTGCAAAATGAAGTTAAACCAGAGTACTGGACCCTTTTGGCTCAAACTTGTACTTACAAATGAACAAAATACAGGCTCAGCTTTCCTATATACTTAATCCTAGAATTCCACTGAACTGGCCTGTCCAAATCTAAATACAAATCAGCAGGCAAAAAGAGGTGGAAATTAGTATTAGTACCACCAATAGATACGCTCGCAATCATTCACACTGAAGACCATGGTATGCAATTGAAGCTTGATATCAGGACTCAGCACCAACATGTCAGAGCTCACAAGCTTGTGTTCCTCGACAAATAATTTCCAGCCAACAAAGTGCCTAGCAACATACCGCACAAACCAACTTCTTCCTCTCGACACCAATCTAAAGTATTCACAGCCATGAGTTTGGCAAAATAGCTGGAATCGCATAGGCAGTTCCTAGAAGCATAACAAAAAGTTCTATTAATGTAGGCATACATTCTAATTATATATTCTTATAGGGTTTTCAAAGTTGATCGCAAAATTAAGCCTTACCAGCCTCTCAAGATCTGAAGACGACAATAGTAGATTGCAGCGCAATGCATGCCTAGAAGCCCTAAAACTGCTTGGTGGACAAGCAGTTAAAGCCGTAGCTGTAGGAAGGCACACAAAGTATTAGCAACTATTTTGCATTACTCGAAATAACAAATGCAATATTAACTGCATCCTTACAGCCATTACTATTACACATAGCCAACTCTGCATCCCATCCAATTGGAGCATTCGCCTGATGAATTGGTAGAGTAGTGGACCAATCATAGCTAACCTCACACCCTTCTTCATCAAACACAAATAGATCAAATTGTTGGTGCCCAACTAACCCAAACATAAGGATATAATTTTTTCCAAGATTGTGACTAAGAGCAACACGATCCCAGCCTATAGTCAATTGATCATTCTTCAGCTTCACATGGACGAATCGAGCACCACTGGGATTATCACCACAGCATCTGGTGGTGCGAAGATATATGGGGCGAACTCTTCTGGTATAGCCTGCATTTAAACATACAATTCGGCTCAAGATTACACACACTTGAAAATTCAGCGACAACTAACTCTTAAATGACCTTTAAAATCATCTATTGAAATGGTATTGGAAGTCTTACCACCGTCATACTCTCTCTGATTTGGACAACATCCACAAACCAACAACAGTGGTGGTCTGAAAGACAATGAGGCACAACAAATTTTAGTTGTTTATTGTCAATACTTACAATCATCACGGTAATGTGGAAATATATTTTCAGCGAAAGTTCATAATTACCAATACCGTGAGGAGAAGTAGGAAGAACAGGTAAAGCATTGGCCGAACGGTAAAAAGGCTGAATGAACTTTGGCCTTGCATTGACAATTGAAACCAACCAATTCTTAAAGTCTCCAGCCTTTTCCCACTCGAACTGGTCACCAAGCTCAAACAAAACTGAATGTTTCTTTATGAAATGCACATCAGCGGTATACCGTAAGTTATGTGTGCTTCATTGACGCTTGACGCTCCAACCCTTACAACTGTATCATTTGAACACCTCGGATAGTACACTGCTCCAAGTTCTATTCCAAGCCTACAGCGGCGCACCCGCAAAACTTCGACAAAGTGTGGGCAAGTAGATGCCAAAGCATCCTGAAAGCTTACAGCCATACTAAACGCAAAGAATCTTTAAGGACAATTCCAAAAATTACATAAAAGTTAGCTGATATATTGCTAGTATGATAGCAAAATACCTAACACTCCTACACAAACGCTCTAAAGACCACTAAACGGCGGAAAATTCCACCCGCAGACAAGATCATAAATAGCTCAATCAAGCCTAAACTATATCGCTATGTACAATGTGAACTATTTTTCATCGAGAATGAAATTAGACCAGAAATGGATGTGAATTTTATTCTTACTTGAATATGTCAGTGGGAGCTAGTTCAACCCTAAAGTAAAATCTGCTTAAAAGTTGGTCTGTAAAATTCTTTACACTAAATCACCGAACCGAATCAAAATTGAATCGAAACTGGCAATAAATCGATAATTTACCTCTTCTCACACCTCCTCTTTGATTCTAGCACGGCCGGAATGCAGTGAACCGAGAACTGATCTCGCATCTCCTTTAAAGACGGGGAATGCCGGAGCAACAGTGTCGCCATCATGAGCTACGAAAACCAAATCGGGTCAACAGGTACCAAAATCCAATAAATTACGGAACTGTGGTACCAAAAACGAAGCGTGCCGCTCGTTCGAAGACGACGCCAATCGTACGCAGTACAAGGAATTCGGCAAAATCAGAAAACAGAGTACCAATTTCAAGCGCCAAAACCGGACGACCGACCATATTTCAGTCACTGCTCTCTGGATCGAACGGCTGCAAGAATACGACCGTACAATAATTCGGCGAAGTCAGGAAATAGAGTACCGATTGTAAGCGCGAAACACGGGCGACTAACAATGTATCTATCACTTCTCCCACGACACCGTTTTCAACAATAACGTAAAATACCGAACCTACCCGTACTCAAACTCCTACAGAAATAAACACAAAGCCAAATCTCAGAGGGTATTAACGGAAATTCACACTATGCCATGGCTTACCAGCCTAGAATCTTTTATTACAAGTGTATTGATAAGTATTGGCTAGTCAGATACTCTATTCGTCCGAATTTAATAGTTCTTTTTTGGAGTTCATGTCATTTTTCAATTGATTATATCTTTCAATTTATAATGTTTTACGTGATTTCGAAAATATTGTATTATAGAATTAATCGAGATCTATCAAACAAGATTCATATTTGATATGAAATTCATTACGAATTCATAGATATAACCCGTTTTTTAACCGGTTAGAATAGAACTGGGATAATTAAATCTAGACGAAGGGAGTGTTCAAGAGGTGTAGATTCATTACAATGATTTTGGAGCCCCTCTTCCTTGAGGGCATGGATGGAGCAGGGGTCTATGTAAAAAAAAAAAATTACTCCCAACTTATATTGACTACCTCTAGATTTTTTTTATTATTCTTTGCTATATACTAGTCCTTCAACTTTTTTTTCCCAAGAAAGGAGACCCAAGAAAATATTTCAAAACTAAATTCGTCAATGGGCCAAAGTGAAGTATAATAAAAAATACGGTCTAAATTAAAGGGGAAAAAAACTTCACACTACGATGGAAGACGATTTTCTGGCAAGTTTCTCGATCACATACATTGAGAAGGACATTACTAGAAGTTATGACGCTAATTCTATCATCGATACTTTTAACGACATGAGAAAGAGCGTCAGAATTCAAGATGCCTCACTTTACTAATAGATTAAATTAAAATTAGCATTTTTTGGTACGCTACATGCATATGACAAACATCATTGTTTATAGTTTTTAATTATTATGTAATTTTATTTTTTTCTAAATTCAATAACTTTTCATATTGTAGTTCATCTTTTAATTTTTTACTAGTATACATTTCGTAACTACTAGGATAAAATCCTGGTTCCATCCCAGCCTCCTGGAGTTGCAATTCCGATCTCCTCCTCCCAACATTTTTTATTTAGAAAAAAAAAAAAAGGTTCATTACGAAGTCAATTAGTGGGATTTGTGGGTACTTTGAAAGATTCATCAGATTGCTAGGTGATTTTGGGTTTTTTCACAGGTCAAATTCAGAGGCAATTTATTGAGTTTTCCTTGCTGTTATGTCACGGTTTTTCTCTAACCGAGATTAAAAACAACATCCCATCTCAGTTTTTTCTTGAGGAGGAGCGAGAATGTAATGTCATTAATTTTGAGGAAAAATGAGAATGTGATATTATATTTTTATGTTCCTCACGTCTGGAGAATCGACTAGGGATGTAAATTGTAATTTCTGATAACATATCGAATCATGAACCACATTCCCAAATTATTTGTGAAGAAGATTGCTATAACCTCAATATAATGACTCCGGGTATTAAAAATAAAAGACTACAGGCATCCAAATTGAACCTATTTTTTTGCTCGTTATTTCATCACAGTTTATAGAAAATTGTGATCCTTTTAAATTTTATAGGGTGATCTTTCTGCAATATTGTAGTATATATATAATTTTATAAATATGAGTTTGTGTTGTGTCGTGATGTGATGTGTTTGAGTGATCGTCTCACCTCGGTTAACTAGTTGATACGTAAAATTAAATAGTTATTTGTGTCCTTATTGAGTTATGCAAGCCTAACTTGTCAATCGTCCCATTTAGTTTTCATGGGTTGCTTCGTATCACATTTGTCCCAGTGTAAAAAAAGTAATCCGCCCAAACCCTCCACTAACTAATTACTCTCTCTCTCTCTATCCGCCCAAACCCTCCACTAACTAATTACTCTCTCTCTCTCTCTCTCTCTCTCTCTCTCTCTCTCTCTCTCTCTCTCTCTCATACACTAGGGCTCGGCGATCCCCCCCCCCCCGCTCCTAGCTCCCTCCTTTCTGTTAAGAAGTATCTCTGATGAATATGTTTGTATTTCTCATTAAGAAAAATGGCAGAATACCACTACACTTATGTAGGAAAAGAATACAATCAATTAGGAAATAAAAGTATGGAAGAAGAATAATTATCCTAGAATTATGGAATAGATTTGATCCCAATTGATTGTTGCCGAGTATAGGAGATCAGCTCTTGACTTCCGCTAATACTCCCCCTCAAGGTGGAGCATGGAGGGATGTAATGCCCAGCTTGGATGTGAGAAGGCGAAATTGTTCGATACCCAAGGCTTTAGTGAAAATATCAGCCAACTGGTCAACGGAGGCAATGTGATGAAGCTGAAGAATGCCTTGCTGGACCCTTTCACGTACGACGTGGCAGTCTATTTCAATGTGTTTGGAGCGCTCATGAAATACTGGATTGCGGGCGATAAGCAAAGCGGCCTGATTGTCGCAATATAGGGTGATGGGTGATGGTAGAGGGACCGCTAAATCATGCAGTAGAGTACGAAGCCACAATAATTCGCAAGTGGTCGAGGCCATGGCTCGATATTCAGCTTCGGCGGAAGACCGTGAGACGACACTCTGCTTTTTAGTGCGCCAGGAAACAGGACTGCCACCAAGTGTAATGAAATAACCTGTAGTTGAACGACGAGTCATGGGACAACTGGCCCAGTCCGAGTCAGTATATCCAATTAGTGTGAGATCCGAACTGGAAGGGAAGAGTAGGCCATGAGAGACGGAGCCCTTGAGGTAGCGAAGTATACGATTAACAGCATCAAAGTGAGGGACACGAGGGGTATGCATGAACTGGCTGAGCAGGTTGACGGCAAAAGTGATGTCCGGTCGAGAAATGGTGAGGTATATCAGGCGACCAATAAGCCTGCGGTAGGGACTTGGATCCGGCAGGGGATCACCAAAATCAGTTGAAAGCTTAATATGTTGCTCCATCGGGGATGAGGCTGGACGATAGCCAGATTGGCCGGCATCTGCAAGGATGTCAAGAATGTATTTTCGCTAGTTGATAAAAATACCTGCGGCGGAGCGAGCTACTTCGATGCCCAAAAAATACTTGAGCTTCCCAAGATCCTTTAACTGAAATTTACTTGATAAGAACCCCTGTAAGTGGCGAATAGAGGCTAAATCATTGCCTGTAACAAGTAAATCATCAACATAGACTAGAACAACGAGAATAATAAAACCAGTTTGTCGAGTAAATAGAGAGTGATCAGCTTGGGATTGTTGAAAACCAGCGGAGAGAAAAACGGTGGATAGTTTAGAGTACCAATTGCGGGATGCCTGTTTAAGCCCATAAAGTGACTTCTGTAATCGGCAAACACAAGTCTCCCCCTATCGGCCATAGCCCGGAGGGAGAGACATGTAAACATCCTCGTCGAGATCACCATGTAAGAAGGCATTATTAACGTCTAGCTGGTGTAAATGCCAATTGCGAGTAGCCACGATAGCTAGCACGCAACGAACGGTGACAAACTTTGCAACAGGAGCAAAAGTGTCATGATAGTCCAATCCCTCAATTTGAGTGGCAACCAAACATGCTTTGTAGCATTCTACGGATCCATCTGCTTTTAATTTAATTTTAAAAACCCATTTACAACCAACTGTTTTTTTGCCTAAAGGAAGGGGGGTAAGGACCCAGGTTTGGTTTTTTTCAAGTGCATTGAGTTCTGTAGAAATGGCATCACGCCAGTGGATGTGCTTGATAGCTTGATTATATGAATGAGGATCATGAGAATGAGATAAAGCGGAGAGAAAAGCGAAGGGAGATGGTGAAAGATTGGAATAGGAAATAAAATGATTGAGCGGATAGACCGTACCTAAAGACGGAGGTGGAGCAGGGGTGGAGGCAGTCGTGGCGGACGATAGAGTAGGACAGAGGTAGTCCCGAAGATAGCCCGAGGGGCGATGTGCTCGAGATGGCCGAGAGGGGATGTCCGGGGGTGGTGGGTCAGGAGAGTTTGTGTTCTGTTTGGGTGGAATCGGATTGGTGGGTTGAAGTGATGAGGGATTAGGCGACGTTGGTAGTTCGGTGGATGGGCCAGGAGAGGGATCGGGGCCGGCATTGGGTATTGTAGAGATATTAGGAATGTTAAGGTTGGGTTGATCAAAAAAAACTAAGAGGTTCAGCCGGGCAGATGTTAGTGAGACTCGGTGCTGGGTTTGCGGGAGGTGAAATATAATGTGGGCTTGAGATATGATAAGGAAAAATATTCTCAAAAAAAGTGATGTCTCGAGAGATAAAAAAAGTGTTCGTGTCGAGATTAAAAAGTCGGTATCTGCTGTGGTAGGGCGGGTAGCCCAAAAACACACAAGGGACACCGCGGGGTTGAAACTTATCGCG
This sequence comes from Rhododendron molle, assembly GCA_025413875.1. NCBI lineage: Eukaryota > Viridiplantae > Streptophyta > Magnoliopsida > Ericales > Ericaceae > Rhododendron > Rhododendron molle. Next base: position 6,610,420 of record CM046396.1, read on the forward strand.
GCCGACACGGGATGTCTGTGCATAGCATAGGCATCCAAAAACACGTAAGAATTTATAATTTGGGGTTCTACAAAAAAGCCGTTCATATGGGGAGGCATTTTTTAAAATGGGTGAGGGGGTACGGTTAATAAGATAAACTGCTGTTAAGATACACTCACCCCAAAATTTAATGAGAAGGTGGGCTTGAAAACGCAAACACCGAGCCACATTCAATATGTGACGATGTTTACGTTCAGCAACGCCATTTTGTTGAGGAGTATCAATACAAGTTTATTCTTGTAAAATGCCATTGTCATGAAACAATTTTTGAACTGGTCGAGATAAAAAATCAAGAGCATTATCCGAACAAAAAGATTTGACTTTTGAGTTGAACTGTGTTTTGACCATGTTGATAAAAAATTGGATCTTGGAAAAGTATCCGATTTGTAATGCAATAAGTACACCCAAGTAGTGCACGTGCAATCATCGACTATTGTAAGAAAATAACGAGCCCCACAAGTTGAAATAGTGTGGTAGCCACCCCAAATATCAACAAAAATACGAGCAAACGGAACAACACTTTTATTGAGAATTAAAGAAAAAGGTAGTCTAGTGTGTTTGCCAAGTAAACAGGCATCACAAGGAGAAACATTATTATTGCGGCCAATAAAAGAACTAGGTAAACTAGTAGGTGCTGGATGACCTAATCGGCGGTGCCATAAGGTATCGGATGGAGTTGCAAGGGCGGTGGAAAGTGAGGTGCGGAGGTAGTATAAGCCATTGCGTGCCTCAACCGCTCCAATCACAGTCTTTGATTTGAGGTCCTGAAAAAGGCAAAAATTAGGAAAAAAGAAAACAATGCACTTTAGATCATGGGATAATTTTTGTACGGATATCAAATTAAAACGAAAACTTGGGATGTGGGACACATCAAAAAGGGTGGTGGAAGGGATAATAGTTATATTTCCTGTATGGGAGATAGGATGAGTAGAGCCAAAGGCGGACCGGACTGGCAAAAGTTTATTAGTGGTTGTATATGAGTTAAAAAGTGATAGGTGAGGTGTCATGTGAGAGGACGCGGCACTATCAATAATCCAATCATGCGAAATAAAATTGGTATTACCAGTAAAAAAAGCAGACAGATTATCGTAGAAATCATATGCTTGGGATGCCTCGGCGGGATTCAAGTGAGGACTGACATCCATGACCAATGATTGTGCTGCATAATTGGACCGTCCAGATGATTGGTTCGAGGGACGATTGAAGAACCAATCTGGGTACCCGATGAGCTCAAAATAGCCTGATTTATAGTGACCCGGATGGTCGCAATGAGTACACCGGGCGTTCGGATCTTTGCCAGATCGCGTTGGTGGGTCGAGCTATTGGAAATTCTGCAGCTGGCGTGGCAGGTTGATTCGTGCATGGGATTGTTGCCGAGGGAATTGCTGCAGTCGGGGTTGAGATGCAATATGAATGGGCTGCTGAGGTTGGGCGAAAGACTGGGCCCTGATTTTGCGGAAAAAAAACGCTGCGGGTTTCGTTGCTGCCCATTGTTGGGTTTTGCCCGATTTTGCTGAGTCTGGATTTTTTGACTAACCATCGCCGAGTCTTCCTGTATGGGCGGAACAGTGGTGACAAGTTGTGGAATTTTGGTTTGTTCTTCCGCGATTAATGAGCCATAAACCTTCCCAAGGTCGGGAATCGGGTCCATGGCGAGAATCTGAGTGCGAAGAACGTGATATGGTTCATTGAGGCCCATCAAAAGTTGGTATGTACGTTTGTGGGCTCCCGCGCCCGAAAAGCGCTAACTCGAAGAGCCGCCACCCGGATTTTTGAGATGGATGATCCGAGAAACCAAAAGCTTGATTTGAAAAAGAAAGGCTTTTGGTCTAATGAAAACGTTGAGATTTTGGATCCGGGAGTCACGTTACGAACGGGGAAGGTTTTGTTAAAAAAGCACCCCGCTCGCCCGGTAAAACCGGTCTCTACTAAGCATTTTAAATGGGAGATTTAATATCATTTGAAAAACTTAACTTTAAAACATATACGGGAAAGGGACACGGGATTAAATATAACACCTCGGCGTGCTTGTGGTGCGAACTGTACAGTATGAAATGGATGAACAATATAAAGAAAGTGAAACAATAACAATACGGCAGACTGCCAATATCACATGAAGTGCCGCGCGACAAACAAGATATACCGCGCGGTGCAACCAACGTACCGTGCGGTTGACCTGTCTACACATTCCAGAATCAGTTTACTTTTACACGACAAAACAAACCATAGGTCCGCAAAATAGTTTGTTATATTTTCCGAATCTTTGAAAAATGATTTATGAGACCTATTTGTTCATCTTATCATGTAAAATAATGTTAAAAGTTTTTTTTGAAATGTTGAAAGATCTTATGAAGTAAAAAAAATGACTTTTAACATAAAACTTGAATCTAGAATGTATCCGCACGATTTTTAAGCAATATTAGTCGAAATATGAAAAGAAAAAGTAAAAAAACGAAAAGAAAAAGAAAAGAAAAGAAAGATTTTGAATGTAAAGCTCGTTTGAGACCCAAATTCGGTATAGAAAGACCGAAAAGGGCCTCGATCGGCTCCCCTCAAGGCTAAATGTAGTTTAGCCCAAGGAAATGGATTTATACCTTTTGATCGAAGCTTGGATGTGCTTGAAGGTAGAGGAATGAAAGTTGATTTGGATTGAGCTTGAGAGACTTGAGAGCAAGTGGGTGTAGAGAGAGAGATGTGTATAGTGGTGATGGGTGTAAGAAGTTGTAGAGAGAAAATCAAAATGGAGTATTTTTAGAGAGAGAGAGTGAGAGCCAAAAAAAATGGCAGAATAACTTTATTTGGAGTTGAAGGGGTACTTCTCAACTAGAGAGGGGGTGTATTTATAGGCAAAAGAGGCAAGGATGATCACTAAAGGAGGGGAGGTGACTTCTGGGCCGAATAAAACTCATTACGCACGACGCTCCTCTGCGGCGTGGCCGGCAACTTCTGCGTCGAACTTTTTCTCAAGGTGCCGTGCGACGTAGTGGAGTCCCGTGCGAGAGAGTGATTTTTTGAATTTTCTAAGGTGCCGTGCGACGTAGTGGAGTCCCGCGCGAGAGAGTGATTTTTTGAATTTTCTAAGGTGCCGTGCGCCCTTTTGAAGTGCCGCGCGCTATGTGAATCAGCACATTACACCGAACTTCGCGAGGGCGCCCCGGACACTCCCGAACTCGGATTTGGATGCGGTTCAAAGCATTGGAAAGCTCGTCGAGTCCTCTTTCTAACCCAATTGGTTTCACTCAAAGCCATTTTATACATTGAAATGTGTGCCCATTTTACCCTCGGTGTGTCATGGAAAAAGTTATTTTTGACAAAGCAAACGCATCTTTCTCTTTTGCAATTGAACCGAGGGCTACCCTACATTGTTGAAAAGGGGTTTTCTTGAGGTTTAGAGAAGGAGTAGCAAAGGAGCAACAATCCAAGCCTCGAAGGTATATTTTTCCTTATTTCATCATCGGGGAAACTTAAAGATTATTCAGGGGTCCAGATTCTACAGTAGTCCCTCTTTAACGGAACTTAGGTACCATTGCTTGGTATAAGTGACGTTAAAGATTAGACATCCCAATCCATCGCTCCAAAGTCTTTAAATTAAATGCAAGAATGCAATAAAGGTGGTCGCGCTCATGGAGCTGCCTACGTACCCCGTTGTAAGGATCAGACCAACGTAGTTCGATTGGGACAATGCAAGTAAAGCGAGTCCCGGAGGACAAATTGCTAAAGTAAACTAAGATTGAGTGCTTGAAGTGTCGAGTGTTGTGAAATTCCTTGAGACGAGTCCCTGAAGGTCGAAAGCAAGACAAGTCCCGAAGGACTAAAACGAGACAAGTCCCTGAAGGACTAAAATGAGATGAGTCCCGGGGGACTAAAATGAGCTTTTTAATCTAGGCACGGCTTTCTTGATTTTTTTTTTTTTGAAAAACTTGAATTTTGAGTTTTGGAAGTAATTTTAGTTTGAATTTTGAAAGAGACTTGAATTTGAAAAGTTTGAGTTTTGCAGATTTTGAATTTTGAAAGAAACTTGAATTTGAATAGCTTGTATTTTGAATTTTGAAAGAGACCTTGAGTTTGAATAACTTGAATTTTGAAAGGGGCTTGAATTTGAACAGCTTGAATTTGAATAGAAACTTGAGTTTGAATAGCTTGAATTTTGAAAGAGACTTGAATTTTGAAAAGTTTGAATTTTAAAAGAGACTTAAGTTTGAATAGTTTGAATTTTGAAAAAGACTTAAACTTTGAAAGAGATTTTGAGTTTGAATAGCTTGAATTTTAAAAGGGACTTGAATTTGAATAGAGACTTGAATTTTGAAAAACTTAAATTTTGAAAGAAGTTTGAATTTTGAAAGAGACTTGAATTTTGAAAGAGACTTGAACTTTGAAAGAGATTTTGAGTTTGAAAGAGACTTGAATTTTGAAAGAGACTTGAACTTTGAAAGAGACCTTGAGTTTGAATAGCTTGAATTTTGAAAGAGACTTGAATTTGAAAAGTTTGAATTTGAATAAAGACTTGGGTTTGAATGACTTGAATTTTGAAAGAAACTTGAATTTTGAATTGCTTAAATTTTGAATGACACTTGAGCTTTGAAAAACTTGAATTTTGAAAGACTTGAATTTGAATAACTTAAATTTTCGAAGAGACCGGAAATTGAATTTTGAAGAGCTTGATTTTGTGAAAGTGGTTTGAACTTGAAGAACTTGGCGTTCGATTGAGACAATACATGACTGATGATGCAAATTGATATGTCAATGAATGTCACGTAAGCAGGCAAAATCAATGCAAATATGACAAAAGTAAGTCTCGAAAGACAAAGTGCGAGACAGAGTGCAGTCCCAGAGGACGAAGTGCAGATAGAGTGCGAGTAGGACGAACCACTACTCGAGAGACTAAAAGGCTTCTAGGTTGGTTAGACCGTAGCCCGAGAGATTGAGAGGCTTTTAGGTCAGTTAGACCGTAGCCCGAGAGACGAAGAGACTTTAGGTCGGTAAGGCCGTCCCGAAAGACTAAGAGGCTTTTAGGTCAATTAGGTCGTCGACAGACGAAGAGACTTTTAGGTCATTTAGACCGCCCCAGAGACGAAGAGGCTTTTAGGTCATTTAGACCCGACCCAGAGACTAAGAGGCTTTTAGGTCGGTTAGACCGTAGCCTGAGAGACGAAGAGGCTTTTAGGTCATTTAGACCGTAGCCCGAGAGACGAAGAGGCTTTTAGGTCAATTAGACCATAGCCCGAGAGACTAAGAGGCTTTTAGGTCGGTTAAACCGTAGCCCGAGAGACGAAGAGGCTTTCAGGTCATTTAGACCGTAGCCTGAGAGACTAAGAGGCTTTTAGGTCAATTAGACCGTAGCCCGAGAGACGAAGAGGCTTTTAGGTCATTTAGACCGTAGCCCGAGAGACTAAGAGGCTTTTAGGTCAATTAGACCGTAGCCTGAGAGACGAAGAGACTTTAGGCCGGTAAGACCGTAGCTCGATTGACTGAGATACTTAGATCCTTTTGACTGTAGCTCGATTGACAAAGAACCTTTAGGTCCTTTTGACCATTGCTTGATAAACAAAGAAGCTTAGGTCCTTTTGACCGTCGCCTGTGAGACCAAGAAGCATTAGGTCAGTTAGACCATCGCACAATAAACAAAGAAGCTCCGGTCCTTTTGACCGTTACCGATTGAATGAGAAGCTTAGGCCCTTTTGGCCGTTGTGAATTGACTGAGAAGCTTAGGCCCTTTTGACCGTCGCCGATTGAATGAGAAGCTTAGGCCCTTTTGACCGTCGCCGATTGAATGAGAAGCTTAGGCCCTTTTGGACCGTCGCTCGAGAGACTAAGAAGCGTTAGGTCTTTTGGACCATAGCTTGGTTGATTGACTTTTGGACAACATTCGAGATTCGTGATTTGGCACTCGACGACAATGATGACAACATTCCTTTTTGTTTTTTTGAAAAATAGGGGACACATCTAATTACCATTTTTGCTTTACTATCTTTGGTCGGTGACTGGTATCTTGGATTTTAGGCTAGAATTCGCCTGCGGTGAGGGGTTGAATTTGAGTTGGGGTTTGCTTTTTGTCAGGGCTTGAGATTTGGGCTGAAACTTTCCTTTGATCAAGGCTTGAGATTTGGGCTGAAGTTTGTACCCGAGTTTTGAAGTTAGGCATACACTAGCCTCGGTAGATGACATCGAGTTGTTGTGCCCCAGTGAAAGACGAACCCCCGTTCTGACGGTTTTGACAAACAGTTGTCCAAGCGCAGTCCAGGCTATGGTTTCGCTCGGGTATTAACACTTTCCTTTTGCGCTCTAAATTTTGCCTAGTACCGCCCTTTCGGGTTTTCGGTCTAGCAAGCTCTTTTGATTAACTGCCTTAACTTTTGCCTAGGCCGCCCTTGCGGGTTTTCAACCTAGCAGACTTTTGCTCTAATTTTTGCTTGGGTCTGCCCGCCCTTGCGGTTTTCAGCCCAACGAGCTTCTCTCAGGGGTGGTATTCTTCCATGCGTTGAAATGACTTCCACGAGTCGAGAATTGACCAAACCAGGATGACTCTTTTGACTTTTGGCAAAAGGGGTGGATTTTGACAAGACTACGTTGACGCAAATGAGGGAGAGAAAGACGAAGTGACTTTCGAATGGTGCCCCTGATTGGACGAAGAGTTTGACTATTTTGAAATGGTCGACATGCCCAGGTTCTTGGAATTCTCCTTTTGGAATTTCAAAATTATTTTACTACATCAATTGATTTTCATTCAAATCTTTCGATTTTGTTAAAACAAGAGAGTTTTTGTCATGAACCGTGCCCCAGGTTGTTGATGATGGCCCGTGGATCAAAAATGTCCCAGTCTGGATTTTTGCTTTGGGCAATGCTTTGACTTTTCTCCATGTATTGATTTTCGATCATGCCTCTTAACGCCTAAGGTTCTTGCTATCAAGTTGCGCTTTCCAATCTGAAAGGACTTTTTGGGTTGTAATGTGGGCCATGGTTTGGGCTTAACAAAGAAAGGACAATTGGCTCAAAAATTTCACTTTCTTTTTGGGTTTTCAAAGCTAAGCAGCTATCTTTGAACTTTTTGTGCCCATTTGCTTTGATGAGCATTTTCTCTTGATTTCTCATGCCTTCAATGCCTTTCAGTGTGTTTAACACTTTCATCATTTTGATGCTTTGAATCTTGATATATCTGGCATTTTCACTCTTTTGATGCTTTGAATTTCAATATTTCTTCTTGCACTTTTATTTTGCATTTCACCCCGATACGGAGGATAGCTGGCTAGCTGGGGTTCAAAGAATTTGATTGAGACTCAAAAGGGGCTATCAAAAGATATATCTTTATGCGTAGGATGAAAGAAACGATGGCCTTTCTTCATTTTGGATTGCGCAACCTAACAACTGAATCCTAGATGCTCCATTGAGAGGCTCATGCTCTAACTTTTGCCTAGGTCGAATTTTGAAATTTGACCTAGCGAGCTTTTTCAGAGTCACGACTTTGCTTCTTAGAATGAATATGGCATCGGGAAGTGGTTCCTTGAAATTCTTCTTCTTGCTTGAGGTGAGGGTTCAATCAAAAATTATCTCATGTTTTAAACTGATTATCATGATTTTCAACTGATGGTGGAAAATAATTTCAACATCTTGAGTTTATTACGGAGATGTGACTTTCAAAGGACAGCGACTGACTCAAAAGACCATGACCGAATATTGGGATTGACTCGAATACTCGTGACCGGGCCTCAGGGTGAGACTGCCTACGTATCCTGCAAAGGAATCAGGTCACAACGAAACTGACACTCTTTTTTTTTTTTGACTCTTACAGACTTAAGATTGAAAACACACAGACACAACGGTGAAAGCACGAAAGACTCAAGGTACAAACTGACTCAGACATAAAGATGGTTATTTAGAGGACAAGGACTTAGAGCTTGAAAACTCCCAAACTCGTGGAAGATCGGACTGTTGCATGGCTCTTGATGGTTTACCTTTCTTTGCTGAAGACGGCGGCATTGATGTAAGGATTGCGCTTGGACATGATGTCTAGCTATAGTTAAGGAGGTGCCTCAATGACCTTGTTGTCGATGAGGTATTGGATTTTGTGACGGAGACGGTAACACTTATCAGTAACATGGCCGGGCATCTGGTGAAAGGAGCAAAAGGCATTCGGGTCATGGTAGCCTGGAAGCTTTTGGGGTAGAGGAGTTGGAAGAAGCGGCTTGATGAGACCGGCTTTAAGGAGTTGTTCATAGATTGTGGATAGGGGTGTGCTGAATTGGGTGAAGGTGCGAGTTGGTTTATCAGCTATCTGGTTTATTTCGAGGGGTTTGGCATTTGAGGAGTTCCCGACGTGGAAGGTATTGTTGTTTTCGAAAAGGACTTCACCATTGTCAGGATGGTGTCCCTTGCCTTTTAAGATGGGTTCTTTCTTCTCGAGAGTACCATCCCTAAGTGCTTCCTCAACAGCCAATCCAGAATCGTAGAAGGTCTCGAAATTCGGAGAGGCCTGTGAGAGGATCATGTAAGGTGCGAAGGCATTGGGCAAGTTCTTCGTTATAATCCGAATCTGTTCCTTCAGATCTGGCTTATTCTGCATTTGGGCAGCCTTGGCTCTCCACCTTTTTACATAGTCAGCAAAACTCTCATTTTCGCCCATTTTTGTATTCTCAAGTTCTCGGGTGGTCATTTTCAGCTCAACGTTGAAGTCGTATTGGGTCACAAAAGCCATTCCAATGTCCTCCCATGTCTTTTTCTTCGAAGGTGCCAAGGAAAGGAACCATTGCAGCGTCGGACCTGACAGAGATTCGTGAAACAGCTGTGCCATGGCTTCCTTTTCAATTCCCCGCATGGTGAGAGAACCAACATACCCCTGAAGGTGTGCCTTTGGATCTCCGGTGCCGTCGAATTTTGCAAAGTCCACGCCTTTGAACTTTTCTGGTAGTTTAACGTTTGGGAATAAGCACAGCTTGCTCATGTCAATTTCTCCCTTCCCAAGCCGCTTGATTTCTTGAACAGACTCCTCTAGCTTACTAATTTTGGCGATGAGGGCAGCCAGGTTAGGGTCTGCTACTGGTGTTTCTTCTTTGGGTTGTTCGGGCTGTGGAGGTGACCTAGTCTGAAGCTTATCGCTGATTTCTTGCATATTTTCCATTATCATGAGCATGTCATTTTGCATGGAGGTAATAGAAGCCTCGAGTTGCGCGTTGACATTGGCAATGGATTGCTTAAGCTGAGTATCCAAAGCCGCCATGTTCTGCCTGAGTTCTTCTATTTCATTCCTTTCCCCCGCCATTTCAGATATCACCATCGGTAACTGAGCTTCTCTTTACGGACGGTTTCAATTAGGTGACGTCCTTTGACAAATGTTTCAGAACTGACAGTAAAGCAACAAGGGTGACTCAAATTCAGCCCGAGAATCATGTCCATGCAATGTCGTCGGTGTCGTCTACATCCTAAGACCTACCTCAACTCCAAATCTCACTTAGGATATGATTGCACCAAGGGTTTCAGCAGCAACAGGTATCAGGCAGGTTAAATTCCGAATGCCTCGGAATCAGAGCCAATCTCCTTATCTTGACCATCCGAGACAAAGCAATAAGGCTGCCGAAACCTGGATACAAGCACGTCCTAAGGCTAGATTCAGACCAGAGGGGCCGTTCAGGCACGGCGAACACCGGAGGTATCTCAAACTCCATGGACTTAAGGTCACTTAGACCGACCGGAAGGCCCTAAAGAATTCTAAGGGAACCTATTCCTCTAGCCCACAAGATGCAATTATGTGTGAATGATGCGTGTGTACAGGAATAAAAGCACGTAAGCAGAATTTAACACATAAGTCCTAGCCCTGGGTTCCTGTCCTAGTTGGGAAGGTTCTATGGCTATGTACAAGTGCAAAGGCTGGTTTTGGTCTCAAAAGGGTTCCCCGGACTAGAGCCAAATGTACTACCCCGTGTCAAGTGTATTGCAAGACAATGGTCGAACAGCACGATGGCCCATCATAGTCGAGGGTTGCTAGGCATCCCGGGAGAGCTTGTCACCGGTAAACCGGGCAAGATAGCCGAAACACACTAGCGAGACTTGTGCGGTGCATAGTGTAAAAAAAAAGTTAAGATTTTCAAATAATTTTAAATCCCCCAAGAAAAATATCTTTCAAGCTTGACCCTCTTGATTATTCAATACTTTTTATTCTTTTTTTTTTTAAAAAAAAAAAAGCACAAGTAAAGTATTGAATAAAAGTCCCCAGCGGAGTCGCCACTGTGGGCTCCCACGCCCGAAAAGCGCCAACTCGAAGAGTCGCCACCCGGATTTTTGAGATTGATGATCCGAGAAACCGAGAGCTTGATTTGAAAAAGAAAGGCTTTTGGTCTAGCGAAAACGTTGAGATTTTGGATCCGGGAGCCACATTACGAACGGGGAAGGTTTTGTTAAAAAAGCACCCCGCTCGCCCGGTAAAACCGGTCTCTACTAAGCATTTTAAATGGGAGATTTAATATCATTTGAAAAACTTAACTTTAAAACATATACGGGAAAGGGACACGGGATTAAATATAACACCTCGGCGTGCTTGTGGTGCGAACTGTACAGTATGAAATGGATGAACAATATAAAGAAAGTGAAACAATAACAATACGGCAGACTGCCAATATCACATGAAGTGCCGCGCGACAAATAAGATATACCGCGCGGTGCAACCAACGTACCGTGCGGTTGACCTGTCTACACATTCCAGAATCAGTTTACTTTTACACGACAAAACAAACCATAGGTCCGCAAAATAGTTTGTTATATTTTCCGAATTTTTGAAAAATGATTTATGAGACCTATTTGTTCATCTTATCATGTAAAATAATATTAAAAGTTTTTTTTGAAATGTTGAAAGATCTTATGAAGTAAAAAAAAGGACTTTTAACATAAAACTTGAATCTAGAATGTATCCGCACGATCTTTAAGCAATATTAGTCGAAATATGAAAAGAAAAAGTAAAAAAAAGAAAAGAAAAAGAAAAGAAAAGAAAGACTTTGAATGTAAACCTCGTTTGAGACCCAAGCTCGGTATAGAAAGACCGAAAAGGGCCTCGATCGGCTCCCCTCAAGGCTAAATGTAGTTTAGCCCAAGGAAATGGATTTATACCTTTTGATCGAAGCTTGGATGTGCTTGAAGGTAGAGGAATGAAAGTTGATTTGGATTGAGCATGAGAGACTTGAGAGCAAGTGGGTGTAGAGAGAGAGATGTGTATAGTGGTGATGGGTGTAAGAAGTTGTAGAGAGAAAATCAAAATGGAGTATTTTTAGAGAGAGAGAGTGAGAGCCAAAAAAAATGGCAGAATAACTTTATTTGGAGTTGAAGGGGTACTTCTCAACTAGAGAGGGTGTATTTATAGGCAAAAGAGGCAAGGATGATCACTAAAGGAGGGAAGGTACTGGGCCGAATAAAACTCATTTTCCGCACAGGCGCTCCTCCTGGGCGTGGCCGGCTTCTCTGCGGCTTCGAGAACTTTTTCTCAAGGTGCCGTGCGGCGTAGTGGAGTCCGTGCGAGAGAGTGATTTTTGAATTTTCTAAGGTGCCGTGCGGCGTAGTGGAGTCCCGTCGAGAGAGTGATTTTTGAATTTTCTAAGGTGCCGTGCGCGCACTTTTTGAAGTGCCGCTATGTGAATCGATCTGACACGAACTTGCGAGGCGCCCGGACACTCGAACTTCCGGATTTGGACGCGTTCGAAGCGTTGGAAAGCTCGTCGAGTCCTTTTTCTAACCCAATTGATTTCACTCAAAGCCATTTTATACATTGAAATGTGTGCCCATTTTACCCTCAGTGTGTCATGGAAAAAGTTATTTTTGACAAAGCAAACGCATCTTTCTCTTTTGCAATTGAACCGAGGGCCACCCTATATTGTTGAAAAGGGGTTTTCTTGAGGTTTAGAGAAGGAGTAGCAAATGAGCAACAATCCAAGCCTCGAAGGTATATTTTTCCTTATTTCATCATCGGGGAAACTTAAAGATTTTTCGGAGGTCCAGATTGGGGTGTCTACAACGTTCATTCGACACTCTTTTATGCCATGCCCTAGCGGTGCCACACGTACATTCCGGAAGAGGATCGATACCATCAAGTTGATCCCAAAGCGTTTTGAAAGCGTTATAATAATTGGTAATATCAAGATTACCTTGTTGAAGATTGGTAACCTCCCTTTGAATTTCGAAGATGGTAGCATGGTTGCCTTAAGTGAACCTCGGCTCCAAATCACGCCAAAGTTCATATGGCGTGCGGCAACTGGCTAAACTTGGTGTGATTGTGTTGCTGATGCTATTAAGCATCCATGAGAGAACCATCGTTGACACGCGTTTCCAGAGAGGCTGAATGTCTGGATCTGTTGGGCACGGTAATGAGTTGTCTATGAAGCACAATTTATTTTTGTGCAAAGGGCCATGGTAACGGCCCAACTCCAAGACCCATAGTTGGTATGGGTCAAGGCAATGTCGACAAGAGGGGTGCGAGGATGATCTGCGAAGTGTAGGAAATAGGGAGAGGAAAGATCAAAAATTAATTTCTGAACCTTCTCTTGAGCGTCGACCACGTCGGAAAAGATAGATTGAAGGTGAAAACTATCGAGTTCTTCCAGCTTTGCGGAGAACGTTGTTTTACATATAAGAGTAACAACCAGAACGTGAACCGTGCTCTGATACCATGATAAGAAGTATTTCTGATGAATATGTTTGTATCTCTCATTAAGAAAAATGGCAGAATACCACTACACTTATGTAGGAAAAGAATACAATCAATCAGGAAATAAAAGTATGGAAGGAGAATAATTATCCTAGAATTATGGAATAGATTTGATCCTAATTGATTGTTGCCGAGTATAGGAGATCAGCTCTTGACTTTCGCTAATTTCCCTCTCTCTCTCTCTCTCTCTCTCTCTCTCTCTCTCTCTCTCCCCTTCAAATCTATCCTTCAGAATAGGGTGAGCTCTGACATCAACGAAGCCAATCGTGCGCGAGCAGTCTGCCTGTAGTGTGCTCTTCTTTCCAATCTTCCTCACTGTGTCCAACTCTATCGACGTTATCACGTCGGCCTCGTCCTTGTTGTTCTGGGTGTCGTATAACTTTGTGTCCTAACGAAGTTGTAGTTCTTGGGACAGAGGTAGCAATTGGTGTTGTTAGATGGTGAGGTATGGTTGTGTAGACACTCTATTTTGGACTTTCCAAATTAGTTTATTTACGATATTTTGATTCCCCGATGATGAAACGGATCAAGGACACCCCGAAAATGTTAGTATGTTTGAGCTTTGAGCATTCCAAAACCCTTTCAGATCCCTCTCAAACCCTCTAAACCTAAAACCAAAAGGGCTCAGCAAAACCCTGCAAGCATACGCTGGTATTCAACTGGCGTGCGCTGGTCTTTTACCACGTGTCAGTCATCAGCCATTTACCCAGACACAACTGGCGCACGCCACTCAACCATTGGCGCACGCCAGTCAAACCTCTGGTCAAACTTGTGTTTTTCAGCATGCAGAAGCCATGGTTAGGGGTCTACAGCACATGGGAACCTTTTAATTAGACGAAAAAGCAGTTTTCGCCCGGGGACATCTCTTACACACCCATCCCATCACCTTTTCCTTTCATCAAATGAGAGTGAAGCCTTAGAGGCTAAGACACCAGCCCCTTTGACTGGCTTTAACCCTCTCTCTCCCTCTTCCCCTATATATACCCCATTTGTTCATCCTAGCAAAGGGTTGGTTCTCCAAGTTACACTCAATAAGAGCCCAACTCTCTCTCCCTCTCTCTCTCTCTCTTTATTAGCTTTCTTGTTTTCTTTTTCTTTCATCCATTGAAAGAGCAAGCAAGGAACCTCCTCCCTACACCACCCACTGTCAAACACTCCTCATCTATCGCTCAAGTTTCAAGCTCAAAGCTCAAAACATTCCAACAAACTCAAACCAAAGGTACAACACCTTTGTACTATTTTCTTGTTCTGATCCTTGGGGGGGCTGGCAGGGTCAAAGCTGGTAATCAATACCAGTCCTGACCCTAAAGCTAGTAGGTCACAAAAATCGTGTGAGCAAGGGACCAGCGCGCGCCGGTTGTTAGTAAGCGTACGCCACTCTGTGGTTGCACACGCAGATCTGGCGTGGGGATCGGGACCTTTCTGGAATCTGTCTGGGACACGACTGGAGTGCGCCAGTCATTGAGTAGCGTGTGCCAGTCGTGAGCCCTTCGGAATCCGCGTACTCCAGTTGTGAGTTGAGGTCAGGATATTTATTTTATGCTTTATTTCTTGTCTATTCATCACTGTGAGCATGCCTAATAATTAGTTTACTGGTTCCTGTAGTTAAAGTTGCTAGTTTTACTTTCAATATTCATTTCTGCTGCTTTAGAATGCCCCTGGGAGCCTTTTAGTCATGTTCCAGAGCCCAGAAGATGCAAAGCCAAGCACTGGACAAAAGGTGTCACTGGTGTACGTCCTCCACGGACTGGCGTACGGTAGTGAGATGTAGCCCAGTGGCTGGCCCTTGCATAATAGCTAGATCATGGCCTTTCTTTATTTCCCCACACTATTTATGGGGTGCTCAGTTCATTTTGCCTTCTTATATCTGCTGTCTGTATTTATATATATGATGCTATATCAACTGCGTGGTTTGTCCTGGGTGTGCACTGGTCCTTTCCAGAGTCCAGAGGGTTGAGAACAGAAGCTATGAGTTTGAGCTCACTGAAGTACGCCAGTGAGTGAGTGGCGTGCGCCAGTTGTGTTAGTATGCACTGGCCTAGCCAGTGCTTGCTGATGCGTTGCTTGCGTATGTCATTCCCGAGCAACGTACTCCAGTTTGTTCAAAACGCTCACAGAAGTACTTGTTCTCAACCTATTATGTTAGTTCATAAACCATTCATATCATTTTGTTATATAAATGCAACTTGTCACAATGTTAACCCCCTTTAACTGTTCCCCCGACCTAACTGGCTAAAAAATGATCGATGAGAGAAAAATGCAAATGTTTTACAAAAATGTCTAAATAGAGACCGATTTTCGGATTGAGCGAGAGGGGTGTCATAAAATATTTCCCCTCTCGTAACCTGGCTCCCGAACCTCAGATATCGAAGGTGACGACGGTCCAGTCTACAAGCCTTTTTCAAATCAAACAAACGGGGCAAAACGTTTTCCAAACCGATTTCTTGGGTGTTTTCCGCAAAATCCGAGTGGCGACTCTCACAATTCAGCATTTCGTCATGCTTTCCAAAACAAAAAAGGTGTAACCTGAAATTTTCATAGACTAAAAATGAGATTTTTTAGGGGCGTGTGCCCACAGGTTGCTGTGGTGATCAGAGATCTGATATGTTGTCTTTGGTGTGTTCGGCCGCCTTTGTGGCAGTGATGGTGGTGGCGGCGGCAGTGTGGGTCTGTTATTGCTTTTAGGTTTTGGTTTTGTTATTGTTAATTTGCTATTTATTGTTGGTGTTTGTGTGGATCTTTCTCCCTTACGTGGGAGTTTCTCACCCTTTGTGGGTGTGATTATGGCGGGTTTTCTACGTCGTCTTGATGTTTTTCAAGGTCGGAGACGAGTCTTGTTTGTATAAGGTTCTAAATGTTCTTTTGTAAGTTTATGCCTCTTTTGTGGTTGCATTCCGTCCTCCTTGGGAGTGGCCGCCCGTTTTTGTTGTGTGGTTTTCGTATCAATGAAAGTACCTCTAAAGATCAACAAAAAAAAAAACCCTTCGGTAAGGATCATCATCAGGCTGAGCCGACCCAGCCTGCCAAAGTCATTACTCAAGTCCGTCCATAGGCTAGGCCGAGTGGGTTTTTTTTCTTTCTGCAAGCCTGGCAGGTCAGATTATGTGTCTTAAGTTGAAGCCCAAGCCCAACCCATGAAGCTAACCCAATTAATGGGCTGACGGGTCAAAAGTCGAGCGGGTAGGCCAACATTTGGGCGGGCCAAACTAATTGATTTGGTGATTATATTACAAGTAGTATTTTTTAGACTTTTTTTGGTGGGTTATTTTTCTTCCATGACATGCCAAGGCGTGCCGAGCTCTGCGAAGAATATCTCGGAGGTTGGTCAGAGGGTTCAGTAGAGGGAGAGTGAGGGAAGAAAATACGCTTGAGTGATTTTCGGGCTATCGGGCGGGTCTTTCGGACGGACCAAACAAATATTCCTTGACCCAAGCCTGGCCCTGAATAATTCGGGCTGGGTTAGCCCAGCCGTTGGATGGGCTCAGGCAGGGCAGGTAGCGGGTTAATGGGCTAAATGATGACCCTTACCCTTACCCTCCACGTTAACGGGTCTGTCCGGAATTCCGACTCTAGATACACAACGGGGGCGAGTCAAGGTTTCGAAAGCTGCGGGGCAGAGAGAGAGAGAGAGAGAGAATGGGCGGCGGGAAGCAAGAGAAGCGTTCAAAACGTAGTAGAAGAACCACAAAGAACGAAAACCCTAAGAAGCGAAAGCGCATACCACTCGGCCCCAACAGAGTGCTAGCCAAGAATGAGAAGAAGGCCAAAACCAAGCCCGACAAGAACCACATCAGCTTAGGCGTAGCAACAGCGGCCGAGCAGCTGAGTTTCTTTGTGGAACAGTACCAATCAGCCAATGGCGTTCAGCTTTCGGCGCTCGAGCTCGAATCCATCAAAGCTGGTTCGCTTTGCTTTCTCTTGATTTTCAAATCCAGTTTTTTTTTTTTTTGGTAATGCCGGGTGTCCCGGGCCAGCTTGCGCGCACCACGAACTAATTCCCATAGCCCCTCTCACAGTATACGCTTACGCGTCGGGTGAGTTAGCCCAAAGAGTTGTTGGCAAGGATAAAAATCCAGTTACTTGCTTCCTGTTTTGGAATCTAAAAGCCCCTTTGGATTGAGTGGTTTGATAAGAAAAGAAAGGTTTATTAGGAATTTTCCCCAAATGACTCTCATTCGGATTGATTAATTTGGTGAGAAATGGGAAGAAAAAGTGTACCGAAATGAATTTTTTTGATTGCCCCTTCCCTTTTCTCACCAAATGTCTGGTGAGAAAGGAAAGCTTTTTGTTGCATTTCTGGGAAAGGCTGCAATACGCACCTTTATTTGGATTTGGGTGTGTAGGGTATGCACCCCTTGAATCTCTTTGGATTCGTGGGATTCATAACATTTTGTAGAGAAATTTATTGATTTGTAAAATTTGGATGAAGAAAGATTCATGACATTTGCATCAAAATTCGTAACGTTTATGTAAAAATTGATAACAACGAGATAAGTTTCATAGCATACAAATGTTATGAATTCAAAATAAATGTTATGAATCGTTATGCAAAAGTTATGAAATTTGTAGTATAATACTATAATGGTAAGGTCAAGATGTGGAAGATCATAAAATTGTTTCCTAATGACTCTTACAGAGCGGGAGGTGCGCGTTAGCAATGTTTTTTTATTCAATATGATTTTAGGCATTGCTCTACATGATACTTATTATGTGGTGAGCCAGCCGTTAAGCCTATCGTGCTCTTCAAAGCTAATGTTGTGAATTTTTATGTAAAATGTTATGATTTTTAGGAGATTTAAGGGGTTCATATCGTACACGCTTAAATAAGTATGCTTATAGTAGCATTTCCCTTATGTTATAGAAACTGGGATACGATGCAACCGAGTGTTGTATTATTTTACCAAAATATTTTTTTTCTTGAAAGTTCATTGGCTGACATGAGACTAAAGGATAATCCTTAACTTTGAAATAAAGAATTGTTGTTCAAATTAAAGAGTTCAACTTGAGTTTAATGTTTATCAAATTCAAATCCAAAAGAGGCTTAAATCGAGCTTCAATCATCCATCAAATCTATATCAAATCAAAGGAGAAATTTTTTCATCAAATCCAGCTGAATTCAATCCTTTCGCAAAAACAGCAGTTGGATTGGAGTTGTTAGATTCCTTCTCTGTCATGCGCAGTTTAGATTGATTTAATGTCCATGAGAAATTATCCACAAAATGAAAACCTAAAACTCCCCTGGAGGAGTGTTGGATTATAATTTGTAGGAAGAGAACTTGAATTCCATTCTGCATAACTTATGCTAAGAATTTGTGCCAAACACTCCATAATCCAACTTTTTAATCTATAATCCATGATCACCCAGAAATTTTTTGCCAAGCCCCCTTTAATTATTCTTTGATTCCATATCATTGCTTTTGGAATTACATTTCTGCTAAATTTTCTAAATTGGTCCAACTCCAAATACATATGGGAG
This sequence comes from Rhododendron molle, assembly GCA_025413875.1. Classification (NCBI taxonomy): domain Eukaryota; kingdom Viridiplantae; phylum Streptophyta; class Magnoliopsida; order Ericales; family Ericaceae; genus Rhododendron; species Rhododendron molle. The sequence goes on from CM046396.1 coordinate 6,628,614, forward strand.
TTTCGAAAACCAAAACATGCAACCAATGGCTCGTGTTGTTAATCAAGTTGGCCTCTATATACTTACATAATCTCTAAAAGGAGATGCCAAGTATGGCATGTCTGATCGCCAGTTCTGATTAGGGAAACTTAAACTCGGACATATTGGGTTTGCTTTGCCAGCCCAATCCGGTTTTTGGTTGCTTTGGCGGAAGTTGAATAATGAACCGTATCAGATTCTTTCACGATAGGATTTCTGTACACTTTCTATTGACATAATTGAAGTTTGCTACCCCTCCAGAATAAGTTGTTGATGCTTTGTACTTGGATTATGCAGATAAATGCATTCTGGAGCTATCTCGAGGCATGGATCAAAGTGCTAGCAATTTAGGCGAACATATGAAGGCTGCTTTTGGATCATCCTGGAAAGAAGTTCTTTGTGAAAAGCAGCTGCTTGAAGGAAAGATTGATCCTGGAAGTCCAGCTCTTCTTGTAATCAGTTTATCTGCATTGAGATCATTAGAACTTCTTAGGTGTGATCCATCTTTGCATTCATTGGATATATTGAACCTTCTGAGGATCTGTATCGTCAGATGCCTAATTATACTCGTTTTGCATAATATATAGGAAAATGAGTTACTGTAACATAGCACATTTTATATCCAGCCTCTTTGAGTACTTAAGGAAAGAATGTATTATGGTTCTTCAGGGCTTTCAGGGATTTGACCAGAGAATGCTACGCTGCAAAGCTATTTTCGAAGCATATGAAGATTGAGGACCAGGTAGTATTTTTGCCTTCTATGCAGCTTCTGTTAGTTATGGATATTATAGTGAATGTGTGGGAAATGAATTGTAGACTTTTATGTAGAAGTTAGCATTTGAGTTTACTATCTTTTGTATTGGAAATAAAATTAGATAGATTAGCTTAAGGCTGGTGTATGCATGAATATGTACAACAAAACGGCTGTACTGTTGGTCAAAGTTTTGGTGATTATAGGAAGCAACAATTTCTGATAAAGGTCAGAAATATCAGCAAAATTTCTGATTATTTATTGGGTAGCAAGTAGGGTCTCATTACATAGAGACGCTTATACTGAAGTCTTATTTTAACACTGGGCATATTACGCTTAATCTTCTTGTTCTTTAAAGAGTTTTCTAGGACCACCTCGGAACTACAAAACTGGACACTCTGCACCCTTGAACCATCATGTAAAGTGAGACGGCTAGTTTTTCTGCCAAAACTAATGGAAAAGTAGATTTGGCACTTTTCTATATAATTTTTCCACCTAAGAAGAATCTCAAATGGCTACATTACGCTTGGAGGCTATATAAAATAACATTCTTCAAAATAGATGTTTAATATGAAGTCATTCTGGCTGAACAAATTTATTAAGTAATTTAATGCTTTGGTCAACATTGTACTTAAATGGCTACAAATTGTCTCATAAGAGTGTTGCCACGGAAGATGTTCAACCTGGAAAAGATTCAACATTGAAAATATATTTCTAACGATGGTGTTTTAATAGCCTTCAAGGGAATTGTAAGCTAGGTAGCCGGATACGCATAAAGACACAGAACATGGGATTTCTAAAAAAAATGGGGACATGGACACACCAGGGGACACGGCAAAAATAAATAAATAATATTTATTTTATACCATGGAGACATAGTTATATGTAGAAGCATGAGACATCTACATGTATAAACAAACATCATTTACACATCATATACATATCATATCAGTATATCACACTATTAATCCAAAATATTTGAACTAATACTCATTTACCCATCAAAAAATTAAAAAATTGCACATTTAACCCCTGCCGTGTCCCTCCCTTGTCCCCCTTAAAAAGTTGATTTGCGTGTCCAATCTGTTTTTTTCGGGCCTCTAGTCGTGTCAGTGCTTCCTAGATTGTAAGTAATGCGGATATGTTTTGGGTGGAAAAATCATATAGAAAGGGGTCAAATCTGTTTATCTAGCTGTCTCACTTTACATGATAGTTCAGGGGTGCGAGTGTCCACTTTTGTAGTTGAGGGGATCTCTTACAGGATGTGTAAGACTCAGAAAAACCTAGGGAGGATGCTCTGTGCCCAGACGCTCCTTCCTTTTATCCTTCACGGAAGATGCTCCTTGCCTGGTTGGTTATCTAGAGGTGAGGTGCTTGGAGGCTACCATATTCTTTCAGACGTAGAGCGCCTAGAGGTGGGCTGGCTTAGAGGTTGGAATCCATTTGTGGTACAGTGTAAGGTTGCTTAGGGATATGCCACGTAGCAAAGGCTTGCTGGATACCCACAGTTGTCAAAGGGACATGAAACATGCAGGCAAACCAGAAATAGCCTTCATTAACATTGCCTACCACTTTGAGACAAATTGTCTCTTGGTACTTGGTTATCCTATTAGGGGCATTATATGGTATCATCCAATACTGTAATTGCATTAAATGAGGAACTCATGAGCTGACAAGTTTTAAGATATGCTCTGTGTTTTGGTTAGCATACCGCAAAGGAAGTATTATTTGAGTAAATCTTCTGACCTAGTCTTGAGTCTGATTACTTTTTATTGGTTGTTCAACTTATATTGTATATGCACTTATCTATCCTTGTTCTTACTAATGAATTCAGGTGGCCATTTTAAAGAACCGTGTTAACATTGCTTGTGGTACACCAAGCAGGTTAGTCTTGTAACTTTGTTTTTATATTTGCTTTTTCATCAGAACCCTGCTCTATAAAGGCATGGTGAAAAGGCTACCCATTTCGTCTACGATGGACAATTGACCTTTATATATTTTAGGCTTTAGGATTGGTTTTGTAAACTTTTTATTGCATCCCAAATGCCGTACGTCGCATTGTAGTATTACTCGGGTGAGTCCGAGGTCAAACTACGGGGATTTGGATTTTCTAGAGCACAAACATGAATGCTAAATAACCAAAGTGATTCGTGTTCAGAAAAAGAAATGTTAAAGTTACCGGTGTTGATAGTATGAGAGACAGTATTGGTGTACTGCCAAAGCGCCGGAGGTTTACATCCACTTTAACTCTTTCACTAGCCGAGAATCAGCTCAAGAAGAAGTACAAAGGGTCTTCTTAGTCTGATGATAAAACCATAGTCAGTATTATATTACTCAGTAAAGTTGATCACCTGCTTTGATGAACTTATTATTTACTTCACATCTAACGACAAAGGAATGTTACAATGAAGGCTCTCCTATTTGTAGATACTAATAACCATCTTAACCCTGGACTCCTAAAAGACTTCTTTCGCAATTGAAATACATTAGTTCCTCATGCAAAACTACTATTGTTTTGTTGGTGGTGGTTGGAGGGGGTGCGCTCTATCACTGTTCACCAGAGAACTCATACTATGAAAGTAGTTGTCGCCTGTCGGTTTGCTAGGTAATCACGGGCAGGTTGCTCTAGTGCTGATTTTTGGTGTTCCCCCTTTCTTTTGAGCAATATGCCGATATGTGAGTGCTAAAACACCCTTTCCAATAGTGCGCTCTAGCAATATTCACTAGAGAACTCATACTATGAAAGTAGTAGGTGTCGGTTTGCTAGGTAATTACGGGCAGATTGCTCTAGTGTTGATTTTTGGTTCTCCCACCGTCTCTTTTGAGCGATTTGCCGATATGCTAGTGCTAGTTACCCTTTCCAATAGTGCGCTCTGGCACTATTCACTGGAGAACTCAAACTATGAAAGTTTGGTAATGCACAAATGCAAACAACGATCACGGGAATGAAACTCCACCAACAAGCTGGAATGGTGGCCTTTGGGTTGAGCATAGGCCAAAAGAAAATGACCTTGAGAGTCTCTAGCAATGCCTGGATTATCACAGGAACAGTCATCAAATTTTATGTTAATTAAGGGAGGTTTAACGACGCACCACCAAATCAGATACCACTTACGAATCTTAGACTTGGGCAAGGGCAACCTATGACCCTGAAGCATAAGGATATCAAGCCCCTCCACCAAACTGAAAATAGTAGCAGCCAGATACAAATCTGTAATCATGAAAGTGTCATTTGAAATAATAGAACTGGAACCCATGGGGCTTCCCTCAAACCTAGAAAGGTATCTGTCAAAATCTCCCAACAAATAATAGAAGTGATAATCTGGAAAGGAAATCTAACTGCGGCTCCATGTGGACCAGAAATCCACTTGAGGTGTTCTAGAAAATCCATTTGGATCAGCTCTACTGTCTCCATCCATCTCAAAAACTACACCTTTGACCTCATCTAAAGGAGGCTGAGTTAACATGGAGTTCTACATCAGTAATTAAATACGGAATTTGATCCAAAAGATGAGAAGACATAAATCCTTGGCATGGTCTTCATTTTTGGGAATGGATTGTCTCCTTTTAATTTTGTATCTTTGCCCTGATCGTTTCTACATCTGCAAGTTTTGCATTTCAATTTGCTTCGTTGATTTTGCTGTTGTGCTGCCGAGTGAAATGCCATTTATCTCTTTTATGTATTTTTCAAATTCTGTGCATTTGGGTTTGTTGACATATTGAGTCATGTGACATGGTTGTCTGGGTGTTTCGCGAATTAATCTCAGGATTAAGAAGTTGATTGATGTGGAGGCACTAGGACTATCACGATTAGCTGTGATTGTGCTCGACATGCACACAGACGTTAAGGGTTATTCCTTGTTCACCCTTCCCCAAGTCAGGTTGTTCCTCCTCCTCCCTCTTCCTTTTACCATTGTCCTTTCGTATGCAATTGGTATCGGAATCATTCACGGGTTTTGTGAATTAAACATCATTTATCTCTTGAGACCTCCGAGTCTCAGTGCCCCTGCCTGTCTTTTTGTCTTTTTATACTTGTGTGGAAGTAGGGGAAGTATTTATTGTCTTAGAATCCAGAATACAATATGCATTCTGCCGTCTGCCTTCTTCCCGTTCTCCAACTTGTGCCTGGTATGGTCATTATGGTTAATTTTGTTTCTCATTTACATTTGTATTCACATCGCAGAGATGAATTGTGGGACCTGTATAAGTGCTACTTGCACCCACGACTGCTTCAAGGTGATCTTCGTATCTGTCTTTATGGCCCCGTACCAATTAGCAAATAGGAAAAGAAAAAGGATCGCGATGACAGTTTCTTCAGGTATGGTGTTTGAGAGCTGACCATCACGTGTAGTGTATTCATTTTTTAATTATTGTAAGAAGGGAATTAGGCTTTGTTTGTTACAGCGCAAAATAGTCCCATGAGTAAAATGTTTTCCCTACATAACTATTCAACTGGATAATGATTTTGGAAATTATTATTTTTTGTTTTTTGTGCTCAAAATATTGTCTGTAACTCGCTTTTTATTCTGGTGCTATAAGAGAATACACCAACAAACCTCATACGCTGCCCCAACTTCTAAGAAAAAAACTGAAAAAAGAGATAATGTTCTATGCATTCAATCAAGCATGCGAAGATAAATGAATGGAGTATCAAATCTGGTAAAGACACGTCTGTTAAAGCTCCAATAAACATAAGAAATGCAAATTTGATTCACTCAGCTCATCATCTCATCATCGTAAACATTCTTTTTTGCTGAAAATAAGGCACAAGAACTTCAAAACGCACGAAATTCTTCACAGTAGATAGAATGTTGTAGTTGATACTTAGAAAAGTTTTAGTCACCGGAAAATGGAAAAGTTGTAGAATATGGAGTATTTACTAGTAAGACCAAATGGATATTATTCAATGGACTCAACCACGTACCTTGGGGCATCTCGATGGCCTATGGCTCTATGCCCTAATTGCATTCGCTCGGCTGAAGAATGCATGTACCTGAGAGAACTTTCTTTTTTTTTTTGTTTTGTTTTTAGCAATCGTTAGAGGGTACTTTCATTGATATGAAAATCATACACTGGGAATGGGCAGTCAAGCGATGACAAAAGAGGCCTAAACTCAGAAAAGAACAGCCATCAAGAAGATGTAGAAAACCCGCCACAACAATAGCCACGAGGGGTGAGAAAGTCTCATGTAGGGGAGAAAGATCACTACCAAGGTTTTGAATATCGTACCGGCTTGGGTACAGGGATGGAGCCAGGGAGGGGCCAGTAGGGGCGGTCGCCCCTGCAAGAAAAAAAAAACCTCTATTTATTATATGTAAAATAAAAATTTCCTATGAAAGTACAGAGGCTCGCCCCCCTCTAGTACTTTTGGGGAAAAAAATCAAATAATAGTAAGTAGTTAGTAACCTCTGAAGTACAAGATACCAACGTTAATTTCTAAACATTACGGGTTAAATATAACAAAACATAAAATTTGAGGGTTAACATAGTGAGTACTCAATTATTTAATTCCCAGTTTTTACCCACAAAAATCTCTAATCGTTAAGAGGATTTTACACGGTTTTTTCTCTCTGTCTAAAAAATCTCCATGGCACACCAGACCCCTCTCTCTCTCTCTTTCTCTCTCTCTCTCAGCACAAAAATCCCACATCGTCAAGATTTCGAAGGCCGTTTCGAGAAAATAAGAACACTAGGAGAAGAGATTTGGAAAACTTTAAGTAATCTTGGTGAAATCTAAGTTGTAACTATGAAATGTATAAATATTAGACACCGCAAAACGATGGGGGATAAACTTTTAGCATGTTTCTAAATCACTTACATAGAGAAGGATATTGCGAAAAGGTTTGATGTTGATTCCATCATCAATGCTTTTAATGACATGAAAGAGCGTGAGTGCAATTGAAGATGCCTAGTTTTACTAAATAGATTGAGGTAAGTCGTTAATGCTTTTGCAATATGTTAATTTATGAAAAGCATAATTAAGTATGGAGTGTTGCTATTTTGTACATTTTTTGAGTTTTAAAGTATTCACGTTGTTATACACGTTTCTCTTTATTTTTTTGTCTTGCGTACATGGTCGCCCCCGTGTAGTAAAATTCCTGGCTCCGTCCCTGCTTGGGTACCGGTTTTCTTACCGGTACGGTACATATCGGTACTAGACAGTTACCGGATATTGTTTTGGATTTAGCGCTAGCTGCGTAGAGACCCAAAATTTCTGAAAAATATTTAAGGATTTATATGATATTGAAAATTGAGGAAAATATGATTTTTGCTAAGTTTATGGGAAATTGGGGTTAATGTGAAATTTGTGGAGTTGAATTGATTTGGGGTTAGTATGCTAGAATCATAATTGGAAAGAGTGCTAGTGTAATTTGGTGAGTATGTGAGGATATATAGAGGGGTGTGTGTAGGGGATTAAAAACCTCAAAAATATCTCTCTCTCTCTCCTCACGTTTCTCTCTCTCTCGGCTCTCCCCCTCTCTCTCTAGCTCTTTGAGCTCAAAAATCCACCAATCAACCTCCACCTCTTCATACCTCGACCTTCAATTCACCTCCTACACGTGATTCGAGCCTTAGATCGCGTGGGTTTGAGCTTGGCTTCTTTCTTGGAGGATTTTGGAGCTTTGGAAGCTCGGGCTCGTTCATTGATCTCGTGTTTGAAGCTTCCAACCTTGAGGTAGGGATTTCTTACTCATTCTATATGTTTATGAGTTGATTTCATGCTTTAATCAAGTTTAGATCATCAACCATTGTGTCTTCGAAAAGCTGTCGAAATCTGCAGAAAATTGCCCAAAATCGCCTAGGGATCGATCCCTCATTCAAAATCTAGATTTTTGCCCTTGTGGATCGATCCCCATGAGAGGAGGGATCGATCCCTCCCCTCTCTGGAAATTCTGCTCGTCTTCTGGGTTTCAGCCCAACTTCAAACGGCCATAACTTATTCATCCGATGTCCGTTTCATGCAAACTTTATATCAATTCGAAGGTCTTGAAGTCAACTTTCATTTGCCACTAGAATCACCTTAATACTCTTAGTACACAGAAAGTTATTGTCATTTGAGTAGAGGTGTGTCAGTCTGTCGATGTATGTGGCTATTCCTAAGGTTGTTCTCGTTCCGTGTTATGATTCCCTATATAATTCGAACATGTTTAAGTCACTCTTGAGCATAATTGCTTGTGTCCTAATGACTCATTGTTTGATCCTGTCTCTTGGCACTCGTTAGAGTATATAATATTAGTGTCGTTGGATAGGGAACGTACCGTAAGGTTGATAAGAGTGTCGTGGACTATAAGGAGTAATGTGGTGAATGTTATGGGTAGACATGAGTTTATCTAGTGATCCGATGGATAGGATTATGACTCGTATCCTCGTGCTTTGTCTTGTTGATCTTCCTAGGTTCTTTTGGCACTCGTTCAATAAGATTCTTGTTTCGAACCTAGCAGGTGGTGTGTCGGGGAGTCGTGGGTTCGGTACGTGACGTAGGACGTCATGATAGACTTGAGAAATAACTTGAACTTAAGGTGTTTATCAATGTACAATGGGACATGTTTAGGAGTTCGTAATGCATTGTGTGATGTTGAGTGTAAGAATGTGAATTTGGAAAACGTTGTCTTTTTGTATATGGATTGATAATGCATGTGTGTATGTGTGAGTTGATAATTTTGAATTGACGGTCCTGCAACGCAAGGTGTGGTAATGCGGAGACTCTAGAGGGCCCGCCACGCAAGGTATAATGCGGAAACTCAGGTGGAGAGAATTCACTGTCACTCATAGGGTGGTAATAAAGTTGAATGTCTCACATGATGAAGGAAGTTATGATTGATTATAGAAGTTCATGTTGTTGTTCGGGCTATTATTTGCTTGAGATTGTAATTGTTGAAAAAGAGAATAAACGATTGATTTCATCAAAGTTTTTGAAAATGAAGGAATTTGGTTTTGAAAAAGGAATTTTATGAAAATCCTCTGGCTATTCTTGAGCGAATCAATGGTTTCCGGTATTTTGGCACAAATCAACAGATTTCGGTATTCAAGCTCGAATCAACAGAGCTTGACCAATAAAGGTCAAGAGTTTTCTTGAAAATCATTTTGGCAACCAAAAAGGAAACTTATTTTTTGCAAAGACACTTGATGGTAAATGGTGAGAAATGAGGAAGTTAATTGTGGCATTCATCTGTGGAGTCTTAAAACGCTTTGAGAAATAGTCTTGGGTTATTTAGATTGATATGTGCATTGATACTGCTCCTGGTAGATGTACAAAGGGTTAGAGATATCTTTAAGACGTATTAAATCCTGTAGTCATTACCCATCGGTTCTTATGGTGCCCCTTTGTATCTCGTATCTGTTTATTGAAAATCGTTCACTCTTATTGCATGTTTCATCATATTTACATATAGATTGAGTATAGAATTCTCTACTGAGCTAGTATAACTCAACCTATCATTTTCAGGTAAAAAAAGTAAGGATTTTGACACGGAGTGCATGGTGTGCATGCTTGACTTCATATCTTTTGAAAGCCGTTATCGAGAAGTGATCTTGTGAAGTATCTACTAATGATTTTGACTTACTCGCAATTGAAATCAACAAATATTTCTCGTCTCACACTCTTGTTCTACTCCTTACGTGAAGATTCATGGTATAAGATCTCACTAGTCAATTTGGCATTCCGTTGCTATGGTTACAAATTTCTTGATTTGCAGATACTATTCACCTAATCTCAGCTGTGACATCGTATCCTTTTGTGTGGACAAATTAAAATCTTATTGCGATTGTGGCCTCTTTCAGGCATTTAAAAATCCGATATAGTCTTCAGCCTTGGAGCTAGATACATGGTTTGTTCTATACTGTTTCGTTCCGACTTATCAAGAGTCATACACCTTCTGATATTGGTGTAAGTTTGGTTGTGCGTCTTTTGTCAGTGTTGCCCCTATCTTTTGCATTGTGCTCGTCACTTGTATCAGGATGCTCTTTTGCCAAAACGTATACGCTTGTCTCCTAGACTTGTGGAGTGGTAGGGAAATTGAAGTTAAGTTTTTAGATTCTTGGGTTGGTTGTCGTGAGTTGGCGCACTAAGTTCGTAGCCACTTCAAAAAAAAATAATAATTCAGGTGGTCCATGACATGCAAATTCATTTGTGCTGTTAAGTGCGGACCTTGTTGCCATTGTTACCTACTTTGGCGTCATAGTTTGTTACGATCCCCCAACCTTGAAGGTGTGTAATTCGGACTTGTTTTCGCTTTATATTGGTTTGCTCACCTAGACTTCATTGTTGATTTGGATTCCATCGTTGCAACTACTAGTCTATTTATTGGAAATCGCTACTTTATTCAAGTTCCCGTGTCGTAACACTCGCTTGTTGGAACCAAATCTTACGATGATGAATTAATTGATATCTATTTGTGGTAGTGGTTCGATTCAAATTCACTTGTTGTAGTTGCTCTCTGCGGCATTCAGCTTTGTGGCCTCAGTTTTAGTTCCTCAACTCTGGAGGCACAAAACTCATTCTATGTTGCTCGATTCCAATTTGTTAGGAACATTACTTATCCTTGGTATTGTACAAATTATCGATCTTGTATCAGTTCGTTTACGTAGTGGCTTGTTCTGTTACTGTGTGTTTGTCCTTAGTATTGAAATCTATCATCTACAAGAGCTTGTTCACAGACTCATTTGGCTTGTAGAGCCACAAGAAGGTTATGAATGGTTATTTCTAATTTCCTCATATCATTCCGGAATTGGTACGTTGAGTTTGTTGCCTAAAGATTTTAAAGATTTTATGTATTCATGGAATTCCAGATGCCTCGTTCCCGTTCTTTGAGTTTTTGATCGGTGTTGGTTGAGTTTTAGAGCTCACTTGTTTCATTTGAGATAGCCGAAGGATTGTGTTAAACGTTGTCGTCACCCATTATCACTCGAAGCGGGAGAACTCGCGTAGTTTGTAAAGTATCACCGTGTTGAGGCAGAAGAAGAGGGAGCTTTTATCGTTAGACAAACATGTTATGTGTCGGATACGGTGTGTGTCTTTCGGATATCCAGGCGACAACCAATGAAATCCAGTTGAAAGAGGCGATTGATCGCCGCACCTTCTAGATGGAAGTCTCAGAAAGTCAATTGGACTATCAGGTTATAGTTAGGGGGTGAATCTTGATAATAAGATGGATAACCGTATATAGGAATTTTGCAATAAAGGGAAGCTTAGGAATTGCGTACCGTTTAACATTGCTGTTAAAACCTTCAGGTATTTGTGATGCGCCCTATGTATAGATATCGAGAAAGTGCAAATTAAATCCATTACAAATGTTAGAACGGTTCGAACTTGAGTTATAAGCTGACATGTCCTATGGTGAGAATCTAATACGTATCCTAGATTTGCATAGTCAAATGTTGGGAGGTAAGCTGATGTCGTCAGTGCGAGGTTACGTGGAAACGGGAGAACAAAATTATAAAGATATACTTGCATTTGTTGCGGTTTGATCGATATGAATCTTTGACATTGATTTTGATAGTTATTGAATTGTCGTATGATGAGTAGCAGTATGACTGTGATATATGCACATGTTGCGTGGCATGATCGGACTTGGTTTATCAAATTTCGAGGACGAATTTTTCTTTAAGGAGGGTAGGACCTACAATTTCATTTAAAAAATTCAAAATGTGTTATGTGGAATAAAATGAAGGAATTGGTGGAGGATATTGATTTTTGCGCTAATGTGTTGGAATTGTAAACTTGAGGGGTGTGTGTGTGATAGATGCTATATGTATGTGTAACGACCCTAATTTTGGCCCTATAATTTTATTTTTATAATTAGGGTAATTGAATTCTTCATAAAACTTAGTTAAATTTAATTATAGATTTCGGGGACTAAGTATGTAACCAGGACCCTGACTAGCTAAAATCCTAACTAAACTACCCTTAACATTTCCACTCCAGCTGTCTCTTTCTCCCTGCCGATTCACACTTTTACTCCCCTACTCTTATTATCCTACCAGCACAACAATACACAATGGGTTTCCCTTCCCCTTCCCAAAAATATCAGTCGCCTCCCATCACCTCACCCATCAACCATCTTTAGAACCAACAGAATTCCACCACCACCTGTCAACTCCACCATCACCCACCTTATTACTCCATGGTTACCTCCCCTCCTCCCTGAAATTTCAGCCCCCAATGGCTGCAAATATTCAGACCTCTGCCATACACCATCACCTTTTACGCCTCCACCACTTCTCTCTCTCTCTCTCACTGTAAATACCACCCATAAGAATAAACACAACAACACTACTACTCCATTCACTTACAAGTCCAGAGCAAGAAAGAAAAGAGGAGAGAAACCTTCAAATTCGTCCATGGTGGTATAGAGAGAAAATAGTGGGTTTATGGGTCTTTCACATACACCACCTCACTTATCGAAGTTGGGACTCCGAACTCCTTGTACGACCTCAAGAATCTCAGAGCCATTCCGAGAGCTGTTTCCAAACCGTTCCCGAGCCATTCCTGAGCCGTTCCCGTCGTCGTCACCTTCCTCGTTTTTTCCCGAAATCAACTAAATCGGATTCCTAACTTTTTTCGACCAAACCCAAGGTAGATTAATCTCTATCTTACCATTTCCTAAGTATATTTAGTCCCTAGTGTTGTTTTAATGTTTGGAAGTAGTAAAAATCAAACCCCATGTATCAATAACCAAACCCCCGTAGTCATCCTCTGTTTTTTTTTTCGGTTTTGGTCGTCACTGGAAACGAAAACAGTTGCATGTAGGATGTTTTGCTGTAGTTTAGTTCTAAAATAATGTATTTGATAGATTACTATGTAAAGATTTCAACATGTGCATCAAAAATCCAACCAACCAAACCCATACTTTGTTTTTCGGTTTACCTGGTCTAGACCGGAGTTAGCGAGGTCGGACGAGCGTGTCTGGAAATGAAACAGATTGCATGAGAAGTGTTTTTGTTACAGTTTAATTCCTATGTTGTATGGTCATGCTGATTTAAGCCAAGAACTAATTGTTAATAGGATAATTAATCACTGAACATGGTAAAACAATTTCTTAGATTATATAAATATGTTTAGTATCATTTTTCTTGTATGACTGATGCTACTGTAATGTGGTATGCCTATAAGAACTCAAAATTTATTATGATTAGAATAATACCTATGCTAGAACGATAATAAAGGATTTGTATTTTATTGTAAAACAATGCCTATGATAAGCTATGAAATATTTTTACTCTTGACAATTTGATAGTCAAACCAGTGGATAGCATTATAACTTATGGAAAGATAAATTATAAATTATTACGTAGTCACTTTAATTAGTTAGCAATAGAATAGAATAAGCAAGACTATTACTAGAATATAAAGAAATAAATTCAAATAATACAAAGGGCATCGGCCCAGTCATGAGATACCATGTGTTTTTATTTACTTGCACAATATCAATGGCTATATCTGCTTTCACATTGAGACGTATCATGTTTATTGGTTAAGTTGTTATGGATTTATTAATTGTTATACTTGCTACCCATTGAAATGTATCATGTTATAAATTTAGTAGTTGTTGAAAATATGATGGTACGTGCTAGATCGGACTTAGGATCACTGGGTGGTTTACGATGAAGAACTAATAGACGTTAAGTTAATGGAAATCGGATAATGTGTGGAGAGGCTGTGTTATGGAAATGTGAAATGGGTGACCAGATAGGGTCCGATGATCAAATGGTGACTAGTTAAGGCCATTATGATCTTGAAAGTACTATGATGTTGAAATGGGTGACCAGGTAGGGCCCAGGGTGCTAACCGAGGCCCAGCGTGTGATGTGTTGTATGCGACCCTAACAGACGGTTACGTCATGGGTAACTTAACCCCTTGTTATGGTCTAAGTGAAACATATTCGCTTAAGACCCCGGTGCAGGACAAGCAAGAGGTGGGTTGCCCCATGAAACGGGCGGAGTTAGTGGTATGGGAGGAAAAGATCTTTTGGAGAAGATCCCACACTTAAGTTATGGGATAGTAAGAAAAGGATGATGTGTTACTTTTCTGTGTTTTCTTTTAGTATCAATTGTTATATTATTTAACTGTTATTTGTAAAGCAAGGGGTTAGTAGGGTAAGGATTTTTCTTCTAAGTGTCGACTCACGGCGTTTTTACGCCAGGTACTGAGGAAGAGCCAGTACGGTCAACCTGAGGAACGATACCCCGTCGAAGACCTCCAGAACCAGTAAGGGAGTTCATAGAACTGTGGGCGAACTACTAGAAGAAGCTCTGTTTATTTTAGTATTGCAACTTCAATTCCAAAAGTGCTTGCACAATTGTCGAACTCTATTTTATCTGGTAATATGTAAGACCTAATTACAACAACTTCAATTTTAATGGTTAAAGACTTCCGTTGTTTAACTTTGTTATTTATCAAATCAAATTTTAAAGACATTAGATTATTTTAAAAGAATAATTTAACGTTTCTGAAAATCGGGGCGTTACAGTATGTGTGTGCCGTGTGTTTAGGGGAAGGGAAAATCATTTTCCCAAATCCCACTCCCTCTCTCGGCTCCCTCTCGGCTCTCCCTCTAAACCTCTCACTCTCACCCAAATTCCTCCAAACCGATACAAAACCCATACAATACACCCTCAAGTCTTCTACCCTTGCGTGTATTGGAGCTCGAATCGCATTGGTAGGAGCTCGGTGACTCGTTTTCGGCTCAATTTGGAGTTTGAAGTTCTAGGGCTTGGGAAATCTTTTGATTTTGGCTTTAACCCTCGAGGTAAGGATTTCTCTCACTCTTTGTATGTTCTTGAGTTGATTTTGTACATGATTCGTGCCTTGGATTGTGGTTTGAGTTGTGCTTGAATTCGAAAGAAAAATCTGCAGAAAATCTGCTCAAAACGAGCTGGTATCGATACCTTCTTAAAAAGGTATCGATACCATTGTGTTAAAGAAACCCAGGTTGTACTCTGGTATCGATACCATTCTTCAAGGTATCGATACCCTTGAAGCTGGAGTCGTTTTGGACCCTATGGAATCGATACCATCACTGGGAGGTATCGATACCTCCCCTGTTTTGGACAATTTTGCTTCCTTTTTCTCCTCGTTCGATTGTGGTGATATCCATTCATTTCTAACACACTTCTAGTATTCTAAACCACTTTCAAATATAGTCATTCGCACTCCGATACTTCCTTGGTCATCCTCATTTGTTGGCTCTCGTCGCGTCGAATACGAGCATCATATGAAATGAATTATCATTCTAAAATGCTTTAATTATGTGTTCCCCTAACTATCAATGATGCCATGAGATGTTAACATAGACGAACTCGTAAAACCGTACTTGAATTGATAAGATTGATTGTTAAATTGAAAGGTAGACGAATCATAACAAAGTACAATAACTTGACACTTGATGCCATGTAGTACGAGGAGTGAGTTGAGGTAATGAGCTTGGAAACAAAAGTGGAACTATGAATTGGTCTGTGAAATGTTTATTTGATAACAACTTCCCTCTTTATCTTCAAATCATGAGATTAGAGCTTTAGAAACACATATGACGAAATGCAATACAAATGAGTTGTAATCGGCATACGGAGTCTTGATACCCGGAACTTAAAACGGATGTACGGGGTCATGAGCACCCGGAATGTAAAGTGGATGTACGGGGTCATGAGCACCCGAAAATTTATTGTGGGTATATGGGGCCCTAAACCCGGAAAGTTCCTTAAACCCATTGTTCGATGTGTTATTGGAGAAAGAGCTATTTGATCTCACATTGGAGATTAACGGGAGCCGTACGGGGTCCACAAGACCCGGAATGTAGGATACTCAATGTATAAGAGTGCGAATAAATCTTTGGGTAAAAAAAAAGAGAGGAAAGTTTAAAAGATAACTAAGGGAATGACTAGATCGATCAATAACAAATGAAGTACTCTTTTAAATCTTGAGTTTTCGGCATGAAGTTGGTGTTCATTGCATTCTCTTGTTGTCTCACACTTTATTCTTTTTATGTCCAAAATCTTTTCATTTGCATACAAGGTTTGTAGAGACTTTTTTACTGGGCGCGTGTTTGCTCAACCCTTCATTTTTCAGGTGTACATTCGGAGCTGTAACATGGAGAGCTGTGCATGCATTGATTGGAAATCTTTTGAAAGCTGACATGAGGAAATGGCATTATTAAAGGATGAAATTGTAACTTCACTTTAGCTATTTATCAAATGGGTATTTGTAAACTATTTAACTTCTCCTTCACTCTTTGTAATTTCAAGTTATTGGGCCGATGTACCTTTGGTAAAACTCTTTGGGGGTGTGATGTAAGTTATTATGAGGATTTTAATTTATAAAAAGTTATTTATTGTAACGCCCCGACTTTTCGGGTGTAAAATAAAAGGATTTCTTAAGAAAATTTTGCTAAATAAATATGATTTTCCAAAAATAAAGATTTTGCTAATACAATCTCAAGATAGATTTACGGAATCAAAATACACTAACTTTAGAGCTGACTCTAATCTTGATACGAATCCTAAGCATCCTCGATCTTCGTTACTGATATTCTTTCCGTGTCGAACTGCATCATCGTTGAATCTTCTCCATTGAATCCTGCGCCCTCTAGCAAATTAATCGCCGAAGCAATCGATTTGCCAGGATACAGACGTATCCGTGAGTGATAAATCACCCAGTAGAATAATCCAACCCAATCACCCCTCTTACAATTACAGCTAGCAAGTAAAACAGGATAATCATGATGCGAATAAGTAAAACAGAGATTTTTCACGTCAACCAGTTCATTACTATCCATTAACCTAACGTGTGATCAAATCCCCGGAGATCTTTCCTCCCCACGCTAGCCATGCTCGGTCCCATAGAGATCAACCACTTTCTTTGTCGTAGATAACCTGCTACAATACTTCTGAGCGGCTGAAACATCATGCAAATCACCTAGGGTTCGCTATCTTATATACCACATCACAATCATCACTGGACTGCGCCCGGTACATCAATTTGTTCCACTGGACACATGCCAGGACATCAATTTATTCCCCTGGACTCTCGCCAGGACATCAATTTATTCCACTGGACTCTCCCCAGGACATCAATTTATTCCAGACACACGCGGAGACATCAATTTGTTCCCCGGACCCACGCCCAGGACATCAATTTTTGTTCCGGACTCGCCCGGGACATCAATTTGTTCCACTTTGGACCCACGCCAGGACATCAATTTGTTCCTCTGGACTCTGCCAGGACATCAACTTGTTCCACGGACTTCGCCAGGACACCATCACAAAATATCAGGGCCATCCGCCAGGTTTTATAGTCAACAAAACATCGTTGGACCTCTTGCCAGGTTTTAACATCACAAAATATCATTGGGCCACCGCCAAGTTTTAACATCACAAAATATCGATGGGCCACCGCCAGGTTTTATCAAGAAAACATCTCTGGACTATTGCCAGGTTTTATCGACATAAAACGTCAGCGTACTTTGCCAGGTTTTATCAAAACATCAACTGGACTATCCGGCGGGTTTTATATCATCTCAAGGGCTTACTCTGCCCGGTTTAAATCATCCACCAGACATCACTGGACTACCCGCCCGATTTCAAATAATATACTGGACTACCCGCCATTTTCAAATCACAATCCTAGGTCCATCGAGCGCCCTCGAGTCCTGTTTCTACCCCAGATCACCACGAGTCTGTTGGGCCATCCCCGAGTCTGTAGCCCACGACTTTCATTTGTTTCCTTTTTCCTTAACAATAACAACGTCTATATTCTCACTACAAATCTCATCATATCTCGAAATCACGCCTGCAAACAATAGAATAAGAAAACTTCTCAACTTATCCATTACTTAGCATCGTCTAAGTGATTTCTATCTCACATATACCACCCCATGTCTCTAGGGTCCAATCTAGCAATCAAATCCAGTATCGACACAATTTTATTCTCAATAATAATCAAAAACGAATAACAGACGGATCAAAACAAATATTTAGGCAATGCAATCACATAACTTTTATGACTGGGCCGTTGCCCTTAATCTTGTATGGCCACAAAATCATTAATAAGGTATGAACTATTTAATAAAGATTTAAAATAATTTTCTAGGCTTTAATTAATTATTCTTAAGTAATTAGATTAATTAAATACTAATTAAATACATTAATTAGGTAAAAATATTAGAATAATTATCATAACCTTAATAAAGGTCCTAACAGTCCCCTATAATAAATTTGAGTGCTAAAAATTTGGTTTGGATGCTCATGGAATTATTTTAAATAAAAGATTAAATTAATAGACAAAACAATAATAAATAGACAATAATTAATTAAATAATTGAAAATATATTTATATTAGCAAAGTATCATTTTGGGACAGTAGGAAGTCTAAATAAAATTATTCGGAATTATTAATTTCTTTTATAATATTTTAAAGTATTTCTATTTAGAATCAATGCGTAAATACTAATAATTAGTTAATTAAATAATTAAATTATTATTTTAATAACATATCACCTTTGAGGTGTCAGGAGTCTAGGAAAAATATTTTAGACATTAAAACATTATTTGTAAGGTCGCAACTATTTTCCGTTTGTAACTTTAATTAAAAATAAAATAAATAGCTAATAATATAAAATAAATACGAAATCAGTAAGTTATGATATTTAACATGTTGGAAATCTAGGAAAAATAGTTTGGGGATTTATAGAGTGGTTTATAAGGTCGTAATGATTTTTAGTTCACAAACTTTTGCACAATAACGAATAAAAATTTTAATAAATAGTTAAATAAATAAAAAAATATGACCTTAACAAGGTATGAACTTTGAAGTGTTAGGAACCTAGGAAAAATAGATCGGGGGTCGAAAACAATTTACGGAAAGGCGAAAAGTCGATTTGAACCAAAATAGTCCAAACCGCAAGGTTGGACCACGGTTTGACCTTGCTGCCGCAAGGTTCAATTGCTGGTGCAGGCGGCTGGCTGCCCCGAAGCTCGCGGCCGCAAGGTCGAGGGGTACATTTGAGTTTCCGTTTTTCTCACTCGTTTCAATGCATGGGACTACGAGGGGTCATTAGGGTTATGTCTATAAACATCAAATATACTTAGGGAGGCCTTGGATCGAATTATAATACCTCGAATCGCGTTGAATTGGTTTTAGATCGAAACTTGACAATTTGGAACGAAAGCTTCGGGTTTCTTGATCGGGGAACCTCGGGGCCGAATTGATTGATATTTGGTGATGCTCTAGGTTGTAGAAAGAGTTCGGAATGATCAGATTGGATCTTGGTTGGGTCTAGGCACGAAACCCACTTTTCTCTCTCTCTTTTCTCTCTCTAGAACTCCATAGCCTTGGAGTTTTGTTTCCTACGAATTTCCTCTCTTTTCTGGCTTAATGAAGCGTGGGGGAATGGTGGTATGTTCGTGGGTCGATGGGGAGGGATATATATAGGAAAATTAATAAAGAGAGTGGTAGAGTTGTATTCGAAAAAGGTTTTATCCTTTTGGGCTTCAAATTAGACGAGATATGGACGAATTTACGATCGGGGAGGAAGTCTAGACCGACTAGGAGAGGGAGAGATGGTAGAAGTGGGCATGCATGCAACATGTGTGTGAAAAAAAAAAATAGTATGACTAAAACTATATAGTATTTGCATATAAAAGACTTAATAAGATTATTAAAAATAATAATTAAGACTTAATAATATTGACTCTATTATTATTATATAAAAAAAAATAAGATCAAAATTTCGGGTCGTTACATTTATAATTATGTAAAAAATCGAGGGCGTGACAGGCACCATCACGTGGTACTCCAAATTTATTTTTCATCACACGTCTTTTAGTGTATAAAATGAGACCAATGCTAGCATGCATTAAACACAGGACAGAGTAAAAAATTAAACTATCTTTTTTATCAACTAGCGTTTTTGTCCGTTCGATACACAGGACTGAAAATAAACCAATGAAATTTGTTTTATCTCGTGCATTAAACGGGCACAAACGCTAATATGGCTGGATAGAAGTGGTATTATTAAATAGAGATAATATTAAATACCCTATTTAAAGTTCTGGAGCCTCCTCTACCAGAAATGGAACTATATGAATTGGTCGTCTTAAACACTTAAAATTAATGACAACTATATTATTGAATGTATATGATTGGATAGTACGTAGTGGTAATACAGATAATATTGAATGCCCTGTTTAATTCGAGATTTGTCTAATGGTTTCAAATGGGGTCTCAACAAATGCAAATGGAGTAGTATTAAATGTGCATACTCCTTTGTTCTTGATTGATAGTCTGGTATGAAAAGTCCTGCTTTTTTCACACTAATAAAATTTCAATAGTAAAGAAAGTTTACTATTATCGGAGGGGGCTAGGCAGCTTGATCGGTAGGGAGTTAGGTAAGAGAAAGGCTGCTCAATGACGGAGGGGAGTGTATATTTTAGTTTATTTCATTTTTGTCTGGATTTAGTCCGGTTTCTGACTGGATTTAGTCCAATTTATGTCCGGATTTAGTCCGGTGATTTGTTGATCATGTGCTTGGTAATAGTTTTATTTTCTGCAAACCTGATCTCGCTAAACGAGTTTGAAATATGACTATACTTAGTCACTTATTGTGCTTTTATTACCCTGTCTAATGGTTTGTCCGGCTGTGGACGTCTATTTGCCCCCATGGGGTTCCTCTCTATTGCGTAGGCTTTTGCCTTACAATTGAATACAACTTCTCCCATTTGCGCCCCCCCAAAAAAAAAAAAAAAATTAGAGATAAAATTTTCAATGATGAATAAAAAGATAAAAGTTCCATATATGCATCCTTTCTTTGTTGTAAACAAGGAAAACGATTAAGTGACGTCTTGAGCAATTTAGCAGTGCTACTTTGGCTAAATACTTTTAACTTCTGGTTCAAATTTGAGACCAAACCCCTCAAATCATGTGCAAGCTTCAATTTAATTCGTCATTCCGAATTAGTTTGTGATCAAATCTAACGCGCGTGAAGTGCACCTCAAGCTAAAGATGAAGCCGACGTTGCAGTCGCTTCAGCTAGAGATGAAGTTAAAGCTGAAGTTCCCATTTGACATTGATCCTGAACCTATAGCAGAACCTGCACAAGAATCAGAACCTGAAACTACACTACCAAGCTTTCAATATCAGGGAAGTGGTGCACAACTCACTGCCTTGCTAAAATTAGAGATATCTCTATCTCTTTTCATTTTACAACTTGTACTGATACCTTGTGTGTATTTGGAGAATTTCTTTTAATACCTCGGATCCAATCCGATCTATAGACAGCCCTACTAAAGTGTTTTATATTTTCCAAGTGGAAATGATATCAACACGTTTGTTTTGCTATAATTATTGGGATGTCCTCTCTCTCTCTCTCTCTCTCTCTCTCTCTCTCTCCTTACAAATATGATTGAGTAATAAAGTGAAAAGAAGCCCAATGCAAGAGAAAAAATCACACAATTAGAACAGTTCTAGAGCACATAGTAATTTATTGGGAGACTTAGCCAAAATTCCCTTATATTTACATTTTTTGCAATCAAACGTAAGGACATGCACCTTTTGCAATTAAACACAAGGACAAGTGTGTTGCATAATTACTAGTAAAATACACTTTCTGCAAACCTAGTAAAAGTTCACTAGCTAAAAACTGAAAGTTAGTGAAAGCGCCTAATATTCTAGGGTACCCTATGAAAATACATAAACCCTAGGGTACCCTATAAAAGAAATCCTATGAAAGTGCCTAAACCACTAAAATCCTATAATAGAAAAATGCACCCTAAAATCCTATAAAAGTACTTAAACCCTAGGGTACCCTACTCTATCCAAGGGTAGTTTTGTTTTTATGGCTCAACAACTCAAAAAGTTGAAGGACCTCTATTGAAAACTATTTTGATGACATCCTTCTCTTAAATAAAAACTATTTTATCGTCCTTGTAGCTAATTTTCCCTAAATGTGGTAGTCGGACTGAAACACTTCTACAGTTAGGTAGAAGGGCCAAACGTGGCACATGTGTGCATGAGGGCTTGATTTTCAATTTTTCACCAAAACGGCATCACTTTAAGAACAAGCCAACATATATAATTTACTCACAAACAAAATTTAATCTTTTTTTTTTTTTTTTGAACGGCTCAAAATTTCATCTACTAGTGTGTATATGACTGGATAGAAATGGTATTACAGATTAATACTGAATACCCTATTTAAAAGTTCTGGAGCCTCCACGGCAAGAAATGGAACTATAATGTGAATTGCTCGTCCTAAACATTAATTTAATGACAACTATATTATTTAATGAGTATGATTGGATAGCAGCGGTAATACTGATAATATTGAATACCCTGTTTAAAATTTTTAGAGCCCCCACAGCAAGAAATGGAACTATATATTATGAATAAAAAAAAGATTTTGACACTCCAAAATTTGTCTCTTGGGGTGCCTTGCTATGTATATTTTTTACACTAAAAGACAAGTTTGTCCTTATAAAAAAGTAAAGTGCCAAAATCATTTTTCTATTATAGACTGATTGTCCTAAACATTAGTTTAATAACAAGATTATTTACAAGAGATAAAATTCTTTCCACCACACGTGGAAAACCAAGGATTTCCACCACTATCCGTTACGGGCCTCACCAAACATTTTTTGTTATAATTTGAACCGTTCATCTTGTATGACCCGCATAATAATATATTCACGCAAAAGATGACGTTGATCAGACATCAAAAGATAAGTTAAAAATTGAATTTTGGTTTAGAAAATGGGCAGTTATGAATAATTTAACTTCAAAATCTATAACCATCCATTCTGTAAACCAAAATACAAGTTTTGATATATTTATCAATATCCAGTCAAACTGATTTTTTTCGTGGATATATTACTTTAAGTACCCTACAAAATAAACGGTTCAGATTTTAACCAAAAAAAATCCTATAGGACTCACAAGCGGTGGTGAAAACCATGGGGTTTCTAGTTTCCACCTATAGCGGATAGAATTTACTCTCTATTTACAAACAAGTACAGATCTTGAAAGTCTTACCGTGTTTCATCATCCTAAGCCGGACCTGGCCCATTCTTGGCCCATCAATTCATATTGTAGTAAAAGTACTTGTAAAATTTTACTCTCACTGTCTTCTGGTAGGACAATACTGGAAATTATATTTTGTAACATAGCTTCAAAATTTGTTCACCCCAATTGGTGTTCTCCTTTATTAATTACAATTAGATAATCTCCGTCGGGGAGATCGGAAGAGGAGAAAGAAACCGCGATAATGGGATAACTTAGTTGCTTTGTTCTAGCTTTACGGATTAAGTAATTTACATCGACAAAGACTGACGAAGAGACAATAAAATCAACAATGAAAACTATCTATACATTTAGAAGCTACTGAAAAATCAAGAAGTAGCTCTCTGCCTCATCCATTTGGTAGCCGACCACTTTTCCCCGGACAGTACCTCGCATCCTCCATGAATGCTACTAGTGTCCGACTGTCCATCCAGACCCTGAGAGGTAAACAAAGAAAGCGTAGCAGTCCATCAACCCTATTGCAATTAACAAACAACAGTTTCTTCACCGGAGCTGTTTTTCTGCAGCTTTTCTTTGTATTTCGCTTTTGGTTTCTTTTATCTTCTAGACCGGTGAGGCCCTTTATAGTTTGTTTTGTTTGGCTTATGATATATGTTCCGTTTCCTCAAAATAAAAAGAAAAATACAAGAGTCAACTAGAATTCAAGAAAACAAACCATGCTCCAAAAAAGCAGTGCATCTCCTTTATTAGGTTTTACACACATCCCCTTCACCATTCTTCCACCGCAGCTGCATTCACCAGAACCAGCCTGACAACATTACAACAATAAAAGGTCACACAGTAGGAGAAAATTTGTTTCTAAGAAAAAACAATACAGATAAACTAAATCACGAACATTAAAACA
Organism: Rhododendron molle; assembly: GCA_025413875.1. Lineage (NCBI taxonomy): Eukaryota > Viridiplantae > Streptophyta > Magnoliopsida > Ericales > Ericaceae > Rhododendron > Rhododendron molle. Next base: position 6,652,293 of record CM046396.1, read on the forward strand.
TTTGACACTCAAGCATAGGATCTCTATTCCCCAACTCGAGGGTAAATGCTAGAATGTTATTGTTCTTATTTGTTTTAGTGTCGGCTAGGGTATTCAACTAATTCGCATGTTTCTCTGCTGAACAATATAACTTTTTACATGTGCTGGTCGCCGCCTCTTGATCTTTTACCCTAACATCTCATCCGCATATTTTCTTCTTCGTCCTACTTCAAACCCTAAATCTATACCTCTCAACTTAACTAACATCATGAGCGAAAATCACCACTTCAACACATTTACTAGATTGCTGCAATCACTCGCTGAAAGGAATGTCTTAAACCATCCCCAATATGGAAATTTCCCGTATCTCTTCTCATTTGTTCATGGAAAATATATGTTTATTGTCCACAGTTCACCTCTGACCCAACAGTTAGCCCCGGGAGACAAGGTTGCTCATATTATGACACTGTCTCAATGACCAAGCATCGGACTGAGATAAATTCCCGTAGTTTCCCTTAACTGACCACCTTTGTTTATAATACACACCAATCCAACAAATATTCCGGACAGTGGAGAATCAACAAATGCAAATTCAATGAGTTAAGGAAATCCTATAGTTAAGCGAATTCCTGGAGTTCAGATAATCTTCTAAATCAGGTTAGGTTAACCAAGGACAAGCCTAGCATCAGTTATTGAAGTCATACCATGGGAAAGTATGTTTCTCCCCCCTCAACATTATCACTCAAGTACATGAGTATTGTAGCTACTCGTTGGCCACCACGTTTCAAATTGAACTGCAGAACAAGGAAAAACACAAAAATTGAGTGAGGAAAAAAAACTCATGTTAGCATGAGACGAAGTATGAGTACTAACTGACACAGTTAGAAACTTAAGAGATGCCAGAATGCCAGATACTGAACAATGTCAACGTGTAATAACTTACAGTATCTGAAAAGTAGTCATGATGCGGCCTGTAGAACTGATTTTTCTCATACCTGTGCTTCCGCAAATGTTAGCCTTGATATTGGAATGCATTAGTAATCCGTCTAATTCTAACCATCCAATAGGCAGAATAAGTAAACAACTAACCTTAAAACTTGAATAAGCTCCCCATTTTCTACTGGTACTTGAGAATATACTGAGATCCGCTTTTCAATTGCCTAGTTGTGCAGGAAACAGAAAAGATTTTATTATATGCACTAACTTTTGGTTTAAACAATGATGTGAGTAGTACTAGGAAAAAATATACCCAACTCCTTTTAAAAAAAATAACTTCTTTGAACTTACACTAGATCCAAAAACTTGAATGTAACTAATCTTCCAAAATACCAACCTGTATCATTGCGTACTTTCTCTCTTCAGGAGTTAGAAACATGCCAGAGCTCGTCCTAACATTACTTTTGATTCCCTAAAAATTCATAAAGGATATTTAATAAGACACAAATTTGGGGCATTGCATGGGTAAGAAACTAATATGGAACAATGAGAGCACGTTTCCAAATCTTAAATTCATGAGTTTCATCAACACCTAACTAAAAACAATGGCATAAAGTCAGGACACACATCAGTGAATTGCGACCAATAGAAAGTGATTAGGATATTAAGGTATCATCAAATAAGCAATCTCTTCTTGGAGTACTTCAACGGCTAAAACAAGATAGATGGTTTAGTAAACTAATCAACAGAAGATATTTGCCATATAAAAATGTAATATTTCAAATTAGTCTTGTCAAAATCATGCCATACAAACTGTATCCTATGATAATTGGTAAGTATCGTATCACAGCCATGCAAATATATCCTGTTCAAATAGTCTTGCTAATTATTTGCTATATTACCCAAGGGTACTGCTGTGCGTAATGTTCTGATACATGAACCAGTAGTTAGGAAGGGACACCCAAATTTTGAAGAATGCATTTCATGGTGACTTGGGAACAGCAGTTGACAAGGATATTCTCCAAGGTTTCTCATCTAGTGCAACTATCCGATGCAACAAAAGTGGAAGAGTGTAGATTGAAAAAAGGCACTCTGTAGGCTAAAGCAGTCACAAAGAGCCTAGTTTTACGCTATGCAGACCATACTACATTGATGAAGGAAGCAATTTGCATAATTACTACTCTGTACTTAGATGACATACTCGGCAATGATGCGACGCAGATATCTAGACTCACTGTCAGTGACCTCCGTCGAAGGGCATGGCAGCTTCTCCTGGATATCGTCTGACATAACTTCTTCAACAGGTATATTTCTACTTATATTTAGAGCTTTAGTTAGGTACCAACCTCTTGCTCCACACACTAGCACGTGTCCCGGGTAGACAAGTTTTTGGATGCTCATGGGAGCAATCCATGTTTGTGCTTACATTGTGATCTGAGGTTGGCAGTTTCAACTTTCAAATAGAACCAAGAAAAGTCATTGTGTGTATTTATTTGCTTAATTGATTTAAAGCCTATGTCTAGACCTTAAAAACCCCTTTACAAATCTGGTCTGGGTACCGATAGTGGATGAGGCAAGTAACTTAACCATTACAAAACCCATTGTCATCATCTTGCCAATAAATCACCCTTGATTTAATTAATCTGCTGAATGTATCTGATTGAATGAGTAATCAACTCCCACGGGCATGACTTCTACTATACTTGCACAATAATAAAAGCGGTGAATCAAATTTGAATGAGAAGGTAGACACTGAATAAGAATGAACAAAAAAAGAAACCAAAAAAATGGTCAATTATCTATTCACTCATTCTCTACCACGCTTTCAACCCACCCATAAAACAAATATGTTAGCCATATTTATAAGATGATCCAAATGTGGTCTTACTAGTGTTCACAACTCTACGCTTTGGTTCCACCAGCTGGAATCCAAAGGGGACCTCAAAGGGGTCTAGTTAGACCCATCCATGGAACAACACTTCTTTTTTCATTTGTTACGTATTACTCGGTGTTGGATACTTCCGAATAAAAGATTGTATTTGCCTACCTCTTTGAAAAACAATTTCTAGTAGCCTTTGAGCCATAATGTATCATACCTTCATACATTATGACTTCCTATTACTATGTTTGTTTTTCAAAGCTTATGTGATAAGGCACATGATATGATACAATGCACAACAAATAAAAGATGGAGAAGTATACCATTGTACTTATTAGGCTTAAACAACACTGCTTCAACTGCTGAACTTTGAAGGTGGTAAGACATTGGATCATTTCTTTATTATATACAGCACACTCACCTTCCCAGTTTTTGTATCCACCACTGTGGAAATCACAAGACGGGGCATTGCAATTGCTCTTAGGTAATCACATTCCTACAAGGCAATATAGTCTCACTTAAAAATACAACTTTGCAGCATCAACAAACTAACATTTTTCTCTCATTTCTACTATACAGAAACGACGTTCTTTCAAGTTTTGTAAGAAGTTCCACGAATGATATGCATTTCGAACAAATCTGATCCCATTATCTTCCAATAGCATGTGAAAATACCAATTTCCAGAAAATATAGCAAAATGCATAGTCGTGCTGTTTAAAATTTCAAGATTGATCAGGAACCAATTTATGTTTGATTTGGCAGGAATATCTCATGTGAACTGTAAAGGATGGGGGGATCCACAATGTATTATATCTACAGTCTACATCATACAATTCATACAAACTAGATGGTAAACTATATCACGCCCACTTCTAGGGAAATATCAGCTGTTAAAAATTTAAAATTTTTCTGCACATATATTTTTTTGCATATTCCCTTCAAACAGATGTCTTGGTTGAGAATGCACACAAGTTCTTTTCTTCAGCAATTCATTTGATCATTTTTTAGCTTCCTGTTTCTTCAAGGCTCTCCTCCGATTAATCAATTTTACTCACAAGAAAGTTCACACATTCCAGAATCAAGGCCACTATGAGTAACCAAACAAAAACTAGAATCAAAATTGACATTACTTTAAACACTGAATTGTTGCATTTCCATTAGAGTTATCAATACTGGAAACCATACAGATTTGTCACATGAATATTAGCCTATGAAGCATGGATACTCTATTTTGACCTCCGTATCACGTACCGTACGCGTATCGGATACGGATACACTTGGATACGCTCCGGATACGTATCCGATACGTTTTTGAGAGTATCCGGTTTTCAAACTTATTTTTTGGTGTTCGGATGCGCTCGGATACGTTTCGGATACGTTCGGGGGTCAATTTGTTATTACTTAAAATTATGGGTTTGAAGTGTAATTAGGGCTATATAACCCAATTTTCCTTACTGCCAAGAAAAGGCAGAACGAAAAAAAAAAAGAAGCAGAAACGAAAAGGGGGAAGAAAGCGATCTCTCAACCTAGACCATCTCTATCGCCTCTCATCTCTCGATCAGACCTGTAAGTTCTCTCTCGTTCCTCTGATCTCTCTCTTCTCGTCACTGTTCTCTCTCTCGTCTGTCTCTTCTCTTTCTCTCTCGTTCTCTTGTCTGTCTCTTCTCTCTTTCTCTCTCTCTTGTCTGTCTCTTCCCTCATCTTGCTGTGTGTATATATATATATACACACACACACACCACGCTGTATAGAAGAATGAGAAGCAGAAGCTTTTCCAGAATTTTTTTTGCTCGGCAGCTTTAGATATATAATTAGATGATACTTTCTGTTCCATGTGAGAAACAATCTTGTGAATGATTTAGCTATAACTTATGGCATATCAAGAAATGTGGGATTGCTTGTTGCTAGTAGTACTGTTGTTGTCTGAATATTTTTTTTTTTTTTAATAACAGTATCTTGTGAATGGTGAACTTGTGTAATGGATAACTTTAGTTTCCAATGGAATATTATTTTTATTTATTTTTATATTCAACGTATCCCTAACGTATCGTATCCTACTTTTTGGAAAAATAACGTATCCGCGTATCCGTATCCGTGCTACTTAGGTATTAGCACATAAATACCAATTAAGTTTCAAATACATGTGGCTAAACATTAATGTCAGGAAGGGCACACAAATTATATAATACAAGAAGAGCTGGTGGAAAAGAAATATTGCACGGACTCATGCATGTCATATAGCCTATAAACCAAACCGAGTCTTATGTCCCAATCACTTGGGGTTGGCTAATGTCATATAGCCTATAGGGCCTACAAATCAAGTGATATAGGCACAGACAGCAGAGTATAGTGAACAGATTGCATGTCATGTAAGGCCAACAAATCAAGTGATATAAGCAAGCCAGCAGAGGAGACTCGTGTGCTAATTCAAGTGATATAGGCACAGACAGCAGAGTATAGTGAACAGATTGCATGTCACGTAAGGCCTACAAATCAAGTGATATAAGCAAAGCCAGCAGAGGAGAATCGTGTGCTCAAAAACAAACCCTACATTGAACCTACAAAACGCAAGACCAATGAAGGAGCTGTTGAGAGTAAGATTTATTTCAGTATTTCTTCTTCATTTCCTAGGCTAGAAGGTTCTATTTTCTAATGTGGTACTTAGAGGAATAAAAACAAAGGGTTGTAGGAGAGAACCCTAAGATTCATTTCTACTCTCCATCAAAACCTTCATTTCTATCTTTCTACCTCTTCTCCTTCTCCTTTCTTTTTGCTACAAATTATAACTTGGTATCATAGCGTTCTTCGACACATTCGGGGGATGTCAACTTATCATGTTACTGATACAAGTAACATATCTTAGTGGTTCCATATCAAGACGCTGCTTATTGCCTATGTTGTTATCTTTTCAAGCCGCCGATTGGAGATCTATCGGGTGGTGACTTTGTTGGTGAGGGCTTCTCAAATTGGAAGAAGAAAGACAGACTTCAAGTTCATAAGGGAGGCCCAAATAGTGCTCATAATCAAGCTTGGGTTAAATGTCAAGACTTGTTAAACCAAAGGCAACATATCAAAATAGTTTTTGACAACCAATCAAGCCAAGCTCAAATCGAATCTGCTTGAATGCATCAGTTGATTTGATTTTATACGGCTTCCACTAAAACAAGGACTTCCATTCCATGGTCATGATTAATCTGAAGATTCAGATAACCAAGGAAATTTCCTTGAACTTTTAAAGTTTCTTGCCGATCATAATGAAGAAGTCAAAGGTGTCACATTTGACAATGCTCCACAAATCTTAAGTTGACATCTCCCAAAATACAAAAGGGCATTGTAAGTGCGGCGGCAACTAAAACTATCAAAGCGATTGTGAGAGATCTTGATGGTGCACTTTTCTCCGTTTTAGTTGATGAAGCTCATGACATATCAATCAAGGAGCAAATGGCCCTTGCAATACGATATGTGGACAAAAGGGAAAATGTCATTGAGCGGTTTTTGGGTATTGAACATGTTGCCAATACCAATGCTATCACACTCAAGGAAGCTATGGAGAGTTTGTTTTCTAGACTTGGGTTGAGTACATCAAGTTGAGGGGACAAGGTTACGATGGAGCTAGCAATATGCAAGGTGAGTTCAATGGTCTCAAATCACTAATACTAAAAGATAATCCTTGGCATTTTATGTTCATTGCTTTGCCCATCAATTGCAATTAGCTGTCATGGCTGTGGGGAAAAGTCATGAGCAAATCAACATGCTTTTCTAATTTTGTTAATAGAGTGGCGGTGATTGTTGGTGCATCATGTAAACGTCGTAATATTCTTAGGGAGAAACAAATACTAGAAGTTATGAAGGCACTTGATATTGGAGAGTTTCGAGTGGGCAAGGCTTAAATCAAGAAACCAATCTAAAATGTGTGTGTGATACACATTGGGGCTCTCACTATGGCACTTTAGTGAGCTTGGTCAATATATTTTCATCTGTGATTGAAGTGCTTGAATTTGTCTCCAAGGATCGTTCAAACACAGAACAAAAAGCAGAGTCAAATGTGTTGTTGGAGAAATTGCAATCTTTTGAATTTGTTCTCAATCTTCATCTGATGAGAGCGATATTGGCCATTACATCAGAGTTATCACTAGCACTTCAAAGAAAAGATCAAGATATTGTGAATGTGATAGCTTTGATAAACACGTTGAAGAACAAGCTCCAAATGACGAGGGACGCTAGGTGGGAATCTTTACTTGATGATGTTGATTCTTTTTGCAAAAAAAATGAAACTCATATACGGATATACCCAATATAGATGACATGTTTTTAGCTCGTGGGCGAGGAAGGCGCAATGCTTCACAGATCACGAACTTATATCATTATCACGTCGAGTTATTCTACACCATTATTGAAATGCAACTTCAAGAATTGAATTCACATTTTAGTGAGGCAGCCAGTGAGTTGTTTTGTGTGGCATGTTTGAATCCTTACAACTCCTTTTCTTAGCTTTGACAAGAAGAAATTGATTCTTCTTGCCGAATTTTATCCCAATGAATTCTCTCCAGTGGAACTTATGGTACTTCCTGATCAGCTTGACACGTATATTTTTTACATCTTTCTAGTGATGAGTGCTCAAGCTTAAATGGAGTTACTGATCTTTCCAGAAAAATGGTGGAGACCGGAAGAGATAAACTATATCCTTTTATTTACTTACTCTTGACTTTGGCATTAATCTTACCGGTTGCCACCGCGACAATTGAAAGGGTATTTTTAGCTATGAAAATTGTGAAAAATCGGTTGCGGAATAGAATGAGTGATCAATGGTTGAAGGACAGTTTAGTGGTCTACAATCTACATAGAGATTTTTTATGGAGTTCCGAATGAGGCCGTCATGCAACACTTTCAAAAGATGAAAACTCGGCGGGGTCTACTGTGAGAGGACGCTTAGCAAAATTTGGCGATGAGGACTTAATTTTTTGTGCTATTTTGAAAACTTTTTGGAAGCATACATGTTTATGAACTTTTGGAAGCGTATATGTTAAAGATCTTTTTGCATAACGATCAATGTGTGAGCCTAGTTTTATATAATTGTGTTTGATGGCTTATTTTTGTTTAAGATTGTGAATAATAGGTGCCCCCAGTATAAGGAATTCCTGGTCCGCCACAGGTTGTACTAAGGTACAATGGGGTTCTAGGTTCAAACCAAGGAGAGGAAGTTGATACCCTTGTTGATGGGTTGAGTAGCATCCACAATGGACATGCTACTAATATTTCACAAGTTCAAGTGTCTATAGCTAAATTAGAGTTCTTTTCACTTCGTTAAAGTATAGGTCATGAACTCATGTGACATATTATGGGCTAGCTAAAAGGTTCATTAGTTACAATAAATGGCTTCAGTTAAAATGTAGAGACCCGCATAATTATTAATTATCAAAATATTTTATTAATGCCGAAATTGGGAAAAATACGAATAATGTGATGGTTGTCTGAATTGGGGTTTTAAGTGATGGAATGGAAACTAGAAGAAGCGCGTATGATTTGCCTTTGTGTTAGTATATAGTGTGTGTGTAGGAGATAATTCAGTCTCTCTCTCTCTCTCTCTCTCTCTCTCCCCATTCTCTCTCTCTCTCTTCCTCTCACTTGAAACTCCACTTAATCCCTCAATAACCCACAAGATCCACTTCCATTCTACCTTGCTTGCTTGTTCTTGAGCTCGGGTTTCGTTGGGTCAAGCTCACAGGAAAGCTTTTGTTGATTTTGAAGTTCGTGGAGCTAGGGCTCGCTTGTATCGCGTGGATCTTGGCCTTTGTTGCGAGGTAGGGACTTCTTCTCCTTCTCTATGTGTTAATCTGTTGATTTGGGTGTAGAAATCGAGTTTGGATCGTCCTCCTTCATGTCCTTGAAGTCTGTCAAAAATCTGCAGAAATCGCCCAAAATCGCCTAGGGATCGATCCCTACGCAAGGGGGGATCGATCCCTCACAAATCTGGACTTTTGCCCTTTGGGGATCGATCCCCATTGGAAGAGGGATCGATCCCTCCCCTCTTTGGACAGCTTTGTGCTGTTTTGCTTATTTTCGACCGTATCGAACCCCGATCGCTTCTAATCCCTTTTGGACACCTCCTAACCTATTTCAAGCATGCTCAATTGGATTCCTTTGGTTAATCTAAGTTATCCTCATCTCGTTGGTCTTCCATTAGTAAGGAAAGAATAGTAATTTACTTGATTAAAGCTTTGCCGGAATGCATCTTATGTGATAGATTGTACTTGGGAATGAATGTGGCATGTTTATAACGATTTTGGCATATCATGTGATGATACGTATAAGAACGTGAGCGAAGGAGAATCTTAGTATGCATATTGGTTAATTAAGAAAGTGTAAGAGTTGGTAATTGAAGTAGGGAGAGTCCCGTAACGCAAGGGGTGGTAATACGGAGACTCAAGTGGGTCTCGTAACGCAAGTGGTGGTAATACGGTGATCCAAGTTGTTAGGGTTTACTGTAACGCGAGGGGTGGAAGTAACTCTAGGGGTGTTATACTGTAGCGCAAGGGGTGGAAATACCGTCGAAGGAGACTTGTGATAGAGCGTCGTGTCGTGGATGTCGGAGTTAGTTATGGTCTCATGAACCATACGATTATCTGAGATTGTGTCGTACCATGAAATGAAACGTATTGAATGTTGACATACTTGTTGTGTATTAAACAACTTATCCACTTGAAGTCTTGGGCATTGCTTGACTCCGTAGAATGTACCGACCGTGCTATCGTTAAAAGAGTCATGAGTTGATTGCTTCTGTATCAATTGAACTATATTCTCCATGCCTTTCATTCCATTGCACATATCTTCATATTTGCATATAGAATTGGTAGAAGATTTTCCTACTGGGCTAGTGTAACTCAACCTATCATCATTTTCAAGTTCGAACGCCGGGAAATAGTTGCATGCATTGTGAGCATTGGATGAGGAAGAATATTTTTGGAAGGTAATTTGGATAGTTAGCCATCTTTGAAATGGCTTCCTTTTTGACAAACATGTATTTGTAACTTATCTTACTCTCTTCCGACTGAAATGTTTGTAATCACTAAACTTAATCGTACTTGTACTTCAAGTATTTCAGGGCCGGAGTGCCAATGAGTTAGTTTCTTTAAACTTTGGAGTTGGATTGTAAGATGAACAATTGGGAACTTGGAAATCTTTTTGGGTATTATCTATGTAATGCGAGGATCTTATTTCCGAAAAGGATTATTTATTTATGTTGAAAATCGAGGGCGTGACATAAAATGTCCATTTATTTGTTAAATCAGAATAATGCATTAATTTGTTGGGATTATATGGCTAGAGGGCTGGCCCTATTTTTCCAACACTTTATCATTTGCTAGGATTTTAACATGTTGCACTAACTTACTCGTAATCTAGTATTTAACCCATCCATAGTGCCCTTAGGGTAGTATAGATTATTCATTATTCTATCATGTGGCTGAAAAAAACACATCAACTCACAAACATAATGATGTAACAAGACCATGGTAGCATAATAGCATACCTCTGTACTCAAAAAATTATGAAGTAGAATGATTCGTGGAGACCAGCTAATTATCTCAGGTTTCACCTGCAATCAAAAGAATATCAAAATCAATACTTACATGCAAATGGGTATATATAGATACGTGCAGTTGAATAGCACACAGATACACTGAAATAGTAATTCCTAAATGGAAAATAAATAATAAGATGAAGCAAATTACAAACTTAACAATTCCACATGCATCCATTTCAAAACACATAAACAAACAAGATAAATACAGTCAATAGAGCCAAAGAGTGAAGGTGCTTAAGTAGATACAAGTTGCTCTTGTCATCAACGACAGTCCATTCAAATGGTTGGAAGATGCAATGTGACCTTTGAAATTATTTTGGTGCACCCTTGCCTGGTGCACCCCTGCCACATTGTTCCTTCTTTCAGTGCAATTCGGGGAGAAATCAAGGGATCAACCAAGATTTTTATCATGTAAGGTTGATAATGAGTCCTTTACAGGATCTTTCGAAGGTCATCTTTAAAACACTGGGAGCCTTTCAAAACACCATCACTTTGGGGCACAAACAGTACCCCTAAAATGGGGCACTCCATAGACTTCCACACTTTAAAATTTTAAAAAAAAATTCTCCAACTTGATAAATTTGATCTTATTAACTGAGACTTTACACAAGAAAACACCAAGCAATATCTAAATCTACACCAAGCCAAGACGAGCTTCGGAATGGTCAGGCTCAGCTTGCTAAATTTAGGGACAGCTCGAGCTCAAATCGAGCTGCAAAAACTGGGCTTGAGCTCCACTGGAAAAAATTTCAAACGCTCAAGCTCAGGAAAGGTAAGCCAACTTCACGCGCATGTGGCGTGTGATGGGTGCACAAGAGGGCTCTCTTCTTATAAAGGAAATCTGCCTTCCTCATGAGTCTTGTGTGTCCGATGTGGGACTAAAGGAGGAGACTAATGCCTTTTGCCGGTGTTTTGTTCCACATCATAAATGGAAGAGATCAAGAGGCATCCAAATCTGTATAAATGATCTTCTTGGGCAATTGGTTTCTTTGCTGGCAGGTCATTCCAAGGCGTATAACTTTTAACGGCAATTTTCCATTGTTTGAAGTTATAAATAAATTATTTTATTTTATTTACAAAATTTGCTCGCGAGCTGACTCAAGCCTAGCCTTGTCTGACTCGGGCTCAACTCGAGCTTGTTCAATCCCGAGTCGAGCTTGAACAAGCTCATATCGAGACGAGTCTCAAGAGGCTTGTGATCGGCTCTGTTTGTTTGCAGCCCTAATGGACCAGATGCAGCAGATACCTCTTAAAACAGGAATATAACGAGGAAAGGAGGATCAAGACTGCGAGATCAGACTTCATAAAATACCACATGCTTGCCTCTATTATATCCCTACCCTTGCAAATCGCTTTGTCCCGTGTCTTTATTCATGTCATGTTTTCATTTCCAGGGTTTGTGTAGGTGCTTCACCACTTCTTAGGTTACACTTTTCCATCCTCCTTGATTAACAGTTAGCCATCCTCCTTTGCAGATTAGTTCAAGTTGGGGAATCTTTAATGTTGAGATGTAGATCGATATGAACTACTGATCCAAGAAACTGACCAACCCTCGAGAGAAAATAAAAGCTAAGATATTCCACAAACAGTCAGATGTCTCTAGACAGCAGGAAGTGCTGCCTATGGTTCACAGTTAAGATATTTATTACTTTTCTTGGTTGATAGCCCAGGTAGACCCTCTCACTTGACCACATAAGTTGATTATGACTCAAAGGGTGGGACCAAATATCTCGTGGATGCATAAAGGGCAGGGAAACGGAAGAGAAGCTCCAAATGTGGTATGCATACAAAGGAGAACAGAAATTAGGCACAAAAAAAAAAAGTGTCACACAATGCTGACAACCCTCTAAAAGTTAAATGCGAATTGCATGCTATTTGGAGCATTTTTATATCCGATGGTCACAAGATTTGACAAGGTATCAAGGTATTTACGAGCAATAGATACACAATAACACAATAGCCATTTAGCCCTGTCGATTTGGACCAAGAGTGAGAACATACATATCCAATACGTAAAGTTTCAGCTTCTTTGTCACCAACCCAGTAAGGCATACCTGAAATGAGAGAGACATAGAGAAAAAAAGTTACCACAGACCACATGAAACGAGGCCAATGCTTTGCCAAATGATTCAAAAGCATTGAATTATTTCAAGTTAGGAGAGTTATTGTAATAAAATCAATATTGTTGCCATGAACTAACCCGAGGCCTGAACTTGATGAATAATGAGCTAATAAATGCATCTACACTGCTCATGCTAACTATCGCAATGGTATAAATAGTATTGAACTAAGCTGCTTCCGTCGGACATCTTCAAACCAAACAAATGGCATAAAATATATGTATATAACTTGGCACATATTAACTGAAATCACCAAACTGTATCTGAAACTGCATTCTCAAACTAAGCCTAACAAGAAAACCTGCACACATTACATGTGGGGTGTGGGTGTGTGGGGGGAGGGTGGGAGGAAAATCTATAACTGCTTTGGGTGGTTAATTAGGATGAATTATCATTTTGTCCTTACAGTTATTAGGGTGTGATTGTTTCAAAGAGTAAAACTTAATTTTTTGGGTGGGTAATTTCGGAATTAAAAAGTGAGCCAACCGCAATTTGGAGGCCATACCAAAGTGTGCTCTCCCTTTAGAGATAGAAGATAGATACAAGACAAAGATATAAATTGTCAATACAGAGTTCATTGGCATACAGAATCAGTTAGGAGAACAAATATAAGAGTCCATGTATAAATCTGACAGAAACTTGTTGGAAGCATACCAACCTCTGGACAACAGAAGATTGTCAGAATTCCGAGCTTCATGCAGTCTTCTGAATGAAGGGAACTCTGTGCATATGTATACTAAATAGCATCAGGTAAGAATATGTGCATAAATTACATAGATACAGGTATATATAACTAGACATGAATATGATTCCCAAGACAATTATAAGCAACAATGTTACACGTAAAGCAAAATAATTATGCAGATCCATGCAAGTGAAAAAACGGAGGAAGGAGGGCAAAGTAACAAAACAATCAAAGAATACAACCATTGACTCCCCAAGCATTTCATGAACAGTACTGCATGTACGTACATACAAGGGGGAGGAGATGAATAAATGAGAATAACAATCCCTACAATCATATGAAAACAAATAGAAACAATCTTCGCAGATCAGTCACAAGCTCAAAGGTTTCTGCGATCCGATGATCAAAATAGCGAAGCAAAAAGAAAAAAAAGAGAGAGAAGCACATCAAAAAATAGCCTTAAACTCGTAGTCGGGTAGATTTCTCAAGAAACAACAGATCAGGCATCGAAATCCTCGATGGAGCAGCAAACTGAAGTCAAGCTGATTCCTGCGTCTCTAACGACTCTTTCACTTCTGTGTTGTTGATGATAAAGGATAGTGACAGTATTGTTGGAAAGAGTAAATTCGTAAACTATGGGTTTTCTCTCCTATTTGTCTTTTATTATCTTCTCACACATTACCCCCTACAATAAAGTGCCAAATGTGCCTAAAAGTATAAGTTTTGATTACATGAAAGGTTGTAAAAAGACATGCACACAGATGATAAAATCTTTTATCCCGCCTCATAAAGGGTTTACTAGCACATTTGTCCATATGCACAGTGAAACGGAATTTAGTATATAATCAAAGACACTGCACCGCATGGGAAACTGAATCGTTCCTTATCTCTCTGGACCTCTTTCGAAAAAAACGAAATTCTCATGTACTATGTATAAGCAAACTTAGACTGTAACTCTTATGTTTTTATCTACCTGTCAATTGTTAAGAATATTATAACATTGTAATTTTGTACTCGATGTTTTCTTGCACATAAAAATCAAGTATTTCTTTTATATATAAAATTGCCCAAGAGAAAGTTTGAAAATTAGGTGGCGTATCCCCGTATCCGTATCCAAATTTGGATACATAACCACGTATCCTCTATTTTCAGGCTTCAGGTGCTCGACCCTTAGATATACACCCGTATTCAATTCACTTTCCTGCATCCATATAATATAGGTTTCTATAACAATATCTGTGTCAATATTATACTAGTGAAACTTCACTATCAAATCTTGATTCGCTAATGCGATACGTAGGACACCGAGTTTTAGAAAGTCAAAGGATGGCCCGGTTCAGTTACTAGTTCAGTTTGATTCAGGTTAGCCTAAAGCCTTTCTTAGGGCTTAGGAATGCCGCTAAATCCCTTCTCTTCATCGTTCGCAACAAGGTAGCCATAGGGGGGCTGGATTGAATCCTTCCTTATTGTTGATGCTGGATAAGCCGCAACTTTTGGACCTGTATCTGTAACTGCTTCTAACATTCGTACTTTTGGTGCTCTTTGTTTCGTCCCAATTTCTTTGTCAAATTTCTTACTTTCCAGGCATTAGATAAAACCTCAATCAAGAAATATAAATTGAAGGGCATTTTTGTAACTGCAGCGGATGAAGACTAACATAGTAGCGCACTCGAAAAACAGTGAAGTGCAAAACTGTCATTTAATAAGGTGACAGGTCAAAGAAAACCTCTCACTGTAAGCTACAAGTCATCTTCCGGTCACCTTGCTCCAATCTTGTGCAAAATTGAGACCTTGTGTGATGAATATAGGAAAACAAATCTGTGCTTTCACATGGATTTCGCGACAAAAGGAACAATAATACAACAACACAACTTGAAGAGATACAAAGAAAAGTGGAAGAAGAAAATCATAACGGAAGAAGCATAGCTGATGTATATCTCTAAAAAGAAGTTGTGGAACAGTGATGGATAAGTGATAACCTGTTAAAACACTTCCGAGTTGCTACATGATTTACCTGGTAGGTGGACTAGACTCAAGCATCGCAATGAACAATTGGTCAAATACCACCATAATGGAAATCTATGACACACAAATACATTTATAAATATGTTCTGCCTTAAAAATTAAAAATAATAAATAAAAGGCCAAGAAGAGAGGATCCAACAAATGACGAACTTTTTCCAGTTTTTGTTCGCAATACTCATGTTATTAGTTTTTTATCTTTATGGTTATGCTAGTTTACTAATTCTGTGGTTTTGGATGTGCGCTCACGTTTACTAATCACTAGGGTCAATGGTTCATGCACCAATACAATAGGCAATTCATATATTTTCACAATGCTTGCAAAATTAACTTCATACAGCATTAATGCATAGCACAGGTGAAAAACTAGTAAAAAAAAATACAGATAAAGGAACAATTCTCTCTCTCAATAAGAAGAAGTTATCTCAATACGTCAGTATTTTTCTTTCTTTTCTTGTTACTATATTTTCGCAGTGAACCCAACAACTCTTTCCAATGATGGATGTGAAGTCAAGTTCATCTTGCTTGTCATTGTCCTTGTTCTGTCATGAGTTTCTTGGTTAGGATGTCACCCATCATCACACGACATATTTTGACCATGAATCCTGACCAGCCTCCACAATTGGAAGATTGAGTGAAATGATTACAATTCAAGATGCAGAAGGAAAGGAAAGATGAAATTAATCATACTACCTAGCCAAAACAATTATAATTTCACACCCAATAAACTAAGCAATGCAAGCATGAATACTATTCTGCAAAGCCTGTGATAAATGAATACAATCAATCAAATAATACACTTGATAAGTTAAAAAGTTAAAAGAATGAGTGATAGAGAAAGTATACCATACGAATCCTCCAACCTTCGAATGAATGCTAGTTGAAACAAAGCTCCTGCAAATCCCAAATCCCCATTACTAACGTCATTTTTTTATCTACCACAGGGTTGGGAAAAACTCTACTTGATCTCATTAGATTAGCATCACCAACAACTAAAGATAAATACTTGACAGGAAATCAAACTTAAAGAAAAAAGTTGAAGCAGAGATAAAACAAACTACTGGGTACAAGTAAACCCAACACTCAAACCCTAAAATTTTACAAGAAAAAGAACACAAGTGTGCAACTAGGTCTCAATTGGATGTACAAATAAGAAGTCCCAGATGTTCTAAATTTTAAAAAGGATCACTAGTATTTCATCCATGGCTAACCAAGGTTACAAATGTTGGTCGACAACCCATTTTGACAATGTTGCTTAATGAATTCATAGAATGGGATGAAGTTGAATCAATGAAAAGCTTTTTGAGTACCCACAATTCGCCAAGTTGACTTTTAGCCATTTTGGGTGCACAAAACCCAATATTTTAGCCAATGCATGTCTAACTTGTAGCACACAGGATAGTGCAATATCATCGCCAATGTTTGAAACCCATAATATCTCAATTATAACCCGAAAAGACTCCAGAAGAACCAGAAAAAACTAGCTAACTCGACACAACCTATTGGCTGGTCTGGCCCTTCAGTTCAGACCACATATTGGGGCTCGTTTGTCGTTATGGGGTGGTTTGCTCCCGATTACCCCTAGTTTTGTTCAATCTCACATCACCCAACCACTGCTTTTATTCCGAGAATGCCTTTGTTTTTCCTGCGAAAATCATCCTATGCAAATCCCTTGACCTTAGAGGTTAGATGTGCTCAGCCTCACTGCAGATTCACTTTTATCTCCCTAGTTTGAGCTTTAATACTTTCAGCTTAAACCGAAGGGCACAGCCCTCTAGCTAGCTTTGATTAGTAAAAGATTTGTTTCAGTTCCCTAGGCAAGCCTTGCATCGAGGAAGCTTCAAAGGAGACCGCAAGAGTTCAAACGTTTCTAATACAAGCCCTTAGGACGGTCTGCAAAGCTTGACGTCCTTTCTTCACTTTCAAGGTAAGGTCACTAATGTAGTCTCCTTATTGGAATGATGGCTAGCCTCTGGACTAATACACATGAAAGTCCTATGAGTCAAACTCAGCATAGAGTTACAGTAGAAGTAGGACTCTTGCATGACAGAATAGTTTTGTTTCCGTAAGAGTTATAGTATGATCAGGACTATCACTGAGTTCTAGTAAAATCAGGACCCTCACAGTTTCAGTATGAGTAGGACTTCCGCATGCTAGAGTAATTTTATTTTTGTTTGTTCATGCTTAGGACAGTTTTCGGTTCCATTTCTAACGTTATAGTTCGAGGACTTCTTTATGCTTCTTATGTCATGGTAAGATTAGCATGTTTTAGTTTTGCTACTATTTTCCTTTCTGCACATCAGCATGAAAGTTTAGTTCGTTTTATAACTCATGGTTGTCACATAGGTAACATGTTTGTTTCCAGTTCAGACAATGTTGTGCGTGGTCACGTGCTCATTTCCACTGTAGACAATTCCTATGCTTGTGCAACCTAGTTTTAGCAATCCACATTCGCAATGGCAGATCAAATTGAATTGCTAGAATGCAGAGCTAGGGACTACATGAGAACTCAACAATAGTAATTGCTCATCGTTGATGGAATTGAGGGATGATAGGTTAATCACCTTGAGGTTATCATCCATACATTGTCTATTTTCTTTTTCTGTTTACTGGGTGCAACTAACGAAGATAGTATTTTCAAAAGATTTTACCCTCTGCAAACAGATTTTCAAAAGTTTTCTTCATAAAAGCCTACCAACCTATTTGTTTAGGTTTCTCGTATATTACAATAAAGTAGACGAATAACCGGTAACTAGTAGCGAATAATCATGGCATTGGGCTAAGCGTTGTATTAGCACAGATAAGGGCATGGACACGTCGTGAGGGGGTTACATGCGTGGCGCAGGGGCGCATACATAGATACGAAGCACGGGAATTCTCATGATACGGACACAGGCAATTATAGTTACCTAGTGTAATAAACATGCTACTGATCCTCATAGCAAGAGATTACTTTCAAGTCATTGATGGCTTGTCACAGCATTGCCTATCTGCAGATGTGCAACTAACTTCCCACAAGAAGCAAAAGAACCTTCTCTATGTTACTTTCTCCTTTCTTGTTGGATCTGGCATATTACTCACATGCCAACACATCCTTGGATATAAATCCTGCAAATTTACATCTAGATATGTTCTTTGCCATAAAAAAAATGATAAGGGAATTATTCAATTAAAATAGATTAATCAGGAAACTTGGCGTCCGTAGTATGATGTTAAAGGCCAAAACCTAAAAAATGCATGTAGTAGGTTGCGCTAAGAAACAAACCAAACTACTAGAGTTCGAGCTCATGTTCACTAAAACTCATTTAAGATCGGTTTCTTACATAAACAAAACAAGACAAGACAAGCATGAACATCTTTTTGTAGCTCGTTAAGTTTTCTAACCATGCTCAAACAAACTACTGTCCGGCTCGTTCAACTTATAATGTTTAAAAATTCAAGCTACTCGACATCAGTTTGGTATCGGCTCGATTAAAGCTCCTTTGAAATCTATTCGTCTCATGAACAAGCCAAGCTCGAATGGTAGACTGTTCAGGTCATTCGGTTCATTTATCAACCCTAATAGGAGACAGATTTAAAGAGAACCACCGTGTTGAACTCCCCAAGTATTACTTCGGCGAGTTAGAAGTCTTGGGCCAGTTCAGCCTACCAACGTGAAGAAAGATTGTGTTAAAACCAACACAAACATGCTCCAATACAAAATTCAAAAAAGGCCAAACTAGACCAAATCAAAGGTTAAAGATATTGTAACCGCAATCCTAATGATATCACTCTTTGTTTGATAACTTAGGTGTCAGGGCCAGCTTACACTCACCTCAACTAATCTTGGGACCAATCCCATCGTCCACCGAAGCACAATTAAAGCTAGAACAAAGCCCCGTATGGACCGGTCCCAAAAGAGTTAGATAGCACCAAGGAGATTTCGAACCTGAGACATTAGTAGGGAGCAAGGGCTTAGACCACCAGGCCAACCCTTGTATTCTAATGGCATCATTCTCTCCCTCCCTCTCTTAAGGGCACAAATGAGCCATTGTTCGAGCTCGGCTATTTCCTTATCAAGCCAAAACCTCGAGCCCGAGCTCCGCTAGTTTGTAAACAAGCCAAGCCCTTATCAAGCCGAGCCCAGTTCAATTACCAAAGGAAACTTTACAAAAACTCGAGCAAGTATTGAACTTTACAAACGAGCTGAGCTTCTTCGAGCCGAGCAAGCATTGAACTTGGCTTGTCTACTACACGAGTCTAAAACTCGAGGTCGACCTCGGCACAATTACTAAACGGGTTCGAGCCGCGCTCGGTTAAATTGCAACCCTACTCTCTCTACGCAATGGACATAAATACGTGCACACATACATAAGAAGTCGGTCAGATTAATAAATAATAGTAATACCTATGATCATGCCGACAGTGACAAAAGTAAGCAACCCGAAAACCATGCGCATTGCGGACGCCATGGCCGAATCAAAGATGGGAAAACGAGATTCCTGACTGCCTAAAAGGGATCCCAAGGGGGGTTTGAGTCTCGAGATCGAGAAAGAGAGAGAGAGAGAGAGACTCTGCAGGCAGTCGTCTTCTTGTTGACGAATGCTAGTCAAGAGACACTACTGTAGTAGTCTTGAGCACGTCTACGTTCCCAACTGAACAGGAAAAGCCGTTCTGTAAACGCCCACTGTTTTATCAATGGTGCAAATATCTCACCCAAACACGCAACCCGTACTCACATGATACGGCGACCTCATAATTACAGGGCCACCGCTTATGTAAGTATGGGTATGTGTTTAGATATGTCACTAGAATTGTTGCTTTATTATGCTTCTGCTTTTGAGCGGGTTTTGTTTATTTCGGTGGTTCTAGATTTTTTACTCTAAATTACTAGTAAAGTACTCATGATTAGAAATTAGAATAAACTTTTGCTGGTACAATCGTATTAATAATAAATTGTAATAAGTGAACATCTGATCATGCCCGCTTAAAATATTGTACAACTTTATGAAAAATATTTTACGAGAAAATAAGTTTTACAATTGTTTATCGGTGTTTGGTTGTATTTAAATTTTATTCTTACAAACCAAAAACTCATCTAATTGGCCTATTGTAGTATCAAAGCGTTGAGTAACTCTCGAGAAATTCTCTCTCTTCCTAGAGATGTTGAGCAGCTTTTTTTTGTATTTTGTTTTGTTATTTGTTTTGTCGTCGTGGTTGTAATTTTGTTCTTGTTTAATGTATATTTGGGACTTCCCTTCAAATAAAGTGTGAGTATTTGTTTGGAGAAAGTATAGGAGAGACGTGGAGGAAATTTTGCAGTTGCATTCACATGCCCATGAAGGAATGAGAGAAAATCATTCGCCGCACAAACCCCGTCCAACTTTAATGGAAAGTAACTTAACCATTTTTTCGAGGGTAAGTCGTTTTACTACCGAAGCCGTAAAAGATTTTCCAAAAAAACTCATTCTCTGGGTATTTCAACAGTCAAACACCGGAAATTAAGTAAAACGTTTTTGGTAAAAAAATACTTTATTATGTCTAAACAAGCAGAGCCTATATTGTTACTTTTGTTTGTTACAATACGAATATTAATTCATAGATTTGCAAAATACATTGTTAAAATATGCTACACTATATAATATACTATGGCGTATATATCAATAAAAGAAGAATATTAAAATTAGCCTATACCGTATAATAATATAATTATAAATATGTTTAATGCTCAAATCGTGGCCAAATAATAGCATAAAAGATTTTCTTCATTTTATCATATCGTAAATATGTCTTTAAATATATACATCTAAAAAAAAAAAGTATTCGAATTATATTTATATACATTCTTCGGGACATATTCAATGTTTTTCAATCTAATCAATGGCGCTCCGACAAAAAATTTCAACTATTGTTAGATAAGTTTGATATACATTATTGGACTCATTTCCTAACAGCTTAAGCTTTTGGAAGAATTGGTAACTTAATATGGTATCAAAGCTCAGCTTGCAAGAGGTCTTGGGTTCAAGTCTCTCTGTCTGCATTTGTCCCCGATCGCATTATGTTTCTCCCCTTTGTATTCTATTTCCTTATGTCTATGAAAATTCGCATTTGGTAATGCAACAAACCCTTTCTTTTCTTGAATGACGTTTTAAACCTTCTAAATGTAATTTTATTTCGTGGAAATATCAACATCACTTTTGTTCTCTCTAGTCTCTACAAGCACATTTTCTCTTATCATATCACTCAACCACTCTCTTCAATTCTTTTAAAAAAAAAAAAAAACCTCTTTTCTCCTTTTTATCTCCTCCATTACATTTTTTTTTGGAAGGTAAAGGTTACTTTTAAAAGGGCTAATATTTTATCAAAAATCACATCTTTTTTATTGGCGGAAAAAGAACCTCACGACAGTTAAGCCTCAATATTTAATCAACCTTAAACTTTCGAAATTAAATTAATAAATACACTTAAAGCATTAAAATATAAAATCCAGGAGCGGTTGTTCACACACAATATTTTTCGGGGTCATGGTCGGCCCTTAGACTGTAGAGATATGCAGTGGCAAATGTAGGATTCTTCGTGTAGGACGGACCAAATCACATATACTTATAATTTAACAACAAAATATCATCCTTATACTATAAAATAGCACAATTCACGTATAAAAAGACACAGAGTTTGTAAAGACCCGTTATTTTTAATAAGTATTACTAATGGATATCAAAACCAAAAAAAAATATTATTTTGCTCGTTAGTTTATTTAATGCGAAAAATTATTTTCAACGTCACACCAAGATTTTATTCCATAATCGATTGTGTGCGCGCGTGTTCGACGAGTTAATTCTTTATTGTGTACATGTGTGTACACTTGCGTTATACTAAATCATTTTACTGTAACCCTATTCCAATTTTCCAGTCAACTAAAGCCCATACCTACGCCCATCACCACCTGGAAGACCCCATGGGTAATCACCTCCACCCATCATCAAGCCACCCATCCATCATATATCCCTCCATAAAAAAATTGCCCCTCCATTTTCGGCACTTCCTTTTCTCCAACCAATGGGAGCCCAACACACTATCTAAACCCATTCCTTTAACCACTAAACTAATACTAAACTCACACATTGCATTACCCATAAGACTTCTTCCTAATACCCATCACACATCTATATTACTCTCCCTTTTTCCCACCTCCTCTTGTTCGGCAGCAGAGAGAGAGTGAGAGAAAGGAGTATTCAGTTCCCTTTTCTTCTTTGATTTTCCGAGAGAAAGAGAGTAAAGAAGTCAACACTACTTTTTTTTTTCTTTTTCTAACACTTCTTACCATCTACAAAGTCCACCACCTCTTCTTTAAAATTTATGAATCTTGGACCATCCAAATTCAGTCCAAAAATCAACTCTAAAACTGTACAGAAATCAACTCCAAATATCAGCCATTTGGGTCCCGAGTTGCCGCAGTCGAGTCACCACCGAACCGTCGCTTCGCTCCGTTTTCTTTTCTTCGAACCACCGCTTAGTCTTCGGGAAGAGAGGTAGTTAAAACTTATCTCCCTAAATATATTTGACTATAGTTGGATAATGTAGAGATTTGAATGTTGAACGTATGTATTTTATTTTCGAAACAAACGGAGTAGAACGAAAAAAGAAAAAGAAAAGAAGGGGAAAACTGTGGAGTAATTAGAGAAGAAAAGATGATTTGTGTTAAAAGCTGGGTTTTTCTTTTTTAACCAGGTAATATTATTCACTAGTTGATGGATATTTTACTGTACACATGCGGTGGAGTTAACAAAGTGATCGATTAGTGTTTACCGAAAAGAAAGAAAGAAAGAATAAATAAAAGGTCGTTGATCAGTAATCTGCTTCCATTCTTCCAAGTAAAGGAGTGGAGAATTGGTATGCTTCTTCTGAACATCTAGATCTACAGTTAGTCTTATTCTAGTCTTGTGCTTGATATGTGTATGTGGCTATTAATCCTTGTGAAACATAATTCATTTTGTCGTTTCGTTTAATTCCTGTTAACGATGTACATGCATTATTGCGAGAACTTAGAACTGACTTAGGATCACGGGGTGGTATGCGATTAGAGGATCACATAGACGTTGATAGGTAAAGGATGAATCGGAAAGTGATTGAGTTGTGGTTTCAAGATGGGTGCTAACAGGGGCCCAGTCTTGTGTTAAGATGGGTGCTAACAGGGGCCCAGTCTTATGTTAATGGGTGCTAACAGGGGCCCAGGTTGTTTGAGAAACGTGACCCTAGGTAGGGCACAGTGGCGATTGACTGCAAGAACATGTTTGGTTCCTTCCTTGTGTGGTTGCGTCGACTGTAGATCCGAGTAAATAATTTGGTAGCTAACAGCGGGACACAACAAGGAGCTGTCTGAATCACACTGGGTTGCCCTACGCTGGAGGTTAAGGGTAGGACGGATCTCAAGGTGAGATGCTAGATTTCACATAAGTTAAGAAGTAGTAATTGAAATCATGCGCCGTTAATTATATGCATTGCTTTCCTTATCTTGTTATGTGTAAGTTATGGGTTTTGGATAGGTTTTGGCTACTGAGCGTCATCGCTCACGGTACTATGTTGCCCTGGTAACTCGAACGCCAGGTACCGAAGACGGAACTGAAGTGTCGTACAATCCAACTGAAGTCAACGCTGCTGAGGAGAGAGCCGAAGAACCTTGGTTTCCGTATGCATAGTTGCTCTGATTAATTAAAGTTAACTTTATTTTGGGAGCTTCAAAGATTATTTGGAAATTGTAATATTTGTCAAATTTGGTTACTTAAACTTAATTCGTAATGGTTGTAATATGCTGACATCTGCTTTTGAAACGGTGACGTATTAAATCTATGAATTTTATTTTTAAAAAAATGGTCTTTTAAATGTTTTTATTAACGTTTCTGAAAATCAGGGCGTTACAGAGTTTTGAGGGGACCTTCCATCATACAGTAAGTTTTACAAATAGAACATAAAATGAAATAGCAACAATAGAATAATTGGGAGGTGTGCATGATCTCCGCTTGCACCACTAGTC
The DNA here is from genome assembly GCA_025413875.1 of Rhododendron molle. Lineage (NCBI taxonomy): Eukaryota > Viridiplantae > Streptophyta > Magnoliopsida > Ericales > Ericaceae > Rhododendron > Rhododendron molle. The sequence continues at coordinate 6,676,510 of CM046396.1, forward strand.
CCGCCCCTGGAGACAGGCGAGGTGGCTCAGGTTCAAGAGGTTTTTAGATATCCTCTACGACTAGGGTATATTCACTGGGTATTTGGCTTCGAGAGCATAGGTTCTTTCGTTTGGATTAGAGAAGGCGTTTTGTGGAATAATGGCATTTACTTCAGCATTGCAGGTGTTATGATTGTTTGTGCAGATACAGTATGGTTTTCCGAGGAAACACCAGAGGTGGATATATATAGAAATTAGAACGATTACACAGTCTAAAAGTGACCATATCAAAATACAACAAACACAAAAAACCAACAAGAAACACAACTAAAGTATCAAAAATTAACCAAAAGGCCGCAAGAACTGAACATAGTCCGCTCAAGACCGGGTTTTGGATTGCTGAAGTAACAGTTCGGTCGTCGCCGCCATCTCTGCCACCGCTGCCGCCGTCACTACGTTGCTGCCGAGAACCTACCACCGCCGCCTTCTTCAGAACCCGTGCTTGCGACCAAATTGAGTGTCAAGATGGAGAGCGCCCCAAGCGTAGGGCTAGGTCGGTTGTAGCATAATAAATTCGGAAGTTCGAGGTCGAATCCACAGGGAGCCAATGGAGTTAGGCCGGAGGTTTGATTTATGAAGGGTTTTTAGCGTTAGAACCGCCAACCTTTAGTTTGGCTTTAAGACGGCCAACTTTTGAGTGATGGAAATTCTCTCTACCTCCTAACTTTAATTAGAAATAAAGATTGACTAGAAATTAAAAGCGGCAAGGTTAAGGGGTTCATTCCGCCCATAACTTAGGCCGTTCAATGCTTCTCTTTGCTAACTCAAGTGATCAAGTGAGGGTCATTGTCATTTGATCTCACTCGGAAGATTTAACCATGAAAATTAAGTTTGACTCATACAACGGGTTTTGGAAATGGAGAAGAACTCATTTAGGCATTTTATCAAACACATAGAGTGTAATAGTTCTAAGCATTGGGTGTGCCAAGGAGACTTGTCTACACACAAGCAAAGAAGTTAACAACCCTAAGTTTTAGATCAAATATTAGAGTTCAACAAGTTCTTTGAGGCATTTTGGCAAACACCTAAAATGACATAGCTTCAAGCATTATATGTGGCAAGAGATCAAGTCATTGCCTACACATAATCAAAGAGGTTAACAACCCTAGGTTTTGTTACATAAAAAATGAATTTAATCTATTCACAAACCACATTAAGCACAAGAAATGAGAGAAGTCATTAAAACTACCTAAATCATAGGGTAGAAATCACCCCCATGACCAAGCTTAAATCACTACTCACCCATAGTGGGTGTAAACCTAAGGCAAAGCATAGAAAGAAATGAAAACATAGATGAAACTTGAAATAAAAGCTAGATTAATGAAGAACACAAGTATACTTACAACATTAATAAAGGAAAGAAGCCCCAAAACCTTAGCAATCCTCCTCCTTCGAAGAGAGAAGGAGAGCTAGAGGAGAGGAGAAGAGGAAGGTAGAGAGAGAAAGGAAAAATGAAGAACGCCCTAAAATCGGGCCAAGGGTGGTATATATACCCCCTTTACAAAAAAAAAACTACAAAAATGCCACTGAAATGTCCGCGCAGGGTCAGGGGATCGATCCCTAAACATTGGGGGATCGATCCCTGTGCTTTCTGGATGCTGCAGGAGCTGAAAGGGTGGGGGGGATCGATCCCTAAACATTGGGAATCGATCCCTGTGCTGGCTGGATTCTGCAGGCACATTTTCAACTTCGCGGGCTCACTCCGAACACTCCCGAACTCGGATTTGGGTGTTTTTCGAACCGTTGGAAAGCTTGTTAAGTCTACTTTCTAACCCAAGTGGTTTGGATCAAAAGTAATTTTTACATCAAAAGTTATGACGATTCTACCCTCAGCTGGTCGGAAAATGAGTTGTTTTGGGTAACATCCTTGCATCTCCCTCACTTCCCTTGATCCTTGGGCATCCCGAGTATGCTTCAAAGCTTCTTTTCATGATTTTTGGGACTCGGTCACAGAACGCCACGTGGTCTTGGGTAGTTGGACACACTCGGGGCTATTCATGGCCTTCAAATGCGCCTTATTCACACGATTTACCTGAGAAAGCCAAAAACACACTTTTCGTGCAATATCGTTCAAATCAAGCAAGTTATGCACTTGTGTGTGACAAAGTGTGTGACAAAAATGAGAGAGATAAGCCCTATTATTTACAATATTGAGGGCTTATCAAGCCGTTGGAAGTTGGAAGCTGGAACCAGGGACGGATTCAAAGGGGGGCACGTGCCCCCACTCGAACGCGTGCTCCCACTCGAAATTAAAATATTTTTTTATATATATTTTGTATAAATTAGCATAATTATGAAAGTGTGCTAATATATAAAAGGTCTTGCTATTGTCAACCCATAAATACACTAGAAAAATAAGGAAAACACATAATTCTGTGTACTTTTTACACCTTTTAATACATATTCACGCACTTATTATTGTCAGCCCATTAGGCTGATTTTAGAATTTTTCATATATAAATATACACACTTGCATATATCTCGAAAATGCACATATATAATTAGTTTTATGGTTGAATTTCACCATATAGTGTATTTATATTTGTTATTTTACGAGTTGTTTGTCTATTTGAAACTTTTCTTTCTTGATTCTCTTTATTTTTAACCATCTGGGAGAAATATTTTAAAATAAAGTCATTAACAAAACTAGCTCGATCATTCTAAAACTTGTCGACGTTCATTTAAAACTTATTTTAAAATTTTTGTATGAGATTTTGTGCTCATTTTTACCTAATTTAACTTAAATTATGCATTATAAACTTTTGTAGTTAGTAATGCATGCCTTAATTTTGTACAATCTTACTATGGTTGACTAAAAAAAAAATCGCAATTATAATTAACAGGTGCCCCCACTAGGCTGTATTTCTGGATCCGTCCCTGGCTGGAACTCGAGATCCATCATAGATTGGAGATGGTCAAGTCAAAAATGCAGGAGATTGGAGAGATCTAACCTCTCTCTCTCTACAGAGAGTGACTCAACCCAGACCTACAAGGATAAAGAAGAGACTGGAGAGAGGAGAAGAGAGGGGGAGCGGAGGGGGCTGGGAAGTGGGGCGGCAGGGGAAAGGGGGATGGAACCCCACCCCTCTCGGTTTCTCTCTGAAGATTTCTGTATGGTTTTCTAGCTTCACTAGATTCTCCGTTATCGTGTAACCCACCATCTTCTACATGCACTCCACTGTCAAAATTGTTCTAGCATAGATGGCTTTGGAGAGCAAGCGCTTCACGTACCGCAACTGCAAGTTCTTCACTGCCTTTTAAACCTGACACTCCTCTGCAATCGACAAACATCTGTTTTGGTTCTCGTCGGGTCATCAACAAGTCTCTTATAGCGACACAAACGGGCACATTGTATGCCTACGCCGACGTGTCCAACACCGAGAACCAATCAAGTGCTATGTCAGTTAATGTCTATGAAACAATTGACATAGTAACTCAGTTTTTAAATCCCAAGGGTCAAAGAGTGGCCAACACTATGCGGATGTGATGCTTTGGGTTCCAAGTTCCGTAAGCGTGTCTATTTCTAGCCACTCGAACTTCTCTGTTAAGAATTTGAGTATGAAAATGAGAAAGAAAGAGATACTTGTCAAAAGCATTTTTCAGTTGGTAAACAAATGAACATAGCATTAGCTCAACAGACATACTTGCTGCATCTTATGGATGCAAATGCTTTTGCAAATGACTGATTAGCAAAGTATACATTGGTCACTTCTGGATTTCCCAGTCCCATGAAATAGTTAAGAAAGGTGCACAAAAAGCAAATGAAGAATATACCTCACAAGCGGTAAAATAAAATAAAAAAATTAAACCACCAAGAAAGCAAAACAACCACCCTTTTGCTTATGATATAAATCAGGTAAAAAACAAATAGTTTATTACATACATACAATACATATATACATACAGCATATACACTAAATTCAGCTGACAACTACACAATTCCAATATACAGATCTGTATTGTCTCTAATCATCAACTATGGGAGCCAAAACTTAACCCAAAGTTTCCAAAAACATTACTATAATTTTCTTTTTGTGCAATCTGATTTGTCATTTACCCAACTTATCTTTTTATGAGGTTGTATCAGTTTCTACTCTTAACTACTTGCATCTGGATTTCTAATTGCTGGTGGAACTTCAGTAAACTAAATCATGCAGCAGAGCAGTTGTCAACAAGAAGATTATAGACCATTGGGAGCTCAGCCTCCAAGAAGGAGACAGATAGTGGGCACCTACTAAATGTACCGATCCAGTGACCTCATCCTTTAACTGAATGCTTGAAGAGCCTGAAAATCAACCACATATACAAGTCATACCTAAACGATCACATGTTGCCTGCAGCAAAAGATTTAAATCGTTGTAAAGCCAGAAGTAAACCAAACCGAGCCTTATGTCCCAATCACTTGGGGTTGTAAAGCCAGAATTATTACTTCGAAATCATACCCTATCATTCTCCGCCCGTGGTAGTGCTCTATAAAGTGACTTGGGCATGGAATGATGCCCTGAGGGCCAGTTTGTTCGAAGGGACTAGTATTGAATGGATATCCCGTAAGATATGTATCTCAACGGACAAATGTGATCGGATTAATAATACCACACCCTGCATGGTCTTGTATCCCACACTTTGCGAGTTTGTATATCCAGTGGATGTTTGGTCCAGGGCAAAATCTTTTGAGGAACCGTGAATGCGTAGTTGCTCCGGATGCGTAGTTCAATCCAATGCCCATATCCGGTCAAACAAACAACCCCTTATTCTACTCTTGAAGAGTTGAGTCGAAGTGTCATACATGCTTCCTGCTCTCTGATGTCTTAATCAACGTGCTTAACAAAAAAAAAATTATTGTTTGCTATGAATTGAACCTTGAACGACAATCTATCTTGATTCATTAGGATTAGGCACAACTAATTGAGTATCTCGCGAGTAAGGACAGGTAGGCATGATTAAGCAAGTGTCATAAACTATCCCCAGTTGTGGTTGATTAATCTTAACCACAGGCTAACTATTGTTAATCAAGGTAATCAGAGTAAATTGGTGAAGCTCCTCCATGCCTTGTGACACCACCTAAATGGCTAACATGTTTAGATGGCCATTAGCTATGGGTGTCTATGAGTTGGGTTAGATAGAGATTTATGTAGATACCCATTAGCTATGGTTTATGTTTGATAAAGATATATGTATATAATTTCCGCAAATAAAGAAAGGGTATGACACAAACCAGTAGCTCACATGAAATCGGAAATCTCAAGAAAATAAGAGGGGGAAAATGGTGAAAGGAAAGAGAGGAGAAAGAACAGAAACTTGACATAATAATCACAGAGAGGGTGCCTTGCTAATGATATGCAAGATATAAGGCATCGTGTCGTGTTTCATATCTTACAGCAAAGCTTGGATGTATCAATTCCATGTATCAATTCTCAAGCACATCTCACTTCTTGAGAATTCATAAACTTAAACCTAGAACTAGACTTCTAACATTTCATAACCTTGGTGCAAATCGTCTAAACAGGAGCCACCTGAAACTATCTAATGCCATTTTTGCGATCATTTTGTGGTACTTCCCCGTGACACAGGAATATTGGAGCTTTAATTGTCTAGTTTGTGGTCCACTTGGAGTTTTGAATTGTCTAGGAGGTCTTATCGCTGAAATAGCAATTAGGTGTCATTGCTGGGAAAAACTACAGAACGTGAAAATGAGGTCATTTTGTAGCTGACATCCGTTCACACACAAGTTTTGACTGCGATTGGTAGGGATGTGCAAAAAAATCCGCAAACCCTCAAAACCGACCCAACCCGTGCCGATCGGCGCCGAAAATCAATGGCTGAAATTATAAGCGGTTGGGTTGGAAGGGTGAAACACAAATTTTCAATGGGTTGGTTTGGCTGCGGGTAAAATATCTCTAACCCGCCTTTTACCCGATCCCACCCGCTATATTTACATATGTCAACAACAACCAATAGGATACTATCATGCCAAGGTTAAGAGCACAGCCTACCACAGTGTGTTTACCCCACCTAATTCTAATAAAAAATCAAGACCTACCCCACCTCTTTTAATGTGTCCATCTTTTTCTTAGAGCACACTGTCGATGATCCACTGCCTAAGATTCTAGGAAGCTTATAGCCACTGGCCACTGCAACACAAAAATATAGAACATAACATTTTGTCTATGGATGTGATTGAATTATTACTGTTTTTATGCAACAATGCAAGTATGTTTAAGTTACTCATAATTTATGTTTATCTTTCGAAGAGATTTTCTTTTTGAGCTTATATTAAATAGGTTGTGAACAACCAGAGACTCGGGAAAAAAAAAGAAAAAAAAAGAAGAAGAAACGATTAAGTTATTCTAACCCCGCCCGCTGAGTCGAAACCGCCAAGAAACTCAACCAGCCCGCTGGTTTTGAAAGTTGGTGGGTTGGCTACAGGTTAAAAATTTGCGAACCTTCCAAAGACGGGTTGGTTGGAAAATGCACATTAAACCCACCCAACCCGATCCATGCATACACTTGTACTGTTATATCGACCTAGGTTCTAATCCAATAATCGGTGCATCGTTTCGAGTTTCCAAATGCGAGATACACATAAAACACTACAGGGTGCCAGTGCTGTCTGCCACCACCAAAAAGGCCATTTTTGAAATCCCCCGTGACTGTTTTCTGAACCTCCACCATTTCGTAAACTCTACATACTATTTTTCATGTAATTCTAGTTTGCTCAGCTCCCAAACTGCAGAGAGACTTGCAAGGGCTTCCATTACCAAAAACTGGATTACCATTTTGAACTTTCTACAGGTTTCTATGATGAAAAGATCAGAAGGTAGTTGACTTGTCCATGCAGATAATCACATATACTAACCCATCATCAGAAATTCCAATCTCGTGTTACTTATAAATAAAGTTAATTAAAGATTAAGAGGAGCTAAAATCAATTTGAATAATTCAAATATTTAGACTTCAAATTAGTACTGTAACTGCCATAGCAGTATTATCTCTCATGTTCGAGCGGTGGCGACGTTTGCAGCTTTTTGTAAAATTCCTAAGGAAGCTGACATATCCATTCCCTTGTACCGGCCAATGTGAAGGGATGAAGCTTGAACCTGAATTCTCATGGCTGCTGATTTTGTTTGCACTTTCACCATTGATTGTAGCTTTAATTATTACTTTTCATTTCATTGTTCTGTTTAGTAATTCTATGTGGTAGGGGTTGTATACAGAATTTATGGTTTGTATTACTGTTTCATATAAATGTAGTTCTTTTTATGCCAAAAAGAAAACTTGAATTAACACCATTTCGTGTGTGGTACCATGAAGATGAAGTGTGTTAGTGTCGTCTCAATCTCAAGCTAATTTGCTAATGGAAATTTGTCACTAACCATGTATAAGTACTTGCTAGGCATGACATCCATTCACCGTAGATATATATTTTTATAACATTCCTTGGGCATTTTGTGTCCTCTGCTATGATTCAGATATCAATTATTTCGAACATTTCTCAGCCTATTATGTCCACCATTATTTGAAAAGCCTCGTGCTGGCTTCTCCATGTGGTTGCTAATTAGCTAACTCCCATGAGTATAAAACAGGCATGAAAAGAACATATTTAACATGAATTGGGAGAAGAAAAGAGGATGAATGCACTCACAGTTGTATTCCGTCCATCCAATGACCTGTTTCTCAAGATCATATAAGACCAACTTATTTGAGAGTACCAAATCTGCAGAATTGAAGTAAATTCAGGCTTCAGAATAAAAAAGACAACTCAGTCTAGAAGCAATAGCATCAACAACCAGTTGCATCGAGTTCAACCACATTTACAGCCAAAACTAAATCTAGACATTCAGACACAAAACATAAAATTATATATGACAACAAATTTTATAAAACCACAAGATGAGTTACAGCTATTGATCATGTAAATTACTCAATGCAACCTTCAGAACCTAACACCGAAATATTAGATTGCGGTGTATTAAAAGGCATGCGCCTCACACGCCTAGGCGCTGAGGCGCTGAGGCGCAGACGGCCTTGAATACCCTAAGGCGAGGTACAGCTCTTGAAGCGCACTTGACGCACTCACCTTGCCTAATTTTTCCAGATATGTTTAAGATTCCATCTCATCCATGGATTTATAAAGTATTACAGGCACAGATGCACTCAATTAAATCCTCCAAATTAAAGCGGCTTACATCTTTAACCCCAGCAGTTACAAATGATTACAGATCCTGGAGGAAGGGGTGTTTTGAACTGGGAAATCAGTAAGGTATGCTCTGTTTTCTCTACATCGATTTTCTTCTACTTGATACTTCTTCTGCGATCTTCCCTATTTATTCTTACTCTTTTCTTACGATGGTTTGGTCTGTTGAAAACGATGACGATTTGATGATGCTGGAGAATCCAGTCCCCGTGCTAAGAAGCCTTCTGCTCTCTGAAGTAACTCCACGTCTATCAAGTCTATTCAGTCCAAGCCCAAGAAACCGATGAACATAGGACCTCTTATCTGTCACTACACTTATGACCCAGAAGTTGTGGTGGAAATAGAAAAGCCAAGGGCAAGAATTGCTGAGAATGATCCCTATAGAAACAGTTAAGAGAACAGGCTTGTTATCAGAGATGATGAAAAGTGTTTAGGGTGTTAATTAACCCTAACACAAATGACTATTATTTAATATTTATAATTTTATACAACGGAATACCTCATTTACAAGACTTCACTAACCAAAGTGGGACAAAGACAAAGACTAACAATATCTTAACACTCCCCCTCAAGCTAGAGAATAGTTACCACAAAGTCCCAGCTTGTCACACAATAACTCTAAACATGGTTTGAACAATGATTTGGTAAAGATATAAGCCAACTAAGCTCCTGCAGTCACAAAGAGAGTAACCAACACACCATCATCAATTTTTTTCTCGAATAATCCGACAATCTACCTAAACATTCTTGGTTCTCTCGTGAAATAGTGGATTAGAAGCAATATGTTTGCTGCCCGATTATCACAATACATAGAGTTAGGTAACTGCACACCAAAACCTAACTCCTCAAGTAAAGCTCGCACCCATACAATCTCACATGTAATGTGTCACGGCTCGATACTCTTCTTCTGCGATAGATCTTGCAACGATGGTTTGTTTATTGCTCTTCCAGGTAACTAGATTGCCACCAATGAAAGCACAGTACCCAATTGTCAACCGTCTATCCTACAGCAATCCTGCCCAATCAGAGTCTGTCAAGGCCTCAACACGTAATGACCATTAGACCGATAAAATAGGCCACGTTCCAAGATGAGCCTTAAGATACTTCACAATGTAAAGACAAGCTTCCCAATGTGGAAGACGAGGAGATGACATAAATTGACTTATCATACTGATAACAAATGAGATATCAGGGCATGTATTGGTAAGCTACTTCAACTTGCCAATCAAGCGGCGATACCAGTCCGAATGAGATTTGACGAGAAAATATCTCCCCCGATCAACACAAAGTTTGATGTTTGGATCCATAGTAATCTTCAGAGGCTTCGCTCCCAATAAACCAGTCTCCTCTAGAATATGCATACTTCCTTTGGGACAGACTAATCCCTTACTTGGATCTTGCTACCTCAATACCCAAGTAATACTTTACTTTGAAAGAACGGTTTCAACTTTCAACTCATTAATACCTTTCTGATCATCTCCAGTAATGAAGATATTATCCACATAAACAATCAACACTATTTTCCCCCAATCCGACGGAATAGAGAAGACATAATGCTCAGAATGAGAGCTCAGCAACGCAACTGTAACACCACATCACTAAACTTGTCAGACCAAACTCGAGGTGACTGCTTGAGACCATAGAGGGGTTCAATTAGAGGCTACAATGGCGACGTAAAGGTGATGACAGTGGTGGCAGCAACTATGGTGGTGGGGGTTTCATGCATCTAGGGAGGATTAGGGCTAGGCTCCATGGCTTTCTATCAGAGATGATGAAAAGTGTTACCAATAGGTTCAAAGGCAACACCAAGAGGAACAAAGGCAACACGAAGCGCTTCAAAAGCAACGGCAATGAGTTCAAAACCAACACTTTCACTTCGACTTATAGATGAGTAACATGAACGGGAAGAATGGGAAAATAGAGATTTGATGAAGGGAGAAGAAGACATGGACTGATAAAAATCAAATGGTGAAGAAGAAGATGTAGTACTTATCGTTGGGGATAATTAATAGGCGAGCAAGATTCAATATTTGATTGTCGTTTTCATTTATTACATTTCCAAAGCTAAACGTTAATACATTAGCGTTATATGGACAATATGTTTTGGTTAGTATTGGGTGATTTAAACATTGAAATGGTAATGCTTAATGATACTTAAAAAATTAAAATATTTACTTACATTCAGAGCTTTTCCTAGATAGAATTCTCTTTTCATAAATTGCAGGCGCGCACCTCATGAGGCGTGCACCTCGGCTCGAGCTCCGCACAAAGGCTCCATGGGACCATGGCGCCATTTTGCCTAGAGCCTTTTAAAAAACTGACATTACCATATCAGGGTGTGATGAGTTCCCTTATATTTAAGTTTTTTTATTTTGTATATCGTTTCTCAAGAAAATTGTGAAGGGAAATGTAAATCATTAGTTTGATCTTCCAAACGATGATACCTTACCCTAACAGCAAAAAGGAACTTCAAAGTTAATCACAAAAATAAAAGTATCAATCCGACTATTTAACCAATAGTACTCAACACCACCAAACGTGTGCAATTATTTGGAGCATACCTCCCAAAAGGGTTATGTTCATGGTATCTCTGGATTGCATCCCGCTGTTTTGCCAACCAAAACACCATAAGCCTTCCTGCAAACAGTGAATTAGCATTGAAACGTAATCTGCATGATAACAGACACATGACCTGCAAGTGTGTATTACACTGTAATCAAGAGAAGGCAGATAGCACCAATGATAGATGGGATGAGACAGGATAAGATGTTCGACAATGTCCACCATTTCATCTAAGACACTTGTCTCAAAATTAGCACCTATTTCATCAAACTTCAGTTTTTCCTAAATCTTGATGACCATGAAACGGCTGAGTTTTAACATTATTGATGACAGGACGTGATCACTTCATTCTTCGGGTCTTTTTCTTGTAATTCATTTCGTGGTAGGACGTGATCACTTCATCCAATCAAATGAGGATTGGGAAATGTGGTTGTGCCTCTTAAAGTATAAGGTTTTTCTATCAAGTTTGGCTCATAAAACTCTCATGACCAACGGAATTTTTAAGCACGTATGTAAGTGAATCTACTGATTCTACTACCAGCCCTACCATGTAGGAGGGTTGAGAACCCATGCATCCTTTATATTTGCATTTGGCCATTGGCTTGAGCTTTATGACAATAGTCATTTCAATTGGTGGGGATTTAAGGATGGCTCTCTGTAGTAGCATTGAAATTCTCTTGATTGATCATATGGGTTTTGGTGAAATCTTCAATTGAGAGAATGTCGTGGAAGTGTACACCTTGATATCTTTGGATTGGAAGATACGCCAGAATTTTTTAGGATAAATTCGAAGATGTCCATTCTTTAAGAGAAAGGGTTTCCTATGTGTCCGTTCATGGATTTCTATATCAGCTCCTTCTAAGGGGTCCCTATGCTTCTACAGAATGGAGAACGATACATAATATATAGCTAGGTGCTTTTTCTGGCCTATTTTTCTTTCCTGGTGAACTTCTTGTCCTCTAATCATCTTGTACTCATTTCTTTCTTTCTTTTTTGACAATATTTTCATTTGGGTCCGTTAATACAACGAAACCTCAAGGTTAAAGAAGCAAAAACAAAAAGTAGGAATACACAATTCAAAGATATAACAAGAGCCATACGAGTACATCATCATATTGCGTATGATTCATGATTCAATTCGCGATACGATTCTCGATTCACGAAAAAAACCAATACGAGTCTTTAGGTGAATCAAGGTATATGTAAAATCGGTGGTGAATCATACGATTCGCTGTTCAAGTAGCAATTCGATTCACGATCCACCAAAAAACGATAAGAATCTATAGGTGAATCAAGATTAATCACAATTGTTGCATTTGACTAATATGAAACCACTTTTGCAGTTTTGCCATCATTTTTATTTCAAAAAAAGCAAGAATATAAGATCATACACTGTTAAGTACGAATGCACATGCTCAAAGCTATCATATTTTCTGACACCAACCCACGCTTTGTATGAAAGGAATTTTATGCACATTATTTAGGAAATCAATTGTTGGAGATAAGAAGCCACATTCCAAATCTCCAGTAATTTGTTTACAAATCAATATCATGAGTTGCTAAATATAAACTGCCACAGAAATAGCAAAATTCTTATCAATGTTATCGGTTGCATAAGAAAATATGCACCTAATGTCATTCTAATGTGAGTTTTGTAAAAGCACTCTAGTGACATGGTGACATGTAAACGGTGATGAACAAAATAAGTGTACTAACAGGCACCTTATGGAACACATGGATACTTACAAAGGGAAATAGATATTCGCGAGGATAAACCGTCAAAGAAAGCGAACTTTCAAAATGAAAAGTGACTGGAGGAAAACCATCATCAACGCTGCAGTGTATAGCAAAAACAAAACAAAAAGCGCGTAAAATTTCAATTAGACAACAATTTGCAACTATATCAAGAACTTATAACACAGCATTCGCGTCAACAACACTTCTTCGAGCATATCTAAACGCAGAACATAGAGAGAGAGAAGGAAAACCGTCATTGATGCCAGTGTAGCAAAAACAAAACAAATAAATCAAGCAAAACTTCTGTTAAACTATATATATATATATACTAGTCCAGATCCTATAAGGGATCCCTTAAATTGTTAAAATGCGGACCTCCCCTTTCCCAATCAAAATTCAATGATCCGAACCGTTCAATGTGTTCAGAACATAATTTTAAGGGTCCCCGCGAGAAACCAGCAAAAAAAAAGACAAGGAAGTGCTTCATTCTACCAGTAACCGTTCAATGGAAACTGCTCGGATGAAGCACTTCCCAGTCTTTTTTTTTTGTTTGATTTCTCGCATGGACCCTTATAATCACAATCTGAATACATTGAACGTTTCGGATCATCAAAATTTGATCGAGAAAGGGAGGTCCGCATTTTATTAAAATGCAGGATCCCTTATGGGATTTGTGGTGTATACACACAAAGTGAGCTTCTAATAAGGACCTTAAAATGAAGACCTTAAATGCGGACCTCATAGTTTGGAGCCTTCATTTTGATGATCCAAACCGTTCAACTTGTTTAAAACATGTTTTTAAGAGTACCTGCTAGAAATCAGCTCAAAATATAACCGGGAAGTGCTTAATCCAAACAATTTTTACATAGAACAATTCTTGTCAAGCTTTATGAAAAATTGTTTGGACCAAGCACTTGCTGGTCATATTTTGAGCTGATTTCTAGCGGGTACCCTTAAAAACATGTTCTCAACAAGTTGAACTGTTTGGATTATCATAATATGACTCGAAAATGGGAAGTCCACATTTTAACAAAATGAGGGATCCCTTAGGAGGAGGGGACTGTATACATATATATAAGCGACTAATAAACATGAGTATCCATCATCTTAAATAGTAATCCAAACAAAGCAGCGCAATCCATAAAATTGCAACTTTAGAGAGGGAATAATTAATCACAAACCGGTTAGAATATAGAGTTGAACCGTAAATCAACCATACAACTTCCCTTTCAACTCAATCGGGACAGTCTCAGCGAAAGCATGAGGCAAGCTTGGAGGCAGTCTGGCTTAAATTATGCCAGCTACCTTTTTTGTCATTTGTAAGATTCACATTGAGTTTTTTGAACTAATCATTCTTTTTTGAATTAATCATTTGTAATGACAAGCGAAATCTTAAGTACAAAATTATCACCAAAAGCAAAAAACAAGTTGGATGGCTATCAAAGGGAGGTTAAGAACTATAGATAAGCTTCATAGTTGGGGTGTTATTAACAGCCCTATTTGCACTCTCTGCAACCAGCAAAATGAATCTCTAAATTATCTTTTATTTGAGCGGCTCTTCTCTAAGCAAGTTTGGGCTGCCATCGCAATTTTGAGTTGAATTCCTACTGGTCCCTCTCAGTGGTCACAACTTTGAGACAAAGGTTTAAGATTTAACCCCTTTTTCTGATTTGAGGAATACATCTCCATCCCGAACGAAGTAAAAAATAAGAAAACCATATATAAAATATCAATAAACTACACCATACCTTTGTGAGTATTGAAAGCATAAATACTGATCATGAAGAGTGCGTAGTTTCAAATCAGACTGCCAAGAGAGTATCTACGAACAATTTCGAACATGTCAGAATTTGAAGGGATTTAAACTAATTCGATATCATGAAACAACTAAAACAATGTAACAGAAGATACCGATTTTACTAGTGGCTCGTAAATCACTTGAGGAAGATAAGCCAAAGTTGTACCACTATCAATTATTGTCCCTTTCTTGTTTCCAATCTCAAAGACATCTCCTGTAAGATTTAGAAACTCACGACCAACTTCAACTGCTGTCATATTGACATTGTAATGCGGCCTAAGATTTATTACACAAAGTTTAGCTTAATGCATGCAATATAGGATGAAGAAGAAGAGAAGCTACAAAAACACATCAGATACGTTCATGACAACAAAAAGCAAAATGCATGTGACATAGACAAGTAAACTAGACATTCAAAGCAAACAGCATTCTTCCTTATTGTTGGTAAGACAACCCAAACTGAAAAGCTTTATTGTCTATCAGAATTTTTTTAAGCCCCAAACAACATCCAATTATCAGTATCTAAACTATGAGAATGTTTTCTTCAATTAGTATCAAACACACAAGGATATCCACAAACTTTACTTACATAGTAATGATGAGAGAGAAGATTATGACAAAATATGTAAAGTTGCGACACGATTTGAATGACATGTTAATACATTGCTAAGGAAAACAGTTTCATTCTCTTTAGTGAGGTAACAAGCTAACCAGGATATATATCCATGCTTCAACTTTAAGAGTTGTAGGTAACATTTAAAGATGTCAAGCACATAATTTAATGATTTCTTTCAAGATGCAGGTCAGGTACATACATCCTCACAATTGGTATACCGCTTTACTCAAACTCTAGAAACTTTTAACATTTAGGTAACAAGTCAAACAGATTGAATAAATCCTCAATACACAATAAAATTGAAACAGCAAAACCAACAGAACTAATTAAGAGAGAACTGATAGGTGCATGAATCTTGACATATTGATAGGCGCGTAAATGTTCACATTAATGCCGCCTAATTTACCCTTGCTAAGTCCGTCTATATCGTTACTCTGAGTTTAATGCTTGATTTTTGCGTTATAGGTATTTGTTGTGCATCAATTGCAAAGCACCCAATCATTTTCCTAGACCTACATCTCGGCACGTGATCTATACAACTAATACAGGGGATTTTGCAAAGGGCCAGGAAATACATTTTTGGAATACAAAAATTGGGAATTCTTGGAAGAGGAGTGGGGCCCAATGTTTAGCCAAAGTAAGTCTGCTGGGATTTGGAAAAGAAGAAAGAAAAGAGGAGTTTTGTTTAGTCACTCTTAAGTCGGCAACAGAAGCGTTAAAAAGGAGAAAAACGCAGCAGAGTTCGGGAGGAGAGAGGGGAAAAGGAGAACTTGCACAGCAGCAGCAACAAGGTGACCCGCGGCTGAAAATATCAGAGAAGAGAAGAGCTGTGGTTTCCACGTCGGCTCTCAACCAAACGCCGATGGGTTCCACTCCGATGTCCGGCTAATCTCCTATTCTAGGGTTAGATGAAGGTTTCTTTCCAAGTAGTTTGAACTTTCTTTGTGTTTAAGAATTATTCATTCGAACATTGGTTGTATGACTTGAGGATAATTTCATTTTTTTGGAATGAATGGTTTGAATGCTTCCTATTAAATCAATTTCTTGTGTTTGTATTCTAAACTTCAAACAATTGCATACACGATTTATTATTGATCCACGGAATTGGTTGAGATAGATTATGCTTTATAGGACAAGATGTGCTATTAGACAAACCATAGTTAGATACAGCTCGTGCTAGTAAGACGACTTGTGCTATGCGAAGATAACCTATGCCAATCGATTATCCGTGAATATCTTGAATTGATTTGAATGAATAGTTCTTAACCAAGCAAAAATAAGGCTACGAGGGGAAAACCGGATTCAAAGCCCTAGAAACTTTTTCCATTTGTTTTCAAAACTGCACTTATTTTGTTTTCTTAGTTTAGAATTTAGAACCAAAACTTGAAGCTCATTTTTTAATTGAAGTAGAAACTAGTTGAAACCGATTCAATAGCATATTCTTGTCCCTGTGGAACGATACTCGGACTTTTGCCGCTATTCTACGGACTAGTTGTGTTTTAATTAATAATTTTGATACGGCAACGACACGGTCACATATGCACCCCCTAAGTTACGTTTGCTAAATCTATTTATTGTGTTACTTGGAGTTTGATACTTGTTATCCATGTAAGGGCTCAAATCAATTGTGCCGAATTTGGAGCTAAATAACGAATTCTTGAAGTTCTGAAGCTTGGGAGGAGGATAGGAGTAAAAAAATGCCTCAAGCGTCCAGACGGGCATCACCCGCGCCCAAACGGGTTGATTAACACACTTTGGACCTCTTTAGCCAGGCGTCTGGACGTGACATAACCGTCTCCGCATAGACATTTTTACTTCTGCTGGAAACTTCTAGGGGTCACGTGTCCGGACGAGTAGCCCAGAGCATCCGAACGCTCACCGTCTGATATGGAGCGCACCAAAGGGTTACTAGGTTTTTAATGAGCTCTTATATAAGGAGAAATCCTAGGCTGTTTTGAGGGTTGCCAAATATTCTGGGAGGCAAGTGAGAGCTACAAAAGCGCAGAACCTTCAAGATTGATTGCTTCCACCATTCATGACGCAAGGATTCCCTCTTCCATGGCCGGCTAAACCCCTCGTTTAGGGTGTAAACAAAGCTCTTACTTCGAGTGACTTTCGTTATCTACTGATTTACAATGTTATTATTGAGGTCTGGATTGTATGAAAAGTACGGGTTGTTTCAGCTTATGACATCAGTTTAATATTTTCTACTTGCTTGTGCTTGTTTTCCAGATTTCAAGCACAATCATACAACGGGTTGTACTTGATTTGATATAACTAGTTGAGATAGGTTAAAGTATGCAAGATGCGTCATGCTATCAAACCAACTGTGCCACTGAGACGGATTGTGCAAGTAAGATGATTCGTGCTAGGCAAAGATAGTCTATGACTCTATGCCATGTGTAACTTGTAAATATTTTTGGGGAATTGCGTTTCAATGGACTTTGGGCCAAACAAGTGTGCACTCATGGTGAAGGATTTCGAAAGAGGAAAAGTAGTAACACAAACATGGTATTTGTTAAAGCATCCAACTCAAAACCAATAGGCAATGAGTAGAGAGGCCACCCAGGCTCATATACTAGTTTTGGAGGTTGTAATCAATCAATGTGGGACAAACTCTAACACTCCCCCGCACACGCGACTCCTAACGCGCACATAGAGAGGTAGACAATGAATCCATAGGGACCACAACAAATAACAAAACAAGGTGACTTAAGGCACAAACAACGGGACAAACAATCAAGAGAGTCTTGTCCAAAAGACTCCAAAAGCCTAACTTTGATACCATGTTAGAGCAAGTTCAATGGGGGGTTGTATAGCCATTTTCCATCCCCCATTATAGAACTCAATGCTCCAACGGGATGGACATTACAGAACTCGATGCTCCAATGGAGACGGAAAATGGCAAAGTCTTATATGGGGTTGTATATTTGGGACCCCAAATGGCTATAGCCATCCTTGATAGCTCATCATACCTAACTTTCATCTACCAAAAATTGAGTCGCAGTGTACCTGAAACTAGCCAGTAAAGGACTGGAATGAGGTCCAATGTCACCGGAATCAGGATCTTTTCACCGGCGTGAAGGTTACATCTTGCTCCAGAGATAGAGAGATTCACACACACACACAGACGGGGAGAGAGAGCTGACCTTTTCATGGGGTTTCAAAGAAATACGGTTTGATTGGGACAAAGAGAGGGGATTCGCCGGTGTGTGAGAGAGAGGGGGTGCTTTCTCGGGGCCGATTTGAGAGAAAGACAGAGAGATGGATTGATCGGAGCCCCCTTGAGTATAGTGGTCTACGATGAGAGAATGAGAGAGAGGGTTGTTGACAATGCCAGCAAGAGAGAGAGAGAGAGAAAGTAAAAAAATAATGCCGTTGGGATATAATTTTTTTTAAAACTAATAATTTGGACCCATGTGATGAAAACCTGGGAGGAAGCTCTAATTTTTTGCAATGGCTACTTTATCTCCTTGTTTGACGGACACAACAAATATTTTTGAATGGAAGTAGTAGTGAATTAGGGTTGAGAAAGTTGGGGGAAAATGATGTGGAGGGAAAGTTAGTTAATTTTTGGAACTCTTTGGTTCTATTTTAGAACTAACCATTGGAGAGGAGATGGTTCTATTTTAAAACTAACTACTTTTGGTGTTAAAAGGGGCAAATGGCTATAGCCATTTTAGAACCCCATCGGACATGCTCTTAAAGCATCCTCCAACTCAAAACCAATTGTCAATGAGTGGAAAGGGCGCCCAGGATCATACCTTAATAGCGAAGCGGGGGCGGGAGTAGAAGCAGAGGCATCTAGAAGCTCCTAAGATTGGGAGCGCCTACGGAGTGTAAATAGACTTCATATAAATACGCATATAAAGTAAATACTTAACCATTGAAGGAAAAATGATTACTTATGAGAATTTCCACGATCTTAAAGGGTACTTATAGGAAGTTAGATATCTTCAATTTGCAAAACCTCTTGAGTGATAAAATTTTCATATTTTAATTTCCACAATGGCATAACTCCCTTAAGAGTAAAAGAATAGTAGCCTTAACCACCGAATAAGCTCCCAAGATGGGAGCGCCGATTCGAGTTCCCGTCTTGCGCACCCATTTTAAAAAGATCCTGCTACTAAGGCTCATACACTAGTTTTGGAGGTTGTAATCAATCAATGTGGGACAAGCTCTAACCGTATTCATAATTTACACGGGCAAGTCTACCCCTGGATTGATAGCTGCTATAGGGAGCAAGTTATCTTCACTCAAGGTGCAATAAAACTTGATGAAATGTGCAAGGATGGGTTTCCAAAAAACAAAAAGTTGGATTTGACAATACAATGCCAATCTAGTCGTTCATATTCAGGTGCTACTTTGATTTCGTAAGGCACAAGTTATTTTCACTAGACGTGCAAAAAGTTTTGAGTAAAGGTGCAACGGTTAGTTTCCTAAGTTTCCTAAACACAAGGTGCTACTTTGGCAATACAAGGAGCAAGGTATATCGATACAAGCCTACAAGGTGCATTATAAATCAAAGTTTTCAAAGGCAAAAGCACAAGGCGAGGTTGTTGACCTCTCATGAGGCAAGGCGTAAGCCTCAAGGCGTTCAGGTATAAGCCTTGGAGTTTCTACATTTTATTCATTAAAAAACAAAATTTTGTTAAAATGCCATAAAAAGAGGGGGATAGTGTTAGCACCATGCAAATGTGCCTCATATAGGCATAGACACATAGAGACAGTGCATTAATAGATCCCTTTTAAAAGCATTCTAAGTCGTCTTTCAAATACACAAAAACCCTCAGTCTTTGCCCTAAACACTTATAATGAAATTCTTCTCATGTACTGACTTCTAATGTGTTCGCCTTCGTCATCAATGCGCAAAAGGCGTGAAAAGCGTATGCCTCAAATAGACGGGCAAACGCTTTTGTAGTTCTCTGCCCAACAATCAACGCCCATGGGCGCTTCTGCTATGCCTTGCCTCGAGGTGAGCCCCGAGGCGAGCCCCAAAATGGCCTTTCAAAACGTTGTTATAAATTCATAAAAGGAGCAAGAGTTTGTTATCTGAAAAGAAAAAGTTTGAGAGCAAACCCAATTGTTTTATTTAGCTTCTACTTCAACAATAAAGGGAGCAAGGTATATCCATACAAAGTGCGGCAAAGTTTCATAAGAGAAGCAAGAGCGTGTTTTCGAAAATAAAAAAAAAATGTATGAGAAGACTAAGCGGAGGCAAACCTAATCGCTTTGATTAAGGAGCTACTTCGGCGAAATAGGGAGCAAGGTATATATCCATACAAAGTGCAGCAGCAAAAGGGGTATCTTCATCCATGAAATTATTGGTGCTGTGTACGTGCAATTACTTTTTTCCTTACAAAGCGAGGCACAATTACATGAAAATCTCTCCATGTATGCGCAATTATTTGCCCCAACTCCCACTGAAACACAATTCCCGGCAACCTGGAAGGATTTGCAAGCCCTAACAGTGTGAAGAAGATTTGAATAACTAATTGATAATTGACGTAGTTATTGTTATGAGGGAAAAGGGGGATTCAAAACCCTAGATCCTCTCTTCACACATTCATGCATTCACTTTGGATTGTTTTAGTTTCGTATTATAATTTTAGGAATGACTATCAAACTCTATTTTTCTGAATTAATCTAATACTCAGATACTTGATAGTGACCTCTTGAGTAATTAAAAATCATCCTGTTTCGCCAAATATTTTTGGTACGGCATTACAGCTATCAAGAACCGAAAAGAGAAATAAATGGAAGAAATAAGGGGTATAACACTTATCCAGATCACAGAGTGAGCAAATACATACGTGTTTTGCACCAAAGGAGTTGTGTTAACTTTTGGTTCGACAACATGTCCAATTGCGAAAATACCACCACCATTTACGCCATCCAAGCAATGTGCAAACATCTTTCTCACTCTCCCAGTCGAAGCTAGTTGTGAGAGCATAGATGAATTTGATTTTCCAAAACCAAGTATCCCATCAAGTGCTTCATCAGATGAATCTAGATCCCCAGACTGTCTAGCACCACACCTACTCAAAACATCATAAGTCTCAAAACGAATGCCTTATCATTTATTCCCTAGATGTACCAAAACCTTTGTGACTGAAAAGAAAACCGTGCCTCCTCAACTACGATATGAGTTCACTGAAGAATTTTCCACAGATTTGAATTGTCATATAAAGAATGGCAAATAAGAGAAAAAGATAGGTTTAGAAGCCTAGTCCACTTCAGGAAACCTTTAGGACAGTAAAGAAACCAAAAAAGATTGAAAAAGAAAAAACTGGAAGCTGCGAGAAAGACAAAGTTTATACCAAAATAAGTATATATCCACATTTTCAGATAGCAAGAAAGACAGTTTTATGAAGATGACATGTCTGTTGCAGCAGAGTACACTCACAGGGACATCAACGTACCCAAAGATGACACTTCCATTTGCAGATTTAGTTTGGAGATCTCCAGACACTCGATCATATTGTACAATGTCCTTCACAAAGTACCCAAGACTGAAGCTTCCATCCCCGTATAGTTCAGTATACAAACAGGACACGTTAGCACTACAATCAGATACAGGACCTCCACTTATCTCCACACAAAACTGTTGATCGCAAGAAACCAATTCTCCAGTGAGTGAGTCTTTTGGATCGTACAGCGTAAGTTCCAGCTGTAACAGAACAATAGTTTCTAAGTTTGTAAAAAACAATTGCCAAGGTAACATATACTTCTAAGTTTGAATATTCCCCGCTGATAACAAGAATGAAGAGAATGTTTTGGTAGAGAAGAGTCATACACCGTGGTAGCCTTTTTTTGGGCATTCTGTGCACTGAATGCAGTTAACCCACATTATGTCACTCCCGGTATCTACTTGCACATAGTAGTCCCTAGAAGGTGTCCCAATCCCTATCCTAGCATAGTAAAGCCTGCAAAATTTAGGCATATGAAAAAAAAAAAAAGTAAGTCAAAATAAACAGAAATGCAGCAATTAACTAGTAATGATTAGGTCGATTGAATTCTCCTTGATTTACCAAAAACAGAATGAGTCAGCACTACATGAGTTGAGAGGTGGGTAACCTCCGGAGGAGGGTGTAGCTCCATGGGTTACCGCTTACCACCGTGGTTCAGGCACTTTGGTTTCAATTCAGTAAGCCCAGCAATGCAGCTACGAAAATCTCTTAATTGAATCCCCACATGCCTGTAGTATATACACTGAGTCCGAAAAGTGGCCTGACCTAATTTTTTTATTACAATAATGTTTTACTCCGTAACTACTTAAATCCAATTGGTCCAAACAATAAGATAATTCAAAATTTGGAAAAACCCTATCAGTAGGGATCAATCCAATATTCCAATCTATTAACCTATCTATCTCTATTTACGTACATTGTGGTAAGAAATACGCCCTTGAAATCCTTTCTGTTTCATTTTTTCTCTTTCAATGTACAGGGGTTCGTGCTAGTACTTGTTTGAAGTCATTCACCCATAACAGCATTATTGACAACAACAAATATCTCAATAAGATGAACCAAAAATTTACGTAATTGTTAACCCTAAGGGATTGGCCTAACGCCCTCTCCTAAATTTTCAGGTTTGAAACCTCTCCTAAGGGACAGATCCATACAGAACTTTGCTTTGGCTTTAACTAAGCCCCGTGGGCAGTAAGTTGGCCCGGATATCTGAGCTATCAAAAGAAATTGTAAACCTCTCAGTGGCTATCAAGTCCTAAGGGGCAGGTCCATACAGTACTTTCCTCCAGCTTTAATTGAGCTGTGTGGACGGTAAGTTGGCCCGGATACCTTAGCTAACCAAAAATATATGTAAGTGTCAATCCCAAGGGATTGGCCTAATGCCTGTGACTAATGGCATTGTTCTCAATCTCTCCTAATTTTCCAGGTTTGAAACCTCTCAGTTGCTATCAACCCCTAAGGGAAGAGTAAATTTTTGTGGGATGACAATCGAGGTTACCGATTTCAGAGTTTAGGTAGAGGCCCATAGATAGGATTCCGGTTCATTTGATTCGCGTTTGATTACAAGCCAAGGAAACAGGCGAAACTCAACTATAAAGGGGAACAGTGGCCACTCGACCGACTATCATGAACGAAGTGAGGGAAGGAGTTCGGATTGGATCCCTTAGGAGAGAGACGGAAGGTATTAAGAAATGGAATCAGGTCTTTGGCGATCCAGTATTAGCTAGCAAGTGGGACTCACACATACATGGGCCACACTGCATGTGAAAGGGCTTTACAAATGACCGTTACACTGAAACTTTTTTCCCCAAGGGAGAGGACTTTGCTTAAGCCTCGCGGACTGTAAGTTGGCCGGACATCTGAGCTATCAAAAGAAACAGTTTAAAACAAATGTTTGTGGTTCGTGTGTGTGTGTGTGTGTTTGAGAGAGAGAGAGAGAGAGAGAGAGGAGAGGAGATGGTGACCCGACAGCATCGGGGCGGCCGGTCCCGCCCAAGGGGAGGTCGACGCCGGCGAGCATTTGAAGGTGGCGGAGGCTATCGTGAGCTTTCATGGCACTCAGGGACCGGTCCATTCCCGCGAATTTGGAACTCACTGTGAATACTGCTCCTCCGCCATCATCTCCTTCGTCAATTCCAGAAGACTGGCTCGTTGCGCTCGTCACAGAGATCGCAAGCCACAAAAACAATAACAACAATGATTTGGCAATTGATGCGGTCGAAATTGTGGCGATGCCCCCCTCCCTAGTCGCCATCGTCGTCATCATCTGTAAAATTAGGGCACCACCACCATGGACGCCAATGGCAACCAAAGAAGACGAGCACGAATAGAACACCTTGGTGGACGGAATGGTTGGGGTCAAGGCCGCCCACAAATTTATTCGGACCGGGACGCGGGCCCAAGGAGGGAAAGTGTGTGCGCTGAGCACCGATTGTCGGGCCCACTTCAGGTCTTGTTATTTGATAGTAGTATAAAAGTGCTACATACCTAACAATTCAAATATAATTGCTCACGTGCGTATGGGATCCATACTATTAGCGTGCATATTAATACGTGTGGATTCTACATGTATATGAGAGATTGTGTTTGGTATTGTGCTTAAATTATTATATTCCTGGCATTTTTATATTTGATATATGAAGTGTTTATTTTATTTGTGTCTTTGAGCATGTGGTCATCGTTAAAATGCAGATTGATTAGACATCAATTACTGTTTGATTGGTGAACAAAAAAATAAGAATAGTTGTTTTTTGCCCAAAAAAGAAAAAATGCTTTGTGAAAACATAGATATCGAGTCCTATTCGGTTCATGTTAACCCGAACCCAGACGTGAGGAGGGTGTGTGTTGTGCACCGATTGTGGGGTTCCCTCCGGGTCCCGTTATTTGATACGAAGTGTTCATTTTATTTGTGTCGTTGAGCATGTGGTCATCGTTAGAATGCAGATTGATTAGACATGGATGGATAACTGTTTGATCGGTAAGCATTTATCGTAGGATTATGTTAAAAAAATAATCACGAATAGTTGTTTTTTTGCATTATGAAAACATAGATATCGAGTCCTATCAATCAAAATTTCCACGTGGACTATCTTCTCGACATGACAAACAAAATAAATAGTTCAAATCAAATAATGGGGCGCGGGGTGAGCCCCATAATGCTTGCAAAACACATGTTTGGTTGCCCCTAGAGCTTCGTTTATTACGAAACTGACATTTTTAGTCTTAGAGCAAGTCTAATGGGGGATGAAAAATGAGGAAATAGATAGTCATTTTAGTGTGAAAAAAGTGGTTAAAAGTTAATAGTTTGATGGATAATAGGACTCCCCCCTCTCCAATGGAGGATGAAAAATAAAGGAATGGATAGTTATTTTAGAATGAAAAATTGATTAATTAACTTTTTCTCCATTTTATTTTTCCCCAAATTAATTCGAATTAATAAAAAAATAATTAATTAAAATCCCAGCAAAAAAATCAAATTCTTATAGTCTTCTTCCCCCCCCCCCCCCCCCCCTCTCTTTGTTACACCACAAACCTCCAGACCACCTCTCTTTCTCTCTCTCTATGTTTCTTCGATCCAGACTGCCTCTTTCTCTCTCTTCCCCTCTTTCTCTCTCGATCGAGATCATCTCTCTCTCTCTCTCTCTCTCTCTCTCTCTCAAACCCTCATCGAAACTCTCATCCGATCAGAAGTCATGTCTCCGACCTCCTCACCCTCCAATTCCCCCCCTCCCTCGCCGGCGTCATCAACCTCACGGACCCCCTCATCTCCTGCCTCCTCACCTCCAGAATTGAGATTTCCAAATTCCAATGAAGTTCAAGCTTTTCTGGCCATTTCCCGGCAACTCGTATACTCCGGCTATCCAATTTTTTGGTAAATTTTTGGCTTTGCTTAGGTGTCTATCCATCCCCATATAACTCAGAGCTATTTTCCATGTCCTTTTTCATCCCCATTGGAGATCAGATTTTCCATTTGAGGCTGGAAAATAACTATGACAACCCTCATTGGAGTTACTCTTACTACCACTTTAGGCTCAGTTTGGATGACAGGAATTTTGGGAGGAAATGGGAATGTTGATTTCGAAGTTGTAGGAGGAGAGAGAGGCGATTGGGCGCGATGGTGTTCTCTCGTTGATTGCCGCTGCATCATCCTCCATCTAGGTTTGAGATCTTCCATTTCGATGGCTTCATCTGCTCCTGGTAACACTTTTGATACTCTTTTTCCTCCGTTAGGGTTGTCTTCGTCTACTTCTGCTTCGAAGGTAGGGTTTTCTGGGTTCCATAAAAAGGTATCGATGCTTTCGAATAATTCTTTACGTTGTGGTACAATTCCTCTCTTAGTCAAGGATTCTGGTCCTGATAATGCTAATCAAGGGATTTCTAGCTCTGTTGGTCGTGTTAACTTGTTGGATTTTTTGGAGTCTATTTCTGTTCCAAGCTCTGATCCTCTTGCGATTAAGGAGGATGATACCCCAACAGTTCAGCAGGTTCAGGGTTTGAATCAGGAAATTAGGGCACTAAGGGCTGAACTTGATTTGAAGAATAAGGAGATGGATTCCATTAATAGATCAGGTATGGCTTTATCTGGGGGCAGGGCCGGCCCCGGGGTAAGCCCCGCAAGCCCGTTGGCTTGGGCAACCCCCGGGCCAGGGCAACCAAAAAAAAAAATTCCAAGTAAATATAAATACGTATATATATTTTTTTGACCCAACCACAGCATGAAGGACTGTGTTGGTTTGTTGGTTAGTGGAGCATACTTAAGCACATCTGCGCCCAAGTTCAAGTCCCGTCCGCGTCTATAATTGAGGTTTCTTTTTTGCAGTCTTTTCCTTTTAAATTTCTCTCTCTCTCTCTCTCTCTCTCTCTCTCTCTCTCTGCACCCACTCTTCCACCTCCTCTTTCCATTCATTTTTCCATTCTGTCCCGTCCGTGTCCAGGATTGTGCTGGTTTGTTGGTGTACATTTTTTATTTTAGCAGATACTTCTTCAACATCAACAATTAGGGTGTGTTTCACCTACTAAAATAAGTATTTATTTTTAAAATTAAATGTGATGTATTGTGAGAGAATGACCTGTCTCTTAAAACAAAAAATAAGTATTTAAAAAATAAGAACCTTAACAGAACGTGGCAAACTCCTCAAAAAAAATAAAAATAAAATAACTACTCGCATTCGCATACTCACATAGTGATGTATGCAAATATGAAAAATATACATGTATATGTATATATTGTATACACAGAACTCACCAATTTAAAAAACTTCAATGAAAAAATTAACCATTTTTAAAGTCAAGATTGTATTTTTTCAAGTTGGTCCATAATATTTCTTTTTTCAATTTATCATTAAATATAGAACAATGATCAAAATAAGAAAATGAAAAAATGAAAGTTAAAATAAATAGAAACCCATCATTTTTTTTCTTTGAATCAAATCATGCTAAATCATAAAGCAACATAACCCGAATTCCATTCTAATTTTAATTTTTTGATAGAATTCAAACTAAAAGCACATTGTGACCTTGATTTTTTTTTTTTAAATTTTTTTTATGACTTAATAATAAGCGGGCAACCAAGCTTGAGGTCGGGCTTGGGCAACCCAAACGTCGGGACCGGCACTGTCTGGGGGTGTCGAGATGGGCTCTTCATGGAAAGATAAAGTTGCTCCTCCTGGTGTTAGTAATACTAGAATGACTTTTCAGTACTTTCCTCCTACGGTGGAGGGGGATAGGATTACAGTTTCTCCACCTAGTGAAGTACAGGGGGGAAATGGAAGCATTGTCTGGTTGGGCATTTTATGGATAAACAGATTCCTTTCCTTGCTGTTAGGTCTGTGGCCTTTAAGAAGTGGGCAGACTATGGTCTTGTTGATGTTCTTTCTAACGATAAGGGTTTCTACTTCTTTCAATTTGGGTCTGAAGGAGCGTGTCGACAAATTGTTGAATTAGGACCTTGGCACTTTGGTGGACGTCTGATGGTTCTTCAGATTTGGCATCCTGGTATTGAGTATGAGAAGGAGGGTTTGACAAAATTACCTATCTGGATCCAGCTTTATAATGTTCCTCTCCAGTATTGGACTGCTGAGGGCTTGAGTTACTTAGCTAGTTCTGTAGGCAAACCCCTTTATGCGGATGAGATGACTGAAACTATGAAGAGAATTAGCTATGCAAGAATTTGTGTTGAAGTGGATGTCAATGCTTCTCTACCTCATTCAGTGGATCTATTTATGTCATCTGGGAAAATGGTTTCCATTGCCATTAAATACCCTTGGAAACCTGTAAAATGTGGGGTATGTAAGGTTTTTGGTCATCCTGACTGCAGTCACAGGGAGGAGCAGCCTTTTGTGTGTAATGATGCCATTCCTGATAAAGGAATGATTGCTCCTAAAGGAAAAGTTTGGGTTGTGAAACCAGGTGGGGGAGAAGCTATTCCAAACCCAATGGTGGTTTCTGAGCTTGTTGTATCTATGGTGGCTCTTTCTGTTCGAGAACTCCCTTGTGCTAATCAATTTGAAGCTTTACAGGTGGTGGATAGTTCCGTTGATAATACTTCTGATGGGGTTATGGGTTTAAAGGTTGCTGACGGGTGTGTGGATTCTGGTGTTTTAGTTATCAAGGACTCTTTGGGGAGTGATCTTATGGGGCCTGATCCCAGTACTAGCAAGGGAGTGGAGGTGGATCAGAATGGTACCCTACCTGATGTTCTTGGGGTGGGGATGGAAGATCCTGATGCATTGTTTCAGGCTTTAATTTCTACGGAGCTGAAGGACTCTACCAAGCCTAATGAAGGGAAGAACCTTGGGGCAACTAAGAGGGGAAGGAAACCTAAGTATCGATGATTAAGCTTTCTTCTTGGAATGTTAGGGGTTTAAACAACCCCATCAAACAAGGTGAGATTCGACAGTTTATTCATTCTAACAAATTGGCCTTGATTGGAATTGTGGAATCAAAAATTAGAGAGGAAAATATGGTAGGAGCGATGAAAACGTGTTTGCCTAATGGATGGGATTATGTTCACAATATTGGGACAGGTCCAGTTGCTAGGATAATTGTGGCTTGGGACACTCAGGGTCCAAAGGTTAGTGTGCTGATATCCTCTGATCAAATGTTGTTGCTTTCTGTTCAGATGGATAATAGATGTTTTGCCCTTTCTGTTGTTTATGGGTTCAATCAAGCTGGTCCCAGAAAGAAGCTTTGGGATGAGCTAAGGACTGGTTTTGCTTCTGTTGGTGGCCTACCTTGGATTGTTCTTGGTGATTTCAATGTTGTTCGATGGCAGAATGAGAAGTCTAACTCTAGCCATTTTGATGCTAATGCTACAGGGGATTTTAATAACTGTATTGAGGATATTGAAATGGCGGAACTTACTTCAAAAGGTCTTTGGTTTACATGGTCAAATAAACAAGTTGGAGTGGGTCATTGTAGTTGTAGATTGGACAGAGCTCTTGTTAATTCTCAATGGCAGTCTGAATTCACTGAATCTGAAGTAGCTGTTCTTGTTCCTCATGTGTCTAATCATAGTCCTCTCCTCGTTACAGTGCTACCATACTGCGGGGGAAGAAAACCTTTTAAGTTCTTCAACTTTTGGATGAATCATAAGAAGTTCTCTCCTCTGCTTACTCAGTCATGGGGTTGCTCAGTGGATAAAGTAGGCTCTCCTATGTTTCAACTTTATGAGAAGCTTCGTAGATTAAAACCATGCCTGAAGAAGTTTAATAAGGAATTTTATAGTGATATTCAGAATAGGGTGTTGGTGGCCAGGGAGGAGCTAAGTAGCATTCAGAATTGTCGTGCTCAGTTACCTGGGGATCCTATTTTGATGGAATATGAAAGACTCTGTCTTCTGAATTTTAATGATCTCTGTGTTGCTGAGGAGGCTTGGTGTCGGCAGAAATCTCGGGTTCGTTGGCTTCACTTGGGGGATAATAATACTAGGTTTTTCCATAAGAAGGTTGCTAGTCATCGAATGAGGAACAAGATTTTATCCATCTGTGATGAGAATGGCAAGCGGTTGGAGGATATGAAGGAAGTTAAGGGGGAAATCTTGAGGTTCTATCAGAAATTGTTGGGTACCAAGTTTGATCAGAAACGTCATTCTGAAGAAAGGATTCATTTTGCTAATACTGTTCCTGCTACATTTCATGAAGGCCTTATCTCTCCTATCACTCCTGCAGAAATTAAAAGGGCCCTTTTTTCGATTGATGGAGACAAATCCCCAGGTCCAGATGGTTTTAATGCCAGTTTTTCCCAAAAAAATTGGGGCGTGGTTGGCAAAGAGGTAACAGATGTTGTCCTCTCTTTCTTTCAATCTGGAATTTTGCTAAGAGACGTTAATGCAACTGCTCTTGTTTTAATTCCTAAAACTAGTTGTCCTCAATCTATGAAAGAGTATCGTCCAATTGCATGTTGTAATGTAATATATAAGACAATAACAAGGTGTTGGCTCGAAGATTACAACCAGTTCTCCCCTATGTCATCAATAAAGCTCAAGCAGCCTTTGTTAAAGGAAGATCTATCTCTGATAACATACTGTTGATGCAAGAACTTGTTAGGAATTATCAAAGGAATTCCGGGGTTGCTAGATGTGCCATTAAGATTGATCTTATGAAGGCTTATGACTCGGTTGATTGGGAGTTTTTATTTCAAGTCATGTCTGCCATGGATTTTCCTTCCTTGTTTATTTCGTGGATCAGGACTTGCATTACCTCTGCTATGTTTTCTGTGATGGTTAATGGAGAACTTGAAGGATTCTTTAAAGGAGAGAGAGGGCTTAGGCAAGGAGACCCTATCTCTCCCTATCTTTTTCTCTTGGTTATGGAGGGGCTGTACACTATTCTTCAAAGAAGGATCTCTCAGGGCCCTTTCACTTTCCATCCAAAGTGCAATGTACATTCTATTTCTTTCCTGGCTTTTGCTGATGATCTCTTTATTTTGGCTGGGGCTGACCCTTCCTCTATTGGGATTGTTAAAGATGCTTTGGATGAATTCTTTCACTCTTCTGGTCTGAAACCTAATCTCACTAAGAGTCAATTCTTTTTTGCTGGGGTAACTGATATGATTAAAGAGGAAATTCTGCATATTCTTCCTATCCCAGAAGGGTCATTACCAGTTAAATACTTAGGGGTACCTCTTATCTCAACACGTCTAAGGTATGAGGACTGTATTCCATTAAAGGAAAGGACTCACCAACGTATTATGAGTTGGACAAACAGGTCTCTTACTTATGCTGGTAGAGCTCTACTCATTCAATCAGTACTGTTCAGCATGCAAACCTATTGGTGTTCTCTTTTCATTCTACCACAGAAGATTATAAAGGAAGTGGAGGCGATGCTTAGATCCTTTCTATGGTCTGGTCTGACTCTTACAAATGTAGGTGCAAAGGTCAGTTGGCTTGATGTTTGTACTCCAAAAGATGAAGGTGGGTTAGGGTTGAAGTCAGTTCAGCTCTGGAACAAAGTGTCCATGTTGCGCCATTTGTGGGCTTTGTGCAAAAAAGAGGACAATTTATGGGTGAAATGGATCCATAGTTATTTCATTAAAGCTCAAAATATCTGGGTTATGAAACTACCTCAGGATTGTTCATGGACTATGAGGAAGTTGATGAAGCTGAGAGAGTACTGTCAAAGCTGGATCAAGCATATTATTGGCAATGGACAGGGGACCTTTTTATGGTTTGATAATTGGCACCCTAGTGGCCCTTTATACAAGCTTTTTAGTGATCGTGCCTTTGCTAATCTGGGAAGGTCAAGTTCAGCAAAAGTTAGCTCGGTTATTCGGGATGGGGATTGGAATTGGCCTCGACCTGGTTCTTCTTTGATTCATCAAATTCAAAGGCTGATTCCCAGTACAATGCAACCTCATGGGGATACAAAAGATGAAGTTATATGGAGTATTTCTCTTACAGGCCATTATAATACCAAATATACTTGGGAGGCTCTTAGACATAGAGGAAGGAAAGTCCAGTGGGCTGCTCTGGTGTGGTTTTCAAGAAGTGTATCCAAATGGTCATTCATATTGTGGCTTGCTTGTCTTCGGAGGCTAGCTACTAAAGAGAGACTACGGAAATGGGGAATGGTCATCGATCCGGGATGTGCGCTCTGTTCTCAAAGGCATGAAACATTGCAACATTTGTTTTTTGCTTGCAGTTATTCTAGAAGCATTTGGCAGGTAGTTCTTCATAGGTTCCAGGTCCAGAGGACTCCGGACGAATGGGATATTGAACTCATGTGGGCTGTTGATCATTGTAGAGCTAAAAGTTTTAAGGCCTTCTTGTTCAAATTAGTTTTTGCAGCTGGGGTTTTCCATCTGTGGTTGGAAAGAAATACTCGAGTTTTTGGTGGACAGCATAGAGGAGCTGATATTGTGCTTGCGCGTATTGAAGATAATGTGAGACTTCGGGTTTGCACTTGGGAGCATTTTCCAAACTCTCTTGAAAATCAAAGTCTTTGCCGATGCTGGAACATTTCAAGTAAAGTGCTTGGGGCGTAGATTTCCTGTAGCTTTGGTAGTTTGTATGAGGTTTCCCTTGTATAGGTTCTTGTTTGTGGGATTCATCCCTTTGTTTGGTGTTGGTTGGTATAAATGTGCAGATTACCAAAAAAAAAACTTTCATGATTCCAACGGTTAGAGAGAACAAGAATAAGAATGTGATGTCACACTTTCAGAATTTTTATATGAGAAAATTACCTCTAAGTATAGAAAAGTGACACTTAATTCCCATTAAGGAGAGATGAAATACTTAATTACCACTAAGTCCACTTTTACAAAAATACATTTACCATTAATAGAAATGTCACCCTAGGGTTTTAGGGTATGCTAGGGTTTTATGGTACCCTAATGGGTACCCTAGTACCCTTGGGTACCCTAAAATCTTAGGGTACTGATGCACCCCTTCGGTAGTCGTTGTAGTTTACCAAACGGCCGTCAAATTCAATTATTTATAAACCGGACTATGACTAACGATTTGCATAGTATAGTGAGAAAGTCCGAGTCGATCCACAGGGAGCTCGAATATAGCTTGTTCGGATTTGTAGATGTAAGGGTTTCCGGTGTTCAAGCGGCCAACTTGGAGTTTGGTTTAAATAACGAAATTGAAATTGAAATTGACTTAGATTAAAAGCGGTGAAGTCATAAGGATTGATTAACCCACGACTTAGCCATTAAACAGTTTCTTCATCTAACTTATGAGTGGACCGAAACCGTCCGGATTCCACTTGAAGAATTAACAGCTGAAGACTACTTGTAACTCAACTCAAAGCATTAATTCAAACTGAACTCATTTAACGCAAGTGAGAGACGAAAAAGGATCGTTCGCACGCGTACGATTATCAAGCACGTAGCATAGGCCGATAGACTTCATTGATCAAAGAAGCCACCAATCCCATGATCGATGCTAGAAATCATGGGTTTAATTCATTTAACACATTGAAATCGAGCTAAAGTTTAGGCGAAACCATTTAAACGACTAATCCATAGGGAGCATCTCACCCCATGACCAAACCTATTAACTACTCACACATAGGAAGAAGACTAGAAATTATGCTAGAAAAGGTAAACATGATTTAACCGATAAAAACCGAAATAAACTTGATTTATACGAAGATCCAACTAGTAGCTATAACATTGATAAATGAGAAATTAACATAAGACCAATACTTACTTGAGTTCTTGAAGGAAATAACTAAGAAAAGCTTGAAAGATTAACAATGGAAAATCCTAGAGAGCAAAATAAAAGCTTAGGCCTAAAAGACTAGAAGTGGCCCTCCTCCCATAAATGGCATACAAGCCAATTTATAGGGCTTGCAAATCAGCCAAAAAGTGGACAAAAATGCCCCCAAAATATCCCAAAAACAAACTAGAAATGGAAACTTTCCATAAATGGAAGGTTGAAAAAGCTAGAAAAATCTGTCAGTAAGCAAGCTGTATGGATACAACCAAAACGGTTGTATGGATACCGAACGGTTAAGCCTGTGTTGAGAATGCTTCGTAGGGGAGCTGTATGGATACAACAAAAATGGTTGTATGGATACGCTGTTCCCTGTAGAATTGATAAGGCCACCGTATGGATACAACCAAAACGGTTGTATGGATACAGCCTTGCTAACTGCAGAATTGGCCTTGAGCTTCAAAACTTGGCACCCGACGCTTCCGAACTTCACCCGATGCTTAGTATCTTGATCATTGGAGAACGGTGGCACTCCGCCACTTGGCCTTGGAAGCTCGGGCTCCCCCGAGGCATGTCCATGGCGTCAAAATCACGCTTGTTAAGGCGTAAAACCTGAAACATGCTCAAACGAACCTTACGAGCAAAATCATAATAAAAGCTAAATAAACACAAGTAAAAGTAGCATAAGCCGGGACTAGTCGCACCAAATATTTACAATATTGGGTGCTCATCAGGTACCCTAGGATTTTAGGGTACCCTAGAGTTTTAGGGTACCTTAAGATTTTAGATTTTAGGATACCCTAGGGTTTAAGGTACCCTAGAGTTTAGGTTTAGGTGATTTCATAGAGCCATAGGGTTTAGGTTTAGGCACTTTCATAGGAGTTTTAGGGTGCACTTTCCTATTATAGGGTTTTAGCGATTTAGGCACTTTTATTGGGTACCCTAGAGTTTTAGGCACTTTTATAGGGTACCCTGAGGTTTAGGCACTTTCATAGGGTGCCCTAAGAGTTAAGCACTTTCAGTATTGGGGGTTTTAGGCACTTTCATAGGGTTTTGGTGTTTCGTTAATTAGAGGAAACTTGGTGGGAATTACTTTCTATTTTCTGGACCTAGAGGTAAATTGCCCTTTTTATATTTGAAAGAGACATGAATAGGATTGTGATTTCTGACGACACACCCAACTAGGAATCGCATTACTGGATTGGGTGATAATCTGATTCCTCTCTCACCCCATAGGAATATTAGATTCATGGCTCAATCAATTTAAAAAAAAATTAACTTTGATAATTTTTTAAAATAATTGATTCCATGAGAATACTTCAAGTATTGTATTCCTAGAAATTTGATTTATAGTAATCATATTCCTATTCCCACTCAATAACATTCTTAGGAATGTGAAGAAATTTGATTCACAGTAATCACATTCATATTCCTATTGAAGATTCCAATCATTCAAATTGAGCCTTAATAGTTTGAAGTGTTAAAATCACCAAAATCATGTTAAGACCAAAATATCATGCCGAAAACATTGAAGAGGAAGATGACAACAACCTCACCTAAATAGTTGGGCAATTCATAACCCCAACTAATTAAGTCTAACAACTAATAAAATAAAATAAAATGAAACATTAAAATTCGTAACAGTGTAAGCTTGAACTGGGCAAGTGGAGTGGAGCACAGTTGGCCTTCCTCACATATTCTCATGCACATGGGCAGGGTTCGATCCCCGTACGCCTCCTCTCCGTTCCCCAAGTCCCCTAGGATAGTCTAGATTAAGTTGAACTGTGATCCGTTTTCTATTTGGTGAGTGGCTACACTTTTTCGAGCATGGTGTGGTGTGGAGACTATCAATTTTGCTATTTTGAGGTCCAACCTAAAAATTTTTAATGGATGTAAACTGTATCCATCAATGCATGCACTTGATTAGATATCAATTAATTCAACTTCTATTTTTTGGGTTAAAATAATAATAAGTTTGACCCCCCAAAAAAACTTCTATATGGTGCAGAAAATCTCCATAGGATCTCAATCCAGCAAGAAATCCTCATGAGTATTGATCCTCAGAAATCGATTGATCCAAAGCATGATAGAGCTAATACATCCAAAGCAGATGTGATCCCAGTATCCAAAGCAGAGAACATTGTGATTTCAAAAGCACTACTACAATTTTGATTCCAAAGCAAAGATCCAAATCGTACACAGAGTCACCATCCATCCCAATGCAAGAAAAAATTTGGAGTTGATACCAGCAGCAAATCCATTTCTTTAAGAGCTGAATTCCAAATTAATGTACCCAAGATACCATCTAGTCACATACCAAACTGTTCCGAGAGTCAATGTAACAATTTAGGCTTATAAAAAAAAAAATGTCACAATTTAGCACCAAAATATGTAGCCTGCCCCAACCCCAGCAAGAAAACCACCCAAAACCCAGAATTTGTGACTCAAAACTGACTCAAGACTCAAAACCATGACAAACCAATGAAAGCCCCAGATTAGAAAGCCACCAGAAAACCGCCAAAAAAACACCAAAGCCTGTCCTACAACCAACCCCAATTAGACCCTTTTAGAATTTCTCTCCAAATATCAAAGAGAAAAAACAAAAAAAAAAAAAACCCACAGTATGATACACACGACTCAGAAAACCCAGATAAACGCAAAGAGAACATAGTTTTTACAACTCACACATACACACCCAGAGGACACTAACACACACAGAACATTGCAGAGACAATATGATGTTGTCCAGCCTGAAAAGAAAATCTTCAGTGGTGTAGGTGTTAGAGCTTGTTAGGATCGTCACACACGCACACACGATTTACGAGTATAAAATAATAAAAAATCGACACAGAAATATACGTGGTTCCCCAAAACCGGGTACATCCACGGGAGCGAGAGCGGCTGCTGTTCTTTTTTTATCACAGTTATGAAATGGGGTTTACATCATAGAGTATTTATACCGACTCTATTCTAATCCTAACTTGGTATTTGGTCTGTATCCCAAAAATACTCTTGTACGAACCGTACTGTACCGCGGGGGGCTACACCCCCCAAATTACGGAACGCCTGGGCCTTCGGCCCAATATACTTTTACTAGATCATTGGTTCGCTCCACTCATTCCGCTCCGCTCTGGCATCTTGCCTTCTCTCTAGAACTCTTTAGTATCTCTTCATACCTAACATATGAGCCATAGTTCTAACGGAGCCCCATTTTATTCTTGCCCAGAATATAATTGTAAGCTTGATCTGCTCCAGCAATTCTTCCCAATCCAGTGCTTCATTTTCAAATATGACCCCATTTCTTTTAGTCGAAAGAGTCCAGAATATAGCAAAGGGGATACAATCCCAAATTATTTTCCGTTTTGGCTCGAGTTTCCTAACCAAAGTTGCAAAACAAAATTGATCGCCGCATTGTCTTACAACTTTCATTAACGTACTTACCCCCACAATACAAAAACATTTTTCCTACCCAGGTCCTATTGGCAAACCTGTTTCCGGCCCTTTGCAGCAGCTAATGGAGAAACCTTTGTCGTAACCTTGATCAACAAGCCTATTTTTCTATTCAAAATATGCAAAAGCAGGAGTTTATTATTTGGAACAAGTCTGATTACAACCATTGGTGGCTTCTCCTTTTATATATAGGCATAAGGGGAAGCATAAAGACAAGCTTGACTTCTATCTTACAACTTTGGACAAACATATGTTCTTTTACTATACAGACACACATAATACATATACAGACAAACAACTTTTTACACAAACCATTCAATGTTGGGCTTTTTTTTTTTTTGGAACCAAGTATTTCCATGGTATGGTGCATGAATTCCCTCTGGCTGGGAACTCGCGATTCCTAGACATTGCGGCATTGTAAGAACTAGTATTGGTCTGAGGTAACCCAATGCGGAACTCGTTCTGAATGCTCCCGATCCAATTTACTACGCAGAAACGGTGGTGTTTCTTTTTGGTTGGGACAGGACAATGATCATTATTTTCTGTTACTATTCCCCTTCGCTGCAAAGCCAATGCATACTCGAGGCTTGCCGCCACTTCAGACATTGTTGGCCGTCCCGTGGGACGATCTTGTAAACAGTTGCTTGCTACTTCCACAAAGTGCTTCAAAGAACCAGGCGATATTTGGCCCCTCAAAGGGGGATCAATGACTTGATCAAGACTACCCTCTTGGATGCATTGCCTAACCCAAAAGACTAGACTGATTTGTTCTTCCTCGAGTGTTGTATCCACGGCCGGCCTCCCACACAGAACTTCTAACATCACCACTCCAAAGGCATACACATCAGACTTTTTGGTTAGCCTTTGAGTCAAGAAGTAATCCGGATCCAAATATCCAAACGTTCCTTTCACGACTGTGCTGACATGAGTTTGTGATTGGCTTGCAGTGTCCTTTGACAATCCAAAATCCGAAACCTTTGCTTCCCATCTCTCGTCTAACAAAATATTTGTGGTTTTCACATCTCGGTGTATAAAACTTTGCTCGGTGCCTGTATGAAGGTAGTCTAACCCGCGTGCAGCACCAATGCAAATATGTAGACTTTGCTCCCACGTAAGACTATATGCATAGTTTCCATCAGCTCCCCTTCTACCACCTTTGTAGAGATGATGAGCAAGGGCTCCGTTGGCTATATATTCGTAAACAAGGATCATTTCTTCTCCTTCGTTGCAGTATCCGATAAGAGCAACAAGATGAGCGTGTCGAAGCTCGGAAAGCGTCCTTACCTCCACCCAAAACTCTTCTGCCCCTTGCTTGGACTCCGAATTCAACCGCTTTACGGCAACAGCCGTGGCACCACCGTCGATGAACCCTTTATACACTCTGCCAAATCCTCCGGTTCCGATGACGGATTTGTCATCAAAATCGTTAGTCACCGATTGTATTTCAGCTAGCGAAAACCGACGGCACAGTGGGTCGTATCGTACCTCGGATTTGCCGGTTGAATTATCGCTGTCTGAAGTAGTAAACATGTTTCTTGGTTAGTTTTTCAAAGAGAAAAATGGTGTTAATGGGGACAAGACTTATTAAGAGAAATGAGAAATGTTCTTCACAGGGGAAATATCGGTAGGCAACAAGTCAATGGCCCTTTGGTGTTCCGTCCAATCTTTGATCGGAAATATGTGGCTGGGCTTTTGCCCTTTTGTTGTTCCGTCCAATCGTTGATTGAATGCTCGATATATTTTTTTCGAGTTTTGATATAAAAAAATTGCCGATAAAAAAAAAACCAAGTCAATGGCGCAGAATGTTTCAACGAAGGGAGAAGAACCTGAGGCGGGGCGAATTGGCGAAAGTTATTGGCAGCTGCTACTATATATTCTATGTTTTCTCTGGAAAAATTTCCACTGCCGTGTGGGTAATACATGGTGTCTGTTCGGCACATATGAGTCGTCCATTGCTTTTTTGAACAGCTCGGATTTGGAGAGAGAAAGTGTTGGGGTGACAGGAGAGAGATGGTTTCAATCCGAGCCGTCCAAAATGTATTAAACGGCCCGAATATGCTAGGCGGATACCACGTGAGATATACTCACCCGGCACCGAAAAATTTCTCATTTTCAAGGATCAACTTAGATAAGAAGAACAAACTTTAAATTCCCTGTGGTTGGGCTTTTGCCCATTTGGTGTTACGTTCAATCTTTGATTGAATACTCGATGTATCATTTGTCGAATTTTAATAAAAAAATTGCCAATAAAAAAAAAAAGTCAATGGTGCAGAATGTTTCAACGAAGAGAGAAGAACCTGAGGCGGGGCGAATTGGCGAAAGTTATCGGCAGCTGCTACTATATATTCTATGTTTTCTCTGGAAAGTTTTTTTGGTGCCAAGTGGGTACCACATGGTGCCCGTTTGGTGCATCTGAGCCATCCATTGCGTTTTTGGACGGCTCGGATTTGGAGAGAGAAAGTGTTAGGGTAACAAGAGAGAGAAAGGGTTTCAATCCGAACAATCCAAAAGTATATTGAACGGTCCGGATGTACCAAGCGGGTACCTCGTGAGATATACTCACCCGGCACCCAAAACAATTCTCGTTTTCAAGGGTCAACTTAGTCGGTGGAATAAAAAGAACAAACTTTAAATTCCCTGTTTAGTTATTGTTAGTAAATGGGTGATTTGGACCGGATCCAACCCTCATGGATCGTTGTCACACCCTCAATTTCATACATAAATTATTTATAATTTCTTGTAAGTAAAATATCGTTGTCTCCAAGCATATATAATTACCCAATAATGGCATGCTAATGTGTAATGTCATCCATTAAACCATCAAAGTCTCAAGTTTCCTTCCAAAGAGGAGTAAGGTCGCATCCCGACATCACATAAGTAGTACAGAGTGAAGAGGGAATTTTAAGCGTTTACATCTTTCCACGTTAAAAGGAATAAGAGTAAGGTTACATTTTTCACCACCCAAAATATGATTTACAAAAATGAAGTACAGATAAACCCCCTGTAGGAAAGGTCAAAAGGCGCGGCGGTTGACCGTTTGACCATCCAATGAGCATGTGACACGTGTACTCGTCCTCGCGGGGTTGATGATTTGACCAACGAACCCTAGCTCGCCATGTGGCGCCTCAATAGCGCGACACGTGGCCCCGCGCGAAGGAGCCTCGCACTACCCATCGCTTTGCAGTGACTATGTAAAGGTCGCGAGCCCAAATTCATCCCTTAAGGAGAGAGTTATATTTATTCAGGTGGAAGCTTGGAACGGTCCCAATCTAATGGAGACGATAACGTGGTAACCAAGTCACACCAATGATTTGCCCAGACTCTTATGTCTGCTCCGGCCTTTAGGCAGGACCCGAGGGGCCCTTTGAGGCTTGGCAGCGGTATAGGCGGGACCGAATAAGGTCACGACCTTGCCCTTATGGGAATGAAGGGGATCTAGTGGCTTGGTGGCTGTAAAAGAAGAAGAGGATCTCCGCGGATAAGAGGACGCGCCTACCGTCATACTCGCGGTCATCGCGAGGGTAGCAACGCCTCCGCGGTCAGGGGAAACAGGAGGGACATGTGTCATGTTATTAGCGGGCCACTTGGCGACCGAGCATTAGCTCGTGTGGGCTATAAATATGAACGTCTCTTCACTGATTTTCAGATATTGAGCTTTGTGAACATTCCCTAAAGAGAGAAAGTTGGTGAGCACTGATTTCAAAGGAGGTCTTATCCTCTTTCAGGGGCTCTATTGTCTTTCCTCTTGGGGATCTCTGGGTTAGGGTCTCCACTGCCTACCCTCTCTGTTCACCCTTGCTCTCTTCTTCACCCTTCTAGATCACTCCTCTCACCCCTTTCCATAAGCTATTCTAACCTCTCCGGCACATCTATTCCTTGGGAGTATTTGTCCACCTCAGAAATCGGACCTATCCTACACCCTTCGTGTAAACTTTCAAAAGATATGTCTGTCAATACATGCCAAGCACTCCATGCTATTGCCCCTAGTTGGTTCGTACCTGAAAATTGAAGGCATGAGCACACGCACTTGCCTAGTAGAAATCTCTACTGATTCTACATGCATATAAGATGACTGGTAGGGAGGAGGCTAGAAACATAAATACATAATACGAGTAAGAACACCTCAAGCAATACCAACAATATGACATCCAGAAACTCACACACACGCCAATCTTTCAAATTTTATTGTGTCATCCATCAAATCCCTATTCATCAATTTCCGTCTTAACATTGATAATTCTTGTGTAGTTACTAGTGATACACTAGAAAGTGGATTTACAGTCATTCCGAATATTCAGGACCCCATATATCCCCTACGTTTACATTGGGAAAAAATTTATCATCAAAAAAATTCTTTTGATTGTGTGTTTTTGCCTCAACATTTAATGGATGTAAACTATGTCCATCAACACCAGCACCAGCACCAAACTCAATCACTCATCAGTCTCTCTCTCTCAGAAAAAACTCTATCAACAATGAAGCCCTAGCCGCCGCCGCCGCCGGGGGGAGGCCTCCGCCTCTCTCTTTCTTTCCTCCCCCCCTCCCTATTCATTTTTCCCCGCCCTCCTCTCCTCGTGGTCTCCAACCGTAGGCTTTCCGTGCGCACAGTTAGGGGTTCGTTCGTCGCTTGGCCTGGCGTGGCTCCCCTATTCGGCGGCTTCGTCCGGCGTGTGGTGGTGGCTCACTGTCCGTTGTTCCACACGGTGGCTCCAGTTTTGTCTTGCTCAAAGTCGACAGCGAGGTAATAAGGTGTGCAGTTGGGTTGGGGTTTTTTTCCCTCTTTTGGTCTTTTGTGCGGTTGGGTTGGAGTTTTTTTTCCCTCTTTTGGTCTTCTTTTCCGTTTACCTGCTGTTTTAGTCCGGGTGTTCTCCGATCTGGGTCCCCCGAGATTCGGCCTGTGCTGGTCTGGGTTTTCCCTAGGTTCGGCGGTTTGGGTGGTGGGCGAAATAATTTTAGTTAGGTTTTGATGGGTGGTAGGTTTTGAGGGTTGGGGTTGGCGGCTGGTTCAGTGATGTTGTGGCGTTTTCCAACAGCGGCAGCTATGTTGCCGGTGTTGGGGGTCTTCATAATAGCACACTGGTTTGGTTGTTCTGGGCCGTCAACGGCAGATCGTGTGTGATAAAGGGTCTGGTCTTCGGCCGCCATGGTCACTTGGGTTTGTCGAAGTAGCTTTATGGCGTTTGCCTCGGTTCTCGCACCTAGAGCTTCGCGTGACAGCGGAGGCTTGCCATGGAGTCTACCCGGAGTTTCTCCTTTACTGGAATGGTCTTTGTTTCAGTCGGCCGGTGGCCGGTGTGGTTTGTCCATGAGGGTTGTTTCTTTCTTTACGCTTGTATTCTGTTTGTTGTTTTCGATTACATCTGCTCCTTATTGTGTAATGGTTTGTGTTGAGATTTCATTTGAGATTTTTCTGTCTTATCCTGGACGGGATTCTCGTATCGGCACCTAGTGTTGATTTGCTTTTGCAGGGTGTCCTAGGGTCCCGGATTAGGTAGTTTAGTGCACTACTGTATTTTGCGATGTAATCTTTGCCTTCGGGCTTGAATGAAATTGACTGATTCAAAAAAAAAAAAAAACTATATCCATCAATGCATCCGCTTGATTAGATATCAATTAATTACTGCCTCTGTCCTTAATGAGAGTCTATTTTGGACATACGTGTCGTTTACCAAATCACCTATATGTAACAATTATGATATTTTTTAAATAATTTTAAAAGTTTTGTCTTATAGAACCAATTGAGATCTATCAAATAAGATTCATATTGCATATATAAATTATTGTAAATTGAAAAATAAATACATTTTTAGATCTCGGTAATAGTGAAAGTGGTCTCAATTAGGAACGGAGGTAGTAACTTCTATTTTTTTAGTTAATAAAAAAGAACTTCTATATGAGCAAAAAATCCTCCATAGAATCTCAAATGATAAGCTACAGAGAAATCTTATGCACATTGCCTCAATCTCATTCAGATTTATCAAAATGCTTCATTACTTACTTTTATTTGCTGAGTGTACGATATGCACCCATGAATTACCTTAAAGTCGTACTAATATTTTAACACATAGAATAAATTTTCAATTCATAGGGCATGTATAAGAGTTCAAACATTTGCACATAAATTCATAACCTTAACAAATCTGAACATATATGTGTTACAAGTTTTGTTGTGATGTTATGAGTTTGTTAGCAAATTTTACGAATTTCTATAGAATTGTTTAAAAAAACAGTTATGAATTTAACACCATTCAAAAGATACATACCATACAGTACTCCTGAATAGGTATGTGACCTGTAGCATGTCCCCTAATTTTATTATCTTGTCCTCTAAAACAATAGTGGAAATACGATCACACCCATTGCGTGACAAGGAGATTTTATGCAGAAATGCAGATGCATTTGTGATCGTAACAATCCGATACTCATGACAAAATAATGAAGGGTCAAAGCGCATCAGGCGATTCTAATCTTTCCGAACATATCTATCTTGGGATCTACGTACATAAATCTGTGCACGTAGCATTTCTCACTAACCAATTGGGACCTTAGGTAAATACACAATCTTCATGGATTGTCAAAATCCATGGTACATTGTTCAAGTAATCTATGTTATATTAATTGTTGCCTACATCCATAGTCCTTTAGCACTGTTCGCAAGACTAATATATATATGGAGGCAAATGGTGCAAGAACTTGAAAACAACATTGCATCTGTTCCTTGAAGTGGCATGCATAATGATTGAATGCTCGATGTACCATTTGTCGAGTTTTAATAATAAAAAAAAATTGCCGACAAAAAAAAGCAAGTCAATGGCTCAGAATGTTTCAACGAAGGGAGAAGAACCTGAGGCAGGGCGAATTGGCGAAAGTTATTGGCAGCTGCTACTATATATTCTATGTTTTCTATGGAAAAATTTTCAGTGCCGGGTCGGGTGGGTACCATGTGGTGCCCGCTTGGCGCATCCGAGCCGTTCATTGTGTTTTTAGATGGCTCGGATTTGAAGAGAGAAAGTGTTGGGGTGACAAGATCGAGAGAGGGTTTCAATCCGAGTCGTCCAAAAGTGTATTGGATGGCCCGGATGTACCGAGCGGGTACCACATGAGATATACACACCCGACACCAAGGAAACATCTGTTGATGCATACAACTACCACATACGTGACTCGGGCCTGCG
Source organism: Rhododendron molle (assembly GCA_025413875.1). Classification (NCBI taxonomy): domain Eukaryota; kingdom Viridiplantae; phylum Streptophyta; class Magnoliopsida; order Ericales; family Ericaceae; genus Rhododendron; species Rhododendron molle. Next base: position 6,720,210 of record CM046396.1, read on the forward strand.
TAAACGTGCGTCGGTTAGAGATTACTCATGCTATTGGTTAGTAAAACCTGATGGTATATATATCAGTAATGATAACAAATCGTGGAAGAAAAATTATGATTGGCCCTGACTTCTAATTGCAGGTCGTAAGTAGAAATAGAAAACATAATTAAATTGCGATAAATGGGTTCCCGTAGTGTGCGAATGCACTATGGGATTGTAGGGTGCATCAGGGTGCGAATGCACTGTGGGATCATCATCGTCATTTGAACCATTCACTTTGTTGAGTATGTTAGTAGATCATTCAAAAAATTAAATTAAATTGACCGAATATCATTAGTCTCTTGCTCAGACAACATTAGGTATACAAAAATTTATGGGCAGTTGAAAACTCTCGTTTTTGGCACAAGGCGTGAATGGGATGAATGCGGGCGTGCCAAGACTTGTAGCGCCTAACTTTTGATGAAGATTCCCGTGAATCTTGACTTCTATCGTATGAGCGATTGTGTGTGATCCAAAGGTTGAAGATCACAAGGAGGTTCGGGGTTTGCCACACGGTCGTGGACTTAAAATTTCCTAGTCGTATAGGAATTGGAATGTAGAAACGTAAAAACGTAACTTTATTACACCGGGATAATAAAGTTTGTACAAGAAAAGTAAAGTTCAAACCACTTGATGAAGTGAGTTTGAATGGGGGTTGAGCACGATGTACTCGATAGGCTACTTTGCTGAAAGTAGGAAAGTGTTTGCTTCGCTGGGAAGGCTTTGGTTTTTTAGCGTTATGCTTGATTGGTATTGGACCCTTTTTCCTTCTTTAAAACTAGTATTTATAGACACAGCAGTAGCCTGATTCAGGCCTGAATCCGAAAATCTGCTTGCTCCACAGGCTGCCACGTGTCCCATGTCTTCCTCCACTTTTCATGCACGTTCGGTAATGGGCAGTTTCCAGAGGTTTAGGAGCAGTTGCATAGGATCATGGGTGGTAGGCCTCTCATGGATTGACATGTGTCCCATGGCTTGGAGCAAATATCTCCCCACGTCCTCTTTTTCCTCACACTTTCAACACATGGCCAATTGACTAAGTCAATTGACCTTTGAATTTCAAAAATCAACTGCCAGGGGATAACCAATTCCCTAAAAACATGGAACTTGCTCCTGAACCAAATCGGCAGCCTCCTTTATGGGTAAAAAACCGTGGGTCATCTCCCCATGGGCCGAATAAACTCATTTCTCTTTGGGCCCAATCATGGGCTGCATTTTTCACCGTGGGCCAGCCTTTCAATCATCTTGGGCCCAAATTCCTCCAGTGGGCCGCACATTCTTTGGGTCCAAATGGGAAAAAGCCAATAGCCCAAGAATTATCCAATTAATTCAACACGTCGCTCGGCCCAAATAGTTAAGGAATTAATTACAAATTCAATCACGGCTAGCCCGATCAGTGGTGCCAAAAACGGGTATAAACATTGCCCCCCCTACGCCTTGACTCTGTGAAGATTAAGGCGTTTGGAAGAGCTCTGTTTTTGGCAGCCAAACAGGCCCTGATGCGAATAATACTTTATCAGGCCCAAACGTGGCCTAATATTTTTCCTTCTTGGAACGGCTGTAATTACTATCAGATCTTCATGTGGGGCTTCTATCCATAAAGGAAGACTCCTTTCTCCCTTGGGACTCCAAAAGCTCCCAAAAGATCCCTTTCCAATCCAAACTCTTCTTTAATGCACGTGTAGTTTTCATTAGGATAGAAACAAAAATTCAAAAGGTGGGAGACGAAAAAGGAGGCGGTACACATCCTCACCTTTTTGAACTTTACTCCCCACTCAACAACATCTGTGCCGTTCCATTTAAGGCTGACATTCTCTCTCTTTTCCTTCTTTACTCCACGCTACCCATCCCTCTTCCCTCTCCAGAGCTAAACAAAAAACCTTTTTGCCACCATTGTCGACCCAGCAAGCTCTGAAACATGTCTTCATTTAGGGCCAAACAACCGGCTAAGAGCCAAACCACTTTTTCCGATGAGATCACCGCCATTATTAAATCCGAGAAGCTCTCCATCAACCCCGAGATTTTGATCGATCGTTCCCAAACTCGCTCGTCCACCGTCAAGATGGGGCTCGGGCCCGCCTTCAATGGTGATTTCCCGGAGCAGCTCTACCCATTTTACCCTCTTGCCGAAGAGGCCTTGCCGTTCAACTTCGTCACTGCCGATTGGACTGCGTACCCAAGGGACATCCCGAATCGGCTCTGGCACAGGCCTGACAAACGGTACGTCCAATGGGTCAATCGCGTGGCAGCCGTGAAGGAGGGGCTTTGGAAGGAGGTAGGGATTTATGAAGCCATCATGCTCAGCCGCCATCTCATCGACATGGATAAGGCCCTGTTCATGGCTGCGGCCCAGTTCTGGTCTGTTTCTTCTAACTCTTTTCACTTCCGTATTGGGATGATGGGCATCACAATCCAAGATGTCTCCTTTCTGACCGGCCTTCGCCCTCATGGGGTCAGGGCCGATTGCTTCATTTCACAGAAAACCCCATCTTTCACATATCCTGAATCGGCCCAACTGGCCTACTCCATTTTCTTGAATTGCTTCGCTGGAGAGGACGGGGACGATGTGACTGAGGAAGAGCATGTGGCTCTCCTCATATATTGGTTGAACAAGTGTATTTTTTGTGTCTCTTCTAATAGGATCACCAAAGAGTTCACGGACATTGCCAAGGCCTTGGCCTCGGGCCAAAAATTAGCCCTAGCCCCGTTAGTCCTAGCACATCTCTACCGTGGCATGCAAGAGCTTCTGACCAACAAGTTTGTTTTTGCCCCCGGCCCCCTTTGGATCGTCACCCTTTGGCTTTGGTCGTACTTTCCCATGCTAGCCCCGAAAATCAACAAGAACCCCATACACGCATGCTATGGCCGCCACTATGTAGGTCAAGCACTCCAATCACATGATTTTGACTCTTGTTTCACCTACTTTTATCGTGACCTCACCTCGTTGGGCAAGGGCTACATGCCATTTGAGAGGGATACCGTACCTCTATGGCTGAAAAATCCAGCCGGAGAGCCTGGGGAGAACTTTGACGAACACAAGGAGGTTTGGGCTAGCTTCCTCATCTCGAGGGATTTGCTATACGGCATGGGCGTGTCCTCGGCCAACAATAGGTGCGGAGTGGAGTATTACAATGCAGCCCAATTTGCCCGTCAATTCGGCCTAATGCAACTCATCCCAATTCCCCCCTACCTATCTTGCAATGAGGACTTCATCGATAGAGTCATTGTGCCGGAGAAAGCCCTAGAATCCATTAGGAACCAATTCGCCAAGGACGAGGCCACTTTCCAGTTAAAGCCTTATCCTGAACGCCCGGAAAAATCCCTTAGATTTGAGAAGTGGTGGACCGAGCATGTTACCAAGTACTTTGCCAAAGACCTAGGTGAGATTTTGGCAAAAACTACTCCCGGGGCCATCATGGTTGACACTGCCTCCAAACCTAAAAAGACGGCTTCTCGTTCCGAAGGCCCCTCCCCATCCGCGAGCTTAAAAAGGAAGGGTACGTATCCGGAACAAAACTCATTTTCCTTACTTGATATTCAGATTCAGGCCTTTGTCATGTTTGCTCACATGCTCTCTATTTCAGGTATGCAAGAGGTAACCAAGCCTGAATCAGAAGAAACTCCGAGGAAGAAAAGGCTTGTGAAACTTTCGGAAAAGAAACAAACACCGGTAAGTTTTGACCAGCCCCCTCCTTCCTTATTCATCTCTGTAATTCAGGCCTGAACGTCTAGGTCTTGTAGGGGAAGACCGCTGCCATTGCTGGTAGGACTCGGAGCAATACCAAGACCAGCTCCAAAACCAGCTCCCCTGATCAGGTAAACGTATTTCGGTACCTAGGCCTAAATCCGCTTTACATAGGCCTGAATTGCACCTTGTGAATTCCTTCTCAGGCCGAATCAAAGGAAACTGCCCTCCACGCTGAGTCAAACCCACCAAAGGTCGTAAAGAAAGCAACGCCCAAGATGACCCGGGCCAAAAAGGCACAGGAAGAAGAGGAAGAAAAGGCAGAATTGAAGAAAAGCCCTTCAATTGCCTCTAGTGACTCCTCCCTCGCTTCATTGGAGGTGAACATTACTTCTCAGCCTTGATTCTTTTGACTTCTCCATTGGTTCTTTAGATAACATGCCTCTGATTCCTTAATCAATGCAGGCCACTTCAGAAGATCCTCCCATCAATCCTGAGCATGAGGCCTCATCCCATACTCCTGAGAAATCAAAGGTTTCACCATTGAGGCCTGATCCACCATCTGTCAAAAAGGATGAAGTTGTTGAAGAAGCAGCCGATGAGGATATGGAGGACTTCTTCAAAACTGCTGCAAGCCTTGTCCAAGTGTCCCTCTCAGGCATCTCTGGAGATGGGTCCAGTTCAACCCAAGTGCCCTCAACTGTTGAAGAAATTGCCGAGGCTAAGGAGACATTCAAGGTTTTGATCAAGATGGATATCAGGACGGCCTTGCATCCGGGGAGAGTTTCCTCATTCAAAAAGGCTCTCGGCATCTTGGCTAGGGCTCAAGTCTTCGGTGAGGCCGCGGAAACAGCCCTGCAATACTTCCACAAAGACTTCCCAGAAATGCAGAAAACATACGATGGCGCTGCCCTTGAACTTTCCAAGGTTGAATCAAGTCTTACTGAGATTGAAGATCTTCGCCAAGAGCTGGGCAAGAGTGTAGAAGGCTACACCTCCAACAAGACTCAGATCGAAGCACTCGAAGGGCAGAAAGCTAACCTGGCCAAAGCCATTTACGCCTGGGAAGAGCAGATCCAAGAGCTAAGAAAGAAGCAAGGCGACGCAGAAAAGAGTATGGAAGCCTTGGTGATCCAGCAATCAGGCCTAGAAGCCCAGCAAAAGGATCTGTTTGCTACTTCCAAGGCTGTCAAGCTCAAGCTTCTCCCTTTGGTTCCCAGTCAGGCGGGCCTCCAAACCTCGAAAGAAAGGTTAGAGGCCCAACTCAACGGTCTTGCCAGCTATTGGGATAATCTTCGATCAAGCCTTCTTCGTGAGCTATAGGCCAATTTGGCCTTGTAATAAAGTAGTACCTTCATTCAGCCCTGAACTCTACTCCATAGGGCTATTGGTGTTTGCGTGGCCTGAACTTTAGGCCTTTTGACTGTTACTGTTTTTTGGTGGCCTGATCAGATTCAGGCCTTTATGGCGGCCACAAGTTTAAGCCTAAATCTATCTTTTATGGTTTCGATGGTAGCTTCTCTTTAAAGTCCCTCATTTCCCACATCGTAGGATAATGATACTTTAAAAACTTTCCATTGATTGTATGTTTATGCATGCCACCATTCAAGTCCATTAAAAGATAAACGTTACCTTCAAACACCTTGCAAATTTGATAGGGCCCCTCCCATGTTGGAGACCACTTTCCGTACCTTGGGGTTTTAGCGCCCAAAGGAAGAACAACTTCCCACACTAAATCACCCTCAGTAAAGCTCTTCCTTCTCACTCTTCTGTTATAGGCCTTGGCTACTTGACGCTTTTGGATCAGCATATGGTCTAAGGCGGCTATCCTCACCTCATCAAGGTCTTCCATTTCCATCAGCATGGCTTGGCTATAGTCAGCAGGACTTAGGCCATTTTGGTATGCAATCCTGGCCGATCTAACCGTTACCTCCATAGGAAGTACGGGGTCATGGCCATATACCAACATGTAAGGCGTGACATTCGTGGCCTCTTTCTTCGAAGTCCTATAGGCCCATAATGCATCAGAAAGGAGTTCATGCCAGATCCTTGGATTGTCTTCCACCATTTTCTCAATAATTCCAACCAAGGTTTTATTGGTTGATTCACCTGACCATTCCCTTGAGCATAGTAGGGAGTTGAGTGAGAGAGGTGAATGTTGAATTGGCTCGTAAAGGCCCGAACCTGTGCCCCAAAGAACACTGAGCCTCTATCCGCCACAAAGTGTTCCGGTATTCCAAACCTGTGGATAATTCTCTCCCTCATCACTTTGATCACATCTTGTTGATCCACAGACTTTAAAGGAATGGCCTCCGCCCATTTCGTAAAATAATCTGTGGCTACCAAGATGAACCTGTGTTGCTTTGATGGATAAATCATCCCAATAATATCTAAAGCCCAGCCCCTAAAAGGCCAAGGCTTTACTACAGCTTGATAATCGGTTGCCGGTGTGTGCTGTACAGGGCCATGAGCTTGACAAGGCTGGCAGCCCTTAGAAAAACGTATACAATCCTCTAAGATAGTAGGCCAATAGTAACCATACCTTCTAATTAGCCATCTCATCTTGATACCGGACTGATGTGCCCCACAAATCCCTTCGTGGACTTCTGCCATCACCTTCATGGCCTCGGTATGACATAAGCACCTCAATAGCAAGTCGTCCTCAAGGCCTTTTTTGTATAGTTCATCTCCAAGGAGGACATAGCTTCTCGCCCTTCTCTTCACCTTTCTACTTGCCCCCAAATGAGGCCGTTTCAAGTAAGCAATGATGGGATCACGCCAATCCTCCTTTCCCTCCTCTTCTTCTTCTTCTGGAAGGTCTGAAGCAAATACTTCTAGGCCTAAACCTCTTCTCCTTACAGAAGGGAGTAGCCTTTTCTGGACTGTAATGATCTTACGAAAGGTTTCTGGTGACAACTTTAGGCCGGTTGAGGCCTGAGCCAGACTATTTGCTTCCGTATTCATGCCCCTTGAGACGTGCTTGACAGTTACGTTATCAAAGTCTTGGATTAATTGCATCGCCGCCATGTAATAAGGAGCTAACTCCTCACTATAGCATTTAAACGTTCCTGCCAAGTGATTGATTACGAGGTTTGAATCCCCAATAACGTTTACTTCTCTAGCCTCAAGATCCCTAAGGATTTCAAGGCCTATTACAACCGCTTCATACTCGGCTTGGTTATTTGTACAAGGGAAATCAAATTGAAATGACAATTCAGTCCTCAGGCCTTGGGGAGAGATAATAATGATCCCACAGCCTGAGACTTGTTGGGTTTTTGATCCATCAAAGAGAAGAGTCCAAGGCTTGAGTGAGATCTCGAATGCGGTCAGGCCTGAACCAGTTTCCTCGCCGATGTCAACACAAGGATGATCGGCAAGGAAATCTGCTAAGGCCTGACCTTTTACAGCCTTTTGGGGGACATACTGAAAACTGAACTCCATTAAGGCCAGAGACCATTTGCCTATTCGGCCTCGCATGATTGGCCGAGAAAGCAAGTACTTAATTAGGTCTGTTTGACTCATAATGTAAACCACAACGGGAAGCATGTAGTGCCTCAATTTTATTGCTGCAAAGTACAAAGCAAGACATAACTTTTCAATAGGAGTATATCTCCTTTCACAAGGAGTTAACAGCCTACTTAAATAGTACACAGCTTGCTCTTTCCCTTGCTCATTATCTTGTGCTAAAAGGCATCCAATAGAGCCTTCAGCCGCTGAAATGTAGAGCTTCAGCGGCTTGTTCTTGATAGGAGGCATAAGAACTGGAGCCTTTGCTAGATAGCCTTTGATCTCATCAAAGGCCTTTTGGTGGTCTTTTTCCCAAGCAAAAACGTCTTGATCCTTTAGCTTCAAAAGTTGAGAAAAGACCTGAACCTTTCCCGCTAAATTTGAAATGAACCTCCTCAAAAAGTTGAGCGATCCCAAGAGTTTCTGCAACTCCTTCTTGGTGGTAGGAGGCTTTGCTTCCATAATTGCCTTGGCCTTATTCTGATCAATCTCAATCCCTCTGTTGTGGACCAAAAATCCTAGGAACTTGCCTGCGGAAACTCCGAAGGCACACTTTAAGGGGTTAACCTTCAGGTCAAATTGTTGCATTCTCAAGAACGACCTCTTCAAATGTTCCAAGTGTTCGTCATAGGACTGAGACTTGACCACGATATCGTCGATGTAAATCTCCATGAAACGGCCAATGAAGTCATGGAAGATGGCGTTCATTGCTCGTTGGAACGAAGCGCCAGCATTCTTTAGGCCGAAGGGCATCACGACCCACTCAAAGGTTCCCAAAGCTCCAGGGCACCTGAAAGCAGTCTTAGCCGTATCGGCCTCGTCGATGAAGATCTGGTTGTAACCCGAATGGCCGTCCATAAAGGATAAGACTTTATGACCGGAGGCCCCATCTACCAACAAATCTGCTACTGGCATTGGGTACTCATCCTTTGGAGACTCCAAGTTCAAGTTTCTGAAATCCACGCACACCCTAATCTTGCCATTCTTTTTAAGGACTGGCACCACATTAGAAAGCCAAGTAACGTACCTAGCCGTGCGTATAAACCTAGCGTTGAAGAGGCGTTCGATCTCGTCCTTCACTTGCAGGTAGACCTCATTAGACATCCTCCTTGGCGATTGCTTGAAAGGCCTGAATCCCGGCTGGATTGGTAGCTTGTGTTCCACCAAGTCCCTGGACAGGCCTGGTAGTTCGTCATAATTCCAGGCAAAACAGGACTTGAATTCTGTTAAGAGCTGAATGAATTTTTCTTTCACGTCTTCTGGCAGAAGCTGACTGATATATACAGGCCTAGGGTTTTCTGCATCTCCCAGGTTTACCTCTTCCAGAGGGTCTTGAACATCGGCCTTTAAGTCATCCAATTTGGCCGGAGCTGCTTCAAGATCTTCCAAACGGATCTCATCCAAGTTTCCCACCAGATCTGAATCTTCGTCGATTACTTCGGCTGCATGAGCCGAACGACCTTCTTCTTGTTCTTGTTCTTCCTCAAGCCGATTCTCGAGCAAATAGGCCTCAAACCTTGTCAACATAGCCCGCAAGGCCATGTCCTTCTCTTTTTCTGAGGGCCTTATTGACATTGAGACAGTCGTTTGGTTGAAGCTGTAATCGGCCTACTTGACTCCGTGATCATCGGGCCGATTAACTCCTGGTACAATGCCTTCACCTCTTCTACTGACTTGTGAGCAGAAACAGGTACAATCTTGTGACGGCCAAACTTGTCTAGGCCTGCCACCTTCATTGGGCCGACGTCCTCATCGTATAAACTTGCCTCGGCATGATTGGTTGAGGCGAGAAAAGGTCTACGATCTGCCCAAATCACCTCAATATCCTCCTGATTCCAAAAAACCAAACACTGGTGCAAGGTTGATGGTACGGCTAAGCAGGCGTGAATCCAATCCCTGCCCAGCAAAATGTTGAAAGAAGACCGTGAGTTCACCACAAAGAAAGGTGTAGTGAGTGTCTTCGAGCCAACCATCAAATTCATGATCAAAATCCCTTGACAATTCGTTTCATGCCCCGTGAAGTCAGTCAATGTAGCCGTTGTTGAAACCAGGTCTTGATCTGCTTTACCTAGCTTGAGCATGGTGGATCTAGGCATGAGGTTGGTTGCCGAACCATTATCGACAAGGAGTCGATTGATTGGCATTCCATCCACACATCCCGAGATATACAAGGGCTTGATATGCTTCGTCATCTTGGAAGTAGGCTTCTCGAATATCACGCTTGGCTTTCCGCGTTATCTTCATCCTTCAATATTACCACCGAAGGTCCTCCTCCATTCAGGTTTGAATTGAGGGACGCCTTCAGTATTTCCGCGGTTTGACCCATTTCTATCACATCACCTTCCATAGCAGTAAGCTCGTTGTCTTTCATTTCTAACTCATATGGAAGAAAAACGACCATGATGCATGGCATCTTTGAAGTATGTCCTTGCCTGAATTCTATGGCCTGCGGATTCAAACCTGGCTTGCCCCCCGAGTCCTGCTTCTTTGGCTTGAGAGTTTCCTTCTTTAATAGAGTGACCTGCCTTGGGGAAGGCTGAATTCTAGCCTCCTCAAGGGTTTTTTCCAGTAAAGCCTTCTTCCCCAACAGACCTTGTGAAGATGAACCAGCGACCAATTTCCCGTACGTTCTCTCCAAGGGCTTGTGTTCTCTCCTAGGCTCGACTGCCTCGACTTTCAACTCTTCCGCGGGTATCTCCATCATCTCAGCTCCTAATAAGTCATCTTCCTCCATCACATCTCCGAGTAAATCCGCTTCCTCTTGAGCCCTTTTTTCCGCCTGCCTAAACCGTTGGCGGCGTCTTTTTTGGGAACGGGACAAAGGAGGTTGAGGAGCAGGAAACTTAGGGTGTTCAATCCTCTGCCACTCATTTGAAGGAATGACAGGAGGTTTAACAGTCCTAGGCTTTCCTCTAGCTGGGGCTGAAATTCTGAGATTGTTGAGCTCATCCTCTATCTCTACCAGACCTGGCTCTATCCTGTTAAAGACTGATTCACGCCTGATCTGAGGTTGCTTCTGTTTAGGCCTGAGTATCTCCTCAGGAATGACTTCAGCTCTGCCCACCACTATGCTCTTCAATACAGGTCTGGGTGGAATTGCATGATGCCCACACTCAGAACAAACCAGTGAACAGCTCGGCCTCTCCGGCTTTCTGACTCCGTCAGGCCTTGACCACCAAGACTTCCTCCTAGCAAACCTCTTCACCCTTTCAGACTTGAAATCCTCCTCGTAATACGGCTCCCCATAGACGTCTGATTTAGGTCTGGACGCTGCTCTCGAAGGTGCTCCCAGGCTCACTTTAGGCTTAGGCGTAGTTCTGGGCATGGGCCTTGAATTCACCGAGACCATGTTTGCACTTAGGCCTGAAGGGAATGGATTGCCATCCACACCCATGGCTTGCTTGTCCTTCTCGGGAAACTTGAACTCCCCTCGATCAATCTTGTCTTGGATATCATTCCTGAATACGAAACAATTGTTGGTTGAATGGCTCCAAGAATTATGATACTTACAGTATTCTTTGCCTTTTAGCTCCTCCTTAGCTGGGATCTTGTGGCCAAAGGGCAATTTCAGCAACTTGTCCGCCAAGAGCTGATCGAAGATAGCCTCCGCCTTGCTGATATCAAAAGTATAGGCCCTGGTAGGCCTACTTGGCGCATCTTGGACCGGTTGCTTTGTCGGCTCCATCTTGATAAAAGCCTTACACGCATAAGGCTTCTTATTGATGATCTCAGCCACATCAACATCCACACCCTCTTCCGTATCAATGGTCGCAATATCGTAATTAGGATCTTGATAGTAGGTCCCCTTGGAGGCTGCCTTTCTGTCCTTGTCTTCCTCCAAAAGCTTCTCATAACGTGAGGCCTTTGCGGACAGCTCAAACAAGTCCCGAAATTCCGTACCGTGGTACTTCTTTTTGAACTCAAAGTCCAGGCCGTTCAGTGCTAAACGCACATACTCGGCCTCGGGCAAAGGAATCTTGCACTTGAAGCGCGCTGTCTTGAACCGAGAAAGGTAGGACTCCACGCCTTCTTGTGGAAGTTGACGATAGCGTGACAAGTCCGCCATCGTTATCTCTGGCTCAACCCTGTAAAACTGTTGGTGGAACATCTCCTCAAGTTGCGCCCAGGTCTGGATAGAATTGGGTGGCAAGTTGATGTACCAAGAGAAGGCCGTTGCTGTCAACGAATTCGGAAAAAGCCTTAACTTGAGCTTGTCATTCGTCCCAGCCTCCCCACACTGCACTTGAAATCGAGCAATGTGTTCCACCGTCGACTGCATGTTCTCCCCTGTGAAGGTCTGAAACTCGGGCACTCGATACCCCTTAGGAAATTGCTCACTATCAACCTCTTCCGTATGGGGCTTCCTGTACATGGGTCTCCCCACAGGCCTGAATCCAGGCCCTAACTGCTCCTGAAGCAACTCCAGGACTTGTTTGGCATTGGAGGCGGCCGTGAGCCTGCCTCTTGAGCTTGCAGATTCATGCCTGGGTTTGCCCCCCCCCCCCGAGTATCTGGGACTGAATGAGCCTGGGAACTGCCCTTGTCCTTACCAGCACCTTGTCCTCCGTGACGAGGCCTTTTGTCGGTCTTTTCAGGCCTGTTTGGGTTCTCCACCAAAACGGTCCTTTGTTCCTTGTTCATTGGAGGCGTCGGTCCTCCTCCAATAACCACTCCCTTGCTTGTTTCCACTGCCGGTGCAGGGCTGTTTGATGAAGAAGCTTGATAAAAAGCAGGTGGTGGCGGCGGTATTGAGTCCTTCAAACATGTCTGTTCATGGCCGTTGCCATAAAATCCGAACTGAGGCATGACCGGCTGTTGAGGGACTGGCGGCAGCCTTTCAGTCAACGTAGCAATCAAGTTGTTGATTGATTGATTCAAAGGCTCCATGGACTGAGAAATCGTCTGTGACACGGTGTGTGAGATCTCTTGTCCTGTAAAAAACATATAATTCTTGACGCTATCCGTGGCGTCTTGAAGATCTTGGGCGCTGACTTGAGGAGCGGCCTCCTCGCGCAGTGGAACATCAACAGCAACTCCTTCAGGGCTGCCTAGAGGATCGGGCAGTGATGGATTAGGCTGAGGCGGATCCGGTTGCGGCTGTCCAGCTTTCGGTTTTGGCGGCATGATTGAACCTTTGATCGACTAGGGTCCCACCGGGCGTGCCAATGAAAACTCTCGTTTTTGGCACAAGGCGTGAATGGGATGAATGCGGGCGTGCCAAGACTTGTAGCGCCTAACTTTTGATGAAGATTCCCGTGAATCTTCTATCGTATGAGCGATTGCGTGTGACCCAAAGGTTAAAGATCACAGTGTGGTTCAGGGTTTGCCACACGGTCGTGAACTTAGAATTTCCTAGTCGTATAGGAATTGGAGCGTAAAAGAAAACGTAACTTTATTACACCGGGATAATAAAGTTTGTACAAGAAAAGTAAAGTTCAAACCACTTGATGAAGTGAGTTTGAATGGGGGTTGAGCACGATGTACTCGATAGGCTACTTTGCTGAAAGTAGGAAAGTGTTTGCTTCGCTGGGAAGGCTTTGGGTTTTTTAGCGTTATGCTTGATTGGTGTTGGACCCCTTTTCCTTCTTCAATTCTGCTATTTATAGGCCAAACAGCATCCTGATTCAGGCCTGAATCCGAAAATCTGCTTGCTCCACAGGCTGCCACGTGTCCCATGTCTTCCTCCACTTTTCATGCACGTTCGGTAATGGGCAGTTTCCAGAGGTTTAGGAGCAGTTGCATAGGATCATGGGTGGTAGGCCTCTCATGGATTGACATGTGTCCCATGGCTTGGAGCAAATATCTCCCCACGTCCTCTTTTTCCTCACACTTTCAACACATGGCCAATTGACTAAGTCAATTGGCCTTTGAATTTCAAAAATCAACTGCCAGGGGATAACCAATTCCCTAAAAACATGGAACTTGCTCCTGAACCAAATCGGCAGCCTCCTTTATGGGTAAAAAACCGTGGGTCATCTCCCCATGGGCCGAATAAACTCATTTCTCTTTGGGCCCAATCATGGGCTGCATTTTTCACCGTGGGCCAGCCTTTCAATCATCTTGGGCCCAAATTCCTCCAGTGGGCCGCACATTCTTTGGGTCCAAATGGGAAAAAGCCAATAGCCCAAGAATTATCCAATTAATTCAACACGTCGCTCGGCCCAAATAGTTAAGGAATTAATTACAAATTCAATCACGGCTAGCCCGATCAGTGGTGCCAAAAACGGGTATAAACAGCAGTATAGTTTAAATAATGTATTGTGACAAATCTATTTGATCACATAAATATTAATGTCCGATACAAAAATCAAGTTCATTTGACGTTGGTAACCGCATGATCGAGATGGATCTGGTGTCACAAAGATCATTTTTGGAATTTTACTGACCATACGACTCTCGGACAATGCAATGATGATGTTTCGAAAGGTAAATAGAGAAAATGAAGTTTTAGAAAAGGTTCAGATCTTCTCCCGTCGTTATTTTGAACTGGACTGGACAAACCCTATCTCGGCCGCTGGTCTTGCCTATTTTTGGTCAAAAATTGCTAAAAGCCGCTAAGGTATTTTTCCGTTTTGTTTGATAAAAGTGGATTACAGGAAAGTCGAAATTCATGTACTTTTTGGGTCAATCAAACCGTGTCCTGACAGTTAATTCAGTTTAATTTGTTTCCCACAATACACAGCAACTCTCTCTCAAAGGCTTTGCCGGGACCTGCGGATCCCAAGGGTTACAGTGAGGCGCACAACCATCGATTTTATCAATTAACGGTCCAGATTAAAAATAATTTTTTACTTGTAAAAGATAATTTATTAACAGTCAAAGTTTAAAAACACATTGCAACAGTTCATTGCTGAGATCGACGATCTATGTGCCGCACTACAATCCCTGTAGGGCGAAGGGCCCTACAGATTTCCCAATCCAGCCAGAGCCAAGTGTTTGGCGCCCTATTCGGCCTTTCTCAGCTCCCACTCTACTCCACTGAAGCCTTATGGTACGAGGTCTACCTTGTCCAAAAAAGCGACTCATTTACTTTCTCAATCTTAGGATCCAAATGGGACGCCAACCTTGTTGACTCGGTCTACGGCAAAATCGAACTTTGCCATATGGACTTTTTGTGTCCGTCGCGACCAGACGTTCTTGTTTTTCAATGATTTCAATCTTAGGATCCAAATGGGCCAACGCCAAGCCCTCGTCGGAGCAAGTGGGGCCGGAAAGAGTGTTGTGATCGCATTAATAGAACGATTCTACAACCCTTCGATAGGTATAGTTATGATAGACGGAAAAGACATCAACGGTTGAACTTAAAGTCAATTAGGCTTAAAATAGGATTGGTTTTGCAAGAACCAGCCCTCTTCGCGGCCAGCATTTTAGACGACATTGCCTATGGGAAAGACGGCGCAACCAAAGCAGAGGCCACTGAAGCTGCTCGAGTGGCAAATGTGCACGCCTTCATTAGCGGATTACCAGAAGGGTACAATACCCTAGCTGGCGAGGGAGGGGTTCACATCTCTTGAGGGCAAAAACAGAGAATTGCCATCCCACGAGCAGTTCTATAGGACCTTGCGATACTTTTACTAGACAGAGGCCACTAAAGCGCTCGATGCAAAACCCCCGAGTGTCTGTTACAAGGGGGCCGAACCACCGTGCTCGTGGCCCATCGGTTGTCAACAATTGGTTTTCAGGGAATCAGGCAAATAAAATGAATTTCATCTTTCATTGACATTGCTAAGATCCTTCATTTGAGCATCACCTTTGGATTGGGATAGCCTTAAAGTGAAAGGTAAGGTTCAAACGAATTTCATTGAAGTAAAGAATGATTCCTTTTAAAAAAACATTCAATTGCACTTTTTTTTCAATGGATCTTCTTGATGATCGGCTGTATCTTGTAAAAATGGAAACGGAGTACTATGGGTAAGGATCTACAAGTACTACTCCAGTCCCAATGAGATGCATATGCTATTGTGTGGCTCGAGATCTCCGGTTCGAGTCCTTCCTCCGCTGGTTCACGGTTGTCTAGCTTCTTCCACCTAACCTGCACCACGAAGCACGACTAAATACCACACCGGAGGAGCCCCGGTATGGCCCTCCGGCGCAAGGATGAGAATGGTGCAGAGAAAGAGAGAGAGAGCTAGGGTTTTGAGTATGGAATATCGTGTACCTTTTAGGGCTGCATCACTTGGTATTTATAGAACCTTCCTAGCTTGCTCTCCAAGTACGAACACTTGCTCCGCACAAGCTGCGTGATGTCATTGTGATGTTACTGGAAAGATCTTTGTAACCGTTTCAGCGTGAGCTGTCCTTTCCCATTTGCTTCCATCATTACCTTTTGTAACCGTTTCAGCACGTGGAAAGCAAACGTGTCCAAGCGGGCGGCCGAGCCCATCCAGAGGCCGAGACCGCCACGGGCCGAGCCCAGCGTGGACTGCGTGCTGATCCCCTTTGTTTAGAACCGTCAGTGACGGCTACCGTACGTAATGCGTTGTCGGCAAGCGCCGACTCTGACACAACTGTACGTGAGGAAGCGACGGGCTTCGGCCAGGTTGCCGAGCCTGGATCTAGGTTCGGCTAGAGCATCAAGTGAACTGTGTTCGGCCTACTACAGCTATATTATTCTAGTTTTTGAGCTTAAAATATTTATGGCGGCATGAAACTATGGGTTTTCGTCACCGTCATTATGGGCTCTATCGTGCGTTTTAAACTGTCCTGACTGCCAATTTTATAAACCAAAATTCAGTTTTTGACATATTTATTGATATTTGATCGACCTGATGTTGTGCTTGGATCAAGCATCTATTTTGGCTAAGTTTGCGGCATCTTCCAGGATTCATTCTGAAGTGGATACTTCTTATCCTTTTGACACTGGATGAATTATCTCTCTTTTCTTTTGTCATGGAAGATTGTACCTTTACTATGTTTGATGTATCTTTATTTTGATTCTTTGAGCCTTGTGCTTTGAGTTGTAATGAACTTTGGAATGTAATGACTCTTTTATCTATGAAGTTCTTTTATTGTATGGCACTTTTTTTTTTTTTTAATGGATCTTTTTGATTGTCGTCTGTATCTTGTAAAAATGGAAACGAAGTACTATGGGTAAGGATAAGTACTACTCTATCCCCAATGGAGATGCATATGCTATACTATTATTCTAGTTTTTGAGCTTAAAATATTTACGTCGGCATGAAATTATGGATTTTCGTCACCGTCATTATGGGCTCTATCATGCGTTTTAAATTATCCATGACCGCCAATTTTATAAATCAAAACTCAGTTTTTGACATATTTATCGATGTTTGATCGACCTGATGTTTTGCTTGGATATGCTACTCTAAAACCCTACAAGATGAATGGGCATGTTTACTTTGGGCCTAAGGCCGACAAGGGTAACATTCAACATTCAATTTATTGGGAGAAACGGGAAAATAACGTTCAAGGACGTGTTTTAATAATTAATATCCGCCAAGAACATTTTCAGCATTAACAAATGTTCTCTGCATGTCCTTGGCAGATATTAATCATCAAAACACGTTCTGGGCCGTCATTTTCCCTTTGAATTATTGTTTGAAGGCAAAAGAAGCAATACAACATTACAAATTTACAATATTTAAATTCTAGATAAATTTGAGATTCTAGCTTTTCAAAATCAGTTTGAAGTGTTTATCAAAATTCTAGATAACAAATTCTCGAATTCTACACATTTTGAAAAGCGAACAAATGAATGAAATTTTGAAAATCTTAAAGCTGGGTTCAGGTAACTTTAGAGTTTTTTTTTAATCAGATTTTAAATTTTCATTTATTTTTGAAGATTAATAAATTCTTTTTTTGCTATTCAAATCTTTTCTTAAAAAGCTATTTTTTTTTTCTCTTTTTGCAGTAAATAGTACCAGCTTTTACTACAATTTAATCATAATTTCACAACTACGGTAAACATATTTATCTACTCCTATTAGAGTCTAAAATATAGAATTTGTAGCAAAATCTGTAACTGCAACCTTAAATCCGTATCAACAGTTATACACGCTATGAACTAGTACCAAAACTCACGTGCTTGCACGATGCCTCGTGCCCGTTGGAAATAATCTGTCGGATTTTCTTCCTCAACTTTCCCTCTGTCCTTTTATTTTTGTGACCTACGTTTAGAAATTAATTTATATACACCAGCGGTATAAACGTTCTTTTCCTCCAAATCAATTAGATTGCAACATGGCAATGTGGACCTCTTTTTTTTTTTCGTTCAAAAAAAAAGAAAAGGCTAATATATGTCAGTGGCATGAAGGTAATTTTAAGTCCGTCAAATTACTTTGTTTTGCTATTTGAGGCCCAATCTAAACATAACACTATATTAGATATCAATTAAATAACTTCTACTTTTATAGTTATAAAATGACAAGTTTGAATATCATTAGGGTCAGAAAAGAAAACTGATGAGCATTTTCTCTTGTCTTGACAAAATTGGACAAAAACTTTTATATGGTGTAGAAAATCTCCATAGGATCTCAAATGGTAGCTGCTGCCTGTTTTACCAAATAAGCTACTGAGAAATCTTATGCACACTGCCTCGATCTCATTCAGATTTATGAAAATGTCACATTACTTGTTTTCATTTGAGAGTGTACGACATGCACCCTTGAATCACCTTAAATCGTAATATTTTTAATGAAAAGTCATAGCGTTAATTTTCGATTCATAGTTTCGGTATAAGAGTTCAAACATTTGCACATAAACTCGTAACCCTAACGAATCCGAACATTTATGTGTTACAAGTTTTGCTGTGATGTCATGAGTTTGTTAGCAAATTTTATAAATTTCTACATAAACGTTATAAATTGTTACACAAATACTATGAATTTATGTTTAAAAAAATTTCTACGAATTTAACACTATTAAAAAGATACATACCATAGACTCCTGAATAGGTGTGTGAACTATAGTATGTCCCTTAATTTTATTTTATTATTTTGTCTTCTAAAACAATAGTGGGAACACGATCACACCTATTGAGTAACAGGCAGATTTTATGCACAAATGCAAATACATTTGTGATCGTAACAATCCTATACTCATGACAAAATAATGAAGGGTCAAAGTGCATCGGTCCTTCCGGACATATCTATCTCAGGATCTATGTACACAAGTCTGTACACGTAGCATTTCTCACTAGCCAATTGGGACCTTAGATAAATACACAATCTTCATGGATTGTCAAAATCTATGGTACATTTGTTATATTGATTGTTGCCTACATCCAAAGCCCTTTATCTTTGTACAAAGGACTCATATATATGGAGGCAATTGGTGCAGTAACTTGAGAACAACATTGCATATGTTCCTTGAAGTGGTTACTCATAATGAGTCGCATTTTTCTTCGGTTTCTTATCATGATAACATTTTTCTTTCTTTCTTGTATCTCGACTGTGTACCCGTCTATTCTTAGCAAACAAATCCAAATGGCCATAACCAGCGAATGCCCTAACGATCCTGCACCGTTACTGATGCATTGCGCATCTGGGGATGATGATTTGGGAACGCACGCACTCGAATTTAACGAGGCAAGGTTTTGGCATTTCGGAGACAATTTCTTCGGAAGAACTCTCTTCCACTGCCACTTCAAATGGGACACCAAGGAAACATCTGTTGATGTATACAACCGCCACATTCGTGGCCTGTGTAAACCTGCGACGGTTAGAGACTACTCGTGCTATTGGTTAGTAAAGCCTGATGGTATATATATCAGTAATGATAACAAATCATGGAAGAAAAAATATGATTGGCCCTGACTTCTAATTTTGTGACATCATCATCAACTGGTTGATTGTTGCTCCTATGAATAAAATGGATCCGAACTGTAAGAGACTTTAATATTTGTCATCTATTGATTTCCATGTCACGTCGTTTTTAACTCATTGTCAATTTTCTAGGCAAACAGAGTATGCGATTACATCTGAACTAACTAATAATTGCAGGTCGAGAGTCGAAAATAAATATAGAACATATAAAAAGGAAAATTGCACATATTTAAAGTTGTCCGACCAAAGTCGCCCAACCGCATATTTCCAGTAGGGTTCACTTGATAAGCTGCCCCCCTTTGCTTGAGCGATAAAATTTCTCTTGAGCACATCCATACTCGCTTGAGCGACTTCTAAAATTCTCACCATTTTTTATTTAGCTTGCCAGCCCGTTTCGACCTAGTAATTCTCACCTTTTTATTCAGCTTGCCAGCCCGTTTCGACCTAGTAAAATTCCAAATTGAGAAATTTGTATTTCTAACAAAGTTGTAGCTCTTTGAATCTGCTTTTGAACCTGGCTTTAATCACCTCTACGGAGGGAAAACTTATTTCAGCTGAGAAAACGGGGAATTCCGAGGTATGGGTTTCTTTAGGACTCCTTGAAATGTGCAACTACAAAAATTGACTCAAGGGAACTTGACACCATATAGGCATAGGACATGTCTTCTCTTTGGAATAAAAAGGAAGAAAGTTCTCTCTCCAAGCCGCCGTAAATACGAATTTCACCAATAGAACTTCAACATAAATTGAATTTTCGAAGACGGTACAACTGTGGAAATAAAAGTAAGTGAAGGTGAAACAATATCATATCTTCTATGGTGAAAACTTTCTTTCAAGCAAGAATCAATTGGTAGCACCTATACACAAGGAAGGTGTCGCAAGTTGCAACAATGGCAATGAATATGAGATGCAGACAGAAGCAGTTGCGGGCCCTTGTTGAGATAAGCAGCTTAATTGTTACTCCAAGGGCGAAGCGGCAACGCCACAACCATCCGCAAGAAAGTTGGACTGTTGCAGAGCGTTGCATGGATAATTTACAGAAGCATGTACACAGATTGGAAACATACAGAAAAGCTCAAATGAGCATAGTAAAGGAGCTATCTACAAGAACCTTTTAAAAGCAAAGAAGAGGACGAAAATCAATCCGGAGCGAGTTAAATTGGACTAACTACAAGTCAGAAGACCACAAAGGAGTGGACTAGTCCGACACATTAAGTGGGAACGAGGCACTCATTCATACCTGGTTATTCTTAAAGCATTCGACTCAAAACCAATTGCCAACAACTCCTAGGTCACACCACAATAACTTCGAATTTGCTACTCTGCATCATCAGGACAAGAACAAAGGACGTATTTTCAATTTTCTTTTCGACACAGGTCTACAAAATCACAGTGTTATTCATGGTTATAGTCAACGATGACATTAGAGTACATCTACCTTTCTCATGTTGTCCTGATTTAGCCATCATTTCTCGTAGGCCAAGCAACTGTTGCCTTCTACATGAAACTGTTTCTTTTCCAGAATAGTTTACTGCAATGTTGTACGGTATTTCCGATGCTGGGGAAGAATTCTTATCTATGGGCCTGGAGGCAACATAGTTTTATCTCATATGTGTATGCATGAGTGTTTACATCAATTATTTGAAAATAAATGTGTTCCAAAATTATATCAAATGGGAATCATATCAAACAGGAATCGTACCAAAAACCACGTTGATTGGATATTATCTTAAATAATTTCCAAACACATTCATCCTGGAAAATAAAATTGCTTCTGTTCAAGGGTCGTAACATAATTGGTTAGTGGGGTAAATGGGTCAGGAAAGGTTGAAATCCAGAAATTGATTTTCGATTATGCGAGCTGACCGAAGCCCCAAACATATTCTGGGAAAAAAGGAAGGCCCAAACATTGTTTTTCGAAAACTTTTTTTCCCGCGATAAACTAGCTTTTTAAAGCTAAGACTCATCATGCCCACCATCCCCTCAAGCCCAAAGTCTATATCGTGAAGAGATGGCATCTGCAGGTGTGAGAGCTTCGAAATTTTCTCTATTAAGGAGATGATAAGTTTCTACTCTACTCCGACTTTTACATATTCGGGGAGGGAGGGGAAGCGGGGCTTAAGAAGAAGTCATATTCCCAAACATAGGCTACTAGAATCTAGTATTATCATGCTCAGGCTATGGTCACGTTGACACAATCCCTTAAAAGCTTCGAAGAAAACTATCAAGTAATGACCATAAAATACAAAGAGTTGTTATCTACAGCATGCTCGTACCCTCTGTGGATGTCGCACCCCTGTGTAATCCACCACTTAGCCAACAAAAAATCAAGCTAAAAATTTAGCTTGCGGTTACTCCAAATGAGTGGAGAGGTGTCAGCGTAAATTCCCTCGTTCATATATACTTTGAACGAACCCAGAACTATTTCCAAATAAAGCATCCGCAACACAGTTAATTGTACCGATGATAATCAAACTCTATGGAGATAAAGACGCCTCCCACCATGGCCAATTCGCTCTTACATTCAACCTTTTCCTCAAACCTACATATACCAGCCAAAGCATATCCGACATCGCAGAAAATATTAAAAAGAACATTATGGAAAACAGACCAGATAAGTACTCATCACATTCCTTCCCGAAACTTAGCCCTAATTGAGGTCTGCCGAGCATCCTTCCTAAGTAACCAGCACAAATTGAAATTACAGTTACAAAACCTCCAACTTTCAGAGTGCGATTAAGATGGTTAAACTTTAAATACATTACTGCTAGCGGAACAACTGAACAACACATTTACACCATAAGAAATGTTTACGTATAACCCTTGCCACCCAAATTCGAGAAATACATGTGGTAGAAAACAAGAACCTAATTGAAATGTTACGAAGAGAAAAGGAAAGTTGATAGTATACAGTATACTCAGATACTCAGATTGCATGTGATATGCTTGAATAGTTGTGACTCTAGTCATGCAATGTGTAATTTAGAATGTCAAGTATGATGCCCAGATTCCCCAAGAGAGCGTAAATTCCTCACCAAGTAAACAACAAAAAATACTGGAATCATGATTTCCAAGTTGATCGGCTAAGTTATCAAATATTAGATGTTATACCAAAATAAGTATATATCCACATTTTCATATAGCAAGAAAGATGAAGTATTATGAACATGACGTGTCTGTTGCAGCAGAGCACACTCACAGGGACATCAACGTACCCAAAGATGACACTTCAATTTGCTGATTTAGTTTAGAGATCTCCAGACACTCAATCGTATCGGACGTCATCCTTCACAAAGTACCCAAGACTAATGCTTCCATTCCCATAAAGCTCAATATACAAACAGGACACATTAGCACTACAGTCGGATACTAGTGTAACTGGACCTCCATTAATCTCAAGAACCCAATTTTCCAGTGAGGGAGTCCTTTGGATCGTACGGTGCTAAGTTCCAGCTGTAACAAAACAATAGTTTCTAAAAGTTTGTCAAAAACAATTTGCCAAGGAAACAAATTCTTTTAAGTTCGTAAATTGGCTGCTGACAATAAGAATGAAGACAATGTTATGGTAAACAAGAAGCATACACCGTGGTAGCCTCAGTTCCCCATCGCCGATAGCAAATGGGTTAGCTCAATTCAAGTGGTACCTAAGAAATCCGGAGTTATGGTCGCGCGGAATGAGGAGAATGAACTTGTACCAACGCGTGTCCAAACCGGTTGGCGAGTTTGTATCGATTATCGGAAGCTCAACGCAAGCACGAGGAAGGATCATTTCCCCTTACTGTTTATTGATCAAATCTTGGAAAGGGTAGTCGGCCACACATTCTATTGTTTCCTTGATGGCAACTCTGGGTATAATCAAATTGAGGTTGCTTTAGAAGACCAAGAGAAGACGACATTCACTTGCCCCTTCAGAACTTATGCTTATTAGCACATGCCTTTCGGTTTGTGCAACACTCCGGGAACTTTCTCACGATGCATGATGGGGATCTTTAGTGACATGGTCGAGAAAATAGTAGAGGTGTTCATGGATGATTTCTCCATTTTTGGCGACTCATTCGAGTCATGTTTGGCTAACTTAGAGAAAGTCTTGACGAGGTGTGAAGAGAAAAACTTGGTGCTTAATTGGGAAAAGTGCCACTTCATGGTCACTCAAGGGATTGTTTTGGGCCATATCGTTTCCTCCAATAGTATCGCGGTAGACAAGGCAAAGAACGATCTCATTTTCAATCGCTCGACTCCAAAGTGCGTAAAGGACATCCGTTCATTCCTCGGGCATGCCAGTTTCTATCGTTGGTTCATCAAAGACTTTATTGCAATCTCTCGGCCCCTATGCCACCTTCTTTCTAAAGACGCTCTATTTGAGTGGACTCTCGAGTGTGGCCAAGCATTCAACAAGCTAAAAGCTAGTCCCACCACTCCTCCGATTGTACAACCACCGAATTGGAACCTATCGTTTGAGCTAATGTGTGATGCAAACGACTATGCCATTGGGGCCGTATTGGGACAATGGAAGGATAAGCATCCATACGTCACCTACTATGCGAGCAAGACCTTGAACGAGGCCCAAACAAATTACAATACCACGGAGAAAGAGCTACTTGCGGTAGTGTTTGCTCTTGACAAATTCCGGTCCTATCTCGTCGGTGGTGCCCCTATTGTTGTGTATACGAATCACTCCGCTGTCAAGTACTTATTTACCAAGCAAGATGCCAAAGCCCGCTTGATAAGGTGGATTATCCTTCTACAAGAGTTCAACCACACGATAAAGGATAAGAAGGGTGTCGAGAATGTAGTGGTTGACCATTTATCACAGTTACAATTCGAGGATCCTACTCCTAATCTACCAATTGTTGACACATTCCCAGATGAACAATTGCTTGTAGTTTCAAGTACCTCGTGGTTTGCCAACATAGTGAATTATTTGGCAACGAGTCGCCTATCCCGCATTGGTCTCCTCAAGAACGTCATCGTTTCCTCTATGAAGTAAGGATATTCTCATATGATGACCCCTATCTTTTCAAGTATTGCCAAGATCAAATAGTGCGCCGGTGTGTCCCGGATTCAGACAAACGGAAAACTCTCGAGTTTTGCCATTCGGAGGCTTGTGGAGGCCACTTCTCTTCTATGAAAACTTTTGCTAAGGTGATCCAATGTGGATTCTATTGGCCAACCCTGCACAAAGATGCTTACCACTTTTGTATCACTTGTGAACAATGTCAAAAGCTGGAAGTGTGACTCGGAAAGATGAAATGCCACTCTCTAGCATTCTAGTGGTTGAAATCTTCGATTGTTGGGGCATAGACTTCATGGGACTGTTCCCCGTTTCCTTTGGTAATTTGTATAACTTATTAGCGGTGGATTATATGTCGAAATGGGTAGAAGCAATCGCAACACGTACCAATGATGCAAAGGAAGTGGTGGAGTTCCTCAAGGATAACATCTTGTCACGATTTGGGATGCCAAGGGCTGTCATAACGACTAAAGAACTCATTTTTGCAATCGGTTGTTTGAGGCCTTGATGAAGAAGTATGGTATCACTCACAAGGTCTCCACCGCCTGTCATCCACAAATGAATGGGCAAGCTGAGTTAGCAAATCGAGAGATCAAGCATATCTTAGAGAAAACCGTGAACCCTAACCGAAAAGATTGGAGCCTCCGCTTGAACGACGCATTATGGGCATATCGCATAGCATACAAAATCGTTTTGGATGCTTCACCATATCGTTTAGTTTTTGGGAAAGCATGCCATCTTCCGGTTGAGCATGAGTATAAAGCATATTGGGCAATCAAATCTTTGAATTATCGTTTACCCGCCGCCGAAGCACATCGAAAGCTCCAACTCAATGAGCTTGAGAAGATACGGATAGACGCTTACGAAAACACCGCCATTTACAAAGCAAAAGTCAAGGCTTTCCACGACAAGCGAATTCACCAGAAAGACTTTGAGGTTGGGCAAAAGGTACTCCAATACGACTCTAAGCTTCATTTATTTCCCGGTAAATTGCGTTCTCATTGGGTTGGCCCTTATATTGTTGAGCATGTTTCTCCCCATGGTGCTATTGTTGTTATGAATCCCCATAATGGTAATTCTTTAAAGTTAATGGTCGAAGGCTTAAACCATTTTTGGGAACTATCGAGGTTGGAGAGCCGGATGAGGAGTTGGGCGACCCAGTTCACACGAACGACCCGTTAGTTTAGTTTGGTACTTCACATTTGCACGGGGAGCGAAAGTGTAACCACTAAACTTAATTGTTTGTTGGACCCGGCCCCCAGGAAGGGGGTACCCACCATTGACTTAGGTATATATAGCTTCGCATGCCGCTATTAAAATAAGGATCGTGTGCCCAGCTCCGGTTAGTAAGGGCAAAATCTTATACATATTGCTTTCTTTCATGTCTTGTCATTTCTTTATTTCAACAAAGTCTTGGAGATGATTCACATGTTTAAAAGATTTCACCAACATGTTAATGAATAAGGGCTTTAATTAGTTCTTCTTGGTAGTGGTTTGCCGTTAACGATCCATGCTCTCTGAATAGGCCCCCATCGGTGGCAACTTAGGTCTTTGGGTGAGAAATGATATGTCCATGCTTTCATGCTAGGTTCTATCTTGTCTTGCTTTGTTTTGATCGTAGGGGGCGCTAGGCTTAATTGTTTGGCGAGGTCAAGCAGTAAATTTTACTACGGGTTCTAGCATAACAAATCTTGACGGTCTAGTATAGCCATCCGTTTTGTACCCCATCGGTAGGGAATGGGAAGAAAAGTATGACTCGTTTTGATCGGATGGTGTCTTTTATTTACTTTTCATGTCTTTTTGCTTTTCTTTATGCTACGTCTTTTATGTTTCGTTTGGTTTGAAGCCGGATAACACGAGCCGGTAGTTCTAATGTCAGTTGTGGATGGTCGTGTCTCTGAAGTCTTCTGCAGGGTTAACATGCTACCATACCAACCTTGGTGGTTTGGGCCTAAAGCCAGGGGTGAGTGGGGTGTTCAAGAGCCCTAAGCATGAGTGCGGCTAAGTGTCGCAGTTGTTAGTTCGATAAAGCCTTGGCCATGACCCTGTGTGGCTAGCTATGGTTCCGAATGGAAGAACCGAAGGAGTGAGCCTTGGAAGCATCAAATCAGGCCGGAGTAAGACATTGACATCAAAGCCTCCAACTTGGTCGAGATATTGAGGGGTTGACATTTCCCTTGGAGGTACAATAGCTAGTTTCTTCCTCGCTTTACTTTTGTTTTTCATGCTATGAGGGCATAGCGCCGCTTTAAGTTGGGGGGAGGGATAGCTATGTTCTATTTGTTGCTTTTTGTGAAAAAATGGAAAATTCAAAAAAAATGGAAATTATAAATTAAAAAATGAGAAAATTTTCAAAAATAAATAAAGTTTTTACTTGCAATCTTTCCCTTTTTCATAGATTTTTAACTCTTTTCTTGACTTGACACATGCTCATTAAATTCTTAATTGGCAAAAGTTTGATATAATTGAAGAGTTTGTGCTTCTTGTATGCATGTTTTAGATTGAACAGTCAAGGTGTCAAGTGTTGTCCATGTCCCAACTTTTCTTTTCTAGCATGTTCTTAGATTAGGTCAATAATCTCATGTCATGCCTGAGTGTGTTAATTGTGCACCTTGAATAGTCATGGAATTTGTGGCGCATTTAGGAAAGAATAAAAGGCATTTTTTGTGTAATAAAATCACATATGAGTCTCATTGTCCTTTTGAATAAAGCCAAGTCCAAGTCATCTTACTATTAACCATAGGGACCGGATGTTTGATTGGATGTGTGGCTTGTGAAGTGGGAAATAATGTTGGGTTTGCAAGGCTCCGGGTGTTGTCTAAGTGCTCGTCGGGTGTGTTTAGGGTGCAAAGGAGCATTGGCATTGGTAAAAGGGGTTGGCAAGCTGAGAAACAGGGGAAAAGGCCGCGGGATCGATACAGCGTTCTGCTGTATCGATACCCATTTACAAGCAGGAAAAGTGGACTCGAAGCAATTGGGGATCGATACACCAAAACCGGTGTATCAATACCGAGCCCTTATCAGTTGGTTTTCAGTAGATCCAAGGGTCGATCTTCATCACTTCACCACACCTCTCTCTCTTTAAACCTCCATAGCCGTCGTCCACCTTCAAAACCTTAACCCCAAAACCAACCCACAAACCTTCAATCCACCTCAAAATCTCACAATGCTGAGAACCATCCCTCGCTCAAAGATGGGAAACTCCTCTATGCATTCATGCAACCGGGCACGGTTATTGATTGGTCAGCTTTCATTTTCAAACAACTCATCGAGTTCAAAGCCAACGTGTCGCTGTCAACAAGAATGTTGTACCCTTGTTTGATTACGAAAATTTGTAAAGGGCATGGAGTGACGGGGCAAAAGTACATGGATAATAATAGGCTTGAGCCGGGAGTAATCAATAGTAGCATCATGACCAAGAGTGTTTCCCAATCCCGAGTGCCGAGAGGTACGCCCGGTGGGAGTTACTTGACCTCAATGCCGCCAAGGAATGCGCCGAAGTCCGCATAGGACAAAAAGCTGTTTTGCCAAGGCATGTTGATCATGGAAAGCTTGAGGAAGACGAAGAAGGAAAACCGGGAGATGGCTCGTAGGCAAGCTCGAATGGATCATCGGTTGGAATGGTTATCCCACCGGGCGGAAGAGTCAATAAATGAGCCGTATGCCCTGCCTCCAATTGCTCAAGAGGAGGATAGTGACGACTTCGGGGGTGACGAGCCGGATTGGGATGATGAGGATTGAAGAGAGATGGGAAGGAGCAAGCTGTCACGTCCCGCCCCGCAAACAACACCCAAAGTGGGCCCGAGTCGGTGCAGCCACGTGGCATTCCACACAAAAGACCAAACCACACCTCACAACCTGTCAGAAATAAACACCCAACGGAAGACTTATCACCTCAAAATAAAAAAATAAAAACGAGTCAACGTATTGACCAACCAATTACAGCCTCGATTACAATACTCTACAAAATTTTATACTTCAATATGTCCACCGACAACTTAACTACAACTTAAATAAATCAACTTCTTCATCAACCACATACAGCAACTCGCTCATCCACATCACCCAAAGCTAACCCAAAACACTCCTCAACACGATGACCGGTAGTGAACCCACTCTAAGGACCCTGCTACCTGGCAGACCAAAAAGGAAAGCCAGAGTGTGTGAGATATAGAAATTCTCAATATAATACCACAATACCCGAAAGAATATCAATATGAATACACATCACCAACGTAACTGAACCACCCATACGAGTACAATAGTTATAACCACCACATCCTCCAAACATAGTTGTATTATCCAATAAATAACCACATAACAATAACCGAATCAATAACAACATGAATATAAATCACACAAGCATGCAGTGGCACGTCTGCCACAATCCCATATACCCCATGAGTGGTATCCCACACACCATGCTCCCAACTACCGTTAATTAGGCGGCATGGCTTACGACATGGTGTGCCTCACACGCAAACCTTCAGCGGTATAATCAACATCCAACAAGAATGCATATCATTAGCTAAAACAACACATAGCATGATATACAATCTCCACCACATATATCCATACCAATAGTTAAACCTCAATTAGCGTGTTCTCATTGATATACAATCACCTCCACAACATTATCTTATTAAATATAATCATATCAAAAGCTAAAACACCATCAGCAAGATATACACTCACCACCACAACAATATTATGTTGAGGAGAACCATATCAAACACACTCACCTTTGTATCGACCGAGGTACGCTAAACTTACGGTTTCGGTACCTCCCAATTGACCGGCTTGACACCTAACCACAAGTTAACCATATCAATTTATTGAACGCTTAAACGTCAAAACCAACTCCTAACAACAATCCATAACACCAAAAATAGATTAAAGATGCTTAACGCATACTAGCATGTCCATCTCAAAGGTTTAGAAGTGTCCCTAAACAAACATAACACTTAAACACCATATAACCCCTACATTTGATTTAAAATCTACGACCAGCCTGTCGTATTCTGCCTATAACTTCTTATAGAGTTAAAACCAGATCACGAGACCACCACCATTAGAAAGTAGACTTTTGGTACATGAATTTTGATATAAAATTTGTTAAAAACGGAGTCCGAACGACAAAGTTATGCTCGTCCGAAATTACACAATAACCTGTCCAAAATCACAAATTCTGCACGTCTATCGACTTCAAAACAAAAACTGATTTAACCTGCTACAAACTAAGCCACAACCCTTACATACTCCGAAAGACATACGAGTCTAGTTTTAGAATCAAAAACTCGTGTGCAAACCCGATACCCGAGCTAAGAAATATGACCATTTTTCCAAAATGTGTCAGTGCAACAAATACAAAACTCAGCAAGGACACACCAACTTGTAAAATCCGTCAAACTTAAACCATACAACAAAATCACCTGAAATTTGGTAGAGATCATAAAAACTTCTCAAAGTTTATTCCTGATTTTTCTCACATTTTTCACAATAAAGGAACCTAGTCAAAATCACCCCCAAACTCAGAAATTTTGTGCAGCGAAGCACAATTTCCAGCAGAACAGTCTGTGTTCGAAAATTCATTAAAAATCGAATACTTAATACTTTTTAGTAATTCCAATGCCAAAACATCACCAACTTATCAATCTTTCTTTCAGACTCATAAAGACCCATAATCAGAAGGATCGCTTAACTATAAAAAAATTAATGAAAGACGCAGCTCTGTAAACTGTCTGCTAAAAAATAGGATCTTGACCACAATTAAATTTATGATTTTTATCTTTTTCTACACTTCTCAGAAAATTCTGAAAATTTAACAAAATACAATAGACACACTAATGAACCTTCAGTAAAAATACAAGAAATTAACAAGCTTTCTAAGTACCTTGAATAATTTCATAAAGAACAGACCAGAGTCTTCGGCCTCCTATTCTTTCTCTTCTTCTTCTCTCTCTCTCTCTCTCTCTCTTTACGTAGAAACAAGATACGTATGGAGAAAGATAAATATCCCCAGGATATTTTGCTATATAAGGGCACAAGAGAATTTATCACATGTAAGCGTAATCACGTCCTACCTTATGCTCCAATCACAAATCACACACAGGACCCTCGCAAGTTCTATTGTTTATAATTTAAACCCCTAAAACACATAGTTCAATTAAAAGTAATTGAAATACCGAAATATTTGGGGCGGGTATTACAAAGAAGAGGAAACACCCGGAGGCCTTGGTTAGAAATCCCTCAACTTGGTCAGGGTGTAGGATGGTTGACATGCCGTCCACTCTATCTTTAGTATTTTGTTTTTATTGAGTCAGTGGACATTGTTTAGTTCATGTTTAGCTTAGTATTTAGTATGTTAGTAATCGAGTCTAGTTGGTAAACATGTTCATGGTTAGTTAGGGGGGTGTCGGCAGCCAAAATTGGGTAGTTAACCGAGCTAGTATAGGCCGTCGCCACTTTTGCAAAGTTTTCCCCTTTTATTGCTAACCTCAGTCAATATACGCCAATAAAAGTCCTTAGTTGATTCATAATGCGCTTTTATTCCATTTGTGATTCAAGGTGTTATGATTGGCATACTTAGTTGTGGCATGTTTTTCCTTTTCGCTGTTCAAGTTTTCAACTGTTAGTTAAATTTCTGTTCAATAAGTGCTTATCACAAACGGGCTTGATCTTGCTTTTCATCATCGCCTATCTTTCAATCACTTTTGTGGGGTATGGTTGCTAGCTTATGTGTCACTTTGATGTGAGCCGTATTCCCCCTTCGTTTATGGATATGAGTCGTTTTAGCTTGTTTATCACTCGCTTTATGCTTGGTAGTTCAATCAAGTCTTCAGCTGCAAGTTATAGAATGCAATGAATGATTAGATTTGCGAACTCTTATTTAGTTGAAAATAAATGCGAGCATGTGTTTAAGTTTTGCCTGGATTGTATAGTTCAAAATGTTTCTTTTTGTTTTTCAATTTGCTAGGGACTAGCAAAGCTCAAGTTAGGGGGTGTGATAAGCACCCAACAATGCATATTCTTGGTGCTTAAGTCCTTAGTTTTATCGCCTCAAGTTTAGTTAAATTAGCATTTTATTTGATATTGCGCATAGGGTATGTTATTTCATTTTGTAGAAAAACGGCTTAATAAATAGGGTTTTTAAAGCTTAAAGTGAGCCGGAGGCATCCAAGACTCAAGATGATCAAGAATGGAGCCACCGGGTGCCCAAGAACGAAGAGTTGAAGACCCGTCAAGTGGCCAGGACCTTTGGAAGCCCAGCTGGAGGCCGGAGCTAGAAAGCCTGAAATAACGAGGGCGGGATCAACACAGCATTCTACTGTATCAATACCCATTGCAAGTAGAATCCAGAGGGCCAATTAATATTGGGTATTGATCCAAGGGTTTCTTGTATTGATACCGAGTTGTTTTGGCGGCCAAGTGGATTCTACTCAAAGCTATCCGATATCGATATAAGAAACCCTAGTATCGATACCGAAGGCCTTCGCAGCGGATTTTTAGGGCATTTTTGTGAGATTTCGTGGGCGAAAATGGGCAAGTATATATTCCCCATTACGTCACATTATCTAGAGGACACTTTTTCAGATCTAGAATAGGATTTCATTTCATGTTGC
The DNA here is from genome assembly GCA_025413875.1 of Rhododendron molle. Lineage (NCBI taxonomy): Eukaryota > Viridiplantae > Streptophyta > Magnoliopsida > Ericales > Ericaceae > Rhododendron > Rhododendron molle. The sequence goes on from CM046396.1 coordinate 6,751,839, forward strand.
TTACTCTTGCTTTGTTCTTCATTGTTCTTAGTTAATTCTGCACTTTTCTACCTTAGTTGTTGTTTGCTATTTTACTCTTCAATAAAGTTGTAGCTGCACTTTTGATCTATATAAATCTCTAGTTTAATTTGAATTCTACTATGTTTTCCATAATTAGCTTTGTTGATTCAATTTCTAGCATGAATGAGTAGTTAATTAGGCTTGGTCATGGGGTGATTAGCACTCCATGGCTTGAATTGAACATGCTTTTCTCAATAAATCTTTGTGCTTAGTTGAAAAATCAAGGTAGTTCGTGTTTGTCTATCAAAACTTGGCGGTGTTAACCTCTTTGATCATGCGTAGGCAACAGCAAGCCTACTTGCCACGCATGATGCTTGGAGCTATGTCATCTCTTGCGTTTGCTAGATGAAACTTTTCTAGTAAAATGAGCTTAATGACAAACCTTCCGGGTTGGGAGATTGTTGACGCGTATCTCAACCCGAGCAATTAAAGAGAAAAGATGATTGAATTAAGTTATGAGTGTCAAAATCCCCTAGACCAAGCCGGTTAGTTATATAGTTTTTAAAACCCATTTTTATTGCACATTTTCTCCATTTCAAACTACTCTTAAAGTTGGCCGTCTCAAAGCCGTGAATCTTACTTCTACAAATCTAATCGAGCCGTGATGATATTCCCTTGGGTACGATACCCGGACTTCTGGATTATTATGCTTCAAAGGATGTATTAGCCCTACGCTTAGGGTGATCATATATATACATCTTTTAATATATATATATTGACGGACGAAGCAATTGCACCAGGAGCATTCCTTGGCATTCAAACGTGCCTTATTTATGCGAATTACCTGAAACACACAAAAACCTACCTTACGTGCAATATCGCATAAAACACCAACTTTATAAACGTAAATACAATAAAATTAAGGACTTAAGCACCAAGAATATGCATTATTGGGTGCTTATCACGGGGCTTATCCAATTAGGTCCGACTAACGATTAATCGCTCGAAGGTGGCATACTGCCCGACGCTACTAGAGCCTAGCAACTTTTAGAACATTGCATATTACCAAAAACTAAACAAATGCGTTTACCCCACCTTCGTTAACTTAAATCAAAGTCCTTTCCTCGTCAAAACAGTTTTCCTCGAAAGTGAAATTAATAAATCGCGAAGGCATGAGCTGTTTTTCTTCTTGTTGTGGGCGTGCCAAGACTGGATTGCAGTCCGAATTCATGTTAAAGGCTGAGTGCCTCAAATGTGACTTCTATTAAAATGATTGCGTACGACCCAATAGGTAAGGATGTAAAATGGTTTGTGATTTACCTTAATGAAAATGACTTAAAATTTCCAAACCGTTGTGACAAATGGAAAGAAAACAGACTGAATGAAACTAATCGAACTCCATTACAGTTTAACGAAGTTGATCGATACAAGTAAAGATAATTGATATGATTTGAGTAAACACTGGGCTTGGTTGGTGTTGAACCCTTTATTAAGTCTTCATTTCTAGTACTTATAGGTAGAGACTCCATAATTGAGCTACTTCTATGCATGGCTGCTAGGTGTCCCATGTCTTGCTCCATACTCACAGAGCTGAAGGCCTCCTTTTCTGCATGGGAACTTGCCGAAAAGGGAATCTCCTTTTTCCTTTTCTCCTCACGCGCCCACCAAGGCTTATGGCAGAAATGTTTACCAAGGCTAACAACCATTTTTGTTGTCTTGGAGTCCTCATTTGTGAGCCATTTGATGGCTTTAAAGAATTTTATATAAAGATCTTATACAAAAAGGACTTATGGGGCTCACAAATCACTTTTCCTTCCTTCTTTCCACGCACTTATCAAAAAGATGACAGGCCTGAGTAAAAACTTTCTGGAAAATGACCTAAATGCCCTCCCAAAGGAGGTAATCAATTGAAGGCCATCTTTTTTATGGTGGATTCCCAAATGGTGGACCATAGGCCTTAGGAATTTTTTTCCTTATTCCTCACCTTATAGTATATATCTGGACCTCTTCCTTTTTGGGCCAAATAAAGCCATATATATCCAAAAGTGGGGCAAGACATGAAAAATCAACCTGGGCTTTAATTAATTTTGCCATGCTTCTAAATATTAATGCAGCCCATTAATTTCTAAAATCCATTCAGCCCTTCTAGATTCAATTCGGCCCAATTGTGGTCCAATATAAATTTAATTAAGGTCCAAAAATAACATTTTCAGCCTTTAATCCATCAATAAATCCCCTTTTTAAAATTTGGCCAAATTTGGGTGTAAACAAAAACACAACATTTTGTCTTTAATATGGGGGAAAAAATAGTGGATCATAGATTTGAAGAACAATATTCCACCAACCAAAAACCTATTCAACTTTGATGCAACTATCAAACATTGCTAATACTCGAAAATAACCGTGTTTGACAATGCCAAATAACCTTTTGAATACAATATTGGCAAATTTTTGGAGCATGGGCACTATATCAACATATTTCTATTTCAATTAGCAGATGCATAACCTCGTAAAGAAGTTAATCTTTGATCAAGCATTTTGGACATTGTTGCAAGTCTACAAGAAATTGGGAGCATGTACCCAATTTTGACTCTTGCAATGGTAAAGAAGGTTTGACGCAGCGGAATTAACAAAGAGATTAGTCGCGTACTAATCGAACAAATGATAAACTCAAGTCCACGAGAGAAAGAGACAAAAGTCTCAATAATATTGATAAAAGCTGCATAAACATTAGGTTACAAACCCTTAAATCGGCCCAAAACCCTAGAAACCCTAAAAATAAAGTTGGAAAATAAAAAGTCCCAAAATTTGGGGCTTTTACTAAAATTGAAAATGGGAAAGAAAAATAGGACTTTTCCAAAAAGAACCAACTAAAAAGGAATTATGGTCTAAGAGTTATTAACGATTTAAATATTTCCTAAAACGGCAAAAAACGTGAATTGAAGGCCTAAACGAAGGAATTAGGCCGAAAAACACCAGGGCTTATGAACTTAAAGTGGTGAGCCTTGACCGCAACGCGAAAATAAGTCAACCGACCAAGTTTGGGCCCGATCTGAGCTCGTCCGAAATTTGCCTAATTGGGTAATTTGCAATTAAGCATCATTTGGGCTTCCGAGCCTTTGACCGATCCAATTGATCATGAAATTGGGCCTCCACGTATTCTACATCAGTCCCCTCTACTTCGAAAGAACTCGACCTCGAGTTCAAGTCTGGATAAAGCGGCTCCTTAGCAAAATACTCAGATAAATTAACAACGTTAAAAACCTTGGAAATCTTCATGGAATCAGAAAGGTCAATCACATATGCATTGTCACCAACCTTCTTCAGAACCTTGTACGGACCATACCTCCTCGGTTTCAGCTTGTTATAAGTGCCCACTGGAAACCTCTCCTTGCGCACAAACACCATGACAAGAATCACCCCTTTGAACAGTTTCCCACGTTTGTGCTTGTCAACTGTTGCCTTATACCGTGCATTGGTTTCAACCAGCCTTTGTTTCACCTCTTCATGCACCTCTTGCGCCTGTTTAGCCATTGTCTCAACTGCAATACTAACCCCGGGACCTCGTGAAAACTGAACCAGATCCACATGTCTTTGAGGTGTCATATATACCAAAGAAAAATGTGATTTTCCCGTGGCACTATGAACTGCACTGTTGAAAGCAAACTCAATCTGCGGCAATGCATAGTCCCACTGTTTCGGCTTGCCCCCATACATACAGCGAATCAGATTATCCAAACTCCGTTCAGTCACCTTTGTTTGACCGTCAGTTTGAGGATGAGCTGTGGAACTCCGTTACAGCGACATACCAAACATCTTCCACAAAGTCACCCAAAAGTGGCTAAGAAACTTCACATCATGATCAGAAGTGATGGACTGGGGCACCCCATGCAAGCGAACCACCTCTCGAAAAAACAAACGAGCCACATGCGATGCATCGGATGTCTTTCGACAAGCAATGAAATGCACCATCTTGGAAAACCTATCTACTACTAAAAACACAGAATCTACTCCTCGTTGAGTACGAGGCAGTCCCAGCACAAAATCCATTGACAAATCCTCCAATATATTATTAGGAACAGGCAGAGGCATGTAAAGACTCGTATTTTGAGACTGACGATGTCTGACAAATATAGCACCTTCACACAAAATTCCCCGCATCTCGGTTCAACTAAGACCAAAAATTCCTTTCCTCCAAACTGGCCACAATTTTATCCCTCCCTAAGTGACCACTTAATCATCCACCATGTAAGTTTCAAATTAAGCTTTCCCTCAAGGAAGACTTTGAAATACACAAGCGATTGCCTCGAAATAAATACCCATCAGTAATATGAAAATCACTAGCAAAACAGTGTTGTACACATACCTCCCAAATCTCCTTAAAGTCATCATCCTCCGGGTACAACTCTTTAAGAAACTCAAAACCCACAATTTCATGGGCCAAAGTCACCAACAAATCAGCTCTACGACTCAAAGCATCAGCCACACAATTTGTCACCCCAGATTTATGCCAAATAGTAAACGGAAACTTCTCCAGGAATGTAGCCCAGCGCACGTGCATACTATCCAACTTCTTTTGATTGTTGATAAACTTATGCGCTTGATGATCAGTGTACAAAACAAACTCCCTTTGAATCAGATAATGCTCCCAATGTTTGAAAGCGCGCACCACAGCATAGAATTCCAGATCATACAAGCTCCACTTCTGCCTTGCGTCGCTTAACTTCTTGCTAAAGAAGGCCACCGGCCTATTTTATTGGGACAGCACAGCCCCAATACCAATCCCGCTAGCATCATCCTCAACTTCGAAAATCTTTTCAAAGCTAGGTACTGCTAAAACCGGCGCGGTGCATAGCTTCTCCTTAATCACCATGAAGCTCTTTTCCGCTTCATCTCCCCACAAAAACTTCCATTTCTTCGAACACTCAGTGATCGGCGCCACAATAGAACTAAAATTCTGAATAAAACGCGGATAGAAAATGGCCAACCCATGGAAACTTTGAACCTCGGTAACAGTCTTGGGCGTCGACCAATCACGGATGACTCAAACCTTATCTTCATCCACATGAATTCCCTCAAAACTAACCACATAGCCCAAGAACAATAAGCTACTAGTCAATAAACTGCATTTCTTGAGTTGAATATATAGCTTATTCTCTTGTAATACCATTAACACTTGGCGCACGTGCTCCTCCTCGAACTTGCTATAGATCACTATGTCGTCCAAATAAACGACGACAAACTTTCCGGTGAAAGGCCGCAAAACCTGATTCATCACCTGCATAAAAGTACTCGGCGCATTTGAAAGGCCGAATGGCATAACCAGCCACTCGTAAAGGCCATCCTTGGTTTTAAACGTTGTCTTCCACTCATCGCCCGGTCAGATACGAATCTGATGGTGCCTACTTTGCAGATTAATCCTCAAAAACCACTTTGACCCATGCAACATATCCAGCATGTCATCCAAACGTGGAATAGGAAACCTGTACTTGATGGTAATCTTGTTGATGGCACAACTATCAACACACATACGCCAGTTACCATCCTTCTTTGGCGTCAACAAAGCTGGAATTCCACAAAGACTGACTCTCCCGGATATGCCCTTTCTGCAATAGCTCTTCTACCTTCTCTCTCAAGAATCAAGATCTCATTCTCTTTAGGACTCATACGATAATGCGATAAATTGGGCAAACTTGCCCCAAGCACCAAGTCAATCTGATGCTGAATATTCCTCATAAGAGGGAGCTCATTAGGCACATCATCAGCAACCAGTTCATCAAACTCCTCCAGTAATGGTTATATCTATTTAGGCACTGAAATCACTGCCTCATTCTTTCCGTTCACAACCAACGACTTTACCACCATTACATTAACCTGGTAGGTACCATAACAACCTTATGGAACTCTCAATTAAAACAGTAAGTGTTGTCACGGCCCTTGTAAATAACGTCAACATCAAACTGCCAGGGCCTACCTAATAGTACATGACTAGCAGCCATCTCAATAACATCACAAGTAACATCAGCTCTATAAAATTTCCCAATTGAAAGAGGAAGTTTACAGATTTGAGTTACCTTCATCGTGGGACCCTTCTTGATCCATCCAATGCTGTAAGGTGCGGGATGGGGTTCCGTTGGCAACTACAGATGCTCCACCGGTCTCTTTGCCACAAAATTCTCGCAACTCCCACTGTCCACAATTAAATTGCAAACTTATTGGTTAACTGAACAGCACAACCAAAATATGTTGTGACATTGGCTGGGATCCTCCGATTTTGGCGCAAACAGCACCCATTGAACCACACAATTGACCCGCTCCCCGTCGTCTTCAGCATAATCCACATCCTCATCATTCGGTTCCTCGTCAGAACAATCTACAGGAACCTTTCTTCTTTTACCAGACCCAGCTTCTGATCAGGGCATGCATTAGACAAGTGACCGGGTTTGTTACACCGAAAGCACTTATCACCCCTCGGTTTGGCGTAAGGGTTCGGATCCTTGGTCACATTTCTGCTATTAGAGCTACCCGCCTGGTCAGTTCCACCAACAGCGCTCTTTTGTTGAAACGCAGGGGCAGCAAGTTGAGCCGACTTCCCTTTGTCAAAGGCAGGGACAAACGACTCTGTAGAATTCCTGTGGAACCAAGAATAGGTTGGCTTGCGCTCCATCTATTCGGCCTTCAATGCCATGTTATGGGCTTCATCGACATCTCATACAACCTGCAATCCTATTCTCTCTTGGATTGAAGGCTTCAATCCATTCATATACCTGGCTATGCACTGACCTTCGGTCTCACTCAGATTATTACGATCTGAAAGTCGACTAAATTCAGTCGTGTAGTCAAACACAAACTTGGAACCTGTGAACAATTTTGGTTGGCCGGAACAGATGTTGATCATAGTTAGGCGATAGGAACCTCTCCATCATGAGTTGTTTCATCCTGCGCCAGGTCCTCATAGATTCCTTTCCTTGCCAGTGTCGTTTCACTTACAACTCAACCCACGAGACTGCAGCGCCGCTTTTCAACTTAGAAGCGACCAACTTTACTTTTTATGCTTAGGACCCTCCCTCATATTAAGAAATCTCTCAAACTTCAGAAAGCCAGTCAAGAAAGTCCTCAATATGCAGATTACCGTTGAACGTGGGAAGATCCACCTTCACTTTGTAATCATCAAACCACTGTTGTCGTGCTAGACGGTGTCCTCCCTGTTCTTCTTCAACTTTAGGTTCAGACCCTTCGCTATCAGAATGATGACGAAGATGCCTTCCAACCCGTCGATCACCGGGTGGGCCTCGGGCAAATCCTTCAGCGCGCTCCCGATTCTGGTTAAGAGGTTGGCGATGGGAAAATCCCAGTGTGTGCTCCTCCACAACCCTTTCTGGCCCTTGGTTGTTTTGCAGAGTCAACCCTTGCAGCAACTCACGAATCTCGGCTAACTCTGCGCAAGTATAGTGATGGATCTCGGCTAGTTCAGTACGAGTATCCTACAACTGGGTTTGTTGATTCTCCACCATCACCCTTAGGTCAGCAAGCCCACAACCAACGTCAATGGGAGTGTCTTCAACTGTGTTTGGTGCCATCGAACCAGGCAAAGCCTTGCTCTGATACCACTTGACGCAGCGGAATTAACGAAAAGATTAGTTGCGTACTAATTGAACGAATGATAAACTCGAATCCACGAGAGAAAGAGACAAAGTCTAAATAATATTGATAAAAGCTGCATAAACATTAGGTTAGAAACCCTAAAAATAAAGTTGGAAAATAAAAGGTCCCAAAATTTGGGCCTTTTACTAAAATTGAAAATGGGAAAGAAAAATAGGACTTTTCCACACACAAAAAAACCAACTAGAAAGGAATTACAGTCTAAGAGTTATTAACGATTTAAATATTTTCTAAAACAGCAAAAAAACGTAAATTGAAGGCCTAAACGAAGGAATTAGGCCGAAAAACACCGAGGCTCACGACCTTAAGGTGGTGAGCCTTGACCAAACCAAACCAAGCCTTATGTCCCAATCACTTGGGATCGACTACATGAATCATTTTCCTCCATTGAACTCTGTCAAGAGCCACTTATTCACACAAACCTACTATACTCCTATCTTTGCGCACCACAACATCTAATGTCAATTTAGTTCTACCCCTCCCCGTAGCATTGCTACCCAAAGCTATCCTATCCGCTCTCTAAACTACTGCATCTCTTGGTCTACGGTAGACATGCCCAAACCACCTTAGCCTATTTTCCCTCAACTTCTCTTCTATGGGTGCTACACCTACCATCTCACGAACCATTTCATTTCTAATCCTGTCTCGTCTAGTCTTACCACACATCCACCTCAACATTCTCATTTCCGCTACACTCATCTTGTTTACCTGTTATTTCTTAATAGGCCAACATTTTATCCCGTAAAGCATCGCTGATTTGATGGCAGTTGCCGCAGTTCCATAGAATTTTCCCTTTAATTTTATGGGTACCCTCTTCTCACACAGTACACCAGTAACGCTCCTCCACTTGAGCCACCTCACTTGGATCCTATGGGTCACATCATCGGCAATCTCTCCATCTCTACTAATAATTGAGCCTAAATACCTAAAATGATCACTCTTAGGTATCTCCTGGTCTTGGATCATCACTCTTTGTTAGATTATTATGGGTTTATTTGTAATTAATTTATTAGTTGGTCTATTATGTAACTAGTTCATTCTCTAGTACCATAGTATAATTAGTCTAATGTGTTGTATAAATTCTTACATTGTATTCGGTTTATGAAATGAGAAACATAACCCTAAATTTCTACGTCTCTCAATTTTACATGGTATCATAGCAGAAGAACTAAGACCCACCTTGTCGTTTTTGTCCTTCTGATCAATCGAGACTCAGCAACTTCCATCCACCGTCGAGTTTTTTCCAAAACTGTTCGAACCCAGTCGCCTCTGACGCCGACGAGCCTTGTCGACACATCCGTGGTCCATTCCGCCGCCGTACGACGTCACTCCAATCAATCCCGACTATTTCCGACGTCGTACGACCCTTGTCTGCCTGTTCCGACGCCGTACGACCCTTATACGCACCAGATGTGCCTGTTCCGACGTCGTCTCTGCATCTTCAACCATTTCTGAGGACACCTAAAGTTCAGCGGACCACCTACGACCTCCGACAGCCCTGAGTTCTGAACTCGTCTACACTCGTCGAACCTCCGATAGCCTATTTCAGTGCTAAGAAGTCTTTGATTTGGACGAGTGGTAGTGGTAGGAGTTTTCAACCCACGTATTTGGCACTGTTCGGCTCCTTTATTTGGAACAGTGGCTGTGGTAGAAGCTTTCATCTGAATATTTAAGGTCGTTTGCTTCATCTAAATATTTAGTGGCACTGTTCAGCTTATTTGTGATATTTCTTTTAGGGTTGTTTGGTGCAATTAGTATTGTTTTGGGATTGTTTATTACTGAGTTGACTGAGTATTTTGGATTCGGAGCTGTGGTTCTACTGTTAAAATGTCATCAGAGGATAAAAACAAGGCTTCCGTTAATACAAAGGATGAGTTGAGTTGCGTAGGGACTCTAGATAACTCTCCTATGGATATTTGTCATCTTAAATTGGATGGTACCAATTATTTGATTTGGTCTCGTACTTTTACTTTAGCTATTGAGGCCAAAGGGTTGTCAGAGTTCATTGAGGGCCCAGTTACTCCACCTGTTGAGACTATTGAACTTAAGAAGTTTAAATCTCAGAAATCGTTGCTCATGACCTAGTTGTTTAACTCCATGAGAGCTGATATTCGCCATACTTTCCTGCTTGATACTCCATATCAGATTTGGACTACTGCAGCCCAAACCTATTCGCAACAAGGTAATGATGCACAGTGTTTTGAGTTGAGAAAAAGACTTCGTACAATGGAACAAAATCATCGCCCCGTCTCTGTGTACTTTGCTGACTTAAGTGGAGCATGGCAGAAATTTGATTATTATTAGGGTTTTCAGGCTGTTTGTGTGGTGGATGCTGCTAATTGGCTAAAAAGTATAGAGAAAGAGCGTGTTTATGACTTTCTTGTTGGTCTTGATGGGGAATATGATCCAATTAGAGTGCAGGTGTTGGGTCGTGTTCCGTTTTCGTCTTTAGGAGAGTCCTATGCCATTGTTCAACAAAAGGAGAGTAGGAGGAGTGCTATGGTGCATACTCCTACTTCTGATCGTTCTGCTTTGGTTGCCATTCCTCATGGTCAGTTTGGTTCTAGTGGTGGGCTTGTTCCACAGAGTGATAAGTTACAGGTGCTAACAGTGGGCCTATTGATCGTGAGTCACACGGGTGTGATCATTGTCACAACACCGGCCATACCAGGGATTTCTGTAGGAAGTTACATGGTCGTCCCTCTCGCGGACGAGGGGGTGATCGCGGTCGTGGTTTCATGCGTTCTCAGGCCTAGGCTCATGTTTTCGAGTCCACAGTTGCTACCTTGCCTGATTTTGGGTTCAATACTAGAGTTCAAGCAACTTCTGATCATGTTAGTGGATTTTCTCAAGGGGAGATGCAAGCTCTCAGGCGCCTCATGGTTCAGGCTGATTCTCCATCTACTATAACTCCCACTTCCACAACAGGTTCCACGTCATCCTATTTTGCCCACACAGGTATTCCGGCTAGGGCATTTACTGCCTCTTCTGTTATTCCTTGGTGCCTCAAATCATATGACAGGTTGTTCCTCTGTATTTGATTCTTACTCTACTTGTTCTGGAAAGGATAAGGTCAGAATAGCAGATGGATCATTCTCTGCTATTTCAAGGAAAGGTTTCGTTCGCTATTCTCTCTCTATTTCCCTCTCTTCCATTCTCCATATTTCAAACTTTGCCACTAACCTTCTGTCCGTTAGTAATCTTACTCGTTCTGCAAATTGTTCAGTGACCTTTTTTCCTACACATTGTATGTTTCAGGAATTGGACACGAGCAAAGTGATTGGCAGTGGTAAAGCACACGGTGGCCTGTATTTTTTAGAGTCTGCACCACGTCCACCCATGTCATGTGGTCTTGCTCTACAAGCAGATACGAGTTCAGCTCTTCCTATGTTACATCAGTGGCACCATAGATTGGGTCATCCCTTGTTTGGGATTTTAGGAAAACTTTTTCCTACTTTAACTAAGCATTGTTCTAGGAGTCAGTTTTTTTGTGAAGCCTGTGAGCTTGGAAAACATAAACGTTCATTTTATGCACCTATTAATCAACGAAGTGACTCTCCGTTTATGGTTATTCATTTTGATGTTTGGGGTCCTTCTCCTGTTACCTCTCTTAAAGGTTTTCGGTGGTTTGTACACTTTTATTGAGTGTTATTCTCGTGTGACTTGGGTGTATTTACTTAAATCCAAAAGTGAAGTATTTTCTTGTTTTAAATCTTTTCATGTGATGGTGCGCACTCAATTTGACACGAATATCAAAATTCTCCGTAACAACAATGGCACTGAGTATATCGATAGGAATTTTACGGGCTTTCTGGATGAAAATGACATTTTTTTTCAAATGACTTGTGTTGACACTCCACAACAAAATGGAGTTGCTGAACACAAAAATCGTCATATTGCTAAGGTCGCGCGCTCTCTTTTGTTCACCATGAATATCCCCAAGTATTTATGGGGAGAAGCGATTTTGACTGCAACTTATCTTATTAAGCGTATGGCATCTAGTGTTCTCCACTTTAAGACTCCTATTGAGTGTCTTCCTAACAGTTCCCGTATCCTGACTCTTCCTCCGAGAGTTTTTGGTTGTGTGTGTTTTGTTCATGCTCCTCACCCTACTGGTGGCAAGTTGGGTCATAAAGCCCATAAGTGTATTTTTGTTGGGTATTCTCCTACCCAGAAGGGCTATAAATGTTATGATATTGACTCTAAGGAATTTTTTGTCTCTATGGATGTCACTTTTTGGGAAACCGAGGCTTTTTACTCTCCCTCCACTCCATCTCTTTAGGGGGAGCAGCATGTTAATCAGGAAGAGATGAGGAAGGAAGATGTGTTTACATCTCAGACTCAAGGGTCATGGTCATTTCCTTTTTATAGTGAGGGGAAAAAGAGAAGTCTGGAGTGGAACCAGTGTCAAGTGATAGTGCAAAACAGGGCAGTGGTGGACGAGTGGATGTGGATAGGCTTATCAGACCCAGTGAATGGCCTACTACCTTGGCAACGTATCAAAAGAAAGGAAAGAAAGGCCAATCTTCATGTGTACTGCCACCTTGCCAATCACCATCCCCTGCTTCAATTCCGGACCCCTCAGTTGACTCATCTGGTAATGAATCTTCTCCCATTGAACCTCCTATTATTCATTTTGATAATCTTCCTGTTGCTCTTCGAAAAGGTGTTAGGTCATGTACTCAACATCCCATTTCTCAGTATGTCTCTTATGATCACTTATCTCCTTCATATCATGCCTTTGTTTCATCTCTTTCTTCTATATCTATTCCACAGAATTGACAGGATGCGTTCATGATATCTGAGTGGAAAGGAGCTACGTTAGAGGAGATGACAGCTTTGAAAAAGAATGACACTTGGGAGTTGGTATCACTTCCAAGAGGAAAGAGATCAGTAGGATGTAAGTGGGTTTTCACTGTTAAGCAGAATGCTGACGATACAGTTGAGAGAAGCAAGGCGAGACTTGTAGCCAAGGCTTTTACTCAAACCTATGGTATTGACTACAAGGAGACGTTTGCTCCAGTAGCAAAGATGAACATTGTGCGGGCTTCGATTTCGTGTGCTGCCAATCTAAATTGGCCTCTTCACCAGTTTGATGTAAAAAATGCATTCCTTCATGGTGAGTTAGAGGAGGAGGTGTATATGGATATACCACCGGGTTTTTCTTCCTTAGAGACTGAGGGAAAGGTGTGTAGATTGAAAAAGGCTCTTTATGGGTTGAAGCAATCACCTCGAGCGTGGTTTGACAGGTTTTCAAAGGCTATATTGAGCTGTTGAAGTTTGGTTACAAACAGAGCCATGCAGATCATACTATGTTCATCAAAGGAGGTGCTAGTAAGATTGCTGTCCTTATTGTTTATGTTGATGATATGATATGACAGGCAATGATGTGGATGATTTTGTTAATCTCAAGTCCAATCTCACTCAAGAATTTGAGATTAAGGATTTGGGACCACTAAGATATTTTCTTGGAATGGTAGTGGCAAGGTCTGATAAAGATATTTTTATCTCTCAACGGAAGTATATACTTGATCTTTTGGAAGAAACAGATATGTTGGGATGTAGACCTGCAGATTCTCCTATTGAGGTGAATCATCATCTTAGTAGAGATGTGGGGGAGCGCACTAATAAGGAGAGATATCAACGACTTGTGAGTTGACTGATATACTTAGCGCATACCCAACCAGATGTTACTTATGCAGTAGGTGTTGTTAGCCAATTTATGCATGATCCTCGTACTCCAAATCTGGATGCAGTTTACCGTATCTTGAGATATCTCAAGGCTGCTCCAGGGAGAGGAATTCTGTTTTCTAATCATGTCACCTACGGTTGGAGGCATTTACTGATGCCGATTGGGGGAATTTGATTACTTGGCGAAATAAGAAACAATCAGTGGTTGCCAGGTCTAGTGCAGAAGCTGAGTATAGAGCTATGGCACATGGAATTTGTGAGCTCTAATGGCTCCAAACAGTGCTACGTGATTTGGGAATTTCTGATAATGGTCCTATGAAACTCTACTGTGACAACAAAACTGCCATAAACATTCCTCATAATCCTATTCAACATGACAGAACGAAGCATATAGAGATTGATAGGCACTTCATCAAGGAGAAGCTGAGCGAGGGGTTGATATGCATGTCTTTTGTGAGATCCGAAGATTAATTAGCTGATATATTCACAAAAGGACGTGGTCGCAAGAGTTTCCACCCTATTGTGTTCAAGTTGGGCTTGATTGATATCTTCGCACTAACTTGAGGGGGAGTGTTAGATTATTATGGGTTTATTTGTAATTAATTTATTAGTTGTTCTATTATGTAACTAGTTCATTCTCTAAGACCATAGTATAATTAGTATAATGTGTTGTACAAATTCTTACGTTATATCAATTTATGAAATGAGAAACATAACCCTAAATTTCTACGTCTCTCAATTTTACACTCTTTCTTCGTGCGCACTGCTGGTACCACTAAACTTGCACACCATAAACTCAGTTTTAATCTTACTTATTCGAAAACCTTTTGACTCTAATGCATCCCTCCAAATTTCTAGATTCGTATTAACACCTCTAGTGGTTTCATCTACGAGAACAATGTCATCTGCAAACATCATACACCATGGGATATCCTCCTAAAATTGTCTAGTCAATTCATCCATAACTAAGGCAAAGAGGTACGGGCTCAAGGCTGACCCTTGATGCAATCCTACAGTAATTGGAAATTCACTCATTTCCCCTACTGGTGATTGAATGGTAATGACGTCACCTTCATACATGTCTCTAATCACCTCAATATACCATTTGGTCACTCCCTTTCTCTCTAGAACCCACCATATGATGTCTCTATGCACCCTATCATAAGCCTTTTCTAAGTCTATGAAAACCATATGGAGATCCTTCTTCTTTGCAACGTGTTTTCTACCATTCTCCTTACTAGGTAGATAGCTTCCATGGTTGATCTTCCAGGCATGAACCCAAACTGTTTCTCTGACACCATAGTCACCATCCTCAAGCGATGCTCAATAACTCTTTCCCACAACTTCATTGTATGACTCATCAATTTGATACATCTATAGTTGTTGGAGCTTTGAATATCCCCTTTATTCTTATAAATAGGTACTAGAGTGCTCCTTCTCCATTTATCGGGCATCTTCCTAGTCATAATAATCTTGTTGAACAACTTCGTCAACCAAGTCACTCTCAAGTCACCTAGACTTTTCCACACTTCAATAGAGATACCATCTTGTCCTAAGGCCTTACCCGATTTCATCATTTTTAAAGCTTTAACCACTTCGAACTCTCGTATTCTCCGATAAAATTCATATTCTATGTTCTCACCAAATACATACACTTCCTCCCCACCAAAGCCTCCTTCATGTTTCTCATTTAACAACTTCTCGAAATACAACTTCCGTCTATCCTTGACCGCCTTGTCTTTCACCAACACCACCGAATCAATACCTTTTATACACTTAACTTGAGAAACGTCTCTAGCTCTCCTTTCTCGCAACTTGGCAAGTTTATAAATAATCTTTTCTCCATCTTTACTATTAAATCTAGCGTAGAAATTCTCATAAGCTTTCAACTTAGCATCCCTAACGGCTTTCTTAGCTTCCTTGCTAGCTTGCTTATAACCCTGAAATTTTTTCCCATTCCAGTCTTTTTGCCATTTTTTAAAACATTCCTTCTTGGCTTTTACCATAGTTTGAACCTCGTCATTCCACCACCATATATCCTTAGAAATTGAACTTTTTCCCTTCGACTCCCCAAGAACTTCTTTCGATGTTCTTCTAATACCGTCAGCTATGGTATTCCACATATTGTCACTATCACCTTCCACTCCCCACCGTACTCCTTGAGACATTTTTTCCCTGAATACCTCAAGTTTCTCCCTTCTTAGACCCCACAATTTAGTTCGTGGGCATCTAGTTTCCTTTCTCCTTCTAATATTACCCTTGAGACATATATCTAACACCAAAAGTCTATGCAGTGCCACTAGACACTCTCCGGGAATAACCTTACAATCCTTACATGTCAAGCGGTCTACACCTCTAGCAAGAAAATAGTCGATTCGGCTTCTATTGGCTCCGCTCTTAAAGCTAATTAAATGCTCTTCTCACTTCCTATAAAGAGTATTCCCCACTATAAGGTCAAAACTTACTGCAAAAACTAAAATCATCCGACCACCTTCGTTAAGGACGCCAAATCCAAAGCCACCATGCACCTTCTTATACCCTTGCCTATGCACTCCCACATGACCATTGAAATCGCCTTCTATAAATAGTTTCTCCCCAAAAGGTATCTTTTGAACCATGTCATCCATTTGCTCCCAAAATTGCTCTTTAGTAAGATCATCTAAGCCTACTTAGGGGTGCGTAAGCACTAATAATATTAACTATGCTCCCTCCGATCACAAGCTTAACTAAAATAATCCGATCTCCTTTCCTCGTGACTGTAACTACCGAATCTTTCAGGTGTTTATCTACTACAATACCTAACTCATTTCTATGTCTATCCTTACCCTTATAGTAAAGTTTAGAACATGTGTCCTCTATCTCCTAGCTTTCTCCCCTGCCCACTTAGTCTCTTGAAGGCAAGTTACACTAATCCTCCTCCTAAGCATGGTGTCAACTAACTCCCTAGTCTTGCCCGTTAATGTCCCTATATTCCAAGTTGCTAAACGAATCCTATAATCCTGTGCTAGCTTCTTTACCAGTGCTCGTCCAGCCACGCGCGGGAACCCTTGCTCTCTTATCACCATACCCGGGCACCAATGTGGCGCCCCTTGCTCATTTTTCGAAGCACCCAAAGGCAGGCACAACGCGTCGCTTAAAGGGAACGCCCTAGATTTTGCCTAATTGGGTAATTTGCAATTAAGCATCGTTTGGGATTCCGAGGTTTCGACCGGTCCAATTGATCATGAAATTGGACTTCCACGTGTTCTACATCAAGGTTGCCCTGTGGAGTTAAGAGATAGGAGATGAGGTATATGAATCTCCCACTTCCAAATGCAACTCCAAGATAACTCACAAGAATGTTCTGCTTACATAGTAATTTACGAATCTCCCTAGAGTTAATGGTTACTTCTATTTCCTTGGTTCCTAAAGTTCCTAGCACTATTAACACGACTGACTATAGACCAATTTCCTGCTGCAATGTAAAGTAGAAGACCGTATCTAAAGTTCTCCCTACAAGGCTCAAAACTGTGGTTCACCTCTTAGTTAATTCCTGCCAAGCTGCATTTGTTTCTGGCAGATCCATTTTAGATAAGATCCTCCTTATGCAGGAGCTTGTTAGGAATGATAATAGGATCAGCTCCCCTACTAGAAGTGCCATGAATATTGATATCATGAAAACTGTTAGACACCAGATATTGCCCCACCTGCAACAATCGACATCAACGACCTGACTTTTCATTGATAAATGAGATATGTAGGCAGGTTGACTCACACCGAACTTGGAAAGTGTTAATCAGGAAGTCAGGTACCGAAAGGGCGATTTGGGGTGCCAAACATCTTCACTCGTAACAATAAATTACCGAACCGCCTTTTCTAACTTCACAGACCATTAAAAAAAACAAGTCATTTCCAAATCATATGTTTGCATCCGCAGCTTTTTAAAAGCCGAGTCGTTAGGATTGAGAGAACATTTTACTTTGAAAACAGTTGAATTATTCCGAGGATAATTCAAGGGGTGACCCGGGACAACTAATCTTCAAGTCTGGTGGCGACTCCGAGTATTACTAACGTATATTGGACCATGCATTTTATCTTTCCCAACTCTGTTTGCCTACACAGAGAGGATTCTTAGAAATTTCTATTGGACTAGTGAAACCTATTGTCGCTCAAATAAGGTCGC
Source organism: Rhododendron molle (assembly GCA_025413875.1). NCBI lineage: Eukaryota > Viridiplantae > Streptophyta > Magnoliopsida > Ericales > Ericaceae > Rhododendron > Rhododendron molle. Next base: position 6,769,354 of record CM046396.1, read on the forward strand.
TTGGACCTGTCTATGACAAAAAAAGAGGGACGCTTGGTTTAAGAATTAAAGAATGGAATTGCCTCCATTCTGTAGCATATTTGTTCAAAGCACAATTCTTTGTGAGAGAAATGGTGCTATAAGTATCTGACAAGATTTTTCGCTGTTCAAAAAACGCAAGTATCTTACAAGAACAAGTGTTTCTGGACCTTGAAAATTCTTCCTACCTGTTCTTTGACTTGGCGGAAGATTTTGAGCCTTAGGACTGCTACTAGACCCTTTGTCGAGCATCATAAGGATACTAGAATCATATTTGTGTGTGCTCTAAACTATATTTGAATTACCAAAAAAAAGAGAAGGATAAAAACGGAGCGAGAGGGGGAGCAGAAGAAAACTTGAAGCATCATTCCAACCTCGTAAATCCAATAAGAAAGGTAATACCAACAGGACAAATGCAGATTTATATACGTGTATGTCAATTCTGCCAACCAAAATTATATTTATGCACCAAATGATCATTTGCTAATTAGTTGCTCGCTGCACAGTTAGGCACAGGAATATGTATCAGTATCATATGACACCTTTTCTAGGTTGATATAATTACACCGAGCATCACAGCTAAATTAAAGAAACTTAATCACTTAGTCAGGTTCCCAAAGAAGAATCCTGAGAAGAGATTACTAGAAGCTCAATAGCCATATACCAGCCTTTGCTTTAATCGGCCATATGTACCCTTCCCCTTTTCCTATTTCCTTTTTGGGTAAGCTAACCACATGCCAAAACAATAAGGCCGGCAGTGGGGTAGTGATTATTTGAGGGAGGCAGCCTGTCTCCAGAAAATGGAAGAATCTCACGTGGGTATACACCAAAGATGAGAAAGTTCTGCACAAGGAATTGCCAAAAATCCATCAGAACGGGAAGAACAAAGACTGATCTAATTATAAACTGTATACTGATGAAGATGAAGCAGTCATGAAATTCATAGGATAAGTCGAAGCAAAATAAGAAAATGGAACTGGCAGACAGAGAGAGAGAGAGATTGCACAGTTTGATTTAGAAGACATTACTACCACAAAGTGATGGAGATAGCATTACAGCCATAAATTGATGAAGAAGATGATAACGATCACAAAGACAGCGCAGATGCAAACCCAACATGTGGAACACGGATGAGGACCTCAAAGCAGACGAGTCATCTCTGAGGGAACACTTATCTTCAATTTAGGCTAACACTTGTGTTTTCTCTTTACAACGTCATCTACTTCCTCTTAAAATATTATTCACTTTAAACCTATTACGAAACAGGATCAGTAGGAGTATCTTGGCATTAATCATACTTCAGTATTGCAATCCACCAAGAAACCAGCTGTAACTTCTCCATAAAAAACTACAACTGAACAATAAAAACGAAGATGGCCACCTATTGCAAGGTTTTTAGGGTCGGGAATTTGGTTGAGGTCAGTAATTGCTAAATCAGTTATGTCGTCTAAGAGTAAAGAAAAATTAGTAGTCAAGCCGAACTAGTCAAGTGCTTACTTTGCTTTTATGGAGCATTTGACAGAGGAGCAACCATGCATAAATCTGATGTCGTTATGGGTAACCAGGTGAAGAGAGACGAAAATACAGGTCAAAACATGAGAAACCAATTTATTTAGCAGAGGCTTCGAAGAGAATGAGAAAGATTTGTTACCGAAGTCGGTACCTTTTTTTACACACACTAAGAGAAATGGAGGGGTTGATTGGCGGGTGGGGGGAAAAGTGGTTGGGTGGATTTTTGTTCCTCTTCTTCTTGTTTTTACTTCCCTCCTGTTACTTCCCCGTATCACACGACACGACAACTAAGAAGAGAAATTTTTGCTTATATGAGATGGGAATAAAAATGCATATGAAATTGCAAAACAAATTGTGATGCATGTCTAAATTGGGAAGACGATACAACTGACTTCTTACTTCACCCTTACAGTTTCACTAATTTTTTGCTTTCGTTAAACAAGCTCAGCATAATTGGATGACCGGTTGAACATTACTGAGATCAGCGTACTAAGCTTATAACACTGGAACCTATTGTTCAAACAATATTTCAACAGAAAACGTGTTTTTTCTTTCTTATGAGGGGTAAAACACATGAAGCGAGGGGCGAAAAAAAAACGTAAGAAAAACCATATAATCAGATTAAAAACACATCACCTCATGAATACTACAAACAGCAACACTGAAAACCACAGATTATACCCCAAAAGAAAAAGGAGGAAACCAAGATACTTTACCCCCTAAAGAACATGAATGGTTTAATACAGACTACGTAAGGAGATCAAATCAATTAATTAGACACTAACTAGAACTGTAGAACATGGCCTTAGATATCGTATTTTTATTTCTCAAATTAATGGAAAAGCATATGCTAAAAGAACAAACTCAATTAACAGAGAAATCCAATCCTGTATGATAAAAGCTCAAAAAACTTGTAATTCAGTCATCTTGTTTAAACAAAGAAGGCTTCGAAATTCTTGTAGGAACTCTATGTCTTTATCATCCTTTCGCCACTCATAAGCACGGATAACAAGCTATAAACCAGTTTTTCTAATTCTGCCAATAAAATCCCTAGTTACGACAATCGAACATGCAAAGGTTTACCTCCAAGCATAAGTGGCTCTAAAACAACTAGAAAACCGATAGGACATATCTGGACTTGTATCCAACACATGACAAAAAGTGTCAAACACATCCAACACTGAGACACCTTCCTAGAAGTGTTCGTGCCTTTTAGCCTTATCTCTTTCCCCAAAATAAAAATGAAGAGAGATTCCAAGCCAAATAAACATGCTACAACTATTCCGCATAGGTGTTGAAATCCCTTCAGAATCCAGACTAAGCAACCCCAAAACAAGCCTAAATCTGAGCCACCACTGCAGCCCAAATTTGCGATACCACAGGCAAAGAAACTATATTTTGATCTATTCATGACATTTGTCTGTTTGTCAAGATATAGAACACTACAAACATGGAAAAGATAAAACTAATTGTCAGTGTGTCAAGATATAGAACACTAAACACATGGAAACGATAGAACTAGAACATATGACAATAATAAAATATTGAACAACCAAAAGAACTATAACATGCCCACCTCTTTCATTCGCCTCTCCAATCTCTCAATTCGCTCCGTGATACATATAGCTTTGCCAGTTGTTCCTCTGCATCAATGTCATTAACTACACCGCGGCATCTCGGAAAGCCACAATAACAAGCAAGTTGCTCATCAATCGAAAAAAATCTGCAGTATAAAACAAGAACATATAATAGATATTGGATCTTGTGGAATTTGATTTGATTCAAGTGGTATAGATGAAAGAACTTCCCAACACAAGGATCAGGCCTCATGCAAAGCAGATGAGAATGAAAATACAAAGGCTAGGAAATACCTATAATCATATGTTAGTTCTTCCCATTGTTTAATATCTCTTTTGGCAAATATTATTATGTGCTCGTCACCATTCACACTTATGACTCTCGAGTAGCAATTAGGCTGCAAAAAGATTAGAACCACTAAAATATCAGCAAATAACCAAACTATAGTGCCATGTCTTCATGTAGAAACAGATGTTGAACGTACAATATACATGGAAAAAAATTATTGGCTCACTTCTTTCTTTCTTTTTTGAACCGCAAAGGTTCTTAGCTCACATTGCAGAACTGAGGGAAAACATTGTACTAGCGTTTCTAGCAAAAACAGACACAGATTACAGCTACCAGAACAGACAAGTTGAGAACCAATACGTGCCGTGATCTGTAACTTTAAATTCAGCTCCCAGAAAAGACAAGTTGAGCATTAAAGAAATTCGGGACACCAGTACACCTTATACAAAGTGGGTCAGCTAACTTCAACCATGGAAAGCTCACAACCAGACTATTTGATAAGGTTATCAACCTAGACTAAAGCCAAATTGTGAAGGCCAAAACTATGACAGGATTAGCATCCAAACATCTATTCATATGTAATTTCGAATACGATATATTGATCCTATCCGAATTCCAAATATAGTATTGACACTACAATGAAGGCAACAAACTAGATAATCACTTATTGTATGCAGCACAAAGAGAATTCGATGTATTGTGTATCACAATTCGTGTTTTGTGCTACTCGTAAAGCAAAATTGTTGCATGAACTGACCATTTTTATCCATGGCCAATTCATGATGGGACACCAAGTGGTGAGGAGTAAAATCTCCTTGAAGGCTGCCAAGTACAAGAAAGGTGCAAGACATATGGTTGTCACCATATGAAGCTAAACCAGCAGTGGAATGACTAGAAAGAGATTTGAGTTCAACGGATTCTGGATGGGTTTGATGTCATTAAATGGCATACATATTTCTCACCCAATACACAGAAAAATGCTTAAGCCACAAGTCTGGTTTAAAGACCTTTCACGCATTTAACAGATTCTCTTTTGTGAGCAGGTGGGGGTTGACATCCGAGACAGTCAGTACCATGGACATCGTGAAATTACCTGGGTAATCACTGTTACAAGCCACAACAGCCAATAATGGTTGTAGAACACTTGAGATCAACACTAGGAAACAGTTGTGTGTTGGTATAAGATAGCTTGATATACAATGTTGGGCCTTCTTGACAGGTAAAGCTTTTGGGACAATTGGTAACTTAACATGGTGTCAGAAACTCGTTTCTAGGAGGTCTTGGCTTCAAGTCTCTCTATTTGAATTTATCCCCCATTTTCTTTATGTTTATCCCCTTTGCATTCTTTCCCAACATGCAGGAATGTTTGCACCTCCACGGGCAAGATAGGGTTGAATGTTAGGGAAGGAGTTAGATAGCTTGATAAACATTATTGGTCTCAATTCCTAACAGCTTAAGCTTCTGGGAGAATTGGTATCGTAACAACTGGCACTGTTTCTCCTTTCTCTACCTTGAACAGAACAAGGCAATAGCCTAACATCAGGTTTCTTGTGTTGGCTCAGCATCAACTTGACTTGTTTGAGAAAGAAAGGAGCAAAATAGGGCCTGTGCGGTTGAGAAACGGCTTTCGCATAGAGTTAGGTGGTTTTCAGCCAAATTTTGTTCTCTGGCTCTAAAGGAGAGAGGAGAGGTATCTGACTCATAAGATAGACGCAGAAAAGCCTTGCCAACTAGCATATCAAGCTTAGCTAGTCCCAAGCTTTTGTTTGAAAAAAAAATTACTTTTATGGTATACATGGTACAAATGTCCAACAACAAGAAGAATCAGCAAGCAATGTAGCCGGACTCAGATTTCAATAGCAGCCATAACAAGTTCAGACTGAAACATATTCCAGAAGAGGCCCTAAATGTTACTCTTCATTAGCTACTTCACCCGCGGTATGAACAAAACAAATTCGAGAACTGTAGAACTACATGGAATTCTAGACAACACACGTCTTACAGCTTGGGGAATCTATGACCCCCAAGGAAATAGAGATCCGGTGTTCATGTCTTTTAGTGAACTTAAAGTATTAGATTAATAAGTTAAGTGGCTTGAAGGGTACACAAACAATGCAACAAAAAAACCAGGGTCATCTTCCGTAGGAAATATGACGAGCCCAAACCCTGCAAAAAATTAAAACCAGATCCCAACACTACAGGTATAGTGTGGCGGGAACATGTAGCCCAGGTAATAAGAGTGGAAGTTTCACTTGTGTCCAACAAATATGCTCGCTCATTGGCTGATCCAGGACTTGCCTTATCTTTGTCCAAAACAAGAATCAACTTTATCTGTCTCTCTTGACTTAACTACAATTCTAAGAACCAATTGGCTTCAATCTTGCCAAACCCCACAGATACCAGAATACAACCAGCACACAAAAGCTTGACTAAGACCTCTGCAATAACTCAAAGAATCAGTGGTCAATCAAGAAACCCACATATTCCCAGTACGAGAGAGGAGAAACATAAAGCCCCTCTCACCAAATGACAACAGTATGTAAATGAAGTTCCTTCGAGTTAAAACCACAATAAAAATGCAATTCAGAAGCTCCCTAAGTTCCTTTAACTGAACTCGAAGCATTACTGTCTGTCAAGCATGAACCAGAAGGTTCTGAGTATATAGGTAAACTATCCAATCATAATTGCTAAAGGCATGCTAACTCGTTGGACAAAATATGCAAGAGCATCCATACAATACAGAAGCGTGGAAAGTAAGATCATTCACAGTAACGCATACCGGTATTCTCACCCTATACTCTAACTTCAGCTTTCAATTTCGTGAAGAAATAACAATTGCAGTAACAAGCAGATCATACAGGTATGAACTTTGGAAAACTAAAGTCAAGAACAAAGTTTCACAGACAGCTCTTGGTTTCCTTTCTACCAATTTTTTGTTAAGTAATTCCCAATTCACTTTACTGAATAGCTCATAGAGGAACTTCTCAACTAGCAGAATCTAAGAAAAAGACATCTCAAAGACAGTATAATATTCAAGCAATAGACGAGCAAAAAAGCAGAGATGATACATACTTCACAGGAGTGATTAATTAAATGTGCAATGCTTCCAGCCCTTGTGGCATCAATGACACGCTCATCATCAATACGGAACAAGTAAGTCCCAGCTCCCTACACAAGAGAGAGAGAGAGAGAGAGAGAGAGAGAGAGAGAGAAATTGTCAAGTTCTTTTCTGGAATGTTACTTTCTCTTTATCAGATACACAATAAATGAGTGTAGATAAGAAAATGGTTCTTGAAGTCAAAAAAAAAAAAAGAAAATGGTTCTTTCATTAGTAAAGATCACTCCACAAACATATCTAAGACCGATAAATCAACAGCAGCTCAAGAATTGGAAAACAAAAAATTTCAACCATGTTAAGCAGCAATACAAGAAGGTGATTCAACCATAAAAGGCTTACAACTAAAATTTCTACATCTGCTATGTTTGGGGCTTCAAGTGTACCCCCTACAAGAGAAAGAGATGCACTACATCATGGCATTTTGTAGTAAAAAGGATGCCATAAAGCACCATTTTTTAAATGACTTCAATGTTGAAAGAGATCAAATTGACACATACCAGCAACAAAAGGTATAACAATTAATAACTAGCAACCCTTACCAATAAAGCAAGCAATGTAGCCATTGGTATAAGATATGAAGCGCTACCACTTCGCTAGAGGTCAAGTACCATTGTCAAACACTTGTCGTGCAACAACACTCTCCAGACATGTGTCGCACACCATCCAGACACGTGTCCGACACTCAAATCGGAAGTATCCTGTTTTTTTCTTGGCGCGTTTCATTTGGACAACCGGGGAACACTCTAAAACATGCTCCGGACAATCTAGGACACTCTCTTGAAACGCTATGGGAGACGCAGAAAATGTTTGGGCTGTGAATGACAAAGTAGGCTCTAATCAAAGCTTGTAGAAGTCTTTTTTGGGGGGAACACAAGATGGTTTACCAACTATAAAGACACGGGTAGATGATAAAAGATGTGTAAATAATGAAACGCTTTTTGTTGGAACAATTTTGTAACTAAGGTAATGATACATAAGATGTCAAGCATATATGGGGTCCTAATTAGAGCCTTATTTCTATCATATTCCTATAGTTAACTATGTAAATATATGTCTAAAATGTGTCCCAATGTGACGTGCCTCCACTTTTTGAAACATTACAGCTTGGATAAGTGAATTTAGTATATTTTGATCTTCTTCCAGAATAATTTACTACATTACTATTTCACCACTTTATTTGTACACGTAGCCGAGGAGAATAGATTTATTATACTTCACAAATGGGTATGATGGAGTACGGATCTATTTATCTGGATCTATAGATCGGCTTGTAAATTCACAGCCGAAATCTATCTACCAATACTAGAGGTATCCACTCATGTGGTATATGTTCTATTTGGAGGAATGGCATACAATTGTCTCTCGAAGAAATGACAGTCATTGACAGTGACAGCCTAGAAACCCCGTATATTCTGAATTACAAACTATCTAAATCCTCTGTTTCCTTTTGCTCGTTGAAGAGAGATCTTTCTTCATTAGTTTTTCCGGGCCTATATGGTAAAGAAAGGGGGATGTATCAGCTATCTCACCTACTGAAACCAGACAAAACCAAAGAATACCAAAAGAACTATCCAAAATGGGATACATACTAAAAATTTTGGAGAATTTTGGGTTTGATTAGATCTAGTTTGTCAGTTCTTCTTAGAAGACACTTTTAAGGAAGATCTAGTTTTTATTTGTATGATTGTTCTCAATTGCACACAGTATCTAATGAGCACAGAAAGACATACACAGAGAAAACATAAGCACATACACAAAACACATGGTATTGACTTACCACTAATGAGTTGTATATCAAGTGTTCTCTTCGGTCAGCTATAGGGGGTCTAACAAGTTCGCCTGTGTATTCAATCACCTGCCACGAAGATTAAAACAGTTCAGGCAATTCCAATTGTCAGAACCTTTATTCTCAATAAATCAAATCATTTACCATGTCTCCTGCTCTGAGTAGTTGCTTTGCAAAGATTCCAAATCCATGTATTCCAGATTTCCCTAGAGCCATCAACAAAAACAACCAACAACATGAGTAAATTTTGGTTATCAAACAAATCTAAACAAAGACATAAGCTAGAGAGTAAACTAACATGATCTACATAACATAGGTATCAATGATGAATGCCTTTCTTCCTAACTTTTGCCTCAATGAGAGTGTAGAATTAACAGAAAACTGTTGCCAGGCCCATAATCCATTAGCAGCTTACTAAAGTTTAGATTATGAACATCATCTTCTTATACTATGATAACAATGACTTTTGGAAGAGCAAAATAGACAAGAGAAGATACAGAAATTCCAATACGAGCAATTAGCACCCAACCATAACAACACTCATATAGTATCGAAAAAAGAGAAATTGGTGGATTGGGCTTGTGTATGTTGTCTGATGAAGCAAGTTTCGAGCATCTTGTACAATCTTATTTTTTTATTTTTTTGATCGGCAGCCTCTTGGATAGTATAATCAACCCTCATTACAAAGATTACAAAAATGTGCCTTGGTGAAAGGTTGTGGTTTTCACAACGTGGTTTAGAGCAATGTACAGGGTGAAGAGGGTGATGAGACCACAAGACTAGAGAGGTTAAGGGACCTTATGGAAAGGGACTATGGAGAAGAATAGGGTTGGCAGGATTGTTTAGTTGTGGTTGATCGACCGAATATGCCTCTATCAGTGGTTCTTATGAATGGGGAAGTTTTATGAACATGGAACCTGGGGACAATTTGGGAACCCAACTTTTACAATGCTCTGCTGAATTGATAGTAGTAAGCTGTCAAAAACGTTGCTTGCAATAGACAGCATAGGATATAATGGAAAGCTAGTCAAGGAGAGGGAATCGACATTAGTTTTGAACCTTCTGGTTAAGAAAAAAAGTGATGATATTCATCAAATACTTCATACCATGCAATAAGGAAACAAATAACGCACTAAAAAAGGAAAGATACAGTTCAGATGGCAGATCACAATGAAGGGACCTAATATAACTTCAGCTACACCCAAGAACATAATGCAAAAATCTAGAAAGAATACAAATTAACATTTGTAGCACATGGAACATCCAAACAAACTTATGTAATCCAGGAAAGAGAAAGTTGAGAAACACACAATGATCGACCATGTGCCAGACATTACAAGCAGGCTTTGTATTAAAAGCCAACCCTATAAGCCATAATACATCAAACAAGCAGCAAAAACATTTCCAAATATAAAACAAAAAAAAGTTTGGACAGCAATATTTAGCTCAGTTCACAGAAATACTAGAAACAGGGAACATTATAACACTTGACACAAATGCTACCTAACACATTTGAAGATTATGCTTACCAAATGCCAGTCTCTTCCGGAACGTTTCCCTCATGTATTTGTATTTCTCAGCCATAGAATGTATGGTCTTGGGAGCATCAAGTTGAGAGCTCTTTAGCTTTTGAAGACTAAAGGAGAACTTAGAACCTGCAAGTCCGGTAGTAGAAGATACTGTATAGCCCAAGACCTCGTGTTGGCAGCATCCACCAACCAAATAAGGCCTGTTCTCTACAAATAAGCGCTTTAAGGATGCAGCAGCAAGAGCTTCAGGTTCTTTCCTCCCTCTTCTCCCAAAATAATTATAAGGCTCTGCCCAAAGGGGGATGCAACAATTACATAGCCTAGCTATAAACATTACAAGCATAATAAAGGATTTCTCAAATTCAAATAAATGGTAGACCAAAGGAGAAGGCCACATCAACTAGATTCGTAAACGATCTACACTTGCAATTCAAAGGAAAAGATAAAAGAAGCAGAAAAATCGGACAAAGGAAAGAGCAATCGGTTCAAAGAGCATAGTGATAACAATAAAAGATAACATACCACTGCGAGCACAACCAGATGGATTAGATGGAGGACTGTAATCAGGACACTGTCGCGCAGTTTGCCTAACACGATCATCTTTTTCTAAACACTCAGTAGATGGTGGCCTGTGCTTCTTGCAGAATGAAAGAAGCCGAATACACTGTTCATCCTCATCCTCATCCATGGAAATGAGGTGAAGTCTGTCCTCGTCTTCAAGCTGTACATGTAAATAACAAAATATTTAAATATGTTCTATGCTTTGTTATCGATCTATTAACTCAGATTATTATTCAAAGCAAGACGCGTTTTTTATAGCGTACAGATTATGCATTTCCATGCATAAATGAAATACAAGAATGCCCAAAAGAGAAAGGAAGATGGTACCTCAGCACAGAACCCGGCAGCACGTGCACATAGAGGATGATATGCTACACGACAAGTATTATTTGAACACTGTAATTTCAAGTTCACAGCAAGTCATTAACTTGAAAAGATACTTTAATAGGTAAATGAATAAAGAGCTTAGATAACAAAAACAGAACTCCAAGAAACTGATAGTAGCAGAGATGGCAATTTTGACCCTTCCTGTACAGCTGGGACCAGGGACCAGATTTACACTAACTTTTCAGCAACCAGGGATGGGGATGATACAATCTATAACCCCGAACCAAGCCTGGTCCGGCAGTTTTAAGATCCCCACCCCACCATGGACCCGACTTTTAGATTGTTTTATATTTCTACCCATTTTCTATGGCGGATGGCAGAACAAAAGAAAGCTTCTCTTGCACTGACTGTACAGAGCAGGCTAGCAGATTTGATCCGCCAAACCAGGGATTTGGTGGGAGATGTTGCGGGTGAACATCCCCTAGTGGATTGAGAACACCATGACCTTTAAGGAGTCCACATTGATGGAGTGCTTGAAGATGGACATTGAAGAAGAGTTATCAAGATTTTGTGCGTCCATGTGGGAGCATATGGGGTATGTTTTCCTCTCTCCGCTCCTGAATTGAACTCTTATTATGTTCAATGAACTTTTCCCAGTCAAGAAGAAGATAAAAATCCAAGTTCTTACGTGTTCGTGTTGCATTTTAAAATTTATTTACGACATATTATAACATTGCAATTCAATCCCGGTTGATCCGACGGTTGAAGCACGAACCCTTGATTGGGCCCCTTTTCTGGTTAATTTGATGGGCACATTCTCCACACTTGGATTAAGAGGGCTAGTAGTTGGAAACATTGACTGAGACTGGCTAAAACTTAAAAAAGTTGCAGACTCGAGGTTTGGATGAAGTACGAAGGATAGTTCTAATCTAGGATTCTAGGGTTACAACTGTGTGAAGGGGCTCGGTGAGGTTAACTTCTTCCATCAGTTGGAAAAGACAACTGTTTTGACCAAGGACTGTTTGGAAATTGATAACAGCTTCTTATATTTACAAATTGTTGGATGCTGAAGTCCAGCAAACTGTGAAAGGAATTAGAAGATAAAACACAAAGCATTGGCTGATAGGTGGCCTGCTGTCATAGCTACGGATGCCACTAAACCTAGTGGAATAAACCTAATTCCATGGAAGCATAGCTTAGTTACGAATGCTGCTGAGATGCTATGATGCAAGTGTAGGGTTTCCTGTCTGGGTGAGATTCAAGATTGTGGGCTTCCAGAATCAGACTTAAGAGTTGGATACTTTCTGGATAAGAAACTTCTATTCATGAATCATGATTGTTAAAAATATTGATTTCCAAATTTGGGCTAAGCATGAATTAACTGAGGTTCTCCCAACTGAAAGGGTTTTTTTCCTCCTTTCCGTTCTCCAAAAAAAGTTCTCCAATGCTGGTGCTAGTACGCAAATTACTAATTTGGGGCCATGGACCTATTTTTATCCAATTAGTTTTTGGTGGTGATTGACAAAAATAGATATTGAGCCAAGACAAAATAAACATAACCACAAGAGCACACCAAATTTAATGGAGTTCGGCCTAATATGCCAACGTCCACGGCTGCCTCATCCATCTCTTTTATCAACGTAACAAACCTTCTCATTTACTCCATTCGCAAACAAATGCCATACAACTATGGCCCAAATCCATGTCCATTGATTGTACCATTCCTAGTTATGTTATCAATTAAGAATGGTGCAAATGGGCTGTCATTTCCTTCTCCCTCTTTGTCATTTTTGTTCATCGTTTCAATTATCCAAACCCAATACCAAATTTTGCCATACTGTACACACAAACAAAATACTGACAACGCCAATTATAATAGTGCACAATACCCCTACCAATATTAGCATGTAATGATAGGTTAATGTACTAAAAAGTAATCATAGAAACACCACTTTTTTATCCCATGCGTCTATTTTTCCTTCCAACATTTAGGGTTCAAATGTGTATGCTCCCCTGGTGCATAATTATGCAACAGATGAGACCCGAAAACACTGAAATAAAAAAGTACCATCAATAGCAAAGCACAAACACAAACCAACAATTGGAGATGCCTAACAAGAGGACATTCAGAAATGATCTCACTGCCCTATAGCTACATTCATACCTGGATACAAGCTCCATAAGACACACCACAAATGCTACACAAAAGTTTCCAGCGGTCCTGAGTAGAGAGGAAACAGAAGTGTAAGGGAGGAGAGGAATCTTGCTTACTCTCGAACAAAGAATAAATTGTGACTTATGTTCTTTACTGACCCTTGGACAAGAATGGTACGTTAATCCCTTGTGTTATATTAGAGACTGGGTAACTAGTACGGTTATGTTTGCGAAAGTGGTGTTTTCAGTATTTATGTTCTTGTTATTCATGTTGTTCTATAAGGGTAGTTTAGTCTTTGTGTTTTACAGTTACTTAGGAACCTAGTGGTTAGTTTGTATTGAACTTTGCGTTTGGAAATTTTAACTAAGCCAAGTCTTTTGGGAACAATTTCTCCAAGTGACTTTTCTGAGTGCAGTGGTTGGAAGTTTGCAAAACTTTCTGCTTTACCTTTTACAAAAACACGTCTATTTCTACTTCTTTTGACATTGTTCAAACTCATTTGGGGGGTCCCTTTCGATTGTACCCAAGGGTGGTTCTTTGAATTATGTCTCTTTTATAGATTACTATAGTAGCTTATTTTGGATTTTATAATAACAAACAAATAGGATAATTTCAAATCCATTACAATTTTCACTCCACGGTTAAAACTCAGCTTCCAACCAACTTAACCGAGCCTTAAATCTCAATTAATTGGATTCGGCTATATGACTCAGTTTACTCTATTCAGCTCTATAAAGGGCATCGTGTTTCGTGATTTTCAAAAAATCTTTGATCCTTTCAAACTACAGCCTCTTAAGCTAATTTTGGTCTTCCCCTCCCCATAGGGTTAAGCTCCACCTAATTATCACTCCTCCAAACTACAATATTGATCGATCTATGATATACATGTCCAAACCACCCCTACCAGTCCACATGTTTTTGTTTCTAATTCAATCTCACAAAGTCTTAACGACACATTTATCTCATTCTCATTTCAATTACACTAACCTTACTCACATATTGTTTCTGAGTACCCCAACAATCCGTACTGTAAGACATGGCTGGCCTTATGCCAGTACGGTAGAATTTTCCCTTTAACTTTGCTCGTATCTGAAGTCACACAACACTACGGAAGCACTCCTCCATTTGATCCGTCCTACGTTACACGGACACGGGTACGCGAATAGGATTCGGGTACATATCTAAGGGTCCGACACGTCAAAGCTAAAAAAAGAGGATTCGGGAATATGTGTCCGAATTTGGACACGGGTGCGGGGATCCGTTGAATATTTATATATATAGAATTTTTTATATTATTTATTGAAATATATAAAATTATTTTCCAAAATATAATCATTTAATTTGAAATTTTATTCATTCCAACAAATACAAAAAAGATGTATACTAAATAATAAAGGGTAAACCCATGTTATTATGATCCATTAATAAAAGTCTTAGTTGAGCCAGCCCACTTAGGCCCAACCCAAACAAAGAAAGAGCCACTACATAGTAACAAAATCACAGAACCCTAAAACATATACGTGTCTGTGGCCTCCTTCTAACGACAGAGCAGCAGCCGCTGCAGCTGTAGCTCTTCGTCTTCGTAATCGCGGCTGATCGTCAGTCTCTCTCTCTCTCTCTCTCTCTCTCTCTCTCTCTCTCTCTCTCTCTCTCTCTCTCTCTCTCTCGTCCTCCTCCTCCTCCTTTCGATCTACAGCAGCGGCTGCCCCTGTTCTTGCTCCGAACGTGTCCGATTATTTCCCACGAATCCGGCACGAGTACCCGTACCCGTGTCGTGTCGTGTCGACACGGGTACTTCGCCCAAAAACATGGATCCGTGTAACATAGGATCCGTCCAACTTATACTCTATGTGTAACATCATTCGCAATCTCTACATCCTTTCTAACAATTAAGCCAAGATACTTAAAAAGCTTGCTGCTTCATAATTCTTGGTTCTTGGTCAATCTTCTAGTTCTGACACTACCACCCAAAACGATCTTCCTCTTTTCTTTCAATGTTGTGGGGAAAGGTTGTGCTCACTGCAGCTTGTCCTTTGAATTAGATGCCCACTCCACTGCTATCTAGTATTTCTCCTTCTGAGCGTCTTTATGGTCAAGTTCCTAACTATTCCCTTCTTCGTGTGTTTGCTTTTGCTGCCCTTGTTCATCTCCCAAAGAGAGATTGCACTCATCTCTCACTGTGTTTTATGTGTCTTCTTGGGGTGCAGTGTCAATCAAAAAGGCTAATTTTGCTATGATCAAGTGACCAAAAAGTTAAATGTCTCGGCATACCTTTAATTGTGCCTTTCACTAAGAAGTACCAACTGAGAAGTACTCTATCCATCCCAAAATTTTGGTGCACGTTTCCATTTTCGGATATCCTGATCCATTTTGACTAGTCAAAGAGGGAAACTTGGTGAATTCCCTTTGTTGCCCTTCCTCCCCAAATTCAATATCCAACAAAAAGAATTGCATTGGATTCCATAGCGGACATCATTGCATTTTAAATGCACATCAAAAGAAGTCAAAGGGTAGTTTCTGACATCTATACGTTTTAGAGAGCAATGATGTTTCCTAAACAACAAGATTCCCAAAAAGGGTCCAAAAATTGGAACAAAGGGAGAATATCAATACGATATTCCACCTAATCCCTCTGCTACCTCTAGTTCTACTCTCCTTGATCCTTATCCTTTTGGTCCATTCTCATCATGATGTAGCCTCTATGCCTCCTTGTATCAGCTCTTCTGCCCCTCAAACGGCCTCTAAGAACCATGTTTCGTCTGACCATTGATATCCTTCTCATTACTGTTGTCGACCGCCGACCGGTAAGACTTGACTTACAAATATTTGTTTCTCCTCTTCCTGTCGTTTACCTCTATGTTGTAAGTTTAGAGCCCAAATCCTACAAAGAAGCTTGCAATTATCCCAACTAAGGGAAAGCCAAAACAACGAGCTCACTACTTTTGCTAAAACTATCACAAGGAAGTAAGTTCCTCTAGCAGGCTGCAAATAGGTTTACATAGTGAAAAGTCATTTGATGTCACCTTTCTTTCTTCGCCTGTTTATTGTGGTAATAAGAGTGCTATTTGCCCGCAATTTTATTTTCTATGAGCACAAAGCATATTGAGATTGGTTGTCATTTTCTTCCCCAGCATCTTCATTCAGAAACTATTAATCTGCTATTTGTTTTGTCTTCACTACAAGAGGCTAAAACTCCTTCTCATGGTCGTTTCCCCCATGGAAAACTCTCGATGCTCTCTGTCCTTGCATCCTGAGTTGGGTTGGGTTGTGAGGTTGAACGTATTTTTATGTGTAGTTGTGTACTTGTCATTTATCTTGTTCTACAAGGGTAGTTTAGTCTTCACGTTTCTTAGGGTTACTTAAGGTTTGGATATATACCCTAATGGTTGCTTTGTATTGAACTTTTATCACTCTTATCTGCAATATACTATTGCTTTTTATTCTATAATAATGGTACTTTAGTCTTCGTGCTTCTTTGGTTTACCAAGGGTTTGGATATATAATCTAATGCCTAGTTCGTACTGAACTTTGTTCCACTCTCATTTGCAATATACTATTACTTTTGCCCCTTCTTTTTCCAAAGCATAAATCTTCACCATCTCAAAGGGAGGGCAGGCTGACCGCTAGGCAACAATAGCCTTTTGCTCCATGAACGAATTTTTTTAGCTTTTCGGACTACCATAAATCCATATCATATACTCTACAAAAACGGCATACAAAGTACAAACGAAACTCAAACACATCAAAGTTAGTTAGCTTTTCTACAAGCAAAATCTAACATATTCATCAGAACAAAAAGAGTTTGGTTATAACTGAACTTTGATTCTGCAAATGAATGTTAAAAAAATCCCGTAAGTCAGTGTAACAATGCACAAAAGAAAGAGTGGATTTGAATGACTATCCTTCCAAAATGACTTGTAATCAAAATTGCATTCAAAGACTAAAAAGGCTACAAATATAAGTTTTAAAATAGAAGATTTTAACAATTCTAGCAAATTTGAAAACCCAAATTTTAAATTCTCGCATTTTAGGCCTTATACCATCTTCAGACGGCCCTGTCTCGAGGATCCATTGGAAAAGTATTTTGAAAACAAGACACTAAAAAATGTCATTGCAAAGGCCATTGGAGTACAAAGTACAGATTACCTTATTGATTCTACTCAGGCCGTCAATCGGCTCCATTTTCTTGATATCAGATAAGCATGTTTCTGAAACACCGTAGGCCAGTCAACAAATATGGTACAACATGCAAGAGAAGTAAAAAAAAAAAGAAAAAGAAAAGAAATTACAAATACACTTAGAATCCAACCTGGTATCCATATTGCACAAGCAAGGTGAGCCCAGCGTCCATCTGTTGTAGGCTTCATAGCACCCCCTGGTAAACAAAAATTGATTCTTCATTCACCGATGCAGAAAATGCTCCATTCAGAATTTAGGAACATTGGCACAACAAAAAAAGTGAAAGCAAAAAAGAAATGGTGATAAGCAAATATTGTTTCTTTTATTGTTCAGAACTAAACTACCTATCAGGGGACAAAGGCAGCAGGGTGGGGGAATGTTGGGGGCCCCTGGGCGACACAAGTTACATAACCAAAGTACCCCATCAACAGGCTCTAATTCCCCATAACATTTAGCATGAACCTGACAAAATACAATCATAAGATATGAAGTGGTCAAGAAGAAGAATAGCTAGCAAGAAAACTTCTTTCAACAACAAGAAGACCACGGAATGGAACTAGTTTGACATGCTGAGAGTAGGATGCATTGAAGAATGCTCCTCCCACTTTAGAAGCACCAGGAACTTGTATGATCTCCCCATTAGTGGAGGTTCTCAGACATTAATGCAGCGAATTTCTAACTACATGAGAGATGAGCATTACAGGTGCACGGCAAACTGGAATTGCATATTTTCGTAAGGACTTCACTTAATTTCGTAAAACTCAAGAACAAAAAAATTCTGTATAACTTACATTCTGACAATGATGTTGAAAATAAAAACCAGTCAAACATCATGTACTTTCAAAAGCTGCGCGTGCATTTTTGTCTTAACAACTATAGTCATTTCCATGAAAACAAGTATAGCAAGTATGACATGGGCAGCCATGTCTACAAATTAACCTCTCATTTCCCTATCAAAGAAAAAAGCAGGCACCCCGACTGTACAAGATATGACTGTGATGAGGTACTGGCCAATGGCCACACATCTAAGATTGCAAACATCTAAGATTGCAAGCATCCGGAATCATACTTCTAATTATGAACCCATACAAGCATCCAAATTTTTTTTTGCATGACAACTGTATCACCAAAAGTCCAAAACAATATGTAGGAGTGACCAAAAAAATACATGCGTTTGACGCATTATGGCTCATCAATCAACATTTTCAATACATATAAAGAAATTCGTAGAGCAGATGAAACATTCTTGCAAACCTTTACATCCATATACAAATTTGACTAACTATACAACAACAAAAATATGGCTACTTCAAAAAAAACTATAACACCTGTAAGGTCCATAAAACATAAACCAAATTAATTGATTCTCTACAAACAATAGGAGCCAACTTACGTAAACCTTTCCCAACTAAATTTGTTTCACCATTCCACTTAATCACGGGCAACAATCTCAAGTAAACTAAACATAAAGCTAACAGTCACTTTGATGAAAGCCAACTCAACCTACTCCAAGACTCTTTGAGGCAATCAATACAGTAATATGTGAGGGAGATCACATAAGGCCCAAGATCACCTGCATCTGCATGAGGTGTCGACGGAAGGATTAATCTCTATTGGTCTTTGATTTATTTTATTATAGGATTCAAAAATGCAAATTAGGAATTCATTGTTTATTTCAATTTTGAAAGCGTTGTGGTTAGCCATAAAAACTACTCTTATTACCTTCATGAAGTGCTTTTTGATATTGACATTAAACATCAAATTAAGAACTAGGGTTTATTTTTATATCAGCTCCTTTTCTTTTGTGGGTTCAAGTACACCAACGTTCCAGCATCACCAAGAGAACTAAAAAGTAACCATTTTTGCTATCTTAGTGAAATATCCTTAAGAGGGACAATCTAAGGGGTATATGTCCCAACAAATTAGACCTGAGGGAATGATCAGGAAGAGTGCTTAAAGTGAAAGTTTCATAGGAGTAACAAAGCCCATAAATATGATAGAAAATGTTGAGCAATTAAAAGAGTAAAAAATCCTGATGTCTATGAATCGTGGATGTCAAGAATCTGAACTTACCCAAACCTAGGCCTGTCAATGGATCGGATATCCGATCCGGATCCGATCCAAATCCGAATCCGAATCCGATAACGTCGATCCGATAATCCGATAATCCGAATCCGGTAACGTTATCGGGTCCGGATCGGATCGGATTAAATCCGTTATCAATCCGAATCCGAACTTTTTTTTTTTTTTACTTTTTATAAATTTTTGAATTTTTTTTTAAAAATACAGTAAATTTTTTATTTTGAAAAAAAAAATGTTTAAGAAGTTGTATTTTTATTTTCAATTTTTTCTTTTATTTTTTTTTGGAAAATATTTTTTTTTGAAAAAAAGTTGTATTTTTTTTAAAGAAAAAATATTTTTTTTTGGCTAAAATTTTTGGAGTAAAAAAGTTTTCGGATCGGATTTGGATTTTCGGATCGGATCCAAATTTTTCGGATCGGATCCGGATTTTCGCTATCGGATTTGAGTCTTATCGGATTCGGATCGGATCCAAGTCTTATCGGATTCGGATATATCGGATCCGGATCCGATCCGGCCCGTTGACAGGCCTACCCAAACCTTTCCCTAACTACTGCATCATTGAGATGGATGAGTGTCGTTACAAGAAAGATACAGTAGAGAGTGAAGGCATTTGAGGGAAGTTGAAACTAGAAATGGGGAGTTGAGAAAGTGAGGACTACTAATATGCCTGAAAAGATACCAATTTGACCCATATTGTGAGTGCTACAATAAATAGAGTAAGGCTGACGATAAAGACTCAGGAATAAGCAATAAACATAATTGTCTAAGACTTGAAATAGAGACTAACTAGAGATGGATCTATGGCCAACTTCATGTAGGCTTGTTGAGTTTGGTATCTTTTCGACATTGACTAAGAGCTGTAATGCAAGAGCTGCACACCAAAGTACCTCATCAACCGAATCTATATCTCCACCAAGCACGGATAGCACTTCGAAATACAACCACATATATATTCCAAAATAAGGAACAACATGCAGGCAATATATTGTGTCAAACATACAAAGATTGGTGAGGGAAAATATGTAGCATTATCACACGTATCTGTAGCATGTAAATGAAAAACTAACAGTTTTGATGATGCTGATACGAATTACTATAATTTTAAGAAGACTGTCAACTGTAGGATCCTGGATGACCAAAATATGCATTTGCGATTTGAAAACATCATGAAGTCATGCAAATAAGGCCTACCATCATTCTGCATTTATCACACTGCAGAAAAAGATTATTCTCGTACTCCTGAAGAAAAAAATACACAATTTCCATCAGTGTATGCCCCTTTAAATGACAAACAATATACATTAAGAAGACGGGGATAAGTTGGACTAGAAGAAAGAAGCAAAAATGCAATCAGAAACTTTAAAACGTTCTATATTAGGATGAACGCGTTTCTTCAAGGTAAAATGAAATCTGGCTTTTTCACCTCATCCATGTCGCAAACATTGCACTTGTCAAGGTCTTTCCACTTAACAAGAACAGGTCTGTAACCAATAGGCAGGTCTTGCGATCTTTGAGAAGCCGCCTTAGACGAAGAGGATTTTGAAAACGGTTTGGAATTTGATAATTCCTGTAAATAGATGGAACAATGGCTTTTAGGACCAAATTTTAGCAAAGAAAGCAGAATTACATAAAAGAATTCCCAAGTACAAGAACAGGTACCGCTAATGCTTCAGATTAATGAACGGAATCAGGCAAATCAAATATGACAAATGGTAAGTATAGTCCCTCATTGTAGAAGGCAAATAACCATGAGATCAGTTTCTGGGCCTAGCCTCTTTACCTACACAAAAAATGCACACTACACACACAGTGACACACACGAACATATGAACAAGCAGTTACAGAATCAGATATATCAATCTCTGTATCATATGAGCCAGGTAACCAGGTCAACTAACGACTGGAAAAAGCTCACCAAGACAGTAAAATACCTGGATTTTACAAACTCTGTACGCATGGAGAAGGAAAATCCTATCACCACTAACAACTCTTTTAAAGTGTCATATGGCTGAATACGTGGATAAGAACACATTCCCCATGGGAACATGCGCATGGCTGACATATGTCAGAGACAGACAACAAAGATAACGATATACACAGGAAAAGCAAATATCTCTGCATCTGTCCATCTTTAGATTCTTTTTCAGACAAAAAATCAGTAAAACACACAGTATTGACACACATCTGGGAGAGACTGGATATGGCAGATAACTACGGTAATTTTGAAACATTTCGAGTGACAGTTTCAATTACTGAACATTAACTTTGAGGTTTTAGTAGTAGTAAACAAAAATGAGTTCCAGGCTTCTGTTCATCAAACCAAGATATAGAGAGATAGGAAGTGTAAATCCTAGAAGTTGCATCTGGTTGGCCTATGTCCAACAAACAAAGAAGGGAAAAAAGGATGAGACGAAGGGTCCTCTGTACCATTTTGCATTCTTCACCTGAATCAGCATTGTGTTCATCCTCTTGGCTTGCACTGTCGCAATCATCAGCCTCCATTCCATTTTGCATCCTTATCATTCTCCTTGGAAGCTTCAGTTCACTGAGATACCTAACAAAGAGACTCCATACTTAATCATCCTTACGAAGGGAATGCTCAAGTAGAAAGAAATAAGTGATAATAAACCAGTGACAATAACAATACAAAATGACATCATTCTCTTTTTTTATATTAACTGGAAGAGTAATAAACTAATAACTACTTTTGCGATTTCAGTTGACCCAAGTAACCCAGCCCTAGTAGCAGAACCAGTGACCTGGCAAATAATCAGGTTGTCATCCATTTTAATTTTCTCTAACTATTACTGTGCTCATAAAGAAAATGTGACAGTAACCAAGAGAACAAGTATCCAGATTCCAGTGATTCAGAACAAAATCCTACAAACCCACCCCATGATGACGAGGAGAAGGAGACAGGAACACGGGCAGGCAATCAGCAAGAAAGAATAAGCCTAGTTTTATAATGCAATCAAAATGGCCTAAACATGAGACACAACGAACTTCTAGAGAATCAAACAATTGTGACATTTTTCCATGTTGAAGCCCAAAAGCCCTCAATTACAAGTTCACAAACTTTGGAACCTAATGAACAGCTCGCAGAATGCAGCTATGAATGGGCAGAATGGCAGAAACAAAAAATACTTATTACTAGTGTCTATCTACTTCCGTACAAATAGCTCAAAACTTTTGGTCACTCAAGAATTAAGATATGAGCATACGGAGTAAAGACCTAAAGATAAGCCCTAAATTACAGCTGAAGGAATGCAAACCATCATTCAAGTACTGCCTTGTTGGATAAGAAATCTGATGGGGATGAAAGGATGGCTAAACAAGCTAAAGGATATGCAAATCAATAACAATATGCACTGGCATGTTGTAACTAAAAAGCAAAGAGGGAAAGGAGATACAGAAATAAGATTTTCATGCATCTCATTTTTCATGGAAAGTGCAAAATGACATCAAAAATATAAGCTCACAATTTTGCTTCTTCCAAGCTTTGAACAAAATTTGGCTTCTTGCACTTCAGGTGGAAAGAAGAAAGGAGTCCTTTAAGAAATGAGATAATTTGCTTTGTATTAACCCTGGACATACAAAGAAAACAAACCGCTTTAAGCCTAGCAGAGTGCATTATAGAGAATTATTTACTTCAGAACAATACAAGAGTGCAAGATCAAGAAAAAAATAACTTCTTCGCAGCATACCTTGCAAAGTCATGGGAACCAAAAAATTGCACTGGAACTGATTTCCCTTCTGAATTTTTTGTTAAACCTTTACGATTTCCAAGACAAGATTCATCCACAACGACTGCTGGCCACATAGCGTGGCCTGCATCAGAAAAAGGAAAATTCTGATCAGTACACAAACAGTTAAAGCTTACATTGCGCACTAGCATACAATCTATCAAGCATGACGGTGACTTCAAAAGTTTTGGCAATAGAGAGTAAACTACAAATTGGTGGGGACTGCAGTATTGAGTAGTGATTGGTAATTTGATATTGCATGGCTTACAGTATACCGGAAACAAGTAGGCCAACTATCGCTACAATTACTATGCTTATTCAAATAGTACTTCTCCAGAAATGGATAAAAGTATGCAAGAAAGGATAATCTAGGATCAAATGAGCAGGGTTGTTGTCTCAGCATGATAAACACCCATGCTTACAAATATGAGTTCCTACAACATGCTAAGCTACCATTTCCTAAAATTCTAACAGGCTTGGAGTACAGCAGCAAGTTGAATTTGTTAATGCATCAAAACTTCAAAACTAGTTCTTTAATGGGTATATAGCAGGAAGGAAGCTAGACACCAACAACAATTGAATTTCGATATCAATTAGCATGAAATAACAATAAAAAACTGACTCATTCAAAGAACATGGGCTTGCTATATAAGTAAAGAGAATTATAATAGCAAAAACATCGAAAATATATTTTTTCAAAATGCTGAGCGGAAAGACGCTACAAAATAGTAGACAAAGATAAAGACTGATATCAGAAGATATATATCTTTCAGTGTGTGTCTGCAAAGATAAAGCAAACATATTCAGATAGGACAATTGCAATTAGCACCAGCTTTCAGCTCGCAGCTGTGTTGCTTAATTCTCTGGAACCACAACATCTTAAGTTAGAATGAGTTCAAGATTTTGAAAATAGTTGCTCCGTCAATAATAACAGATATGGTAGAATGATTGTAAACTTATACAGACACAGAAACACAAACCAAATCGAACATCATTTAAATATACCTACATACTCAGATGCATATCGAAATCAGGGTAGAGATCCTTCAGTCTTACAGCAAACGATTCAAGACTATTAATTGGATACAAGCATACAATAATAAAGAAGACATCAACAAAACAAGGCAGGGTATGGTCTTTTGTAATCCCACCTTTTACCAAAGTCTTAAAGCAAGCAAACAAGGAATAATATTAAACATGGATGGAAAACCTACGAGGAATGATACTCCATCACAAAGAACTGAGCCTACATCTATTACTGTTATCCTCTACCAAAGGAAGATATGCTCAATCAAAAACAAAAGCCTCCATTCCATTGCAACAGTGAATGTTTCCAATCCCTGATCTTCATGGCAGCAGCTAGACATCCTAAACATGTATTTCTCTTCTTTTCCAAGATTAGTTCAATCCATTAAAATTTCGAGATGCAATCATTGTCTTACGGTATTTCTAGCCATACCGCTCAACCTTCCCAGCAACTCACTTCAACTATATACGTCCTACAGTATTTATTTATTGATTGACCGACATACTAGTCTACAAAAGGTGGTCGGCATTACCGTCATGTAAAGCTATTCCAAGAGTCCAAAACATATTCATTGACAACAGACAACTAAAAAAGAAGAATGATTTTTCTGCTCCACTTCAGATTAAAATGGAGTTTTGTCCATGTCAGTTGCCGTCCTTGCAACACCCCCAGGCCCCAGCATATCAAGCACCAACAAACATGTCCGAAGAAAGTCAAATAAGTGTCACGCATCAAGTGTGGAATAACCACAGTTTAATAAGTAGAATGAATAATAATGATAAAAGACAAATTATCCTAAATAAGAATGTATAATCTTAGTTGGACTGATTGGTTTTTACAGAGAGCAAAAATATACAAGTGAATTCATTGCTATACATATATTATGTACTTGTCGCATGTAAATGGACAAGTACATGAGTGCAGCCGCATGGATTTCTATAAGACTGTGTCCTTTCTATGTCCACGTGGTACATTCCAAGGTAGCAAAGAGCCATTCACTATGTCCATCTACCACACTTTACGAATTTGCATGCTGATATGCCCACGCAAATGGCACCATATGGGTACAAATTTGTTAATAAATCTCTTAAATAGACAAGATACAAAAACCCAAAAGTAACTTTTAGGTAATTGTAAGCAATCATTTTCAAATTCCTTCTCAATACTCAAGGTATATTAACGACTATATATTCTGCACTTAAGCCTACACCTCTCAATGTTGAGGATATAATTAGTTATCCCATATCTCTAATAGTTTGTGCTTCTAGGAGGCAATAGATCATGTGAACCCCAATTCAACACCAACCTTGCACCTACAATATTTGCATGTGTGGACAGCTTATAAAGAAAGTCATGGCCACACGCCAGGCGCGTTGGGGATATAAATAATCAAGTCAGCCATCTCTCTAATAATTTAGGTGAGTGGGTGGCCAAACATTTATCCTACATCAGCTCTTAGGTTAGGAAAGGATGATGTTGATGTAACATGGCATGATCAATAAAGTCTTTACAAATTGAGGGGAACAAAAGAAAAATGCAAACAAGAACGCAAGGAATCAAATGGAAGAAGGGAGGGGGAACCTAGAGGGTGGGTTTTCTCCAAGCAATTAGCTATTTGAAAGTGAGATTAGCGCGCACAAAGAAGCAAGGTGAATCGTCAAACACATGCTGATAAGCCTACATTTGCAAAATTCCCTTTTAAAAGTGAAAATGTTAGATTCATCATGAGCATGTTGTGAGTAACTGCATAAAAAGACAGCAAATTCTAATGTTAATAGCTTCCATGGTTCTCAGTACCAAAACCGTGTGCTTTGACGGAAAAGGAATAAGGAGAATGACAAGAAAATCTTTCTCACTCAATTCAGTCAATTGCCCGACGAATGAGAACCTTCAGGCTTCAAAGATCAATATGGCTTCACCAGCAATAACCTTTTTTGTCACTTCTGTTCTTTGTCTCTCTCTTCCATTGATGAAAGAAGGAAACAGAAAACAGATTATTTATCTTGTATGACCGGCCCAGTGATCAAAAATATTTATGAGACAGCAAATTTCCATATATTGCATGGAATATATCAATGGATCTCAAAGCTCACTCATGATTTGATTAAATCAGATTGGACTACCTGAGAGATCTGATAACCATTGTCCAGTAAGTTCACTTGCAATATGTCTATTGTGCATAAAGAGGGATCTTTAAGACCCAAGGGATTGCAAATCAAGTCATATAAACTCCTAAGGGTAAAGCGCAGAATATCATAAACTTTCTCCACGCAATTGGATGTATCGCAAATGTTTATTCATGATAAAAGTCCCTCACCAGCAATTTTGGCCCATATGATATCCCCAAGACCAAGCTCATGGCAATCATCAAAACTAGCAGCCAACACCACCATCTCGCTGAATTCAAGGCCATCCGTGTCTGAAGTTCCAATCTTGTAGCTCAGATTTAACCGGTGCATCTCGTCCCGGGAAATAAAAAACTTGATACGTTCAGTGCGAATATTGATATCCTCTTCATCACCATCCTCATATGACACCTGCATTCCTACACTATTACATCACAAAGATTGAACCAAAAAATATGTAGGTATATGCATAATATGCATATCCAAATATACACGTTCATTTGTTTGTGGAAGAGTACAGCAGCCTTACATGATGTCGACCAGTCTCCGCATTGTATCGGACCACACGGCCAGTATACCAATCATCATCCAAAGGCCAGTAAACCTGTTTGCAGCAAGTTGAACTTTAGGACACATAGGTATAGTTGAACCAACTGTATTTAGAATAGCAACACTAGGGGGGTTAATTCTTGCCTTGCATTGTAATCCAATGAAATTGTTGGAATCAGCACCATCGAAACCCAACCTGTATATAATATGCAATCAAAAGACTTCCTCAAATTTACCATATTATCAGAAGTTTCGTATCAACAAAAAAAATTACGGAAAGTACTGAGAGCATATCTGGCCCTTACACTTTTAATTGACTCATAACCAAATTTAGAGTAGAAACCCTCTATATTCACTCCAGTCCTCGACTCAAACTCATACCGGATGAGTTTTTCTCAAATTTTTAACCAAGTTTCGGAAGGCTTGCTCTTCACAATTGACGACTATGTCATCAATGAAGTTTTTAGCCACATTTGTGCTTAAACTTGAGTTTCAACCGCAGACTAGTTCATACAAAATGAAGATTTTACACAAATTTTTACTTAGGGGCCGTTTATGCTTAAGCAAAATGAAGAGTTTCAACGGCAGACTAGCTCATGTTTCTACCGATTCTTAAGCAGGTCATTCTCCTCACATACATCAATTCAAATACCATTTAGCAGAAATAATTTGACTATTGTCATTATCCCTTAAGAAGGAACACTTTTCCTTGTCCTTAAACTGACGCAGTTACTCTTCAATTTCCCACACGCAAATTTTGGAACATTGGCTTTTACCCACATTTGCAGTTAAATTGAGTTTCAACCTCGGACTAGTACGTACATTTGCGGTTAAATTGAGAAGTACATACCGGACCCATCTCTTAGCAGCAGAATTAACCATTCGGGAACGATCAAGGTTTGGCAAATTCCCTGTAGAAGGGCCACTCTTCCTTGTCCTCAAATTGACACAGTTACTCTTCGATTTCTCACCCGTGCTGTCGACTAGGGCTTTCTGCTTGCCCTTCTCATTGCTCTTCTTCTGCTTTTTCTTCAGCTGCGCGCTAGTGTCAACTTCTTCTTCTTCTAACTCTACCTTTACCGCTACCAAGGAATCGGGGGAAAGCCTGGGCCTCTTGGGACGACGTTGTCTGGTGTATACCCTAATGACAGGCGGCCGCGGCAGTGGTTTTGGTTCAGAAGAGGCGTGGCCATGGTCTTCTTCGTGTCCATTATCCAGGAGGTGAGTATGTTGGGTTAGGGTTTCAGTCTTGAGCGTCGTCGTCATTTTACGAGCTTTGACCTTTTTGGACATGATGCCGCCGTTGACGCATGGGGACGTGGCGGAGTACAAGTCGCACAGCGGGACGTACCGCTTCGGAGAGCCTCCCGGTCCAATCTCTTCTTCCCCTTGTTGCTCTTGTAGGCTTCGCTCTGCTTCTCCGTCCTCTTCTCCTCCTGTTTTGGTGTGATTGATGTTGTTGTTGCTGTAATTCGGTTTGACTGTCTGGGGAGACAATGCCATGGAGGGTTTTGAGGGAATTTGGGGAAAATTGAATAAGAGAGAGAAACCCCCACCGAGAGCGATTGCGCTCTCTCTCTCTCTCCCTCTCTCTCTCTCTCGAATACGTGTGGGAAGGATGGGAGATTTGGTGTGGAATTTGAGTACGACAAGGGAATTTATCTGAGAAATACGTCGTAGGGTTTTGAAGGAAGGGGGGAACGGACGAAAGAATGATCTTTACTGGAGTGTTCTCTCTCTCTCTCTCTCTCTCTCTCTCTCTCTCTCCACAGTGCGTATGAGAGAGAACACGTGGTAGGGTTACGAAGGAGAGGGGATGAAGGGAGAAAGGATGGGTGTGTTGTTTTGATTGTTTTGGAGGGAGGGTTTTCCGCCAAATGTTTTCCCCTTTCCCGCCGTGCGCAAAATGCAACAACCGGGGATCTGGGTTTTGATGTGCCCGTCCACTCCAACTTGCTTCTTCCAGCATTTTGGTATTTGGGTATTTGCAATTTTAAGCACGAAAATCCAAAAGACACCCACGGTGTGTGTATGAATAGCGAAACGAGCCAAGCATATAGTTGATCAAGCTAAGTTTGATAATTTAACGAGCTTTAAAAGTATGTTTGAGTTTAGTTTATTTTTTAAATCGAACTGATCTCAAACGAGTTTTAATCAAGTCAAACACGAGTCGATATCAAGTAGCTTGAATTTTTATACTAATAAGCAGAATGAACCGAGTAATAGTTTATTCAAGTTTGGGTTGAAATATTAACGAGCTTTAAAAATATATTCAAGCTTGGTTTGTTTATGTAAAAAAAGAAACTTGAATAAGCTTTTAATGAACGAACAAAAGCTCAGACTCGAATAGCTTAGTTCGTTTAACGGCCTTAGCGCCAAAGGTGCACAAACCGGCACGCGAAGTCCACTATGATCCTGCACGAATGATCCAAACCGTTCAATAGTCTTTAGAAAATGAGTGAACTCATGAAAAATCAGTTTTAATTGGATATGTGTAGGTACTCAATCCAATCTTCTAACTTTTCATTGAGATTTCATTTTACATGGGCCCATTCGATTGTGTTTTCTTTAAAAAAAAATATTGAACGGACCGAATCATCCATTCGAAATTCAAAATAAGCTCTGCGTGCCAATTTTGTGCACCATTGATGCACACACAGTTGGTGTCCGTAACAGTTCTAGTTTAAGCATGGCTAAATCTCCAATCATTTTTCTGTTTACCTATTTTTTTCTTTTGAAATTATTTATTTCACCTCTTTTTTTTGACAAGTCATTTATTTCACCTCTTTAATAATCTTTATTTCACCTTTAACCTCTGTATTTGGAGAACGTAGAGGGAAAAAGAAGTTCAACCCTCCATTTTTTAAGGCTTGATGGGACATTTTTTTTCACTATTCATCTTCATAAAGGTTAAAGCCTTAGGTCAAGGATGTTAGAGTCATCACCACCTCTGCATATAATTTCAACTTTTGTTTTGGATTTTCTCCAAAATGTTTTGAATCCTTCCAAAATGTTCCAAACTTCACTAGAAAGTTTTGGGTCTCTTCGGAACCTTTCGAATTACGATGAAGCCTCCACACTGATGCATCCAGACCCGATCGAAAACTTTCAGTCATTGAAACTTCTTGATTTATTTTTTAAAGGTGAAAATTTTATTAATCTTTAAAATTGTTGCAGAGGTTAACTTCTAGATTTCTTCACCATCCACATATATCTAAAACTTTTTTGTATTATCTCTGGGATTCTTCTTAATCTATAATTGTTCCTAGTCTAGATTGTTATAATGGTGTCTATAAATAAGGTCCGTCTACTGTCAACCCTCTAGGCTGACTATAGTGTCACACACGCGCGCAACTTTTTGTACTCAGCCACGGAACTGACGGAAGTTAAAATCCTACATATGAATGTGCATTGATGGCTCCAGCTAGTATAACACAAAAATGGCAAGCTTGACCTTACTCCCTTTTCCTGTAGTAGAACTAGAACCAACCTAAAGGATGAAAGACGCCTCCCAATTTGCTTCGTCTGCCACGTGTCAAAATAATGTACAGGTTCACAGAACTCAAATCCTCCTCTTTCTGTCTTCTCTCTCTACTAAAGTCTTGTTTTGGCTAGATAAGTCAAGTGGTTTATTTTTTAATCTTTATTAAAAAAAATTACATTTGTTAGTTTCGTATTAAATTATTGTGAATTATTAATTCGTTCCGATGAGAGAAATAGAAAAAGCAAAAAATTGTGATCCAAACTCAAGTTTTTTTGAATGCCTATTTTAGCCAAATATTTTTTGTTATCATATCATTGATAATTTTTTTGTATTTGCTAATTTTGCATCAATTTTTTTTTGGGAATTATTGCTTGGAAACCCAAGTTTTTTTAAATAATAACAAAAAAATCCAATAAGCACCTTATTTTCGTCTTTATTCAAAATAAATGAATTTGGATATTATTTCTTACTACTTTAATTTCCCTCGTCATGACGAAGTAATAATCGACAAAAAATTGACACAAAATTAACAAATGAGAAAAAAAAATTAAATAAAGACCAAAACAAATTCATCTTGGATTATTTGGCCAAAATTGGCATAAAGATTTCGAAATAGACCTACAAAAAATAATCTCCTTTTATTTTTCTACTTTATTACTTTTTAGATTTCTCTTGTCGAAACAAATCAATAATCTACAGTATATGCTCTATAGCATCCCAAATAAAAAGTAGATATTTAATTATAAACAGTATAAAAAAGTTAACATTATAATAGTAGGTAAAATCGAGATTATTGGTATGGGGTTGAAGTACTTAAAGTTAAATAAGTTTATTGTTCAACAGCAATTTTGACTCAAAATATTGCTAGCTATACATGCTCTCAAGAGAGAGAGAGTAGTATTTGAGGCTCCGTTTCAGAACACCTTCTTAAAAAATAAGTATTTATTTCACATCTTCAAACTCAAAAATAATGTAAACGAAAAATTATTTTTCAATTTTTTTTGCCCGTATTAAAGATCTCAATGAGATCTATCAAATAAGACCCATATTGATAAGAAAATTATTTGCGTAAGCACATAATTTTTGAGCTTGAAATTATCTTCTTAAAAAATAAATACTTATTTTCTTCTCCGGAGTTCTGTGAACCTGTACAAGATTTTGACACGTGGCATAGGAAGCAAAGATGGTTTTTCGTCCTTCGACACTAGGGTCTAGTTCAAGAAAAGGAAAATAGGGCCAAGCTTGTCATTTTGCTTTTTACGTTCTACATCTATACACAATCAAACATTGGATTTGACATCTCATGTCAGAAGACAAAAAGTTAGGCGCGTCTATCCCACTATAATCAACCCAAAGGGCTGACTTTAGAATTTGCCCTATAAATATGAGTGTGTTTCTCATTTTGAAGTGTATGCAAAGAGTGAGTGTAGAAATATTTGTAGCAGTGACACTTTTACTATGAAAATAAAGAAAATAATACAGTGCCCTACCTAACTAATTTTTCCTCTCAAAAAGCTAGTCTGCTAGAAAACAAAAATACTACGAGCAGGGACACTTTGCAGGGATTCCTGCAGAGACAATCGCGTTTGGCCCCATTTCGGGTCCCAAAAAATTCTAGAAAAATATCCATAAATTTTTGAATATTATTTTATAGGGCCATGTAAAAAATCAGCTCCTGCGGATATCGGTAAGTAGTACTCGCCCCTACGAATCCAAAAGTAATACTTACCTGCTGATTTTTTACAGAGCCCTATAAAATAATATTAAAAAATTTTTGGATATTTTTCTAGAATTTTTTGAAACTCGAAATTGGGCCAAACGCGATTGTCTCTGCAGGGATCCCTGCAAAGTGTCCCTGCTCGTAGCAGGACTCGCTAGAAAATCTGTCTTCATCAACCTTTTCTACCACCTCCCCTCTGCCCACAACCTTCTAATTTTCTCTTTTTTTTTTTACTACGCATTTACTTCGCTTCGGCCTACTGCTATGGATATGTTTCATCAGCTCCTTAGAGTCTAAGGTTGTTATGATCCAAGGTGGTCCATCAGAGTCTAATGTGGGGTTAGATGGGGCTATTGTGTAAATTGTCAATCATGTGGTTTTCCTATGTGGTAGCTCATTCTCCTTCTCTTTAGTGGTGGCTTCTTCGTTGGTAGCTCTCTCCCATGTGATAAGTCACTCAAATTCTTTTGCAGCCCCGGGGACCAAAACACAAGGTTCTTTCATCATAAAATGAAGCCTCGTTGCTTGAGAAGTAAATTTCTTAGCCCCAAGGATGAGAGTTGTGTTAGGTTGACAGCCCATCAGAAGGTGAATGTTGAGATTTTGGGGTATTATGAGGGTTTGCTGGGTACTTCTTTTGCCCAAAAGAGAGATGCTTATCAAGTTATTAGGTTGTTGATTCTACGGAAACAGGTCTTACAGCTCCAGTGACTATGTTGAGATAAAGAGTGTCATGTGGTCAATAAAATGGGTTAAGGCCCCGGGCCCCGATGGTTACAACTACATGTTTTTTTCATAAAAATTAGGATGTTGTAGGTTCTGACGTGTTGCAAGTTATCCATTTATTTGTTGACACTGGTCATATGATGAGACAATGGAATGTCACCGCCCTATCCTTGGTTCCTAAATGCAGTTCTCCTTCCACAATTAGGGGTGCCAATTGAGACAAACAAGCCAAGTACAATATTGCTCAAGCTTGCTTGACACTTATTACATGTGTTCAAGCTTGGTTTGAGTTTGGAACTTTTTTTGGCTAATTGTTCAAGCTCTGCTCGAGCTTGAAAATTTATATTCGTGATAAGTTTGGCTTGGCTTGTAGAATATGCAAGCAAATCTCGAGCTTTTCAAGTATGAGCTTAAACTCGTAAAACTTTGAGCTTTCAAGCTAGACTCGTTAAGAACTAACATCATTAATCTAGGCCACAAAAACTCATCAATATAAAATTTAGTTACCAGCTATATCCATCAAACTAAAAAACCCTCAAACCCTTAAATGACCCATTCGAATGCAATGGTAAAGTAAAATTGGTGAAAATATATTCATATAAAAGCCTGACGCCGATCTCATGTTTTGGGACATTATTAAATCTACCCCCATAATTATAATATTTGTAAATGTGTCCACACCCGATCATAACTCAAGTTCAGCTAGCTCCAGTGCAACTGCCACGTTAGGTGTTGATTAGTTGAGGTGGTTAGTGATCTGTTGTGATTAGGGAATTAGTTAATCTGTTTGTTGTAATTAGCAATGTAATTAGCTGGGATATAAAAGCCTGGGCTCTCGCTTGTATCGCATTGAACGAAAAGAAGAATACAAAACCCTAGACTT
The DNA here is from genome assembly GCA_025413875.1 of Rhododendron molle. Lineage (NCBI taxonomy): Eukaryota > Viridiplantae > Streptophyta > Magnoliopsida > Ericales > Ericaceae > Rhododendron > Rhododendron molle. Next base: position 6,802,745 of record CM046396.1, read on the forward strand.
TCTCTCTCTTCTTCTGTACAATATTTGTGGAATGACCTATTTATTCACGAGTTTATCGAGTCAAACACAATATGCTCAAGCTTGGCTTGAATTCATAAACAAACAAAAAACGGGATTGAGCTTGGCTTATATTATTTTTAAACGAGTTTGAACAAATCAAAAGTCGAGTCAAGCTTGAGCCAAGCTCGAGCTGTTTGGTTCGTTTAACAACCCTGTCCACAATTAGGGATTTCCGTCCTATTGCTTGTTGTAATGTTCTCTACAAATGTGTGACTAAAGTTTTGGCCAATCAGATGTAACCTCTGGCTTCTTTCATTAGTGTATGGCTGTATGCTGACGACTTTTGTGAAGGGGAGGTCTATAGTTGACAATGTCCTTCTCATGCAAGAACTTGTGAAGAATATTACCATAAAAATAGAGGACATCCTAGGTGTGCTATTAAGTTGGATTTGATGAAAGCGTATGACTCTGTTGAGTGGAAGTTTTTGTTTGATATGATGTCAGTCATGGAGTCCCCAGTGCAATTTATTCGATGGGTGAGAAGTTGTGTTACAACTCCCATGTTTTCTGTGGTTATCAATGGTGTTTTGGAGGGATTTTTCCTTGGCGAATTAGAGAGGGCCAAGGCAAGTAGGCAACCCTTACCTTCTTCCACCTTTTCTGCTGGTTATGGAGGGTTTTTCTTCAATCTTCCAGTATAGAGCTCGACAGCAGGGGTTTGTTTTTCATCCTAAATGCCAAAGTCTTAACATCACACATCTCATCTTTGCCGACGATCTGTTTGTTCTTTGCGGTGCTGATCCTGAGTCCTTTCACCCGATTAAAGAAGTCCTTGCTGATTTCCATCAACTTTTCGGCCTTCAGCCCAACATGAACAATAGTTCTATGTTCTTTGCCGGTATTGATGATCATTTGAGGCAAGTTTTGAGAGGTAAGTCCCGAGGGTTTGCTTCCTGTTAGATACTTGGGTGTACCCCGAATTTCTACAAGGTTTAAAGCTAGTGATTGTGAGGTTCTTAATGCCGAAGATAGATTCAGCAACCAAAGCTCCCACCAGCTCTGATCTTCTTGGACAGCCCAGCATCCTCCTGAAAAACAACCCCATTAAAATTTACTTCTAAAATCCTGCAACCTCCATTGCCTTGACTGATTGTGAAGTATCATTGGTCATCAGGAAAGACGATATATAGAAACTCTGCATATCCATTTCCTCTGTCACTAAACAGAACAATATGACTTTTCTTGGGACAATGCATACCCTTTCTTCACTGGCCTAGAAAAAAATTAAAAACCAAAAATTCGTTGCGTATTTCACTTCATCCCCTTTTCTTATGTTTTCTCGTATTTAAAGATGTGTGGAAAACAAACATGGTGATAGACATAATATAGCGGCAGGAGCCGGATACTGAATCAAAATGCCGAAAGCAGCTCACTTTTCATTCCAGAAACTGACTCGCCTACAACGAAAACAAAAAAATGTGCGCATACAAAAAAAAAGAAGAGGACACGAGATAAACAGAGAAAAATGACGAGGCTCTAGTGTCTTGTACTCTTTCATAGCCAATCATATAATGCATAAAGTTTTCTCTTCAGGGGTTATTCCCTGGTATCTTTTGCTATTCCAACACTTTCGCGGATCTTATTTTCACATAATAGCAAGCACTTGGTTTTTTTTTTTTTTATCTGCTCCAAGCACTCCATTAGGCCTCGTTTGATAACAGTGATAAATAAATGGATGGGATTTGTAAGGAGATGAGATTAGGATTGGGATTGGTAATGAGAAGGGATTGATAATGAGAAGGGATTGATAATGAGTATGTTTGTTTGAGATGAGATTAGATGATGGGATTGGATTGATAGAAGAAATTAGTAATGAGAAGGGATTGGTAATGTGAAGGAGTTGTGATTGGACTATTTATACCCCTTAATACCAAGTCTCACGGAGTATTAACAATACCCCTTATTAACCCGATTATTAATCCCATCGGACTAGTAGTCCGAACTATTTTTGGTTACCAAACAAGGTATTAATACCTTCACTCTACCAATCCAATCCCAACCCATTGGAGGGTTATCAAACGGGGCCTAAGGGGTAAAAACACCTTCATTGCCCCACTGCTACTCTGTCAATGTTGCGCTTAAAAACCCCTTTAGGATCGGAAAAGTAAACAAAAAATATTTTTACCCCAAATATTTTGAAAAATAACCATTATTAAGCAAAGAAGTAAAAAAATTGTTTTTTTTTTTTCGCAAAAT